>VDFB02000013.1:162286821-162393301 GCA_007258455.2 Sequoia sempervirens | reverse complement strand
CAATGTATCCTATATAGGTTTAGAATGATTTCTTTTAATTAAAAAAATAAATAAATGATGTATTTCCCTGTAATTAGATAATGTGAAGATCTCCTAAATCTGCCCCAGCACACTATCCTCTTTGGCACTGTATTCATTACTCCAACTACTAGGTTTTTGCATGTGACATCTTTAATATCTTCATGACCGTGGCTTTTAAATAGATCTCAGTCTTTGCTTTAATCCCTTTCATGGTAACCCTTGAGTTCCATAATCCACCTTCAATCTCTTCTAAGAACGTTGTCTTAAGCTAGACTGCATAGTATGCATATAAAGCAAGTCCTTCATACCTGCCATTGTTCCAAACCACCACTCACTGCCTTGCTTAAAATGTTGCCTCCATAAGCACAATAGCATGTTTAAAATCATGGTTGCCAGTGATTGACTATTAAGGTCACCACTTTCATCAAAGATGCTTGAGATTTTCTCATGAAACTCAAAGGCATTATGAAGATAACATTGTGAATTGTTTGTTTTATGCGATTTTTATTTTCTTGCACATTTATTGCTTTGTTAACTTCCTTTTAAGACTGGGTGTGCACCCTCAGCTACAATCTCAAACAACTCACTCACTATCATGAAGATTCCTTTCATGAGCATCCTTCTATAAAATCAAACTATGCCCTATAGACTGCCTACTTACTATAGGGGACTCATTGTTTCATGGTATTGTAGATCTTAAGATCCTTCAACCTTATTGACACTACTTCACAATCCACAAGGTATTATTCACTATTCTCTCATCTTTGATGAGTCTCAAAAAATTGTTCAAATATGCAATCCACTACCTCCATTATACATTAATGGCTAAGAAGAAACATTGAACCTATGATTACCACTGTTACTTCATTTGGACAGTCATTCCCTGATTGCATTTTCCTTATCTAACACTACCAAAAGCATTTGAAAAACCCTTAAGGTCATCAAGGGGGTAAGGAAACTCACTATTAAAATCTCCACTTTACTATGCAAGGTTTGAGCTTTATTATCTTGTCTTTTTAGCCTCTTTTTGACTCACATCTCAAGTGACTGTCATTCTTCTTACCGTAGATTGCATTTACAAATTTCACTAAGCTACATAGTGTGCTTGTTATTGGCTACAATCTTTAGATTGCAAGATTTTGTTATTAGCTACAATGTCTCAATCTTTTTGGTATTACAACCTCACTAATCCGCTAGAGTTATTGTTTATGTTTCTATGGAGGCCTAGGGTTTGTACCCTAATCATGCTCTTACCAATACTTTTGTTGGTATTAAAAAACAACGTTAAATCTTGGGTCAGAAAATTAGTTGTCTTGACAAAGTTGTGGCATGATCTTGGATTATATCCTAGAGTGTGTGGGAAGCTTGTGTTTGATCATTAAGGTATGTAAACTTGATTAGAGAAATGTATCCTATATAGCATGGGTCTTGCTTTAATACTTTCCATAATGGTTATTAGCATATCACATTATTATAGTTTGTGGTAACCCAAGATTGCATTCAAGTATGTAACAAACTTGGTTTGTAGTTTAAGCTATACACTTTTAAGTAACATTCATAAGGTTTAGAAAATCTTGATCACTCTCTAGAATAGCCCATTAAACATGGGTTGTGCTTGAATGCACTACATAACTGATATAACACAACCACTCACATATCAACTAGAGTTATAGGCTCTTTATTGCAACAAGAGGTAATCACTCTTCGATCATGCTATAATTACATCCTAACCTGTTAAACTTGAGACAACCTGAATGCACCCAATGATGATTGACACCTACATTATACAACCTGAATTAACTACATTATATGAGTGTCCCCATTTATATCATAACATAGCCACATTAAACTTGGGTCACACATGAATGCATCATATATTTTTTATAGCACAACTATGCCACATGACCAATAAAGTTATGGATCACATAATTACAGTCACAAGAATCTATTCCTTGGTTGTGATCTTATGGTGATTCCACACAACAAAATGTAGACATGAAATTCTCAAAACCCTAAACCTCTAAAAATGAAATTTGATGAGATATTACTTTAAAATATGATTTTCAAACCTAGAACTACAAATCTGACTTCACAACTGAATTCTGCAAAAAGACAATGACTACCCTCAACCTGGCGATATCTTCTTGAGTTTTTTCTGATTTTTCCCAAGAAAATCATCCTTAGGTCTCCACAAACTGTCTCAAGTAGAGCAAAACGTTGTCGCAATAAATCAGCGAACTCACTTTTCTTTATGTCGGCCACAATTTTATTTTTTTCTATTTTCATGTTTGTCAAAATTTTGACGAAACTGATAGTCGAAATTTTGACGAAACCCAGGTTCATTGAAATTTCGACGAACTTCAGGGATAAACTTTCAAAAAATTGGAAATTACACATCAAATTTTAAGCACCCGATGATACATCAAATTATACATATTTCATTGGACATTTTCGTTGGATTTTGCAGTCAAATGAGTTAGTGAATAGTGTGTCTTATTCTAGTAGTGAGCCCTTGTATCGATTTTGCAATGACTTATATTGTGAGTTAATCCTCACTATGCTTTATCCCTCATTTGGTTTTCCACATAAATCTGGTGTTCTCTTGTGTATGGTGTTGCTATTTTAGTTTTTGTTATCTACATTTCATGTTTAATTACATTAACAAAATAAGGGCTTAATGAATGCTTGTGGATCTGATTATTGTTGAGAGTTTTGAAGGTTTAATTTGGTACAACTGATTCAACCTCCTTCTTAGTTTTCTTGTTCATTCAAAAATTGGTATCAAATCTTGGTTCCTTTGAGAAGAGCTAAACCTCTTGAGGTAGTTTTGGGATGGCGAACAAGGTTACTTTGGAATGCCCTAGATTTGATGGAACAAAATATGCATTCTAGAGGTTAAAGATGGAAGCATATCTAGCAACTCAAGCATTTGAGATTGAAAAGGCTTATCAAACTACATATAGTCCACCTGCAAATGGTTGGAGTACAAGTGAAAAAATTAAGGTACATGAGATCAATGCTAAGGAAAGATTTATTATTGTTAATAGTATTTCAAATACCGAATTAGTAAAATTTATGAATTTGAATACTGCTAAAGAGGTTTGGGATAAGCTAGAAAGCATTTAGAAGGAGATGAAAAAGTGAAACAAGAAAAGTTGCAGAATTTGAAGGCACAATTTGAGACTCTAGATATGTCCAAAGATGAAACAATCAAAATCTACATGTAGAGGGTTGATGAGTTGGTAAGCATAATGAGAGGTCTTGGTCCACAAGTCAAAGAATCCAAAGTGGTAAAGAAATTTCTTAGATATCTTCCTTATTATTATAGTGAAAAGGTATCTATTCTTGAGAAAAATGAAAATTTGGATACTTATTCTAGAGATCAGATGATTGGTACACTAACTTCTTTTGAAATGAGGAAAAAGGGTTTGAAAAATGGTATAACTATAGAGACTACTTTCAAGGTTGGAGTATCAAGAAAGGTTGAATACTTAGATAAGGAACATCTTGATGATGTGGAAGCTAACTTTTTAAGTAGAATAAAGAATGGCACCGATAAGTACAAAGGTAAATTATCTTTCAAATGTTTTATTTATGGTGAAATATGTCATTATGCTTCAAGATGTCCAAAAAGATATATAAACAATAAGAACAAGGAAAATAGAGGAAAAATGATTGAGAAAGCTTACTATGTGAGAGAAGATGTTGGAATTTTTGATGATGAATCTGACTATGGAGACTGTGATGAAAATGAATGCTTGTTCTTGGATATTAAAGAAGAATCTAGTTTTGCTAACTGTGAATGTTGTGTGAAGGAAAGTGATTGGAAGAAGAAGGAGAAAGTTGAAGGTACTTTGGTATCTACTTTTCAAGTTAAAGAAGATAAGAATTATTGGGTTGTTGATAGTGGCTACTCTAATCACATGACTAGAGACAAGAATAAGTTTGTTAAACTTGAAGAATATGATGGAGGACTAGTTAAATTTGGAGATGATTCAGGAGCTAAGATTTGTGGAATAGTTTCGATTAGTTTTGATGGCAAGCATAACATTGATAATTTTTACTATGTTTAGGGTTTAAGGCATAACCTATTGAGTGTTGGAAAAATGTGTAGCATTGGATACAATATTGTGTTTAAGGATAAAAAATTTGAAATGAGAAAAGGGTCCAAAACTTTTATTGCTATGGGTAAGGGAATAGATGTAAACATTTATTAGCTTAAGGTTGTTGATGGAAATTGCTTTATGTCTTAGATTAGTGATAGTTGGTTATGGAACCAGTCGATGTGTCACATGAAGTTTGATAATTTTGCAAGAATTATTTTAGTTCATGCAATGAGTGACCTACCAAGAATCACAATCCTATTAATGTTGTTTGTGAGAGTTGTGAATTTGGAAAAAAAACAAGGGGTAGTTTGAAGGGAAAGGAACAATCTTCTATGGGACCACTCGAATTAGTACATACAAATCTTTATGGTCCTACTAGGGTGAGAAGTCTACAAGGTGATAGGTATTTTATATTTTTAATTAATGATTATTCATGAATGACATGGGCTAATTTTTCTAAGAGAAATATTTGATGCAGTCGATAAATTCAAGGCATTTAAAGTTATGGTTGAGAATGAAATGGATTTGAAAATCAAATGTTTGAGGTTTGACAGAGGTGGTGAATTCACCTCCAATGAGTTTACCATGTTTTGTGAAGCTCATGTAATAAAGAGGCATTTGTATGCCCCTAGAACTCCTCACCATAATGGAGTTGTTGAAAGGGAAAATCTGATGGTTCAAGAGGCCACTAGGACTATGATGAAAGAGAAAAATCTATTGGAAGTATACTAGATAGAAGTTATTCATACTTCTATTTGCATACTTAACATAGTTCAAGCTAAAGCTAACATTACAAAGTCTCCCTATGAACTATGGTATCGAAGGATTCCTACTATGAATTACTTTAGAGTTTGATGCAAGGTATGATGAAGGTATATTCCTTGGAAATTATATTAAAATCAAAGCTTATAGATGTTACAACAAAAGACTAAGAAAGATTGTTGAAATTCCAAATGTTAAGGTTGATGAAAACTTGTAGAATTAAATTGCTATGGATGGGTATGTGTCAAATGAACCTGATTGCAAAATAGAAGTAAAAGATAATAAAGAAGAAGTGCAGAATGAAGAGGAAGAAGCTCCAAAGAAGACCCCTAAGACCCCTAAGTATGTGCAATAGAATCATTCTAAAGAATAGATCATTGGAGACAAAAGGAAAGGAGTATTTACAAGAAGCAAATCTGTTGAAGTTGAGGTAAATCTGTTTTTAGTTTCTAAAGTTGAACCTAAAACAATGAGTGAAGCATGCAAGGATGAACATTGGATGAAGGAAATGAAAGAGAAACTTATGAAAATAGAGAAGAATTAGACTTGGTAATTGGTTCCTAGACTGGAAAACAAGAACATAATAGGAACTAAGTGGGTATTTAGAAATAAGTTGAATGAGAATGGTGAAGTAGTAAGAAACAAGGCAAGACTTGTGTGTAAGGGTTACTCACAAGTGGGAGGAATAGACTTTAAGGAGACATTTTCTCTTGTGGCTAGGATGGAAGCTATCTGAATATTTATGGCATTTTCAACACATAAGGACTTTAAAATTTATTAGAGGGATGTGAAGACTGCTTTTCTAAATGGTGAATTGGAAGAAGTTTACATGGAACAACCAGAAGGATTTTAGTTGTCATATCAACTGGATATGGTATGTAAATTGAAGAAGACACTATATCGATTGAAGCAAGCTGCTAGAGCTTGGTATGCAATATTGAATAGATATTTGTTACACGGATTTAGAAAAGGCACTATAGATAGTAATCTTTACTTTAAAATTGGGGAATACAAAATATTGATAGTAGTTGCATATGTGGATGATATTATCTTTGGAGGAAATGAAGCTATGTGCAAGAAATTTGCTGAAGAGATGAAATAATTTGAAATGTCAATGTTTGAGGAGATGAATTTCTTCCTTGGGATACAAATCAATCAAATAGAAAAAAGGATTTTCATTTCATAGTCTAAGTATGTCAGAGATATGTTAAAGAAGTTTGGAATGGATGACTCCAAACTGGTATGCACTCCTATGGTGATTGGTTGTAAATTGAGAAAAGATGATGATTCATCTATGGTTAATTAGAGAAAATATAGATCTATGGTTGGTGGACTGCTATATCTAACTACTACTAGACTAGATATCATTCTTGCAGTTTGTCTTGTGGCTAGATTTCAAGAAGATCTTAAATAAAAACATGTTGTAGTATTGAAGAGAATATTCAGATATTTAAGAAGCACTTCGGATTATGGTTTGTGGTATCTTAACGATACTAATTTCACACTAAGTGCTTATATAGACACATATTTGGGCTGGTTGTGTTGATGATAGGAAAAGTACTATTGGTGGCACATTCTTTCTTGGATGTAGATTGGTGTCATGGTTCAACATGTAGCAGGATTCAGTTTCTTTATCTATTGTAGCGGCTGAGTATATTGTAGTAACATCATGTTATACACAAGTTTTGTAGATGAGACAGACATTGAAGGATATTAAATTTTTATATGATGAGCCTATTTCTATCTTCTATGATAATACAAGTGCAATTAACATTTAAAAAAATCTAGTAATGTACTCAAGGAAAAAGTATATAGCTATTATGGTGCAGGAGCACCTGGCAAAGGACTATTTTGTTTTTGAGTTCTTTAATTTTGTTGTGCTATCATAAGGTCATGTGGACCATTATTTTAGGTGCTTAGGGTGTTTTTGAACTTTGGGAAAGAAGGTGACAAGTATTAAATAATTTTACAACATCATATTGCTAGGTTGGCAAAAATTGTTAAATGTCTGAAAAACATAGCGGGTTTTACAAAAAGGCATTTTTAGGTCATTTAAGCCTCGACCCAAGAACCTAAATTGTTGGGGAGGAATATTTAAGGCATTCCACGACCTATTTGGGGGTTAGAAGTTTTTTGTACGGACTATTTTTCCAGAAATTGAAGAAAACAACGTTCTTGTCTTATTTTTTTGTTTTTCTGTTCTTGTTTGCGTGACAGCAGCTTAATGAATTAAAAGAGGCATTTTGTAAGGTTTTTTTAGCATGTAGAGAGGCCTCTAGAATTTTTTTTGGCACATTTGATAGCTGTTTCATCATTTTCATACATTCTTGTAAATTCTGTGTTTTTTTCCTTATTTTTGTTTTGACTGGAACTATGTAAAAATGGAGTTCTAGGCTGCATTCCCTCCATATTAGGAAGTATGGAATTGTTGGGAATGTGGTCAGGCTCCATCTCTATACATATTTTAGTGGTAGGTGTTAGGTTTTCTTTGGTTGTAGGAGTTATGAAAAAAGCCTTGCCCTAGGCGAGCCAGTGAGGACCCGGCTAGGAAAGGCTGTAGAACAACGTTGATAACTTGCAGGGGAGAAAATATTTTCAAAAAATTATTTTTGGAGAATTTAGTGGAAGGTCTTGGCCATGTATGGTGCCAAGGAAGAGAGCCCAACAATTTGTTTAGGAGGATAACTTTTCACCAGTCCTAAAACTGGTTCTGAACAGTTAGAAACCCTAGTTTTCTGGGCAGAGTTTGCATGAGGGCAGAGTACGGCCTGGACAGAGCCAAGACCCTAGAAATCTTGAAGGTGTAGGCAGGGGAAACACATTTCCTAAGCCAAGAACCATATTTCTTTGGTGGGTTTAGGAGGGAAAAGCAATTTACCCCTGTTTAGAGACCAAACAGTGGCTCAAGGGCCAAACCTATGGAATAGGCTTCATGCAAGTGTTGGTAAGATGGAGTCTAAGTGAAATTTCAAGAACCCTAGGAGGTTGTTTTGGAGTTTTGGAAAAAATTCCCTCACCCCTACAGATCCATTCATGTATTGAGGGAGGATTAGTCTTTTGGATGCATAAAAGGCTAAGGAAGAAAGGAGTCATGGCACCAAGATTTGTCTTGGTAGTTGCAAACTTGACAAGATAGTGAGGTTGGCAGGAGAACCAGGGGAACTTAGACAAGGTACAGTTCCTATAGGTTAGGGTGGAACAACAATTTCACCAAGGAGGTCTATGACAAGACCTAGTGCAGAAATCTGTGATTGCTTCCTGCAGCACCTGAAAACAGTGTGATTGATTCCTGCAGCTTCGCGCAGGAATCTGTGATTGCTTCCTGCAGCCTCCCTATCATATTAGGTATCACTTTCTAAGAGAAAAGGTTATGGAGAATGAAGTGAAGCTTGAGTATGTTCCTACAAAGGATCACATTGTTGATATATTCACTAAGGCTCTTCCTAAAGATACTTTTGAGTATCTTTGAGAGAAGCTGGGAGTATCTTCTAGAAACATATAGAGATGCATTAGTCTAGTGGATCTATAGATCTATCTCTTATTTGGACCGATGTTGGTGGCTACCTCTCAGGGGGAGTAGGTAGTGTCATGTGTTTTCATTGAGTTGTTGAATCATTTGGATGTACTCATAAGGGGGATTATTTAGTGTAGGTATTCCAATTCAGTGTCAAAGGGGGAGAATAATGCATGAAAATTATCCTTTTCCATTGATGTCAAAGGAGGAGAGAAAGTATCATGTCAAAAATTTTATCTACTCAAGGGGAGTGAGTGCAAGAATGTTGTGTAGGCTATCTAATTTGAAAAAAGTGGAGTGTGTATGTTGTTTTTGATGGTTTTTCACATCTTGTGTTTCCATCAATGACAAAGGAAAAGATTGTTGCAAGTATGAAGATGTTTTCACTGATGTCAATAGGAATTCTACTTATTTTTGTTGTCATTGATGCCAATTATGTTTTAAGGAAGTTATTGCATGATGAAGATGTCGAGGATATTGAGAAAATTGTGAAAAAGAGGAAAATAGGTTGATGGAGGTTGTGCATGTATAGTTGAAATATTGAGAAAGTCTTGAGAGTACATGGAGCTATCTTTTCATTGTAGTATTTGAAGATGAGTTGGAATGAAGTAATGAGCTAAGATGATATCTCTAGTACTTGGTTTCCAAGTTCTTTTGAGAAAATTTGACAACCAAAGTAAATTGTGTTGTGCAAGTTTTCATAGTGTGCTCTAATATTGTGCTTCATGTTTCTTCTATGTTGATCCTATGTCAATGTGGATCTTATATGTTGTTCATAGTTGTCACAGGTTTCTATATTTAGAATTTGGGTTTTTGGATCATGTACGAGTGGGATATTTTCACCAGTGTGTGAACCAGTTTTTTAGTGATGTTTTCTATGGCTTGGGAGAAATGTATTTTCTCTATGTTTCTCTGTTTTTTGGCTTCAAGTTGTGAAAATTTGGGAAGTTTCTTATAATTATTGTATATTTCTATATTCAAGGTTTTACTTGATTTTGTGTGGTATAAAGTGAGTTTCATTTTCTAGTATGCGAATAAGGTTTACCAGTTGTTATGAGTTGAAGTATTTGATGAATATCAAGTACTTCATGGATTATTCTAGATCATTTTCAAGTGAATTCTATTGACCAAAAGTTTCAAATGGATTTAAGGAAGCATGTACTTAATGTTTATGGTGTTTAACATGGGTATTGGTCAACCTTGTGTTAGCACTACATGCGAGGCTTGTAAAAGAATGTTAAGGTGTGTTGAAATCTATTTGGGTCCTAATTAAGAACTTGTGTAGGTCACCTTCATTCCTATCCATCACAAGAATGCTTAGGTTCCAACCTATTTTGAATTTGTATGTATAACAACTAGTTGCCAATATTGGAGAAGGATTTTGAGGTTGACATTATTATAAATAAGTGTTTTGTTGTGGTGAGTTGAATGTTTGAAAGAATTAAGAAGCAAGATAAATTCAATATCAATGTGAGTGATGTGTGTGATGCAATTTTGAGCAGAGTAGTGCAAATTTCTAGTGTTAGAGTTCCTAAAGGCAGTGAGCTAAAGGCATCCAAAATCATTCAAGTAAGATTGTGAGATTGTTGGAGCATTGTGGTGGATGGACATTGTTTCATTGAAAAAGTTTTCTTTGTGTAACATTCTTCTTCTATCTTCTTTTATTTCTTTTATTTCTTTTATTTCTTTGTGTCCTATTCTGGCAATGAGCCCTTGTACTAATTTTTCAATTACTTATCTTGTGAGCTAATCTTCTTTGTGGTTTTCCCTCATTGGGTTTTCCACATAAATTTGGTGTTCTCTTGTGTATGGTGTTTCTATTCTAGTTTATATTATCTACATTTGATGTTTAATCACGTTAACAAAATAAGGGTTTAACAAATGCTTGTTGATCTAATTACTATTGAGAGTTTTGAAGGTTTAATTTGATACAATTGATTCACCTCCCCCTCTCAGTTGTCTTTTTCATTCAACACACCATAGTGGCTTTAATATAGTGTCATCCCATAGGAATTTCTTGTTGGAATTCTTTTGGCCTGAACCTATGGAACCTATTAGGCATCATGAGGACTTCTTTTTCAAATCTTATCATAATTTTAAGGCAAAGCACATAGGAAAATCATCCCTTAGTAATATGCCTCAACCCATGATTGAGCCTCCATGGATCCTCGATGAAACAATGATTGAACTTAAAGTGCTTTCAAGTAACCAAGATCGACCCATAGAAAATCCTCCACCTATTTTGTATAAGAGACCAAGAGATAACCAAATCAGTCTGTTGTGCCTCCTAAGATCAAACAAGTTTATAAAGTTAAAGAGAAATTTTTTGAACAACCTCTCATGGTTCATTTCATTCCTCCCTTGAGGAAGAAAAGTAGCCTATGGTTGATAAACCCACTCTTACACAATCATAACTCAAAAATAGAACAAAAATAAATTGAAATGTGAGAGAGTGCAAGAATAAGCATCTTGCTATTTCTCATCTATTACAAACACAAGATGAATCAACAACTAAAGATCAAACAACAACTCAAGCAATGCATGATGATTCTCCACCTTTTCCAAAAGAAAGATATCCTATACCTCAACCACAAAAAGAACAAGAAACTTCCATAGATATTATCATTAGACTCCTATTGTGATTAACTTGGATGATGATGATGAGATTGCTAAGATGGAAATGAAGAAGTGCATATTGAACTGAATTTATTGTTTTCCTCTTCTATTGTCTTAAATGATAACAACTATGGCGACCCTCCTAAAAAGAGTGACTCACCATGTGTTGAACCTAATGATGTTCCTAGTACAAAACTTTCATTATCCCTTTGGCTAGTTAGATTTTCCTTTCGCATATACTGAACAAAATTGTAATGTAGACAACCTACTATAGGTTGACTCACATGTTCCTTACTAGTATTTTATTTCTTTTATTTTTTTGTTCTTTGTGTGTGATTCCATGTGTGTAACGTGGTCCCCCGTATTGTTTTATTTGACATGTCTTTACATGCATTCCTCTATTTATATATGTACATTCTTCTCTATGTCATAAAACTTTATCTTTTCTTTTGTCTAGTGTTTTCCTTTTGGGGATGACACAAGATGTCAAGACATTTAGGTCTCTTCCATGTTGAACCAAAAGATTTTCTTTGTTTTCACTCTCTATGTGACATTCTTCACATTCCATGAGTTATTTGGGGAATGATGACATTTATGAGCTCTATAATATCATTGTAGCAAAGAAATATGTTGACCCCAAATCCATGGATCCCTTATGTGTTTGGGATTTTATTTGGGGGCAACCCCTTTTTCATGGCGTAGCTTCATTTGGAAGCATATTCTTGACATAGGGCTTTCCAAATAAGCTCTCATGTCTTGTTTAGTATTTATCAATGGCTACTTTAAATTAATTGATCACAACATGGTGTTTAGAAAATTCTTTGAAGTGGGGGAATACTTTGGAATTATCATTTTGATTATTTTTTAACTATAATTCATGTAACTTCATAGTGTGGTCTTCTTACTTTATGTGATGTGTCTTCTTCATGGTGGTGTCATTGGGTTTGATGTCCTCCAAGATTGTGACCTTTCTCAAGAGGTATAAATATCTTAGTGTATATTTGTCTACTTTAGTATGATTTTGCGCTTTCCTCCATCCTCTCACTAAAGTGGGGGCTAAATATAGTGTAGAAAAATGAACTCCATTAGATTTTCACTCTTTCTTTGGGCCTTCTTATTTTAAATGGACTTATTTATGCCTTAATAAGCCATATTTTACATCTACAAGCCTAGTAAATCACATTTTTTGAAATGGAAACCCAACAATAGTAATGCCAACACATAACACTTAAAACCTTAAGAAATGTGTGTTCCAAGAATAGGGACCTATAATCCATTCACGCATGGGCGGATGGGTCAACCCTAGGCCTTTGAACCTAAATTTAAATTATATTTTTGCTGGTATTTTAATGTCTCTAAATTCAAATTGTGATGTTAGATTTTAATGTTTAATTTTTAGGAAAATAAGGACACATACATATAAATACAATGTTATTTTATCAAATCAAGTCTAATAATTTTCAAGAGAAGACATCTAGATTTCAAGTGAAAGTTTACAAGAGCTAATATTGTGATCAAGACACTCAAGAGAAGATTTATCAAGATTTTTTTTGTAGCAATGAAAATCTCGAACATTATGTCAAAGTCAAAAGAATCACGCATGTTTTTGGAGCTAACATTATGATGTAGGTTTCAAAGATCAAGCAAGCATTCAAAGTCATATTTCAAGTATCAAGATCCACATTTATTGAACCCATTTCATGCAAGATCAAGATCAATATTGCATAATTCCAAAGGTTCATCCAAGGTTTTGGTGAGTTTCAACATTGCATTGTTCCTTCATCATTCCTTTCCTCCTTCCATTATTTCAATTCAAGGTTTAATTACCCAAACAGGGTTTGACCAGGGCAAACCCCCATTCACCAAAAAAAAACATTTTTTTCCTCTTGTGATTGTGTTTTATATTTTAGGTTGAAGAAGGATTGAGACCTTTTGAACAACATGATTGGAAAAGTTGTCAAAGTTGTCAAATTTATCAAAGTTCTCGCCAATTCATGGAAATTCACCAGAAAATCTAATTTTTGACTTTCTAAAATTGCAACTCAGATCAAATGGAAGCTTCAAAGTGATATCATAGGCTCTCAAAAGTTTTTTTAAATCCATGACAAAAGAACTATTTTCCCATGAGCGAATGAGTCTTAGACAGCCTCCTAAAACTACTTTCTGGTGATTGGTAAACATCACTCAAACATTTTGAGACGTACAATTTTTTTTTGCTTCTATAAATTTATTCAGCTTTATATTGTTGTTTCAAGTTTTAATTGGCATAATTAAGTATATTTTTTAGTTTTTCTCCCAAAATTTTTGTTCAAGCTAAAACCCCCGTCCTCAAGTATATAGAAATCAGGAGATTCCCTCATTGAGTTTACTCACCTAAAGGTTGTAATTGAATTCTTTGTGTGGATTTCATTTCCTAATGAAATAGAGAGAAATTGGTCAACATTTAAATTTTTGAACTGTCCCCTCTCACATTGAAAACCTATTTTTCCTTTATTTCACCATATATTTATTTATGTTTGATTATGTTATGGTTTTTTTCTTTAGCTTATTTTATTAGTGTCTGTATTGTTTTTTAAAAACCAATATGTGCTGGTTTGGCTATAATATTTTACTCATTCATCAAATTTTGAAACAAGTTACAATTTTAGAAATTAAACTCCATTCTACATGTATTGAAAAAAACATTTTTTGATTACTTTTCAAAAAAATTAGGTGTCAACATGCTCAAATGTCTACTTTCTAGGATGTGTCCACTTAAAAAATTAGTAAAATATTATATATTCATTAAAAATTTAGATGCAAAATTTGGCATAAACTACATGGTGTTAGCTAATTTCTCACCAAAGCGATATTTGAAATTCTAAAAAAATGTTAACATTTTAGGGGGAGCACAATAGACACTATGTTATTTTTTTGATAAAAATAAGAACACTTTGTGTGCTCCCTATTTTTCAAACCCTTAATGTTCACTAGTTTTAAAAGAAATTAATTGTTTGGAAATTATATTTGGATCACTACAACTCTCGTTCTTGTTGCATCATCAAATTTTTAGTATAACTATCTCCATTTTCTTGTCACACATCAGACTTTTCTGATTTCAAAAAAATATGGCATCTTAAGATCCATTTTTGTGGACCACAAATTTGTGAACTTATCCATTTAATTTAATTTTTGAACACTCTTTCATCTAATATATTTAAGTACGCAATGTGACATATAATAAATACAAATTACCTTACTAACCTATGTTAGATATACCTATCAGTGATTAGGGTTGTCTTGATTTTCCTTAGATGATGCTAGGCCAATAATCCTCTTTGTAACTTCATCACAATATTCAAAGATGTTTCTTCCTTCATAGTATTATCATTTTCTAAATGACATGAAATACATTAGCAAATAATTTCAACTATTGTTAAGTACCCATCATTTCTTAGCTCATCAATTTAAATTTATTCTTTATTTGATTCTTGTACAAATCTTTATCTCACATTCTCACATATATTTCTAACTAATTTTATAATTCACATTTAATAAATCATATTTATCACCACTATGGTTTAACTAGGTCATAGAATAATAGAATAGTAAGCCCATGTTTTTTATAATTTTAATGGTCTTCAATACCTTTAGCTTGAATATATGGGTATGTGTAGGATCATCATGGAAAAAATAGGCCCTTAAGTGGCGAAAAATTTAGAAAAAATTAGAGTTAGGCAACTTGATATAAAAATTTGAATAAGTTATCTACATTATTTCAAAAATATGTAAGAATAGAATCTATAGAAAATTGAATGTAGTTTCTAAACTACTAGGTTTATTTAAAAAAATAAAATCTATTTGGTGAAAATTTGAAATTTCAATGCTGTAGTACTTAAATTTTAGGAGAAAAATAAGAAGTAGGTGTTTGTCTGACCACCCTAACCACAATAAAATGATAATATTTTTTTATAATATTTTAGATATAAGTAGAGGACTCATGTCTCGATGTGATGCATAGGTTTTGTATTTTTTTTCCAGTTAAATAATTAATTATGATTTTTTTATTACAACTTTTAAAAAATATAAAAAATCATATGTCTGACCACCTTAACTTAGTCAAAACTTCATGAAATTCATTTTTTTTTAATCCTGTAGTATTCAAAACATAGAATGTGATGCATGTTTTAGATTCAAAAAATGTGATACCATTTGAAAGCTATAGATGTTTTCAATCAGCCTATCAATAGGGACTTTAATTCGTAAATCAAATAGAAAATGAATAATAATTTTATTAAATTCAAAGTAAAGAATAATTTATATTGGTGGAAAGCTAAGAATCTCCTTTAAAACCCTTTTTGTTTCATCAATTTTGGGTAAAAGTCATTAGCCACATACCCTACACATACCCATCATATTGCCACTTTTTTGCCCATCATGATCTTGCACATACCCATATACGACTTTATTAATTACACACTTATTTTAGCTTGATGTTCTAAGAGGTCAATAATTCAGGATTAACTCATACTATCCACTAATGATTCTACTACTATATCATATTTTAAGAAATGTTGGTAAGGTCATCAATTTATTCAATAAAATAGCATAATTGAACTTATCAAGGTGTCATAAAGTTATAGATGGGGTTAGGCCTCACAAATACTGCTAATAGACCTAATCATTATACTATCTCATTAACTTTAGTTTAAGTTTTTTTTTTTTCTTATTTATAGATGCTATTGATTAACCTTGACTAAAAACCTAAATATTAATTCTATAATTTGAAAAAAAACTATTCACAATAAATTTATAAATTATTAAGTTTATAGGCATTATCAATTTATATATATTGAAATTAAAAAATAACATAATATTTTATTAATTGATATATTTAGGTTTTTCTTTTTTTTTTAAATACTACTTTTAATTCTTAGATTCCTAAAAATTTAATCTATATTTTACTAAATTGGTAAATAGTACCATTTAATTGATTTAGAATTGTAGCTCTAGAAGGAACTTGTAAAAAATTTAAAATAAAAACCATTGTAATTTTTTCAACATATAAGAACAAATATATATATATATATATATGTTTTTTAAATATATAAGAACATATATTACACTTGATCTTTACTTAAAAGATTGATAAAAATAATCATTTTTGATGAATAAGTGTCTATATTATCAATTATAAAATATTTTTACACATATTCACAAAAGAAATGAAATGTGGGTGAAAATAGTCTTACACATAAAGTCCAATACCACAAAAGCATAAAAAAAAGTCACTAAGTGGTGAGAGATAGAGCAATGAAAAAGGAGGAAGAGGATCCTGGCTATCTATTTTATCTCATATATCAATAGGGTTTGAATTGTCTACATGAGTGTCCCAACCATTCATATCCTTATCCTTATTAAAATAATCTTGAATTTCTTTAATATTCATAAGATTATAAAAACTAAATCAAATAAAAAGATATGGCCAAGAAAATTGTACATCGATTAATCCAAAAGTACCTCTCATAGACCATCCAAAATTTCTCAATAAATGATGAATTTTATTTGATTTCTCTATAAGTAGTCAAATATTTCAAGTTGTATATTTAGATAAAAATTAAAAATAGTCTTTGAAAACAATCTCCTATTTTATTTACATCCTATTCTCATCTATTTCATCTCTCACACTTAAGCATAGGATAACTATATGTTAATCCTATAGCCACCCTCCTACTGGAATTAATATTCCAACATAATAGGTGTTAGTTTTATTTGTGTTTATTAATCATCAGTTAGGTTTCAATAACTCTTAGTTTGCTATCATTAGATGTCCAGTTTTTGGTTGAAAAACTCTAGTTAGTTGTCATTCAACTATAGTTTGCTATCAAAATAATTAGCATTTGTAGTGTATAAAATTGTACCCCTTTCTAGGAGAAAGTACAATTTCACACTTATTTGGACCTACTTTGGTGATCTTTTCATTAATGCATTTTAAAATCCCATTAATAGGCACCTAATACCCCTTTACCATGCATCCCAAGGCCTATTTAACTT
Organism: Sequoia sempervirens; assembly: GCA_007258455.2. Classification (NCBI taxonomy): domain Eukaryota; kingdom Viridiplantae; phylum Streptophyta; class Pinopsida; order Cupressales; family Cupressaceae; genus Sequoia; species Sequoia sempervirens. The sequence continues at coordinate 162,376,249 of VDFB02000013.1, read as the reverse complement.
GATTTTATTTGATTCTCGACACCAGAACTTGCATTGAATAAATGTTAGGGATAAAATTAATTCCCTAACATTTTAGGAGTCTTGATGATTTCGGTCAAGACCGATTTTCCCATTGGTGAAATGGTCCTGATTAAGTACCCTAAACTCTGATTTTGATATGTTTTTTGTGGTATTTCAATCCCTCAAATTCAAATTTCACATGTTTGCTTTCAAGATCTGATAATTGGTGGAATAATGAAAAATGGGTTCACCAAAATGGAGTGATGAACAATGGACCTATTTCTCAATATTTCATTCATGATGTTGACTATAATATGCAAATAAAGAACAGTAACCAAATCTAGTAGAAATACTGATCAAAAGGTAGATCTGGAAGGGGAAAGTGTTGTCTACCTTTCACCAAAAGTCACCTTTTGAAGCTCACTGAGGACTCATTCTCCCTATGGTGAATGGATCTTGGCTAGGGTTCCTGAAAATTGCTTTCTAGGTTCTCTTTTGCTAGGTCTTCACTATTGGAAAGCTAAAAAAAAAAATTTAGAATAGTTTCCATCATTTGACAACTTTGCAACTTTCTTCAAATTTTTCTCTTCAAATGATCTTAAACCTAAAATCAACAATCACACATCAAGAGAAAAAAAAAAAAAAATTCTTTGGTGAATGGGGGTTTACCTTGGTCATACCCTATTTTGGTAATTAAACCTTGAAATGAAATAGAAAACCATTAAGGAATGATGAAGAACAACAATACGTAACAACTCACCAAACCTTATTTGAAACCTTCAAGTACAAGTCTGCAAACTAACCTCAATGAATGTAGTTCTTGATCATAAAACTTGATGTGAAACAATTCCTTTGATATGCTTGATTAGATCTTGAACACTACATCACCATATGAGCTCAAACAATATACATGATAGAATAAGTCTTTGAAATGATGATAGGAATCTTGATTTCTGCAATAATCTTCTATAAATATACCCTTGAAATGCCTTGAAATTTCTCTTGAATTCTCTAATAATGCTCTAGCTTGATCTCATGAAGTCACATAAAAATTCTAGGTGAAACTAAGTGAAATAATCTTATATTTATATGTGAAACATATGAAAATATAGGGTTCATCAACGTGAATAGATCAAGATGATGAACCACTATGTTTCCTCTATGAAACATTCAATTATGAGAGCCAAAATGCCAAAATAACAATCAAAAACTAACCATAACTATTATGGAAACTATGAGGAAGGTTTTTAGAGCTCAAAGTGGTGTGTACCTTGCTGCAAGATACCTACTTTTAGGTCACAAAGGACTCATTCGCCTTTAGTGATGAATGGGTCCCTGTTAGGGTTCCTGAGATTGAGATCTAGTTCTTTTCCTTGAAGTATACACTCTCAGATCCTTAGTTGCCAGCTCTCAAAAACCTATAATGAAGTTTGTAGCCTTGATTCCTTGTTCTTGCACTATGAATGGAAAATTTGCAACATGAAGATTTTGACAGTTTTGCTTCAATATTCTTCTTTGCATGATCTTCAACCTATAAATATACAAACACACATTCAAGGAAAGAAAAACTTATTGATTGTTAGTGAGTAGGGGTTTTCCTAAGTCAAACCCCTTATAGGTAATTAAACCAAATGATGAAATAATGTAATTGAAGCATGAACATGAAAATTTAAGTGATATTGATACCTTGGAAGTCGTCTTGGAGTGTAAATCTACAAACTAACATGTGGTGGCCATGATGAATGTAGATCTTGATCTCAAATAAGATGTGTAACAATGCTTTAAAGTAGATCTTCAATGCTACATCAACTATTTTAGCTCAACAACATGCTTGAATGCACTATGCCTTAGACATGTTGGAATGATCTTGAATTTCTGTAATAAACTCTTGATAATCTACCTTATAATTCCTTTGAAAAGCTCTTGAAGTGATCTATAATGTTCTCTCAAAGTTGCTAGGAGAAACAATGTGAATTAACCCCTTATACTAAATCTAGAGATTAACCCTGAAATTCAAATAATTCAAGCTGACACTTGATCTAGGATAGAAAATCATTAGAGTCCTACCAAAGTTAAATTAAAAAATGGGTTTCCTACTAAAGGAGGACCCATTCGCCACTAAAGGTGAATGGGTCCTAGCACAAGTTTCCATGACCTTGCTTTGAGAGGGTGAAAGAACATCAAAAAATCATGTCAATATATGCATAGAAAGGGGGGTCCTATGTGGAGAGGACCCATTCACCACTAAAGGTGAATGGGTCATGGTACCATTTTCCAAGACCTTAATTTTTCTAAATTTAATGTTATGCAATTTGAATATTGGGTGTTAGGATGAATCCTTCGGAAGGTGTCATAAACAAGGCTTAAATTTGAATTAAATGAGCTAGTTAAGCTCAATTAACCATAATTAATAAATACGACCCTAGATAAGTGTGAAAGTGTGTTACAACACTTTGCAACACCTAAAATAGGGTACAAATTATGTATATTTTATTAAAAAGGGCCCAAGCTTAATGTGAATGTGTACAACACATTACAAAACTAAACCTAGGGAAAAATTGGTTATTTTAATGACAATTATTCCCAAATTAAATATGGAAAAGGGATAATTTCTCTGTTACTATATTTTTCCCCCACTTTAGTGAGATTTTTTCCCCACAACAAACTCACACTAAAGTAGACATTCAAGACACTTTAGTGTGCAGCAATAACAAAGATACATAGCCATACCTTGTTAAAGGCCAAGAAAAACAAAGGATCAAGAACAACCATTCCAACATGATGTGGAATGAGGCTGCTTTTCTGTAACATGTACTGCTCACTCTAGGTTAGTGGAACCTCAGTTTTTCCACTAGATGAGTTGTCCCAAATATATATGCTTACTCTAGGGTAGTGGAACCTTAGTCTCTCCACTAGGTGAGTTATCCCAACAAGCTAGTTTAGTGAGAAATTCATGCTAGTGTGTTGGATTCTCACCGTATAATGAGAAATTCATGACAGTGTGTTGGATTCTCATCATACTAACCATACCGAAGCTATCCTCCTAATAACTTCAATAAGGCACCACAATGCTATTCTTTTGTAAATTCTTTTGAATGTAGGTTTTTTCTAAAGGGCATTTTTCTTTGTTCATGTAAGATCTTCTTCTTAGGGAGCATTGTGCCTAATGTCTCCAAGAGAGGACAAGTCAAGGATATCAAATCACCACTTATGGGATGCCTCATTTTCATCAAGCCATGAAGGGAGATCGTATGCTTAGAAATATCACACTCTTGGAGGTCATCAAACCCAATGACACCACCAAGAAAAGGACATGTCACAAGAGGAAATAAAAATCATGCCATGAAATATGTCAAAAGATGTCATCGGTGTATGCCTCCACTTTAAAGTAGTTGCTACACCATTGCTATGAGAAATTGCTTTAAATTAGCCAATATTTTATCCTAAGACATGAGATCTTTCCTCAGAAAACCCTATGACAAGTCATATGTTTCTAAAATAAAGTTGCACCATGAAATAGGAAGGAAGGAGTTACCACCAAAAATACTTAAGGGATCTATGGATTCGGGGTCAAAATGTCTTTGCTACATTGTTGTTTTAAGAGCTTGGAACTGTCATCATTGCCCAAATATTCATAGAACTAGAAGAATGACACAAAGAGAGAAAAAACACAAAAAAATCCTTTCGGGTCAACATGGAAGAGACCTGAATGTCTTTACACCTTTCATCATCCCCGAAAGAAAAACACAAGAAAAATGAAAAAGATAAAGGAAAGCTTTTAGGTCAACATGGAAGAGACTTGAATGTCTCAACTCCTTGTGTCATCCCCAAAAGGAAAACATAAGACAAATGAAAAATGCTTACGACATAAATAAGAATGCAAGTACATATAGAGGAATGCACAAAAAGAGAGAGTTACATCAAACAAAACATTACGAGGTATCACATTATGCACATGCAATCACATAAAAAAAATGAAAATGTAAAAGACTAGTCAGACACATGCGATTCAACCTAAAGTGGGTTGTTCTCATCCCAATCTTTGTCTTTATAAATGGAAGGTAGAAATCTAGCTAAAGGGACAAGAGCAAGTGTTGAACTAGGGGAAGCACTAGGTTCAACACACTTTTTAGGAGATTCATCATTTAAGCTCATAGAAGAAGAAAACAATGTATTCAACTCATCATGCACTTCTTCAACAATATTTGCAATGACACTGTCATCATCTAGATTTATCACAATGGGAGGTCGAATGAAAATTTCCATGGAAGGTTCTTTTTTATGTGGTCGCAAGGGTATAGAGTCATCATGCATTCCTTCAGGTAAGTTTGGATTTTGATTTTCTATGTTGTTATATTCTTTTGTTTGTAACTTATGAGCAATAGCACGTCGTCTATACCTATGCTCTCTAGCACTTTAATTCTATTTCAATCTATTGTCAATTTGTGTTTGTGTAAGAGTGGGTTTATGAATCATAGGTTCCTTCTCTTCCTTGGGAGGAATAGAAGAAACAACAAGAGTTTTCTCAACCACTTTCTCTTTAACTTTGTAAAATTATTTGACTCTAGGAGGGACAACAAGATTTTTCTAGTTATCTTGCGGTCTCTTGTAAGAAATTATAGGAGGATTTTCTATAGGTTGTTATTGAATGTTCAAAAGGGCTTTTGGTTCAATCATTGTTTCATTGAGAATAGGTGTTTCAATCATAGGCTGAGGTATGTCTCAAAGGGATAATTTTCTTGTTTTCTTTCCCTTGAACTTTTGAGATGATTTGAAAAAGAAATCTTGATGAGGCTTAATAGGTTCCATAGGTTTGGGCCAAAAGAAGTCTAATGAAAAGTTGCCTTGGGCTGACATAGGATTAAATCCACTATGATGCACAATAAAGATGTCATTGGAAAATGGAAACTTTAGGTATTTATGCACAACCAAAGGGATGGCATTCATGGATCAAAGCCATGGATAGCCTAGATTCACATGAAATTGTTTCGATTTTGGGGCATGTGCAAGATCATCATCAAAAAAATAGGCTCTTAAGTGGTGAAAAAATTAGAAAATCAGAGTTAGGCAACTTGACATAAAAATTTGAATAATTTATCTATATTATTTCAAAAATATGTAACAATAGAATCTATAGAAAATTTAATATAGTTTCTAAACTACTAGGTTTATTTAAAAAGAAAAATAATCTATTTGGTAAAAAATTGAAATTTCAATGCAGTAGTACTTAATTTTCAAGGAAAAAATAAGAAGTAGGTGTCTATCTGACCACCCTAACCACAATAAAATGATAATATTTTTTTATAATATTTTATATATAAGTAGAAGTCTCATGTCCTGATGTGATGCATATTTTTTTGTAATTCTTTTCCAAGTAAATAATTAATTATGAATTTTTTATTACAACTTTAAAAAAATATAAAAACTCGTATGTTTAACTACCTTAACTTGGTCAAAAATTCATGAAATTCAATTATTATTATTTTAATCCTATAGTATGCAAAGTATACAATGTGACACATGTTTCGAATTCAAAAAATGGGATACCGTTTGAAAGCTATAGATTTTTTTCAATCAGCCTATCAATTAGGACTTTAGTCGTAATTCAAATAGAAAATGAATAATAATTATTTATTAAATTCAAAGTAAAACATAATTTATATTGGTGGAAAGTTGAGAATCCCCTTTAAAAACCCTTTTCATTTCATTAATTTTGGGTAAAAAAAAAGTCGTCAGCCACATGGGTCATCATATCACTTACATATTGCCACTTTTTGGCCCATCATGATCCTGCACATACCCTTTGGAATGATGGTAAATGATATATCTATCAAGCCCATCATAGGACAAGCAAAACCATTATGCATCTTGATCCATGATTTCATTTTGTCATGTGTATCTTGATATAGTTCATGCACATATAATAATTCTTCAGTGGTCACATTCTCTCCATGACCAAGATCAATCAATATCCCATTAGTGGGAATATCATTGATTTGACTAGCTATGTAAAGAGGACCATCACGTGCATGCTTAAGTATTTCATTTTGTGAGAAAGCAATGTCAAGAGGCTTTTTATTTGAGCCCTTACAAGGTCTAGCTTTGATAAATCCTACAATTTTAATCAGTTGTTCTTCATTGATATCTTTTGTGTTTTCATCATCTGTGTCTACTTTCATCACATCATTCTTTGTTTCACTAGCTTGAATAAGGTTGACCGTTGCATTTCTATTATTGTGTTTTTTCAAATACTCATGATAGAAGAAACTAAGGCTATAGATAATTCGTGTTTCATTTCGAGTTCTAAGCACTTTCCTTAGATTTTGTATAATGGGAACCATGCTAATATATATTCTTTCACTAAGGATATTACCTTGTAATTTTTCTAGTTGTTCATATAATTTTTCTATAACATCATGCACATTGGTTGTAGGAGGTTAAGTCATGGGGAATGAAGTATGCAAACTATGAGCCATAGAGGGTTGATTATCAACACTCTCAGAGAGGGAGTTAGAAAACCCAAGATCCACGGCGAGTGAGATATCGTGGGATGACATGAGCCTCAAACTACGTCTTACAATAGTATTTCCAATAGGACACCAAGTTGTAAAGCTCATACAAGTTTTACAAACCTAGTGTGAAAACCCAAAATGAAAAAGATGTTAATGAAATGGCCTAGAATGTAAGTTTTATATTCTACACAATGCAATAAACTGAAAATGAAATGTTCTAAATACAATTTTCATTTTTTACAATGCACTAAAATGAAGCAATTTAAGCTAAATGCAATGAATTTGATGAAACAGTAAATCAGAAAACTAAAACAGAAAGTAACAACAACAAACAAAAGCTTAAAACTAAGATTTTAATTTCTAGAAAATGCAGATTAGTAGCTAATAGGGACTCATTCACTGGTAAGGATGAATGGGTCCTAGTTAGGTATTTTTGAGATGTTTATATTGGTTTTTGAGTGATTTTTAATGCTTTTTTAGATGCAAGAAGGTATAGGTTTCACCTAATCAGGGACTCATTCACTAGTAAAGGAGAATGGGTCCTAGTTAGAAATTTTTTAAATTGTTTTTGAATGATTTTCAAGCTTTCAGTAATGTCTTTCAATTCTAGGTCTGAAACAATAACTTTGGTTTTAGATTTTCTATAAATGCAATGTTGCTTTGATTTTCAAATTCAATTTTACGAGATCGAAATGATATGCAAAATGACTGATTTGTTTATTTTTTCAACTTTAGGAAATGCAAAATAATGCAATTCTAAACCCTAAATGAGATGCAAGTTTGAATGCAAAGTAAGGAACCCGAAATGAGATCTAATTCAATGCAAATGAAATGCAAATGAATGCAATATCTAATATAGGATGCAATGAAAGATTTCAAAATCAGAAAATTGCAATATTCAATGAATTAGGTTCACCAAAATGAAACATATAAAAATATAGGGTTCATAAAGGTGAATAGATCAATATGATGAATGACTATGTTTTCTCTCTGAAACATTCAATTATGAGAGCCAAAATGTCAAAATAACAATCAGAAACTAACCCTAACTATTATGGAAACTATGAGGGGAGTTTGTAGAGCTCAATGTGATGTGTACCTTACTACAAGTTTCTTGTTTCTATGTCATAAAGGACTCATTCACCTATAGTGGTGAATGGGTCCCTGTTAGGGTTCCTAAAACTAAGATTTGGGTTCTTTTCCTTGAAGTATGTACTCTCAAATCCTCGATTATTAGCTCCTGAAAACCTATAATGAATTATGTAGCCTTGATTATGCGTTCTTGTACTATGAATGACAACTTTGCAACTTGACAATTTTCACAATTTTGCTTCAATATTCTTCTCCACTTGATCATCAACCTATAAATCTATAAACACACATTCAAGGGAAGAATTTTTTTTTGATTATTAGTGAATAGGGGTTTTCCTAATTCAAACCCCTTATAGGTGATTAAACCAAATGATGAAATGATGTAATTGAAGCATGAACATGAAACTTGAAGTGATGTTGATACATTGGAAGTTGTCTTGGAGTGTAAATCTGCAAAATAACATGTGGTGGCCATAAAGAATGTAGATCTTGATATCAAATAAGATGTGTAACAATGCTTTAAAGTAGATCTTCAATGCTACATCAACTATCTTAGCTCAACAACATCCTTAAATTCACTATGCCTTAGACATGATGGAATGATCTTGAATTGCTGCAATAAACTCTTGATAATTTGCACTAGAATGCCTTTGAAATTATCTTGAAGTGCTCTATAATATTCTCTCAAATTTTATAGGATATCTTGTAAAGTTGCTAGGAGAAACAATGTGAATTAACCCCTTATTTATACTAAATCTGGAGATTAACCCCAAAATTCAAATAATTCAAGTCAACACTAGATCTAGGATAAAAAATCATTAGAATCCTGGAAAAATTAAATTCAAAAATGGGTGTCCTACTCAAGGAGGACCCATTTTCCACTAAAGGTGAATGTGTCTTGGCAACATCTTCTAGGACCTTAATTTTTCCAAATTTAATTTTATGCAATTTGAATACTAGGTGTCGAGATGGATCCTTTGAAAGGTGTCATAAATAAGGCTTAAATTTGAATTAAAGGGGCTAATTAAGCTCAATTAACCACAATTAATTAATGAGACCCTAGATAAGTGTGAAATTGTGTTACAACACTTTACAACACCTAAAATAAGGTACAAATTAAGTATATTTTATTAAAAAGGGCCCAAGGTTAATGTGAATGTCTACAACACATTACAACACTAAACCTAAGGAAAATTAGGTTAATTCAATGACAATTATTCCCAAATTAAGTAAGGAAAATGGATACTTTTACCGTTATTACAATATGTATCTTAACATTAATTCCTAAAATTCAAATATCATAAGCTGACATTGAATTGTAGATTTGAAATCATTAAAATACCACCAAAAACATATTTCAAAGGGGGGTACTAGGTCTAAGTGAGAACCCATTTTCCATAGGGTGAATGGATCTTAGGCCAATTACCTAGGAAACATAACAGTAAATGTTAAATATTATGTAAAATTAGGGTCATAGGACTAAGTGAGAACCCATTTTCCCTATGGAGAATGGGTCCTAGATCACTCACCTAAGACGCACATCTTCCAAAGTTAAGTGTTGTGAAATGGCATTTATGAATGTCAGATTTTATCTCTCAAAATCTGCATTTAATTAGGCTTGGATTTGAATTAAAGGGATTGATTAAGGAAAATTAACCTCAATTAACTAATAATTCCCTAGATTAGTGTGAAAGTGTAAAGGTACACCTTACAACACCAAAAACAAGGCACAATTAAGTCCATTTAATATAAAAGGGCCCTAAACTTAATGTGATTATGAAAAACATATTACAACACTAAATCAAGGCATAATTAAGCTTATTTTATTATTAATTATTTCAAAATTAAGTGTGAAAAGGGATACTTTTCCTACACTACATTTTTCCCCCACTTTAGTGAGAGGATTACCCCATGTAAAACTCACACTAAAGTAGACATTCAAGAATATTATGTATGCAAAAATGACAAAGATACACAATCATACACCATCAAAGACCAAGAAGATCAATCCTAGGCTGTCCAACGCGATGTGGGTCACATCTAACCCATCAATTTTGTTTTGTTGCACATTCTCACTCTGGGCTAGTGAACCTTAGGCTATCCACTAGGTGAGTAACCCAAAAGGGTGGCAAATGAGAGAATCATATTACGCTCCCATACCATATCAAAGCTATCCTCTTGACAACTTCAATAAGGCACCACAGGCAAGAAAGGTGCATTATGCTAGGTGGGCTTGAATTTATGGTTCGAGCTTCATAGGGCTTAACAAGCTATGTTATGCTAAGAACCTATGAGCAATTCAAGGCTCCATAAGCAAGCAAGGTGTGTTTTGCTTGGTGGCCTTTAAATTAGGGTTTTGAGATTCCTAAGGCTAATAAGTTGCATTATGCTGATACTTATAAAAAATAATTGTAGTAAAATGTATTGTTTAAATGGATTTTTCTTAGTTTGTGTAAGGTCTTCTTCTTAGGGAACACCATGCCTAATGTATCAAAGAGAGGACAAGTCAAGAGTAAAATATCCACAACTTAGGGAATGCAGTGCATCGCATCACTACTAAAAGGAAAGTCATACACTAAGAAATATCAAACTCTTGGAGGGCATCAAACCCAATGACACCACCAAGAAAAGGATGCATCACAAGAATAAAGAAAATTGTACCATGAAACATGAAATTTTTCAAAAGATATTATCAATGTATGCCCCCATTTTAAAGTGGTTGCTAACACCATTGATGTGAGAAATTGCTTTAAAGTAGATAATGCTTAATCCTAAGACATGAGAGCTTACTCAGAAATCCCTATGCCAAGTCATATGTTTCAAAAATCAAGCTACGTCATGAAACAGGAAGGAGGAGTTGCCCCCAAAAATACATAAGGGGTCTATGCATTCAGGGTCAAAATATCTTTGCTACAATTTTTTTATAGAGCGCAAAAATGTCATCATTCCCCAAATACTCATAGAATTGGAAGAATGGCATAAAAAGAGTGAAAACAAAGAACAAACCTTTCAGATAGCATGGAAGAGACCTAGATGTCTTGATTCCTTGCATCATCCCTAAAATGAAAACACAAGACAAACACAAAAGATAAAATGTTTACAACATAGAGAATAATGTAGGTACATATAAAGGAATGCACAAAAGAGAGATACATCAAATGAATATTATGGGGGATCACATTACGCACATGTAATCACATAAAGAAAGATGAAAAAGTAAAATAAATAAAAAATACTAGTAAGGAACATGTGATTCAACCTATAACAAGTCGTTCACATCCTAATCTTGATCAGTATATACGAAAGGAAAACAACTAGCCAAAGGGATAATATCAATATTTTAACTAGGACACACAGCAAGTTCAACACTCTTTTTAGGAGAATTCACATTTAACCTCATAGAAGAGGAGAATATTTAATTCAACTCACTATGCACTTGTTCATCAATCTTTGCAATGTCAATATCATCATCTAAATTAATCACAATACGAGGTTGAATGATATTGTCTCTAGAAGGATTTTGTTTACATTGTAGTGAAGGTATAGAATAATCATGCATTCCTTTAGGAAAGTTCAAAATTTGATTTTCTATGTTGCCCTTTTCTTCTCTAGTTTATAACATATGAGCAATAGCACGATGTATATGCCTATGCTCTCTAGCATTTTAGTTTCTTCTCAATCTGTTGTCAATTTTTTATTGTGTAGGAGTGGGTTTGTCAACCATAGGTTTTTTTTATTCCCTTAGGGGAGGAATGGAATGAACCATAGGAGGTTTTTCAACCACTTTTTCTTTAGCTTTGTAATGGGACTGTTTTTATTATCTTGTGATCTCTTAGATGAAATGATAGGATGATTTTTAATAGGCTATTATTGGATATTTGGAAGGGATTTTGGTTCAATCATTGTTTCATCTAGGATAGGTGGCTCAATCAAGGGTTGAGGCATATTTCTAAGTGATAATTTTGCTATGTGTTTCATATTAAATTTTTGATATGATTTGAAAAAGTAGTCCTCACTTGAGGTCTAATAGGTTCAATAGGCTCAGACCAAAAGAAATATAGTGAAAATTTCCCATGGGAAGACACATGAATAAAGACACTATGATGCACAAGAAATATCTCATTGTGAAAGGGAAATTTTAAACATTCATGCACAATCGACAAGTCGACATTCATGGAGCAAAGTCATGGAAATCCTAACTTCACACAAAATTCATCTGATGATGGGATGATGGTGAATGATACATTGAATGTTTTTGGTCCAAATTTTAGGAGATTTATCGAGCCAATCACAGGGCATGTAAAACCATTATGAGTTTTGATCCATGCTTTTGGTTTGTCATATATATCTTGATAGAGTTCATGCAAAAATAGGAATTCTTCAGTAATCATTTTCTCTACATAGACAGGCTCAATTAATATCCCATTGGTAGGCTTTCCATTTATTCTTCCAATGTAAAGAGGATGATTGTGTGCATGTTTGACTATGTCATTTTGTGAGAAAGAAATATCAAGGGCCATTTTGGTTTGGGTCTTACAAGGTTTAGCATCAATAAACAACACCACTCTAATAATTTATTCCTCATTGTTATCTTTTGTATTTTCATCACCCGTGTCAACATTCATCACATCATTCTTTATTTTACTAGCTTTGAGAAATGAAATAGTGTGTTTTGGCATGGGATTTGTGAAACATAGAAAAATAGGGCTATGATGTCTAACCCTCCTTTTCAATATGGTTTCATTCAAGAAATGAGATTCAAAACCTTGAAATAATTATCAACCTAAGAGGTGAGTTAAGTCAATATTTAGGGATCTTGCAATCTCTCCTTTACACAAGGATGGGTTGGTAAGTTAAAGTACAATATGGGGAGAAGAAATTGAACTAGTAAATTAACCCTAATTCAAGGTCCATCACATATAATGAATGAATCTAACAAAAAACAAAGATAAACAATAATTTTTCTAGAAAAACAAAGAATGGGGAATGTTGCACACCTGATCAAATCTTACTATCCCTAAAACCATAGTAGGGACTCATTCGCCACCTTGGGAGAATGGGTCCTGGTGTACCTATCCAAGGAGTTCTCAATCTGGAAATGAAGCTTGTACAATATAAAATTTTGTTGTCTCTAAAACCCTAACATGATCTCATTCACCACCTTGGGCGAATGGCTTCTGCTAGGCCCTTCTAGAAAACTCTGAATCTAATCTTGAACTTCTAGGTTTTTACTCCTTCCCTGCAACTTGAAACTCCTACTTTCAGATCTAGATATGCTAATAATCTACAAGACAAATTTTGAAGTTTGTTAGTGGATAGCGGTTTTCCTCAGTCAAACCCCATATTGATAATTAAACCTTGATAATGAATGAAAATATTAAATATGTAATTTGTGTGAAATCCTAACCTTAAGTGTGTCTAAGATCAAGATCCCTAATAATGTAAAGGTGATCCTATTCAAGGTTTTTAGAGTAGAACCTTAAAATGAAACATGAACAATGCAAGTGACGTACTATAGAAGATCCCAAATCCTCTCAATAAGTCACAAATCTAAATATACCTTACTTTAGGCTACAAGTAGGATGATCATAGAAGATGTAATCACTTCACAAACAAGTCCTTAGGCTTGGATGTATGTCTTGTTCATCTCCCAACACCTAGAATCCCTCATGATTCTCCATAGGAATCTATCATCAATCCTTCAATAATGCTTGATCTTTAACACAAAATAAGTTTGATAACTTGTAATGTTGGTCCAAAACTTCACTGTTGCTTGCTTCTTGAATATAGAGGCTTTATCTCATGAAAATTATCTTAACTCATAGATTGCTTATCTTCTCTAGTGTGAAATTATGTAAAATAACCTTATATTTATACATAACTTAAGATTTAACCCCAAAATTCAAATAACACAAGATGACATCAAATCTAGGATTCAAAATCATTAAAATCCCACCACAAATAAGTTCAAAAAGGGGTGTCCTAAGTAAGGAGGACCCATTTTCCCAAAGTGGTGAATGGGTCCTAACACAATTTTCTAGGACTAAGCTTCAGGGAGGTGAAATATCACTACAAACCCACCTCAAATATGCTAAAAAAAGGGTATCCTAAGTAAGGATGACCCATTTGGCCAAAGTGGGGAATGGGTCCTAGCACAATTTTCTAGGACTCAAACCTTTCCAATTTAAATGTTATGTAATATTATTAATGAGTGTTAGGATAGATCCTTCGAAAAATGTAATTAATAAGGCTTGGATTTCAATTAAAGGGGCTAACTAAGCTCTAATCAACCTCAATTAATTAATAAAGCCCTAGATTAGTGTGAAAGTATAAGAAAACACTTTACAACACCCCAAATAAGGCACAATTACGTTCATTTTAGTTAAAAGGGTCCTATACTTAGTGTGAATGTGTAGAACACATTACAATGCTAAATCAAGGCATAATTTAGTTAATTTTAATATTCCTTACTTGCAAATTAAGTGTGAAAAAGGGTTAATTTTTTTCTACACTATAATTTGTAAAGATTTGTAACTTTTGGTTAGGAGGAGCTATGCAGTTATTCCCTTGATCATTCACACCTCTAATTTGAAGTTTACTAGAATTAATGAGATCTTTAACAAGATGTTTAAGAAACATACAATATTACATATCATGTCCATTTTGTTGGTGGTAATGACAATAAGAATTTGATCTATAGTTTGCGAGTAATGGATTATTAGGATCAGGAGCTTTGATAGGAGGTAAGGAAATCATATTCTTGTCCACAAGATACAACATGATATTATGAAGGGTATCAGGTAGAGGGGTAAATTTTCTATTACTATTGCCAAAGGAAAAAGAATTTTTTGTCTTTATAGAAGCCACTCGGTTATCAGCTTGTTGAATTGGTTGAGGGGAATTAAGTTGTAAGAATCCCCTATTTTGTTTCTTGTAAGGTTGGTAACTATTTTGAAGTGTGGATTCAAACTTTTCAGGATGGCTAGGTGGATCTTTCACATCACAAATACTATCCAAATAATGATAATCATGAAGGTTTGTACTTAAATTTCTAAAGGACATAAATCTCATCATCTCAATAATTGTTTGAATTTTTTCTTACAAGTTGGAAATAAACATTCTTTGAATATCAAAATCAAGAATATTAATGTTTACTTGTGAATAAAGCATTTGATATAATGCTATAAAATCAATGAAATTCTCATCATCCTTTTTTAACATTTCATTAAGTCAGCTAAAGTCATCTTATGACCCATATGAATTTGGAAGTGGTTGTAGAGGGAATCAGTAAGCTCATTGAATGAGTTTATTGAGTTGTTTGGTAAAGAGAAAAACCACTCTAAAGAAATATTTTTCAAGGATCTAGGGAAGAGTTTAGCCAAGAGTTTATCTTCAAAGATAAAGTCACTAAATAGGGATCTATAAGAAGCATGGCTAACGAGATCTACATTCCCACCATATTTCTTCAATCTAGGAACTTGGTGGAACACCTAAATTTTTTGTGTTCCACTAATTTTTTATGCATATTTGGCTATGTTTTTTGGTCTAGGATGTGTCATGTGGCTTAGGGTTTTGGTTTTACCTCCCTCTAGAGTTTTGTTTGTGCCCTAAACCCCTTAAAAATCCTAAGTATTGAAAATGCTTGGCCTACATTCTAATTTGTAGTTGACCTTTGGTGACTCGTTCCTAGTTTCCCAAGTTACAACTTGAGTCATCAAATTCATTTATCTACCACACCCTATAGCCAAGCTTATCGATTGATACCCATGTGAATTATTTTAACCATGCCAAATGTTATCTAGGTTTGAAAATAATTTAATTATTTTCCTTTGATCCTAAGTATGAGTTTATAATAATGTTTAAAGTCTTTCTCCCCATCAACCTAATGAACAACCCCTTTAAGTGATCATTCGATGCACGTTCCCTTAAAAATAATTTAACTAGTTGTCATCGGGTCCCACTAAATGTTTTTCATTGGTTCCCCATGAGCCCATGGCAATAAAATAATTTGGTAAATCAACCAGTAGGGCAGCAGGTAGGTGACACCTATCCACTCTTGTGGCAGGTCCTACCTTTTCTCAAAGGCATCGATGGTAAGTGGAATTGACATTAATAGCTTGGATGCACTCAAAGAATGAATCTCGACCATTCCTCGCTAGGCTATGGGGGACCAACCATCTAGTCTCATCTCTTAGCATAGTAGTGGGCGAGGGCCACATGGCACCATCACCACCATCAAAAGGACTATGGAGGACATAAATATTTCATCAAATATTTCATGGCAGATACTGACATGGTAAAGAGTGTGCTACTAAATGGATTTTAGAGCACATGCAAAAAACCTCTATGATATGTTTTAATCTCAACCATTCATCACAAAGGGAATTTATTTGTCTCAGTGTTAGGCTTGGATATTAAAGGGTGCACATGTTCAAGGTCATTGGGTTTATCTTGGCCATTGCCTACTAGCCCACAACCATAGATTTAAACCTTGCAAATTCTAGATGGTTAGTGGGTGGTTTCCATGTGGATTGAAAATCCTTGACATATTAAGGCCCTATGATTGAAAATCCAAGAATACAAAAGTTATGACCTAGAGGGTTTTATGGATAGAATAAAAGGTGGGAAGTTTGTGCATACCTTTTCTTTCCCTAAGGACATAATCATAAATTTTTTTGATTTTTAGACACAGGAGGATAGGATGAGAAAATATATTGTATTCGATAAGTTGGAAAGAACAAAGAGGGTGAAAGAGCCTCAATTCACAAGCTTTCCTGATATTAGGGATGTGATTTGGAGAGTGGAAATAGTTATAAATTTTTTTGATAAAGTTGTTAATACTCTAAAAGAGAGAGTAGTGCAAGATAAGGGTAAATTTGTGGCCATTGAAGAGAATGATAAGGGGAAGGACCCCATAATAGAAGAAAGACTAGCTTATCAGCCTCCCAATAAGTTGCACATTTAAGCAAGGAAGAAGAACACTATAAAGAAATAGTTGAAAATTTTCACTCCCACACAATCAAAGGATTCAAGGGAACCTTCTCCCCCACTATAACTATGACCATTTTCACCACCAAATTCATCCATTCTAGTAATAATTGAGTTGGATTCACCTCCTAGAGGACCCTCTCCCCCTAAGGATCCACTAATGAAAAGGAAAAGGGTTGAGCCAATTGGCATTGTTGATTACCCTACTGATGAATTAGACAAATAAATTATCATTACAGAGGATGAAATAAGGAAAGGTATGCCATCCCCTCAAAGAGACACAGTGCCACAAACTTTGAGTCTCAAACTAAGCAAGGCTGACTTGAGTGAGACAAATAGTTAAAAGGATGTTAGGGATGAAGCTTGTGAGAGATTCATGCATGTTGATGCATTCATGAAGAAACAAGCATTTCAAGAATATGTGTGGAGGGAAATGAAGGATGAGTATGTGATAAATGTACAAATGAAGGAAAGTGAGAGCACGGAGTTGCCAAAAGAAAGAATAGAGGCTGAGGTCTGCAATAAGATGAGAACCAACTATTTGAACATCATTGCAACTAAAGGTAGGGAACTTGTTAGAAAGTGTGGTGCATGGCTATTACTAGAATGGGATCTGGCATCAACTATTACATTTGATATGGTTAGAAGA
Organism: Sequoia sempervirens; assembly: GCA_007258455.2. Lineage (NCBI taxonomy): Eukaryota > Viridiplantae > Streptophyta > Pinopsida > Cupressales > Cupressaceae > Sequoia > Sequoia sempervirens. Next base: position 162,359,008 of record VDFB02000013.1, on the reverse strand, counting down.
CATGATGACCCCATATTCAACATAGAAGAGGAAGTTACTTTGGCCTTTCAAGGATCAAACTTTAGTTCTCAATGGGGAACACTAGCCATTTGGGCTTTAGCCCCAAGCACAAAGAAGCTAGACATTGCAGATTCGACTACTAGAGTTAGCAAAGGGCTAATCATAAAAATAGTATTAGATACATCAACCATTGAAGCAACTACACTTAATATCAATGTAGATCAATTTACTAAAGCCATAGTAGAGTCTTTAACTAAAGAGGGGGACAAATTTAGAACACAATATAATGACATAGTGGCTAAATATAATGTGGGACAGGAGAAGATAGCAAAAATGCAATTTCAAATTTCCTTATAATGGAAGGAAAAGTTTCAATCAATGCAACCAGGGTCATCACAAGGTATGATTTTTCCTCCCCCTTCTCCATAAAACAAGCCCCATCTTCTTCATTTATTTCACCACCTCCAATCCTAGCTGAGGTTATACCTCCTAATTCTGAGGATGTTCCCATTGCACCATCATCTCCAAATACATCATATGCGCCTCCAACTAAGGAGATCACCAAGGAGGAGTTAATATAAAAGCTAAAAAATTATGAGAGATGTTAACAGTATGTTGAGCTAATCCATGTGAGCAATTTGAAGATTGTGATAGTGGTATTGGATCACTTAAATAAAGGGATTGAGAGGGTATTGATTAGAATTCATTCAAACTATTCTTCCATGTTAAACATAATAAGTAACTTTGACAAGGATAAAGAGATTACCATCCCATTGATAAATAAATGGACCGTAAGAGCACATGAATTGAGAGATATGGTCATTGGGTCAGAACATGATGCAAAAATCCTTCTAGCATTGTCCCAACCCTTAGGCTTTTGAATGAAATCAAGGAATTCCAAGGGTTGATTGAACCATTGGAAATGAAAATCATCGAATTAGTAAAGAGGTTTGATGAGTAGATTTTCAGTTTACTCCCATATATTTTAAATGAAAATGGTGAAGTTAAACCTCTGCAAGAATGGAATGAACAAGAAAATAAGGTGATAGCCACTCAAGCCAAATTAATTTATGATGGATTAGATGTGGATATGTTGAAGAATAGTATGGATAAGCTCACCCACATAGGAATTTTCTTTGAGGAAGTTGAAAATGAAGTATAATCAAGTAGTCATAAAGTACACTCCATACAGAAAAAGGTAGATGAAGTTATAAAATTTGACTAGCCTTCTGAGGAAGAGTTTGAACTCTAGAAAGCTAAATATGTTGACATCTTGGATGAGTAGGTTGTTGCACTCAAGGGAAAATTGATGATTAAAATTTTGATCTTATGTATACAAAAACAAAGTACACAGTTACAGTAGGAGAAGTATAATACATGGCCCGGAGCTTGTAAAAATTAGGCCTTAGATACAACAATGTTCAAATATTGTATCTTCTCCAATTAAAAATGATGACATGGAATACAAACATGGAAATGCTTCAGTGAATCCTTCTTTCTTTTGTTTATGCTTTTTATCTATAAGTTTCGGAGGCATGTGGAAAAGGGTTTGGAGCTCATGGAAAGAATAACTTGCATCAACTAAAGTGCCTTTTGGAAGGTGGGAGAATCTTCATTAACAAATAAGAAATGGTCTTTTGTCTTATTTGAACATCTTCCTCCAGTTTGGGAAAATATAATTTCCTTTGAATATAAATGTGAATGTCAAATGAAAACATGGCATGTACAATTGGACCGATACTTGTTTTTCTCCCTTGTTATTATAAAATGGAATTCAAGCCCAATTGTATGGGGTTTCTAGTGGATTGATCTCAAAGAATTTTTGTAACCAGGTCTAGATAATAGAATTTTGAATCTGTTCTAGGTATTATGAGGTTTTGAGTCTTGTGATAGTAAATATGATAACAGTGTTGTCATATTTTAAAATATAAATGGAAAAATATTCAAGGCGAATGTGATCCATTGTATACTTTACATAGATTAGGAATATAAAGGAATTAAACATTACTTCTATTCATCTCCTTGTCTTTCCTTGAATGTTTATTCATTGTTAATACACTTGTTCAAAGAATGAGTTGAATCTATTTAACATGAATAGAGGTTTATGTGAATGTATGCATGGATAATATTAAAGTATTGTTGGCTAAATTTTTGGTATTAATGGTGTAAGGTATCATTGATAGGATTTATTATGATAGGAATAATGTTGCTAGATTTTTTCAATTGTGCGATTTAGAATTCTCCACCCTAGGATACGACACTAGTCATGTTATTTTAATATCCATTTTCCATATGAATGTATGTCAATCTAAATTTACCACATTTTATCATACTTTACTAAGATGTTTCCATAAGGATTAGCTAGATCTTTAAGGTTTTTCATCTATTAAGAAAATTAAAAAGAGAATTATCTTTTAAATTTACAATGTATTTGATAATTGACACAAGAGTATCTAAAAATACATTGTAGGGATCACCCTCCTAGGTTTTACAGAGCCCAAAGTGTAGAGGGAAATCCTAGCAAGCCTTCACTTTCTCATTGGCTAATCCTAAGCTAGTTATTGACAATTGAATTTGGCACATTCATAGATAACTGGTGAGACAAGCTTGGTTCATTAAAAATAACCAATAGATTGGCGACTCTGCTAGGGACAAAGCTAGTCCAATGTCTCTAGACCAGATTAGGTATCGTCAGAGTTAGTTAATTTCCTTTTTGTTTGTTGTTTGAAGAAAAATTCATACATATTCTCATAATAGGCTACATATATTTTCTGTGAGGCAAGTTCTAGCTCTTTTTTTTGTTTCTTGTTGGGGTATGTTCAAAATTCTCTATAAATTTATAAAAGCTTCTTACAAGTGTGATATATTTTCATTTCCCCATCTAGTGAGTAGGGACTTTAAGGTCTCTTATGCCAATGCAAATTCAAAATTTTAATGAAAGAGAGAGAAGAACAATTGTAAGGAGAGATTTGAAGCCATAAGAGGAACTAGAAACAATGTGAAGAAGAATCCTGAGCATAAGCTAGATTTTGGACTACCACAGAGTAAGAAGTCATCATGGATAGAAAATAATGTTGAAGCAAGTAAGTTTTCTAGCAATATTGATCATGCATCTGCAATTTGAAATGAAAATACTCATGAAGAAACATTTGATTATTGTATGCCCCCTAGTAATGAGGAAAATTTTGCTACAAATGAACCCCATGTTATCACTAATCATCCTAATCCTAATCCTCTAGTATCAAAGGAATTTGACTTGTGGCAATTTTGGGATAAGGGATCTAGATCCCCAACCAGAAAGGAAAATCTTGGGGGTACCTCTATTTTCAATGATGATAATTTCAATCCAAGGGTAAGATCACAAGAACCATTGAATGTTACCTATTATACCCCAAAAACTTGTCAATCTAAGGTTACTCTAGAGGATGAAGAAGAGATAAATAAAAATATGCAAGCTCTACAAGAGGAGGAGCTAAGACTTAAGGAATTGGGATTAAAACAAGCAAAAGAAAGAGGAAAAGATAAAGGCTGCCTTGATAAAGAGAGACCAACTAAGGGGAAGGGTAGAAAAGATGAGAGAAATGGTGAAGGAAGAACCAATTTTTGAGGATCCTTCTAAACCTTTTGTTAGGGAAACCTTTGATCATCCTAAGGTGAATATTCCTATCAGGACCACTACTACAAGTACATATACCAATTCTATTGTAGAAACTAAATTTTTAGACCCCTCTATTGCTGTCAAGAAATCTCAACCTTTGGATAATGTAAAAAGATAGGTATGGGACAACACGAGAAACCAACCAAAAATGAAAACACAAGTGTCTCATCTGCTAATACATCTACCACTAGTGCACAAACTAAGTCCATTCCCTCAAATGCACCTCCTCACCTAAATTTTTAGACCCCTCTATTGCTGTCAAGAAATCTCAACCTTTGGATAATGGAAAAAGATAGGTATGGGACAACATAGAGAAACCAACCAAAAATGAAAACACAAGTGTCTCGTCTGCTAATACATCTACCACTAGTGCACAAACTAAGTCCATTCCCTCAAATGCACCTCCTCACCATAGAAGTATTAAGGTTATAATTAACTAATGAGAAATTGCAACAAGAGCTGGATAAGATGCAAATTATTGTTGCAAATGCAAAAATAGAGAGGAATATTGTGATCTTCAAGTTTTAGGAGTGGAAATATCCCTGGTAGTATGGAGGTCAAGGTGGTGGAGTGGAGGTGGCAGCAAGTGGAATGGAATGATGGTGGAGGATGAAGTGTGAAAGAAAATAAATAGTCTCAAGATCAAGATGATAGTGGAGCCCATAATAATAAAAGAGGCTAGCTCACTAGAAGACCAATGCAAGTGGATAGGTATAGACAATTATTCTTTGCTAGGATACCTAGTTACCCAAACCAATTCCTTGATTATATCAAGATTTTATTGGTTATATTCTCTGGGAATAACACAATAAGTGATGAGAATCACCTAGGATCATTTTCCAATATGATGGATGATTTTGAGGTGGATGTTGAAGATGTTATGATGAAACTCTTTATGTAGTCACTCACTGAAGATTTCAAGGATTGGTATAGATCTTTGCCAGCAAAAAGCATTGGGTCATGGGAGGAGTTTAAAAGGATATTTAGAGAACAATTGTGATAAGACTGATGCAAGGTTCTTGTTGAGTGAGTTTAATAATATCTCAAAAGGCTCCAATAAAATGGTCTATGATTTTAATACTAGATTTTAGAAAGCTATGAATAGGTTACTTTTTGACTTGATTCTAAATGATAATGTGTGTTTGGTTAATTATTATAATGCCTTTGATTCAAAAGTGAGTTATCTACTGCGAGACAAGAATCCCCAGACCTTGAGAGAGACCTTCAAGATTTCATTACATAATGAAAATAATAGAAGATTATCCAACAAGGTAAGGAGGAGAGATGATGCAAAGATCTTAAAGAACCCAAAGAAATAAGACAAAACTCTACAGAGAAAGGATCTTCATTTGAGGACAAGATAGATAAGGTTGCAAGTTCCATGAAGGACATCAGTTATAGACTTTCCAGGAAATAGAAGGGGCTGATAAATGAAAAGCCTAATTTCCAAAGAAATGAAGCCCTCTTGGGAAGCAAGATCATCCTTATAATTCAAATTGGCATAATGGAAATCCAATTTAGAATAATCAAAAGAATGTACACAAAGCAAAGTTCCCCCTAATCCATTACAGAAGAACTCTATAAAATTTACTGATGAAATGGCCTAGGGTATTGTTTTCCAATTGCCACATGCTTCTCAAGCATCTTTAGTGGCAAAATAATTTGAAGAAGGAAAAAATGAGCCTTGATCAAACCCCTAAAAATGCTTCATGTTCCATCTCAAAATTTTGCAAAATTTTGGTTAAATCCATGTCTTTGGGCTTAGGGTTTATGTTGCTAGAAATATTCCTAAGTAACCCTTAAGCCTAAATCCTTTCCAATGTTTTAATTCATCATTGACCCCTCATTGTCGACACCTAGTCATTTAAGTTACATCTTATGCCATCGAAACTCATGAAGTAATTGGACCCTTGTGCCTAGGTCTAAAACATAATTTATTTTATAATGTCGACCGATTGACCTTGTTTGGCCTTTAAATTATTTAGTTAAGATGGTTTTAAGTCTGTTGAGGCCTTTTCTTATGCTTTCCTAGGTTTTCCCCTTTTAAAAACTAATATTTGGCATGTGCAGATTCCCAACAATTATGATAACTGTCTTATTATTGCAAGAAGATCCTGGCCATTCCCTATGCCCCTGCTCTATTCTATTTTTCATTTAATTATTCTAGTGGTTAGGTGGGAAGTATCACATGCCCTATGAATTTATGGGGCCAACACCTTTGAGGGGTTAGTTGGCAATGTTTAAATAAGATCTATGGTAAGTGTTTTCTGATGTGGCTTCATTTGGGTTGCTCACTGCCACCCCATTCATTTTTATTTTATCTTCAAATAATGTAGTGGGCTAGCGGGCTATAGCCATTTGTCCCTCTATGGAGGGACCCACTAGGTTTTGAATGCTGCAAAAATTCTATAAAAAAAAAATCAATGGTTGATAGTGGGTACCATGGGCCAGTCCTGACCACTCCTCGCCATCCCATGCAAGACCCACTCGTGCCTCTTGTTTCTCAGTGGGGAAGCAAGTGACTCCCATGTGGAGTAATCTAGCAGGTTGGAGGGACATTAGTAAAGGTGAAATATTTATAAAATTTTCCAAGAGGACATGAAGGCTAAATGGTGCAAGATAAGAATTGATTTCTTTTGCACATGTTCGAGATGCGATGGGTGCTTTTGATCTCAACCGTCATTTCTATCAAAAGTTTGTACATTCACATAGGTGGTTAACATTAGGGAAAGTACAAGTTAGTGGATTGAAATAAAATCATACCAATCCCCATCCTCCTATTGATCAAAGGTACAATTGGGTTCATTCTCACGGGCAAGCGGGAAATATTGACATGACATGTTTTCTTCAATGCTAAGTGGATGATTATGTGTGGAAATAGAGTGGATGCATATCAACATGGGATTTTATTATTAGACAAAGGAAAAAAGCGCATGCAGTTGGATTCCTCATAATTAATTATCTTTATTTTAATTATCTGGCAATCCATCTCAACTTATAATCAATGGTTGAGATTTAAAATCAAGTAGTTGATTGTCAGCTTGCTCGTGCAAGCCTTCCTTGAGCATTAATGGTTGACACGCTCAAATTTCTTGATATAATGAGAGTTGGTAGCCATTTTTTTCTTCACAATTGTAATTAGAAGCTAAGAAATTAAGGTTAGGTTTGAGAAGAAGATGGTGTGAAGAACTTTGGTGTGAAGCTGCAAAGTCATTGAGGATAGTTTCTCCCAGGTAAGTTAGTATCTGTGTTTTTATATGTCGACTAAGTATTAGTTGGTTGGTCTCAGAAATTTATTGTGGGCTCTATATAGGTTTTAGTTACTTGGGGTTTACAGGGGTTGATCATTTGAAGAATTCACATTGGTTGACAAGACTTATGCATAGTTGTGAAGTGTATTTGTCTTGCAAATTTGTAAAGTTTCTCTGTACTTGGGAATTTATAAGCTATTGTCATGTTCTGTAAGAAGGAGTAAGCCAAGTGAGTCTGTCGAACCAGTTAGAAGGTCTAGGAGACTTAGTATGCTTGAATCCCAAGATGATGCACCTAAAACTAAACATGGCACACAAGGAGCTCCTACAATGCCAAAGGGCAGGAGAAGTGCCCATAATAAAAATGAGAACAATGGTGTCAGGAGCAATTATCACCTGAGGAATAGAGTTTTTGGTCATAACCAGGGTGAGTCTAGTGGGAAATTGGCTAAGTCTTGTGGGAAGAGGAATAATAAGTACCATAAGGCTTATGATTCTTTCTGTGGGGAGGCACAATTCTCCCATGAAGGATTCAGCTGGTCCTTTGAGCGATGAAGGAGATACTAACCTAGAGTATGACTATTACCTTCTCACACTAGCATGTTGGGAGAATTCTAATGATGGAGAGGTCATGGCCTCCCCACTTTCAGTAAGAACATGGAATGGGTGTTCCTACTCTAATTCTGAAGAATTATAGTAGCACCTCAGTTCTATTTTTGTTTTTTATGACACCGCTACCACAACAGTAGGCTCATCTTCTTCAGTGAATGTATAACTTTTTTTTTTGGGTGATGACATGGAGAATCTCCTTTGATCGACTTGGACAAGAGGTTTTTGTGTTGCTGCAATGATGAATGATACCTTTCTGAAGGCTAGTTGATCTTCTTCAACAAAAGATATGGGTTTTGTCTTTTGTTTTCCCACCACTTTGCAATTTGCAAATATAACCATCTAGAAGGTTTCTAAAACTGAAATGAAGTTAAGTGTCAAATGTAAATGTGACTGAAATGGTAATTTTTCCTAAAGCTTGTTGCTCCCATATTCTATAAATATGAATTTAGGTCCAGTTACCAGGGGTGGGTTGTTTTGAAATTGATCACATGAAATATTGTAAAGAATATACTAAACATTTTAGTGATAATTCTTAGGTTTGAGTCTACTAATATGCATATCTAGTCTTGATAGTAATATTGACAATATAGAATAGAATAGTGCAATTTCTACACCATTTTCTCTTCTATGTACTAGTTTTATAAATTATAAGTAGTATAATCAAGGGTTATCTTATTTATCTATACTGACTTCCAATGGGTGTGTGGTTTCATTCGTGCTTATTAATTCAAATATTTGATGTAAATGCTTGAATGGAGCTATAGGTTTATGTCAAATCATGTACCAGGATGTTAGTAAGAAGTGATGGTTGAGATATAATGTTGAAATACTGTAATACAGTATCCTCAAGGCTTTAAATAATGTCATGTGTGAAATTTCTATCAAAACATGTAAATGTTAGAATTAACTTTGTTCCAAGGATGAGGCACTGATCTAAGTGAGGTGATCATGTTGTATTGTGTTGATTAATTCAGCAACAAACCATTTATTAAATCATTTTTTTTGAAATGGGTTACAATTATGGTAGGTTTTACCATTCTCAGGCTCTGAATATGAACTCTTGTTAAGAAGCAACCAACTCCTTTGATACATTTTGTTTTTTGAGCCACTATATGAGAATTATCTGTTTGTTGGAATGTTTATGATAAAAATGGCACAAGAATATCATGTAAACATTATTAGGATCACCCTCCTGGGTTTGACAAAGCCTGAAGAGTAGAGTTCTAGCCTAGCAAGTTAGTACCTATTCATTAGCCAATCCTTGCCTTATCATTAGATTTTGGAAAATTCATAGGTAAATGGTGAGATTAAGTTTGGTTCTACAAAAATAACCAACAAGCCTAATGATTATGAGTCACTTTATGAAAATAGTGAGGAGATACATGTGCTTATAAATAGATCATATTTTTCTAAGGAAGAGTATTCTTTAGAAGAAGAGTCACATGAGGTTGATGTTGATGATCAAAGGAAAAAATCAGATGCTTATCACTAACATTTTCCCGATGAAGATGAAAATTTTGAGCATAATGTTTGTGCTTTCGAAATAGATGAGATGAATGTGTCCCTAAGAAGACCCTCTAATGAGGAGTATCAAAGGATGAAAATAGCATTAGTTGCAACATGTTCATCAAAGAGAAAAATGTGAATAGAATTGTGAATCGTGACCAAGGAAAGTTGGGAAACATGTTCATCAAAGAGGAAAATGTAGAAAAGTAGGAAGCTAAGGAAAATGGCAAGGAAGGAGAAGTAATGGCCAAGAAGAGTAAAGGACCTAATATTTTTGCTAAGAAAGATAATTTAACCATCAATTTTAGGGGTTTCTATGTACTTCTGTAGCACTCTTAGGGTTTTTCACCTAAAAGGAGAGAGATAGAACCCAAAAATTGACGTGGTTCACTTAGACTAAGAAATGTATGAAGTAATTATGACTAAATGAAATGATCTATATGTAGCTAATTAATAAAATTGATTGATTATGAATGCAAAACTAATGAAATATGCAATGTTTGAAAACACAGTGTGAAATGAATAAATGAACTAAAAACATAAACAAATGCAAAAAAAATGAATAAGACTAAATAGAGTGCACCTAGAGATGAAATATTGATGCTATAAGATTTTGGAATATGGAAAAAAAAATTGTTGATGACCAGCAGGAATCATTCACCACTAGTGGCCAATCAGTCCTTTTGGTAAACTGCCCTAAAACTGGTTTCCTACTCTCGGGAATTGAATCATGACAAAATTAAATTTTCCAACCTATAGGTTGGAATCATTCACCACTAATTGAAAATCATTCCTCCTCCAAAAATCTGCAAATTCAAGGGTCAATTTTGTAGGTCCAGATCTGCACTTGTCTTCTTCTCAGGTTCACAGAGTCAAATTTGTAGAAAATGGGTTGAATGTTTTCTCCAAGCTTGAATTAGGGTTTAGTTGACTTGAATCACTTTTATGACTTTTTGAACACTCTCCAACACCTATTTCTTTGAAAAATATTCCTACAAGACCTACAAACACACATGCAAAGAGGGGGAAAATGGTTAAGGGTTAGAGTATAGGGATTTTCCTTGGTCAAATCCCACTTTGGTAATCAAACCCTTGATGAAGAAATGAAATGAAAACAAGAAAGGAATGATGAATAAACAAAATGAAAGTGTCCTAAACTCACCAAATCCTTCTTGTTGAAGTCTGAATATATGTCAATGCCTACTCCAAGATGCTTAATATTTGCTTGATCAAATGATGTAATGATGCTTTGAATGCAAGAGTGCTTATTAATGTTGAATGAGTGAATGAAAATGAATGGGGGTTAAAAAGAATGGAAAATAACTTATTTATACACACTTATGCCCTAACAACCCAAGGATACAACGTCACAAGCTGACATATGGTCTTAATGAATAAAAACTCGAAAGAAATTTTGAATTTTTTTTATTTTGTGCCAAGAGGGACTCATATGCCACCCATGGTGAATGGGTCCCACCCAAGGCATGCAAGTGGGTGTCAGGAATTAACTTGTATTTAATGACATTTGTGAGGTTTATATTAAAAAATACACTTAATTAAGGCCTGTAAGTGCATAAAGGGGCCAAATAAAGCATAAGAAAGGTGTAATTAGTGATGAAAAGTCTAGAAAAGTGTGAAAGTTGGTTACAAGACTTTACAACACTTTAAAATAAGACTTGATAAGGAATAAAAAGGGAATATTTTGATTGTAATAAGAAGAGTCTAGAAAAGTGTAGAAATGTGTTACAACACTTCAGAACACCTTCACAAGACATCATAATTTGAATATCCAGGACCTAATGTGAATGTTTATGATACATTGCAACATTAAATCTAAGCAAAATGAACCAAGAATCATCGGAAAAAGGCCTAAATAACAATGAAAATGTCAGTGGTCCATTTTTCTATGCTACATTTAGCCCCCACTTTAGTGAGAGGATGAACTTGCTTCAAACTCACACTAAAGTAGTCATGCATAACAAGAGGGATCGAAGTGCACTTATGGTAGAAAGATGAGATATCAACGAGCAAGAGGGATGATCAAGCCCCCAGGATGAAGATCCCATAGCACACTAAACATAAGAACAAAGGAACACACATGTGAAAGAGAGAAAGAAAAGGAAGAGAAAAAGGAAAAAGTCAGATTAAGCTTTGATCATTTGTTCAGCTAGTTGTGAATCAGATCTAGGATGTTTTTCCAAAAATAAAATGCATACTCACTCTAGGGCGACAAAACTCATGGTTTTCAGCCAAGTGAGAAGGCCCAAAAGGTGAGAAAAAATATGGTCAAGTGGTATGCACTCACAAACACATAGGTGGCTATGGGGAAAGTTGTGCCTCAGAATGGGATTCCTGCTCAACCATACTAAAGTTATACCTCTTGATAACTTTAATAAGGCGCTAGAAAGGAAAATGTTGGTCTGTGCTTCATGAGACAAGCAAAGATTTGTATGCTTAGAACTCATGAACAAATAGGAGGGTATGTGCAGGATCATCATGGAAAAAATAGGCCCTTAAGTGGCAAACAATTCAGAAAAATCAGAGTTAGGCAACTTGACATAAAAATTTAAATAAGTTATCTATATTATTTCAAAAATATGTAACAATAGAATCTGTAGAAAATTGAATGTAGTTTCAAACTACTAGGTTTGTTTAAAAAAAAATCTATTTGGTGAAAAAAATTGAAATTTCAATGTACTGGTACTTAAATTTCAGGGAAAAAATAAGAAGTAGGTGTCTGTCTGGCCACCCTAACCACAATAAAATGATAATATTTTTTATAATATTTTAGATATAAAGTAGAGGACTCATGCCCCAATGTGATACATATTTTTTTGTAATTTTTTTCCATGTAAATAATTAATTATAAATTTTTATTACAACTTTTTAAAAAATATGAAAACTCATATGTCTGACCACCTTAACTTGGTCAAAAATTCATGAAATTCAATTTTTCTTTTATTAATCCTATAGTATGTGAAGCATAGAATGTGACACATGTTTTGGATTCAAAAAATGTGAGACCATTTGAAAGCTATGGATGTTTTTCAATCAACCTATCAATTAGGATGTTAGTCATAATTTTAATAGAAAATGAATAATAATTACTTATTAAATTCAAAGTAAAGCATAATTTATATCGGTGGAAAGCTGAGAATCTCCTTTAAAAACCCTTTTTGTTTCATCAATTTTGGGTAAAAAAATAATCGTCAGCCACATACCCATCATATTACCACTTTTTGGCCCATCATGATCCTACACATACCCAGGATGGTATCAAAGGTATGCAAGCTGTGTTATGCAAGGTGGCCATGTGAATGTAAAAATGTAAAATTAATGTTCAAATGAGTCTTGTTAAGTTCATACAAGGTCTATCACTTAGGGAACATTGTCTCTAATGTCTCTAAGAGAGGACCGATCAAATAATAGAATATTCACAACTTATGGGATGCAATGCCTCACATTAGGCCACTAAGAGGAATATAATATGCTAAGATAGATCAGAATTATGAAGGACATCATACCCAATGTCATCCACAAAGTGACAAATACATCGTATGAAGTGACAAGGATACACTAAGAACCAAGAATGCAAATGAATAATGTCAATGTATGCCCCCACTTTAAAGGAATTGCTACACACCGTTCTGTGAGAAATTACTTTAAAGTAGTGAAGGAAAAAAAATGCAAAAAGAAAACAAGACATGAGAGCCAACTTGGAAAGCCCCTATGCCAAGTCATACATTTCCAGGTAAGGTTGTGTCATGTAAAGGAAAAGGAAAAAAAGAAACAGGGGTTGCCCCCAAAAGGAACACACCAAACACATAACAGATCTATGGATTTGGGGTCAGTATGTTTGTTACTGCAATGTTTGAATTAAAGATCTCATAACTATCCACAAATGCATAGAACTGGAAGAATGACACAAAGAGAGCATAAACAAAAGAAAAATAAAGTCTATTTTGGGTCAACACAGAAGAGGCATTGTGGTATCAATGCTTTGCATCATCCCCCAAAAGGAGAAACACAAGCAAAAAGAAAACAAAAAGGAAAAAGAAAAGGGGAAAGCTTTTGGGTCAACATGAAGGAGACATTTCGGTCTCAATGCCTTGTTTCATCCCAAAAAGGAAAACACAAGAAAAGGAAACATAAAAAGGAAAAGGGATCGATTGGGTGAACATGGAAGAGACATAGGGCATCTCAATGCTTTGCATCATCCCCAAAAGGAAAACACAAAACAAAAGTGAAAAGAAAAGAGAAAGGATCTTTGGGTCAACATGGAAGAGACATATGTCTCTATGCTTTGCATCATTCCCAAAAGGAAAACAAAAAATAAAAGAAAAAAGGAAAAGAGAAAGGTGGTATGTGCAAGATCATCATGGAAAAAAACAGCCCTTAAGTGGCAAAAAAATTCAAAAATCGAGTTAGGCAACTTGACATAAAAATTTGAATAAGTTAACTATATTATTTCAAAAAATATGTAAGAATAGAATCTATAGCAAATTGAATGTAGTTTCTAAACTACTAGGTTTTTTTAAGAAGACAAAAAATCTATTTGGTGAAAATTTGAAATTTCAATGCAGTGGTACTTAAATTTTAGGAAAAAATAAGTAGGTGTCTGTCTGACCACCCTAACCACAATAAAATGATAATATTTTTTTATAATATTTTAGATATAAGTAGAGGACTCATGCCCCAATGTGATGCATATTTTTTGTAATTTTTTCCAAGTAAATAATTAATTATGAATTTTTTATTACAACTTTTAAAAATATAAAAACTCGTATGTTTGACCACCTTAACTTGGTCAAAACTTCATGAAATTCATTTTTTCTTTTTTTAATCCTATAGTATACAAAGCATAGAATGTGAGGCATGTTTTGGATTCAAAAAATGTGATACCGTTTGAAAGCTATAGATGTTTTTCAATCAGCCTATCAATCAGGACTTTAGTCATAATTTGAATAGAAAATGAATAATAATTACTTATTAAATTAAAATTAAAGCATAATTTATATCAGTGGAAAGCTGAGAATATCCTTTAAAAACCCTTTTCGTTTCATCAATTTTGGGTTAAAAAATAGTCGTCAGCTACATACCCATCATATTGCCACTTTTTGGCCCATCATGATCCTTCACATAGCCAGTACGACATATAGATGAATAGAGAGACAAATAGAGGAAGTACACAAAGAGAAGGACAACATCAAACACACTTTATGGGAGAACACAATACACACATATAATCAAAGAAAAAGAAAAAGAATAAGTAAAATGAAAAAGGGGTAGTTAAGGAAAATGCAACTCAACCATCTAATAGGTCATCCACCTCCCAATCATGTTTTGTGTATTGTCAGGGTGGTTGACTGTCCAAAGGAAGAATTGAAAGTTTTGAACTAGGGGAAGTGCCAAATTCCTCACTTGGTGAAGAATATTTATCATTTAAGCTCATGGAGGAGGAAAATAAAGAATTTAGACCATTATGCACCTCTTCATCGATTTTAGAGATCTCATCATCATCATCATCCAGATTAATCATGATGGGAGGACGGAGGGTAATTTCCAATGAAGGATGTATCAGGAGTTGTGGCTATTGTATCAGATCATTTTTTTGTGAGGATTGTAACATACTATATTGTGGAGGGTCAGGAGGATTAGGGTGGTTAGATATTTCATCTATTTAAGGTGGAGGTTGATTTCCTTTGTTTTCTTCCATTTGCGATTGATGAGAAACGAGACGACAATGACACCTACGCTCCCTAGCACTGCGGTTTCATTTAATTCTATGTTGAAGTTGTGTAGGTGTAAGAGTGGATTGATCCACCATAGGCTCTTTTTCTTCCCGAGGAGGAGGAATAGAAGGAACCGAAGGAGATGGGTCAATCACTTTCTCTTTTGCTTTATAAATGTGTTTAATGCGAGGAGGCATGATAGGGTTGCTTTCATTATCTCATGGGTGTTTATACGATGAATGTGAAGTGTTTATTATTGGTTCTTCATGAGGTCACATTGGTTGTTCGGGTTCAGATTCAAGTTGAAGCATTGTCTCATCTAGTATAGGAGAAGTGGAGGTGGAGGGGGACATGTGGCGAAGAGACAATTCGACTATCTGTTTGGCTTTGAACTTTTGATAGGTAATGAAAAATAAGTCCTTGCAAGGGGTGATGGGTTCCATAGGTTCAGGCCAAAAGGATTCTAAGGAAAAATTACCTTTAGAAGAAAATGGATTAAAGCCACTATGGTGTAGGGTAAATATCTCATTTTCAAGCAGAAACTTCAAACATTTGTGAACCACTAAAGGGACAACTTTCATTGAGCAAAGCCAATGATGACCTAGCCACAAATGAAACTGATTCGACTGTGGAATGATAGAAAATGTTACATCCAATGTTTTAGGTCCTATCTGTAATGGGAGTATGATCAATCCGATCATAGGGCATGCAAAACCAGTATGTGTTTTAATCCATGCTATTGTTTTGTCATAATCATCTTGATTAAGATCATGTAATACCAAAAACTTTTCCATGATCACGTTCTCCCCATAGGAAAGATCTATGAATATCCCATTAGTGGGCTTATCATAGATGTGGTTGGCTACGTAAAGAGGACCATCGAGAAGCTTTTTAACTATATCATCAGAAGAAAAAGTAATATCAAAAGATTGTTTTGTGTGTCCCTTATGAGGGATAACATCTATTGTTCCTACCATTTCATCAATAGGATTAGTATGTGTAACAATTGGAGTAATTTCATGTTGTTCATTAGTTGTATCGACATTCACTACATCATTATTTGAAGGTTCACAGGCTTTGATAAATGAAAAATTGTGTTTAGGCATGGGATTGGTAAAGATTTTCAAATTTTGATTGGGAGGTGCAACTGACTTATTTCCCTGATCATTGACACCCACAATGGATAGACGACTAGAATCAATGAGGTCTTGTACTACGTGTTTGAGACACTTGCATTGTTCTGTTTCATGTCCATTCTGGTGATGAAAATGACAATAAGAATTTGGTTTAAAGTTGGGGGTAAAGGTTTGGTTGGGTCAAGGGGATTGACTATAGGAAAAGTGATCATCTATTGTTCTAGTAGTTGATTCATTGTGTTATGGAGGGTATTAGGTAAAGGGGTAAATTGTCTCTTCGGGTCCCCATAGGTAAAGGGAATCGTTGCTTTAACCACGATCACTTGATTAGGCACAGGTTGAGCTGGTTGTAGAGGAGGGGGATTGAACTGTAAGAAGCCTTTTTTGGTTTTCTAAAGTTTTGTGCATTGTTTTGATTGCTTTGTTTATAATTCTTAGCTCGGTTAGAAGTGGATTTTGAATCATGACTAGTAACCGAGTTGTGGTAGTCACATAGGGCTATGCAAAAATGTGTGAAAGAAGGAAATTTCATCATGGTCAACCTATCCTGAATGAGAGTTTGCAATTTTTCAATAAAAATATATTGGAGATGTGAATCAGGAACCTTGACATCTACTTGAGCATACAATGACTGATAGCATGAAATGAAATGAGTGACTTTTTCATCTGCATTTTGTTTACACCTCATTAAATTAGCCATTGTCTTTGTGGGAGTCATATGGAATTTGAAATGACTTATAAAGGCATCAAAAATTTCATTAAATGATCTAATTGAATGATTGGGTAAGTTTGAAAACCACTCCAAGGCAATGTCCTTTAAATTCCTAGGAAATAATTTGGCTAATAGTTTATCGTCGAGGAAAAAATCACTACACAAGGCTGTATAAGCATTGACATGATTGGTAGGGTCTCATTTTCCTCCATACTTCTCAAACCTAGGCATCTCAACTCCTTGTGGCATCGATGTTCTTAATATTTCCAAAGATAATGGGTTACTACGTACATAGTATGTGGCTGGTGCGATTTGGTTTTGGTTAATGGTGGATATTTTTTTTTGCATGGAGGAAACATTCTAAAAGATGTGTAATGAGAGGGTTAGTGTAAGTGGTATGAGTTGGAAGAGAGAATGGTGATGGAGTGTATGTAATGTTAGGACAACTAAAAGGGACACTAAGAGGGGTGAAGGTGGTGGAAGATGGAACATTCGATGCCACAAAAGAACTAGGAATGCTGGTCGGAATAGCAAAAGGAGTCACATGACTAACCTGTTGCATAGTTGTTGTAACTTTAGGAGTGGTATAGGTGGGTATGGATGGTACGGTTGAAGGAGGAGGAATGTGAGATCCTCCTTAGCTCACAACAGTGTTTGTTGGTTGGGAAGTGGAAGGAACATGCTTGTTGTATATCTCAGTAATTATTTTCATAACTTTTAAGCCATCATCACTTTCAATCAAGCGATGAAGGTTGTCTATAGTATGTATGGCAGTGGTGGAAATTTTTTCAAGACATAAGTCTTATTGCGATTGTGCAAAATCCTCATGAATGTTAATGACTTTATCTTGTGGAAATTCATCAGTATGTCTATCAACATGCATCATTTATGAAGGTAAAAGTGTACTAGTGGTAGTATACATTCCTAATGCACCATTTTCCATACCATGAGTAGGAGCTTGAGACAATCTAAGGTCCACAATGAGTGTGTTATCGCGGGATGCCATGAGTCGAGAACTTCTTCTCACTAAAGTATTATCAATAGAGCACCAAACACTCATACAAGTACCACAAGGGATGGGGTTAGTGCAAATGCAATGCAATATAGGAGTTCAAAATGAAAATAATAGAAGTTCTGTAAAGTGAAATAGAAAAATAACAACAAAAAATTGAAATGCAGTAAATGCCCAAAAAATGCCTAAAAATGCAATTCAAAATGTGTAGTTGGACTAATTCGCCCAGGGTGGCGAATGAGTCCGGGGATGATATTTTTTGTGTTTTTCAAAATATTTAGAGTGATTTTTATGATTTTCAAATGCAAAATGAAGATGCAAATGTAGAATTTGAGTTTCTGGAATGTTTTAAGGTGGAAAAATGAAATCTATATGAGATCTTCACTAATGCAAATGCATAAATCCTAGGATGCAAAAACAATGCAAAAAGATATTGTAAAGACTAATGATATGAGTCCTAGGATGTAAATGCAATGTTAATAAGAAAGATAATTTGTTCAATATGTAGGTTCACCAAAATGAACCAACAATTTTAGGGGTTTCTATGTACTTCTCTTGCACTCTTAGGGTTTTTCACCTAAAAGGAGATAGATAGAACCCAAAAATTGAGGTGGTTCACTCAGAATAAGAAATGTATGAATTAATTATGACTAAATGTAATGATCCAAATGCAACCAATTGATAAAATTGATTGATTATGAATACAAAACTAATGAAATATGCAATGTTTGAAAACATAGTGTTAAATGCAGAAATGAACTAAAAACATAAACAAATGCAAATAGAAATGAATGAGACTGAATAGAGTGCACTTATAGATGAAATGTTGATGCTGGAAGATTCTGGAATCTGGAAAAAATAATTGTTGATGACTAGTGGGACTCATTCGCCACTGATGGTGAATCAATCCCCCTTCTAGTAAACTGCCCTGAAAATGGTTTCCAACTGTCGGGAACTAAACTCTAACAAAATCAACTTTTCTAGCTTGTAGGTGGGACTCATTCGCCATTGATGGCGAATCAGTCCTCCAAAAATCTACAAATTCAAGGGTCAATTATGTAGGTCCAAATCTGCACTTGTCTTCTTGTCAAGTGGACAGAATCAAATCTGTAGAAAATAGGTTGAATGTTGTCTCTTTTGGAAAAAAAGGACAGACAACTGAGAGGGGGGGTGACTCAATTGTCACATAATATTTAAATTTTCAAACTTAATTTAACTTTAATCTTAGATCTGATGAATGAACAATAAACCATAAACAATCAGCACATCAAAAACACAAAGAACACCAAGATTTTTTTTATGTGGAAACCCTGTTAGGGGAAAAAACCACGGTGGATGTTAGTCCACAAGATTATACCATGTTAAAAGTATAAAGAATAATAATGAGAATGCACATGCATTCTGGCACATTGCCTAGAGCTCACTACTCAAATACAAGAGGGCTCACTACCCAAGAAATATTTGGATTAAAACCATCCATATTGTGAACTGAGAAAATAGCATATGTTAATGTCTAGTTACAGTTTCGGTTAAGCACATAAACACTCCAAACTTCCTCACTCTTCTTCACACTTTTCTTCTTCCTTCAAATGATCTAAACAATATTCACACACAAGACTCACATACTACACACTTGCACACTTCCAAATGATAAAACAATCACTCTTATATATCTGCAACATGCATTACATCAACAACTTTATCGACCAAAACAAAATATAAAACATATTTTCAATGTCGGTCCAAATTTACATATAAATTTTCAATGTGAATCAAACACCATCAGCCAATATTATGTTGTGACCCAAAACAACATCCTCAAGTGCACCAAACATTCAAATTTTAATCTCCAAGGATACACAACACGTTACAACTACCATGTCGGCTAAGAATATGAAAACCCGAATACACATGAGAAAAATCTTCGACCACAAGCACACCGATCAACCCAGACATGCAACAAAGATAGAGAATGATCTAGAAACATCCATGAGCATCTAGGAACATCAGATAAACATCTAAAGCAACAAAAATTACTAGAATCACATATTCTTCACTCAGGAATACTAACTGAGGCCACATAAAAATTGTCAAAACACAATTGTTCATAACACGATAAAAAATTCACGCAGACCTCTAAAACTTCTGGTGGATAAACTATATACCCTTAACAATAAACCCTTTAGTTCACAACAATTAATCATCAACGTACTGAGTAGGACACCTTCAAGACCTTCACTATTCCACTAGCAACATGCAATTCTTTCTTTTAACAATTTTCTCAATATCCTCGACATATACAACCTTCAATACATGAATGCTAATAGTGTTGACATCAATGACAACCACATATCAGCAACACAACCACAAAATCCAACAATCTCCCCCTTTTGCATTGATGGAAACACATGATGTGAAAAACACCATCAACACAACTCTCAATCAACACTTACTCCTCCTTAGATTTTAACTCTTCTTCCTCAACTTCTTCTACAAGGTCTTCACCCCACAAGGATCTTTTCCCAAATAATTCACATTTTTTCACATTTCTCTTCTCTCCCTTTGACATCAATGGCAATGATAAAAATTATCTTCCCACATACAAGATTTGAGCCACATAGTTACACATCTGACTACTCCCCCTAAGTAGCAACCGTAGAAACATCAATCCAGTTCAGAATATAGCTTTGAATCATATGGATTGATGCAAGTAAATTCATCTCTAATTCATATTAGGAGGGGTAATCACCCCTAGCATCCCTCTGAGATACTCAAAATTATCCTTTGGCAATAGCTTGGTGAAAATGTCTGCAACTTGTTCTTTGGTATGCACATACTCCAATCTGACTTCTTTCTCATTCACTTTCTTCCTCGAAAAGTGAAACTTGATATATATATGCTTGGTCTTAGAGTGTAGCACCAAATTCTTTGATATATTTATTGCACTTGAGTTGTCACAGTATATGGCGATAGGTTCATCATATACTACTATGATATCTTTCAGCAATTGTTTCATCCACATCACTTGAGTACAGTTATTTGCAACAACAATATACTCTTCCTCAATAGTAGATAGGGAAATGGAATTCTTCTTTTATCTCGACCAAGATACTAGCTTCTTCCCTAGGAAGAAAGCACCACTTGTAGTACTTTTCCTATCATCTACATCTTCTACCCAATCCGCAACAGTATATGCACTCAATGTAAGATCATCATCTTGAGGATACAAAATTCCAAAATCAATTGTTCCTTTCAAATATCTGAAGATTATCTTTACAACAGTCACATGAGATTCTTTTAGATCAACCTGAAATCTAGCAACCATACATACAACATTCATGATATATAGTCTTGTCTGAGTTAAGTAGAGCAATCCGCTAATCATTGACCTGCATCTTGTTTGATTTGCCTTAGGAAAATCATCATTCTGTGTTAACTTGCATCTGGTTACCATGGGTGTACCAACAAGATTTGAGTCTTCCATGCCAAACTTCTTCAGGAACTCTCTCACATATTTGGACTGAGATATGAAAATCCCATTGTCTAACTAAATGACTTTCAATCCCAGAAATAACTTCATCTCTCCAATCAAACTCATTTCAAATTCACTTTTCATTTCATCAGCAGACTTCATACATATATCATCATCTCCTCCAAAAATAATGTCATCAACAAAGACTTCAATAATCAACTCTTTATCATGATCCAACTTAAAATATAAGTTGTTGTCAGCAGTACCTTTATTGAATCCAAGCTTCAATAAGTATTTATCCAGTCTAGCATACCAGGCTCTGGGGGCTTGCTTAAGTCCATATAGAGCTTTCTTCAATCGACAAACCATGTCTTCCTTGTCAGTTAGTTGAAATCCATCCAGCTATTCAACATATACTTCTTCTTCTAACTCACCATTCAGAAAAGCTAATTTCACATCCATTTGATAGACCTTATAATTCTTATATGTAGCATAAGCAAGAAATAATCTTATAGCTTCAATTCTAGCAACAGGCACAAAAGTTTCTTCAAAATCAATACCTTTCATTTGTGAATTCCCTTTACATACCAGTATTGCTTTATTCTGGGTCACTTCACCTTGTTCATTCAGCTTATTCTGAAAGACCCATTTAGTAACAATCACATTTTTATCTTTAGGTCTAGGAACAAGAATCCATGTATCATTATTTTCAATTTGTGTCAGTTCTTCCTTCATAGCTTCCATCCAATGTTCATCGTTGCAAGATTCATTGACATTTTTAGGCTCAGTTTTGGAAATAAGAAAATACTCTTCTGCAATCCTTCTTCTAGTCTACACACATTTATTCTTATCTCCTATAATTTAATTTTTTAGAATGATTTAATCTCACATACCTTAGAGTTTTAGGATTCACTCCCACTTATGGTTCTTCTGTTCTTTCTTCTACACTTCCACTTGTCTCTCCTTCTTGACTTTCTTGATTTACCAAAACAATTTGAACTTGATTCTATGTCTGAGCATTCTTCCCTTTGTCTGAACTATCTTGCTGGTCATCTAAATCATATCCATAGTATCTAGATGATCTAGTAGAGTCCTCATCAACTTTGACATTTGCACTTTCAACAATTTTTCTCAATCTTCTATTATAGCACTGATAACCCTTGATCTTGGTAGAGTAACCTAAAAATATTCCTTCATCGCTCCTTGCATCAAACTTTCCTATGTCCTCATCTCTCTTAATGTAGAACTTGCTTCCAAAAATATTGAAATATTTAACATTAGGCTTATAACCAAACCATAGCTCAAAATGGGTCTTACTAGAAATACCATTTACATTTACCCGATTTAAAGTGTACACAACAATGTTTATAGCTTCTCTCCACTAGATGTGAGGCACATTTCCTTCAATCATCATTGTTCTGGAAGCATCTAGAATTATTCTTTTCTTTCTCTCTACAACTCCATTATGTTGAGGGGTTCGGGGAGCAGATAATTGTCTTTTCATTCCATGCTCTTAACAAAAAGAATTGCGCTCCCAGGAAGTGAACTCACCACCTCTATCTAACCTTAGGCATTTTATCTTCAAACTTGTCTCATTCTCTGCCATAGCTCTGAAACTTTTGAACTTCTCTAATGCTTCACATTTTTCTCCTAAGAAAGAAACCGATATCATCCTAGAGTAATCTTCAATAAGTAGCATAAAATACCTTTCTCCTTATAGACTTATGATTCTGGAGGGACCACATAGATTAGTATGCACCAACTCCAGTATTCCATTAGAATGATGCTTTTTACTTCGAAAAGAAACTCTTTTTTTTTTACCCATCTGACATTCCTTGCATATTGTATTAGCAGGCTTCACTAGCTTAGGTAGATCTCTTACTGCTTGAATGGAACTTACCTTGACAATGTTATCAAAATTCACATGACACAACCTTCTATACCACAACTAGCTTTCATCTACTTGAGCAATTAAACAACTTACATTACCAACACTTAGGTGAAAAATATTACCTCTTGTCTTTGTACCTGAAGCAATCATATTTCCAGAACTTCCAAGTATCCTGCATCTTCCATCTTTGAATTGAAGATGATAACCTTTTTCTACCATTTGTCTAAAACTCAACAAGATATGCTTTAAGCATTAAACATAAAGGACATCATCAGTGTTATGTTTACCAACAAGACAAATAGATCCTCTTCCGTGAATCACACCAACATTATTATCTCTGAATCTTACAACCCCACCATCATATATCTCTAGACTTACAAATTTTCTTTTGTCACGAGTCATATGGTGTGAACATCTATTGTCAATAACCCATTCATCCTTTTCTTCAATTTGGGCTGCAAGAGATTTCTCATCTTTAGCAAATGCAGTAGCCACTAGACCATTTTCCTTGATAGCAATGAAAATCCATTCATTTTCATTTCCATTTTCTTTATTATATTCTTAATCAGTCACACCTTCTTTAGCAAAATAGCACTTCTTTTGAAATCTAGGTTTGTAAGGCTGAGACCTAGGAACTCTTTCAGAACACCTTGAAACAAAATGACCTATTTTATTGCAAGAGAAACATTTAATAGGAAACATTCCTTTATACTTACCTTGTCCTTTGCCTTCTTTCTTCATAATCAATGCTTCCAGCTCTTCTACCTCTCTTTCTTCTTTGTTGAGCTATTTCATCTCTTCCTCATACTTGAATATATTTCTAGAGCTCTCTCCCAGATCATACATTTTCTTGTTTCTTCCAGATACAGAAGCCTTAAATTCAAATTCAATCTTGGGGGTAGAATCACCAATTTCACTCAACTCAAAAGTAACAAGTTTACCAATCAGCATATCTCTTGTCACATTTGTTAGTAATTTGAACTCTTCAATAGAATGAGCCTTTGACTTATAGGAGGGAGGCAATGATCTGAGCACTTTAGCTACAATTTCTTGTCCATCCATAATACCACCGACACATCTAATACCCATCACAATTTCATTTACTCTTTGCATAAAAGAAGAAATATTTTCATCTTCACCTATCTTCAAATTTTCATACTTTCCTTTCAAACTATGTAGCTTAGTGACCTTAACATGTACATCTCCTTCATACAAAGTCTCCAGCTTCATCCACATCTCATGAGTTATCTTCATACCTATCACATTTGTCATTTCTGAATCCGTCAAAGCACTCAACAAAGCTTCCATAGCCCTGATATTATTCTCAGATTCTTTAATCTCATCAGTGATGGAAGGACCATTCTAAGGAATAGTATATATGTTCTTTGTAATTTTCTAAAAGGGTTCACGTAAACACCTCAAATGACATTCCATTCTAACTTTCCATAGTGAGTAGTTTGTTCCATCAAATCTAGGACTATCTTTCTTGTATGACGCCATCTTAGATCACCTCAAGCTTTTAAACTTCTTCAGAGGAACTTGCTCTGATGCCAATTGTTGGAAAAACAAGGATAGACAACTGAGAAGGGGGGTGAATCAATTGTCACATAATATTTAACTTTTCAAACTTAATTTAACTTTAATCTCAGATCTAATGAATGAACAATAAACCATAAACAATCAACACATCAAAAATACAGAGAACACGAAGATTTTTTTACGTAGAAACCTTGTTAGGGAAAAAACCATGGTGGATGTTAGTCCACAAGATTATACCCTGTTAAAAGTATAAAGAATAATAATGATAATGCACATGCATTCAGGCACACTACCTAGAGCTCACTACTCAAATACAAGAGAGCTCCCTACCCAATAAAGATTCAAATTAAAACCATCTAGATTGTGAACTAAGAAAATAGCATCTACTAATGCCTAGTTACAATTCTAGTTAAGCACATAAACTCTCTTTCACACTTCTTCATTCTTCTTCACACTTTGCTTCTTCCTTCAAATAATCTAAAAAATATTTGCACACAGGACTCACACACTACACATTTTCACACTTCCAAATGATAAAACAATCGCTCTTATGTATCCACAACATGAATTATGTAAACAACTTTGTCGGCCAAAATAAAATATAAAACATATTTTCAATGTCGGCCCAAATTTACAAATAAATTTTCAATCAAACACAGTCGGCCAATATTATGTTGTGACCCAAAAAAATATCCTCAAGCGTGCCAAACATTCAAATTTTAATCTCCAAGGATCCACAACATGTTATAACCACCATGTCGGCTAAGAACATGAAAACCCGAATACGCATGAGAAAAATCTTCGACCATGAGCACACCGATCAACACGGAAATGAAAAATATATAGAGAGTGATCTAGAAACATCCACAAGCATCTAGGACCATCAGAGAAACAACTGCATCAACAAAAATTACTAGAATCACATCAACTTCACTCAGGAATACTAACTGAGACCACATAAAAAATTGTTAGAACACAACTTTTCATAACATGATCAAAACTTCACACAGACCTCTAAAACTTCTAGTGGATAAACTAGATACCCTTAACAATAAACCCTTTAGCCCACAACAACTGATCATCAATGTACTGAGCAGGACACCTTCAAGACCTTCACTGTTCCACTAGCAACCTACAATTCTTTCTTTTAACAATTCTCTCAATATCCTCGACATATACAACCCTCAATACATCAATGCTAATAGTGTTGACATCAATGACAACCACATATCAGCAACACAACCACAACATCCAACAGTCTCCAAGCTTGAATTGAGGTTTAGTTGACTTGAATCACTTTGACGACTTGTTGACCACTTTCTAACACCTATTTCTTTGACAAATCTTCCTACAAGAACTCCAAACACACATGCAAAGAGGGGGAAAATGGTTAAGGGTTAGAGTATAGGGATTTTCCTTGGTAAAATTCCACTTTGGTAATCAAACCCTTGATAAAGAAATGAAATGAAAACAAGAAAGGAATGATGAATAAACAACATGCAAGTGTCTTAAACTCACCAAATCCTTGTTGTTGAAGTCTGAAGATATGTCAATGGCTACTCCGAGATGCTTGATATTTTCTTGATTAAATGATGTAATGATGCTTTGAATGCAAGAGTGCTTATTGATGTTGAATGAGTGAAAGAAAAGGAATGGGGGTTAAAATGGATTGAAAAACATAGTTTATTTATACACACTGATGCCCTAACAGTCCAAGAATGCATCATAGGTCGACATAAGGACTTAATGAATAAAAACCTAAAGGAAATTTTGAATTTTGTACTAGGAGGGACTCATTTTCCACCCATGGTGAATGGGTCCCACTCAAGGCATGCAAGTGGGTGTTGGGAATTAAGTTGTATTTAATGATATTTTTTGGGTTTATATTTTACAAAATACACTTAATTAAGGCCTGTTAGTGCATAAAGGGGTCAAATAAAGCATAAGAAAGGTGTAATTAGAGATGAAAAGTCTAGAAAAGTGTGAAAGTTTGTTACAAGACTTTACAACACTTTAAAATAAGACTTGATAAGGAATAAAAAGGGAATATTTTTATTATAATAAGAAGAGTCTAGAAAAGTGTAGAAATGTGTTACAACACTTCACAACACCTTCACAAGACATCATAATTTGAATATTCAGGACCTAATGTGAATGTTTAAGATACATTACAACATTAAATCTAAGAAAAATGAAACAAGCATCATAGGAAAATGACCTAAATAACCATGAAAATGTCAATGATCAATTTTTCTATGGTACAATAACATAATCAAGAGAAATGATGAGATTGTTTTGTTGGAAAATAGTCAACACTCCCCTTGGGATTCGTGACATGGACTAACTACCTCCCATGGATTCATTAGCTCTAGTTGTTGTATCAGGTATTAATAGGTCAACCTTGTGGTGCAATGACAACCATGGGACCAATAATTGGTAGTAGAGAAAAAGGTGTTGGGTTTGAATCCCCTCGGCTTGCATTGAGGGGGAGATTGATGGAAAATGGTTAGTGCTCCCCTGGGGATTTGTTACAAAGACTAATATCCTCATGTTGGTCCATTAACTTTGGCGATTGTATCAGGCATTAATAGGTCAATCTTTTGTTGTAACAAAAAATTGTGGGGCATGTTGTCACAAAGGATTGCACCTAGATGCTAAGCTTGAAGGCTCAACAATCCTGTGAAACATGGAAGCATCTTCGAGCCTATTGGTTGCTCATAGTGAAGATAAATCTCTAGATTATGGGTTGGTTCCCCATTATATCTCCTAGAAACTAATGAATCTTGTGGGAAAAGGGAAGAATGATAACTGATAAAGGGGAAAAAACTAATTCTAGGAGGTGATGCACCAATGATTTGGAATGAAAAACTAAAGCCCTGACTTATAAATTTGAATCAAAAGTTTCTAGTTATGATTTCACAATTCAAGCTTTGCATAAAATCATAAGTGTTTCACATGATGGTTTCAATTTTTAGTTTTGTATTGAATGAAAAATAAGTTTAAAGATCAAGTTTTTCTCAAAATTGGCTTGACATGGCATATGACCTAATTTAATATGACAAATATTCAAAATACATTGCTTAGATGAGGAAGAAAACAAAGGATTCACATCAACCACAATGAAAATCTACAAGAACATACATCCACAATGCAAAATGAAAGCACTATTTATAGGACCAATAACTCTTTTCTTTATTGATTTCAAAGAAAAATTTGTTGCTACATGAAAATAAATTGAGCTACAAAAATCTTGGTCTCTCTACAATGTGCAAGAGAGAACAAAAAGCAAGAACTGAGGAAAAAGCATAAGCTTTCCCTCCTTTAATACAAAATCAGTCCCAAAATGCCAAGAGAAGTCAATTATAGTCAACTGCACTCCAAAATATCTATCTCACAAGAAAAGCATAAAAGCCTAAAAAAGAGGGCTCGTAATTGCTCCAATTTAAGCTAATTTAGCTCTAAACTCCCCCTCTCAAGTTGTTTGACCAAAGAGAACTCCAAAAATACCCCAGTTTAACTGATTCTAACTCAACTCTCCTTCTTTACATATTTAGAGGGCACCTATTAGTCCATTTTAAAAAGTATTGAAGGTAACACAAGTAGTTACTTACCTTAATATGTCTTAATACAAACTAAAATTACAATTAATCAAAAAAATATTAAGGTAACTTATTATTTATTACCCTAATAGGTGTTGAAATAGTCTAATATAAGTCTTGCGGGTATGCAAAAAGGGGAACACACTGCTGCAAAGGAACCAAAAATTGAAGAAAGACTATAAAAGGTGAAGCCAACATGTATTCCACTTGGAAAATGTCAAGAAAAGTCTTGACCACAACCTAGGCATTAATAATGTGCAATTTTATGAAATAAAAGTGAAAAATAGATCCTTGGGTCGACCAAAATTAGGGTTTCACTAAGAAAGTCAAAAGAAGCCCTAACCTTACCAATGGGCTCATTTTGCATTTCTCTTTATCTATCAAGTTTCATTTTGCTTCTACCAAGGGTCTGAAGCTTCTAGGAATTCTCCTACACATGTTGAACTAGGACAACATGCTGCTAAGTTGTTCTCTTGAATAAAATGCTAAGATTTTTTCATTTTCCTGAGAAGAAATGATAAAAAATCC
This sequence comes from Sequoia sempervirens, assembly GCA_007258455.2. Lineage (NCBI taxonomy): Eukaryota > Viridiplantae > Streptophyta > Pinopsida > Cupressales > Cupressaceae > Sequoia > Sequoia sempervirens. The sequence goes on along the minus strand of VDFB02000013.1, from coordinate 162,330,360 downwards.
TCTGGTTGTGACAAAAAGATGATGTAATATGCTACTTCTTGTGGTATTCCTCTAGAAACTAATACTTTATGCATGGTTTCTCTATCCTTTATTGAACCTGTCATGGTTTCCTTCTTCTAGTATCATTGTTTAGACCATTGTTATGTATATAGTCTCTTAAAGACCACAAAATGCTTCTTCCACTGAGGAAGAAATGGCTTCACGTTATCAACCATCTCAAGAGGCTTCTGATAGCCAATTCTTTGTTGTGCACATATCCATTATTGTGATGAGTATGACCTTCAATGTTTGCTAGGGTTTGAAAGAACTCAACCCTCTGTTCATGGCTTCTTATAAGCATTTTTATAGGTTTATCAATCATTTTTTCCTATACTTTATGACTATCTTGTGACTTGAAGATGGCTCCTCAACAAAAATTTTCTACTATTACCTTTGATTTCCATCCATTTTGGTGATTATATTCATGATCCTTTTCTCTTTTCATGAGACAAGTGACAACCCCTTGAAGCAATGACCATCTTTATGTTATTTGTACTTTGCTTCCTTGTTGCATACCACACTATCATATCAATTTTGGTTTCCCTGTCCTTGTATTCTTGTATGTTAATATTCATAGTGTGATAACACAACTACAGGATCAGGAGCATATGCCTCTTCAACTTTTGAATAAGAAACCAATGATGAATCAAAAGTAGGAAATTTAGAAAGCTCTGTTAGTAAGCCAAATGTGAAAAATGAAGGAACCCTCCTTTTTCTGAGTTGTTCCAATAATTCTTTATTTCATTGTTATCCCTTTTGAAAAGGGACCATCTCTAAGTGTGTTACATAAAAACCCTGCCCCTTCTTGTAATCAAAATCAAAGCATTAAATGAACACTCCTTAGCATATGAAGAGACATGAATTGACCATCTGATTTTACTTCTTAAAAATAAACTTGTGTAGATTGCAAGACACAAAATTTTCCACCTAACAAGGATCATACAAGCTCATGCTTGACTGTGTAGTTGAGTTTCCTATAATTCTATGCTTTAATAACAGTAATGGAGTAACCTATCATCTTCAATTGACTACTCTTAATTTTAATGACCTTGCTTAGAAAAGTTTCTCCAAGACACCTTAGTAGATATAAAGTATCATAAAGATGACCACCTTCAACTGGATATGATTCAATAGTGCCTCAACACACATTCTTGTGTTCTCACATCCAAGTGTGTGATCTCTATATCACATGCATGAAATAGATTCATGTTCTCTCCTTCAAACCTTCTTACAAATGTCTTTACATTTGTTAACAACACATATCAAGAGTTTATTAACATTCTATTGTGAGTTTCTTCTATCTATCAATCGACTTAACCAGTATGTTTTACATAAAATCTATCTCTCATGCCTTAATGAATCCTACATGAGCTAACAAATAATGATCTTTCTTTTTATAGCTTAAAAGATCAACATATTGTTCTTGTTAGTTGTTGTCTCCCTCTTTTCATAGTTAACTCTTCCACTTTAGTATGATTAACATTGAAACTATGTTTGCAAGAAAAATCTTGCCATTAAACATTGGTATTAACTCCTACCTATCACATGAACCTTAATACATAGTCATCAAGCATTAACAATGAAAGCTTGAGAAAAGCTTTTTGACTATTCAAAGAAGATGAATCTAACATTCAAAGAATTCTTCTCCCATATTGGAATCTCACAACCCTGAGATAGTCAACTAAGGGCTTACCATATCACTATCTACTCAAAGATATTTCCTTTGATCATATTCAATTTTCCCTAATATCACTGCTTTACAGTATACATGGTATTATTCATGGTCACTATGAAGCTCAAAGGCCTTTTCCTCCATGACTAAGAGCATAAGGCTATATTCCTTCTTCATGGTAATCTTCCATAACTGGTGTGAAAGTACTTGTGATGGATATGGTGTGGCTGTTGGGACATGAAATCCTCACTGACACCTCTTTTGATATCCATCATGAATTGTGTTGTGCTTACTGTCATGCTTGACTTGATGACTACCTCTAGTCACTAAGATAGCATTTTATTGGTGTTGCATGGATTGACTTCCCTATTGATTTGTATGATAAGTTTATACCTGTACCTGCATAGTTAGCCCAAAGCTTCTTATGATGATTAGATGATCTATACTTTTCTTGGATCTTCATGATAACTATGTATCTGATCTTGAGACACCTTTAATTCTTTGATTTTATGCTTGATATGAAATAGGTTGTATATCTGATGGTTTGGCATATAAGGTACATGGAATCCTAAGCTCTAACATCATTTTCTCTATCCCTTGCAGACACCTCTAGAGCTATAAACAAAGGAATTGAAGATGCAATTGATCAACAATGGGGTTCATAATTTAGGAAATGACGTATCACTTTTCTCTTACATGTCTTCTTTTACTTTCAGATGTACAATTTATATTTTATTGCTTCTTATTCAGTTACTCCCATAGCTTGTGTGGGAAACTTATAAGCATATTTCTTGTAATGAATTTAAATAGCCACTTTATTCAAAATTTTGTATACTATTCCTCCTTTCTATAAAGAAATTGCACAATGAAAATTGAAAATTCATTTCATGGCACTATTTGTATGATTTTGAGTAACTTTAGCAGAACCTTTTGTGTATCTTTTTCCTTCTTCAAAGTAAGAAAATCAGTGTTGTCCCAGCCTAACCTAATTAGGTTGGAAAGCATAATTAGGAAAAAAAATTGGTGACCAAGCTATTAAATGCTTGCCTACTAAGCATCTTAGGCCAGTAGCATAAACCTATCTATTGGGAATAGGAGTCAATTCCTCTCCTTTGTAACTCAAAAAATCATCTATAACTCAGCTATTAGAATTTGATCCTAGCAAAAACTAGAAGCAAACTACAATGGCTCTTAATAGGGCCAACAAACTGTGCAACAACACTTCTTGGAAAACAAAATTTGAACTGAAGTAGATGTGCAATCAACACTTTTTAAAAGAAACATATACTCTACCCTACCCTAAACAACAAAGGATGATGCTCAGACAAATCACTGGCTTTGTAAAATAACTTGCCCTTCTAACCAACAAAGGATGCATTACATATTTATGAACTACTGATAAGAGATGAGAATCAAGAAGATACCTAACAAACTACTATAATTATTCCTGGAGAACATAACTAAACTCACTCATCTCTTGAATTTGATCAAACATACTACTGATTTGGCATGAATGGGTAAGTTGAGTTTGTTGTTCCTCAATTACAATATCATCATTAGGAGAATTTATAATTGTTTGTATCTTGTTAGTATCCTTCTTGGTTAAATCCCTAATTCGACATCCTTTTGAAAGGATGAAACTTGAACTCTTACTACTACTTTCTTGATGTTTATTTGCTATAAAAACCTCATTTTATAATTGAAAATGCTTGAAAACATGTCATCAAGCTTTGAAAAAAACTCCTCAATTATGTTTGTCCATAAATCTTCATCATACTGATCGTTAGTTTCCTCATTCATAACATGCTCTAATATATCTTCATGACTCCTTTCTTGAGAACCTAAAGAGATATCAAAACTCATACCTTGGAAAGCAATTTCTTTCTTTAATTGCTCATCTTGCACAATACTTGCATGAACCTCAACCTCCTGATTATTCAAATCAAGGCTACTTTTATTGATTTTCTCACTAATGAACACCTCGTCCAAATGGTTTTCATCATTTTGTTGTTCAAAACATGATATTGATTTTAACATAGACATGCTCATTTCATTTTCATCCACAAAACCAAGTGGTTCATCAAACACATCAACCGAAACCTGCTTCACATTATCTAAGTTTGCAACAAAAACTTCAAGATAATTCCAAAATGAATCTTCATTACATTATTCTTGGGATTTTGATGAAAGAGGAATGTTTTTTACCTCATGAACCAACATTTTTTCATGCTTTTCCTCTTCTTTCAGTTGCTCCAAACCTTGTGATGATTTTGAATTTTGTATACTTTCTTCATCTTTCTCAATGAAAGAAGGGAGTTCATCAAATAAAAACATGAAGCCATGCTTTTCATTACCTTTCTCAATCTCTTCAGCCTGTTTCCCTGCTTGATCGTACTCATCCACCTCCTATTGCAAGTTTGATTTTTTCTCTTGTTCATCATATACAAGCATATAAATAGAAAAATATTATGCCTTTTCCTCTTCAAAAACCTCTTTTTTCTACTCACTAAACCAAGTACTTTGATAAACAATGGGCCCATCTTTGTAACGAAAAATTATGATAGGAGAAGAAGGTCGATTATTGAGGTCTTGTTGACCTTCTTGAAATGGTATGAGCTTTGGAGATGGTTTCTCTTGAGGTATACTAGGCTGCTCTTGATTTTGCAAAGGTTGAAGGCTTCTAAAACTTTGAATTTCAAGTTCAAGAGATTAACTAGAGTACTTAGGAGGTTTACCTTTCCTAAAACTAGGAATTTCATACTTGGGAAACTCTTCTTTTGCGGGTTGATCTTCTTTTGATAGGCCTCAAAAAATTTTACTTGGTCAACCAACGTAGCAAACTTCCTTGTGATATCTTCCTCTTTCTTTCTCATTTGTTCCTCTTTAGTAGCAAGATTGCTTGTAATATACTCTTCATACTACCTTCTTTGTATCTCCTCTTCCTGATGGTATTGATAATCTGAGTAAACCAACATTTCCTGCTGCAAATTATATTCTTGATCTCCTTCATACCCTTGATTTCCTCCAACATCACTCAACTGCATTTCAAAGTGCAACACTATATCCCTAAAGCTCATGTCTTAAATGTTTTAAGGCTGATTGGGAGAATTTCCATGCTAGTTGGAAAAAAAATGGACTTCTTGAAGCTGATTTTGAGCATGTGTAGGCTACCAAGGAGATAGAGTAGGGGTGGGTGGGTGGAAAGCATATTGTACATGTTGGTTTTATTGAAAATTCATGGAATTTGGACTAAAACCAGCAACACGATTGATTTGATTTGGCTAATAAGGTGGTTGATAAGTAAAATTTTCATGATATAATGGATGATATGACATATTTTCATGAAGCATAGACATTTTTTTTCATTCACAAGTTGGAAGACAAGTAAAATCAGAATTTTTGAAACAAACCAGCAGTCAATCATACTAAAACTAGTAGAAATACCATTCGAAGTTGCTAGATGTGTTTTTTTCTAGCCTCGAAAGGAAGAGATCATTGAAATACACACCAAATATCATTGATATATGAGAAAACATTGGATTCACATAGTCCAATCTATCCCACTGGGCCTACCAAAAACTGTTGTCATGAAGGATTGTTCCTAGATGTTAAGCTTGAAGTCTCAACAATCTCGTGAAACATGGAAACATCTTCGAGCTTGTGGGTTGCTCAAATGAAGATGAATCTAAAAATTATGGGTTGGTTCCCCATTATATATACTTATTAATCTTGTGGGAAAAAGGAAGAAGGTTAACTGATAAAAGGGAAAAACTAATTCTAGGAGGTGATTCACCAATGATTTGGAATGAAAAACTAAAGCCCTGATGTAATAACTTTGAATAAAAAGTTACTCGTTATGATGTTCACAATTCATATTTTACATAAAATCGTAAGCGTTTCACATGATGGTTTCAATTTTTAGTTTCATAATGAAAGTAAAATAAGTTTACACATCAAGTTTTGCTCAAAATTGGTTTGACATGACATATGACCTGATTTAATATGAAAAATATTCAAATGACATTGCTTAGATGAGGAAGAAAACAAAGGATTCACATAAACAACAATAAAAATCTGCAAGAACATACATCCACAATGCAAAATGAGAGCTCTAAATAGGACCAATAACTCTTTTCTTTATTGATTTCAAAGAAAAAGTTGATGCTACATGAAAATAAACTAAGCTACAAAACTCTCAGTCTCTCTACAATGTGCAAGAGAGAAAAAAAAAGCAAGAAATGAGGAAAAAGCATAAGCTTTCCCTCCTTTAATACAAAATCAGTCCCAAAATTCCAAGTGAAGTCAATTGTAGTAAACTGCACTCCAAAATATCTCTCACGAGCAAAATAGAAAAGCCTAAAAAAGAGGGCTTATAGCTACTCCTATTTGAGCTAATTTAGCTCCAAACTCCCCCTCTCAAGTTGTTTTACCAAAGACAACTCCAAAAATTCCTTAGTTTGACTTGAAGTCAAAAATAAACACCTCAATTCAATTAATTCTAACTCACCTCTCCTTCTTTACATATTTAGAGGGCATGTATTAGTCTATTTTAACAAGTATTGAAGGTAACTCAAATAGTTACTTAATGTGTTAAAAATAAATAAAATTACAATTAATCAAATAAGTATTAAGGTAACTAATTATTTATTACCCTAATAAGTGTTGAAATAGTCTAATATAAGTCTTGTGTGTATGCAAAAAGGGGAACACACTACTACAAGGCACCAAAAATTGAAGAAAGACCATAAAAGTTGAAGGCAACATTTATTACACTAGGAAAATGTCAATAAAATTCTTGACCATGACCTAGGAATTAATCATATGCAATTTTATGAAATAAAAGTGAAAAATAACTCTTTGGCTGGGCCAAAATTAGGGTTTCACTGAGAAAGTAAAAAAGAAGCCTTGACTTTACCCATGGGCTCATTTTACATTTCACTTTATCTATCAAGTTTCATGCTATTGTTGCAAAGGGTTTGAAGCTTTTGGGAATTCTCTTGCACAAGTTGAACTAGGAAAGTGTGTTGGTAAGTTGTTCTCTTGAACAAAATGATGAGATTTTTTCATTTTCTTGGGAAGAAATGATGAAAAAAACCTCTGATTGTGACAAAACGATGATGTAATCTACTACTTCTTGTGGTATTCCTCTTGAAAGTAATACTTCATGCATGGTTTCTCTATCTTTTGTTGAACCTGACATGGCTTCCTTCTTCTATTATCATTGTTTAGACCATTTTTTTGTATATAGTCTCTTAAAGACCAAAAAATGCTTCTTCTGTTGAGAAAGAAATGGCTTTAGGTTATCAACAATCTTGAGATACTTCTGATAGCCAATGCTTTGATTCACATATTGCCACTATTGTGTTGGCTATGACCTTCAATGATTTATAGGGTTTGAAAGAACTCAACCCTCTATTCATGGCTTCTTGTAAGCATTTTTATAGGTTTCTCAGTCATTTTTGCATGTACTTTATGACTATCCTGTGACATGAAGCTGATTCCTCAAGAAATTTTTGCTACTATTACCCTTGACTACCATCCATTTGGGTAATTACCTTCATCATCTTTTGCTCTTTTAATGAGACAGGTGACAGTTCCTTGAAGTAATGAATGTCTTTATGTTATTTGTACTTTTCTTCCTCCTTGCATACCACACTATCATATCAATTTCTATTTCCCTATCCTTGTATTCTTGTATGTTAATCTTCATAGTGTGATAACACAACTGTAGGAGTAGGAGCATATGCCTCTTCAACTTTTGAATAAGAAACCAATGATGAATCAAAAGTAGGTAGTTTAGAAAGCTTTGTTAGTAAGCCAAATGTGAAAAATGAAGGAACCCTCCTTTTGTTGAGTTGTTCCAATAATTCTTTATTTCATTGTCAGAAATTTTGAAAAGGGACCATCTCAAAGTGAATTACCTCAAAAATATACCCCTTCTTGAAATCAAAATCAAAGCATTAAAGGAACACTCCTTAGCATATGAAGAGATATGAATTAACCATTAGATCTTCCTTCTTAAAAATAAATTTGTGTAGATTGCAAGACATATAATTTTCCACCTAGAAAGGATCATACAAGCTCATGCTTGATTGTGCACCTGAGTGTCCTATACTTCTATTCTTTAATAATAGTAATGGAGTAACTTATCATCTTCAACTAACTACTCTTATTTTTAATGACCTTGCCTAGAACACTTTCTCCAAGAGAACCTAGTAGATATAAAGTATCATAAAGATGACCACCTTCAACTAGATATGATTCAAATAGTGCCTCAACACTCATTATTTTGTTCTCACATCCAAGTGTGTGATCTCTATGTAACATGCATGAAATAGATTCCTATGCTCTCCTTCAAACCTTCTTACAAACATCGTTTCATTTGTTAACAATGCATATCAATAGTTTCATAGCATTGTATTGTGAGTTTCTTCCATTCATAAATCAACCTAACCATTGAGTTTTACATAAAACCTATCTCTCATGCCTCAATGAATCCTACATGAGCTAATTAAAATTCCTCTTTTTGTTTATAGATTAAAAGATAAACATATTGTTCTTGTTAAATGTTGTCTCCATCTTTTCATAGTTAACTCTGCCACTTTAGTACAATTAGCATTGAAACTGTGTTTGAAAGAAAAAGTTTTCCATTGAATCTTCGTATTAACTCCTACTTGTCACATGAACCTCAATACATAGTCATTGAGCATTAACAATGAAAGCTTGAGAAAAGCTTTGTGACTATTCACAGAAGATGAATCGAACATTCAAAGCATTATTCTCCCATACTAGAATCTCATGACCTTGAGACAGTCAACTAGGGGCTTACCATCTCATTGTCTCCTCAAAGATATTTCCTTTGATCATATTCCTTTTTCCCTACAGTCAAAACTTCATGGTCTGCCTGGTATTACAATCACTATGAAGCTTAAAGGCCTTATTTTCCTTCATGACTAAAAGCAGAAGGCTATATTCCTCCTTCATAGTAATATTCCATAACTAGTGTGAAAGCACTCGTGATGGATATGGTGTGGTTGTTGGGACATGAAATCCTCACTGACACCTTTTTTGATATCCATCATGAATTGTGTTGTGCTTACTATCATGCTTGACCTCATGACTGCCTCTTGTCACTGAGATTACATTTAATTTGTGTTACATGCATTGACTTCCCTACTGATTTGTATGATAATTTTATACCTATACCTGCACAGTCAATAAATAAGTTAAGAAAACTATGAATCCCAAAGCTTCTTATGATGATTAGATGATCGTTAAATTTCTTGGATCTTCATGATAATTGTGTATTTGATATTAAGACACCTTTAATTCTTTGATTTGATGCTTAATAAGAAATAGGTTGTATATTTGATGGTTTGGCATATAATGGACATAGAATCCTAAGATTTAACATCATTTTATCTATCCTTTGCAGACACCTATAGAGCTATCAACAAAGGAATTGAAGATACAATTGATCAAAAATGGGGTTCATCATTCAAGAAATGACAAACCCCTTTTCTCTTACATGTCTTCTTTTACTTCCAGCTGTACAATTTATCTTTTATTGCATCTTTTTCAGTTACTCCCATGGCTTGTGTGGGAAAATTATAAGCATATTTCTTGTAATGAATTTAAATAGCTACTTTATGCAAAATTTTGTGTACTATTCCTCTTTTATGTAAAGCAATTGTATAATGAAAACTAAAAATTCATTTCATAGCAATATTTTTTATGATTTTGAGTGACTTTAGTAGAACCTTTTGTGTGCATTTTTCCTTCTTCAAAGTAAAAAAAATAAGTGTTGTCTCAGTCTAACCTGATTGGGCTGAAAAGAACAATTAGGAAAAAGGGCCAACATTTTTCTCCTATTGTAAAAACAAAGACTCAAAATTCAAATGTAGAGCAAGAGAAGAAACAAGAAAATGAGGTTGAAAAGAAATGTGAACAACAAAAGGTCAAGATTGAGGAACAAAGTCTAGTGCCTTATGAACTACCTAAGTATAATCCTATTGACATGTTTTAGTTACTTTCCCAAGTCAAGGTGATGGCCCCACTAATGGAGATGATGAGAATTGAAGAACATAAGCAAAAGGTAGTGGCCCTTATTAATGGTGCTACTATGACTTGTGATGATAAGAGGGTGCCTACTCAACCCAAAGTGAGTTGAAGTAAAGTGATTGAAGAAGAAGTCAAGGGAGCCATTAGTGAAATCCCTCAATTTTACTTGGGAAGTACTATAATAGCTTTCACATGAAATATTGATCATTTTTATGTGACTCTAATTATTGATGGTAAGCATCTTAAAAACTATATGATTGATTTAGGAGCTTCATCCAACATCATGTCAGTGGAGATAATGAAAGAGATTAGTTTGAAGATAAATTATACCAATGGAATATGATATACCATGGATTCAAGGGAAATCCCAGTCATAGGATTGATCAAGGATGTCCCATAGAGACTAGTTTCTTTTCCAGAAAAGAAATTTGTTATGAGCATAGTTGTGGTGGATATCCCACCCAATTATGGTATGTTATTGTCAAGGAAATTGAGTGCTTCCATGGGAGGAAACACGTAGTGTGACATGTATCTTGCCATCTTTCCAATTGATGGAAAGGAAATTAAGCTTGTAATGAAGCTAAGGCCCCACACATGATTTATTTTATGGATCATGAGGACAAAAATCATTTTATAGATACTGGTATTGACAACTCTAGAGTTGAAGAGTCGCAAGAAAAAGAAGATAGAAGACCTATGCCCCTTTAAAAGGAGGTATTACAATAGGAAAATAATGATGAACTATGGAGTATGCATTTTGATGGTGCTTGCTCAAAAGATGAAGTAGGTGCAGGGGTGATACTCATTTCCGCTAGTTGTAGAACTTTTAAGTTTTCATTTTCATTGATATTTGTATGTACAAATAATGTAGTTGAATATAAAGCTTTGGTACTAGGATTAAGGCTAGCTAAGAAACATGGAATCAAGAAGTTAAGAGTTATTAGAAATTCAAAGCTTGTTGTTTCTTAAGCTAGGTCACTGTATACATCAAAGAATAATAGCTTGAGATAGTATAAGAATGTTGTTTTGGACTCAATAGAACAATTTGATGCTTTTGGTATTAACTAGTTGGATAGGAGTAAAAATTAGGTGGTGGATTTACTATATTGCACTATTACTAGATGATATTACCTTTGCAGGTATTTCAAAAGTTGAAGTGCAAATTAGACCATGATTTCCTGATAATATACGGAACTGGAAATTTGTTAATGATGATGAGGAAATTTTGAGATTCTTACTATTTGTAGATGAGTATGAAGGTCAAGAAATTGACTTTGGAGATTTTTTGGAAGAGGTGGATGGAAAAGAAACAATGTTTGGCAATGGGATCAGTTAGTCAAAAACTCATAAAAAACCAAAGGGGTTACTTTCTTTAGAGAGGGTCTCTAATGGCCCTGACCACAACAATGCTAAGAAAACATATACTCATAAGAAGGACCTAGAAGAGGTCAACCTTCGCACAAAAAAATGCTCCTAAGAAAGTCTACATTAGAAAGAATATGAAACCTCAAGTCAAAGAAATGTTGATTGCTTTGTTGAGAAGATATAGGCACGTGTTTGTTTGGTCTTATGATGATCTAAAGGCCTACAGGGAAGAATTTCTTCACTAGGAAATTCTTTTGAAATATGATGCTAAGCCTTTTAGGAAAAAGAAAAGGCCAATCAATCCTACATTGGAACCTAATATGCAAGAAGAGTTGGTCAAGTTATGGGAAGTAGGTATCATTAAACCAATTAGTCATTCTACATGGGTGTCTAACTTAGTGCTAGTGAGAAAAAAGAACAATGATATAATTCTTTGTGTCGATTTTAGGAATCTTAATATATCATCATTAAAGGACAACTATCTATTACCCAACATGGAAGCTATGTTACAAAAGGTGATTGGAGGTGAGTTTCCATATGTGATGGATGGTTTCTCTAGATATAATCAATTGGTGGTTAAGGAGTCTAAGCAGTATAAGACTACATTTACTACTCCTTTAGGCACTTATGTTTATGTTAGGATACCTTTTGGCCTAACAAATGTATGCGGTACTTTTAAAAGGGCTATGGATGTGGCCCTTTCATACTTTATTGATATATTCTTAGTAGTTTATCAAGATGATTTGATAGCATATAGCAAGAAATAAGAAGACCATTGTATGGATCTGGAGAAGGTATTCACCAAGGTGGTTGAATATGGAATATCTTTGAATCCCAAAAAAATGTGTACTATTTGGGGTAAAAGAAGGAAATTTTCTTGGCCATATTGTGACAAAAGAAGAAATAAGAATTGATCCTGAAAGAGTGGATACAATAGATAAAATCCCATAGGCAAATAATGTCAAAGGCATCCAGTCATTCTTTAGACAGATCAATTTCCTAAGGAGGTTTGTGACAAAATCTACAGAGATTACCCATCCAATTTCCAAGATGTTAAAGAAAGGAGAAAAGGTATCTTGGTGTGAGGATCCTAGTAGGGAATTTAAGAGTATTAAATAGGCTATAGAGGAGTCTCTAGTGTTAAAGTCTACAAATTTGTCCAAGACTATGCAAATTTTCATAACCTATTTATTGGGAGCTACAATAATTTCTTCTATCCTAAGTGCTACAATAAAGGATATTTTCACTCAATAAGTGGTTACACGCAGAATGTTTAGGTGGATTAATAAAATCCAAGAGTTCAATATAGATGTCCAAATTACCAAGTTAGTGAGGGGATACGGTTTAGCTAGGTTGATGGTTTAAGCCAACTTGGAAGTGTATGAACCCCAATCCTAATACCTATAAAATAACATGAACAAACACATTAGAGGATGAAATGCAAGAAAGAACAAGGATTCCCCATGAAATCCATTAGAAAAGTTTCAAATAGGAAAGAAGAATGAAGAACACAAATGAAAAAGATTAAAATCTTATCAAAACAAGCAAACTCTTGATCCCATGGGGGAATTGGTGCCAATTTGATATGAAAATTGGCCCTTTCCCAACTCCTCTGATGCAAGATTCATGTGTGATGAAGATTGATCCACTTTGTTGATGCTTGATGAGTGATCCAATAGAAAAATCTGCACAACCTAGCTATGAACTCAATGATAATGGATGAAAGTTGCTAATGATTTGAGCATAGTAAGTTTACTCAAATTGGGGATGATGAAATGAGGAGATTAGCCTATTATTTATAGAATGCTAAGATGAGATGTCCAAAATAGAGCAATGTGGGACTAAGAATTAGCCAATGGAAAAGTGCCACTTGTCCACTTGTGAATGGATGGAGGATGTGCATGTTTTGAGGATTGTGCCAATAAATGCATATATTTGGATTTTGAATTTGTTGAAATGACATGCAAGAGGGAAGGAAGAATGCATTGAATGCCACTTGGCTCAAGGAAAAGGACATGTAAGAGAGAGTAAATTCCTTGTTGGAAGGACTCATTCCACTTGGATTTTGAATTCAAAATTGGGGAATATTCATTAAAAGATGCCTTGTTGAAGGAAAATAGAAATTTAATAAGTCAATTAAATATATTTTTATGTGCAAGTGGTAAAAGATGGAGGGGACATGAAGAGAGATTAAATTAATCTAGGTTAATTAATTTAATGAAGGGATTAAATGATGTGACCTATTTTACTTAAATTTGTGGATTTATTTAAATCAAATATGAGAAGAATGTGATAAGGGATTAATTAAATAAGAATTTTGATTTATTTAATTAAAAGAGATGATGTTAGATTAAACTAAATAAGGTTTTAATTTATTTAATTTAAAAGATAGACTTAAGAGATTTAATCAAATAAAATTAATTATTTAATTAAATAAGATAATTAGATCAAAATGGTTAATTTAATTATCAAGAAAGAATGACTTAATTAGATAACCAATTTATTTAATTAAGAGAGGAATATTGATAAATTTAATCAAATAAAGGTATTTGATTAAATGGTTAGACTGAAGGATGATTCAGGATGAAACAATGTTAGTTGTGAGGATCAGATGTCCAATGTCAATCAGTACATTTTTTGTGTCTACATTTTGCCCCTCTTTGAAGCAATGCACTCATTGTGTTGGTTCAAAGAATAAATGGTCTCGATCAAAGCCAAAAAAAAATTGTTTTCAAAATCTTGCCCCACTACTGCCCAGTGAGAGAAAACATGCCAATATATTGCCCCCTCAAGAGATTGGACAAAAATTTTGATTTTTGGGTGATCTCGTGAAAAAAAGAGGACAAGGTACCCGACAGGTTCAAAAAGTCTCCAAGAGGCCAAAAACATGTCTAAATGCAATAAAATGATGTAAAACAGGCCTCAATTGGATAAAAATAGGTTCAAGAGTCCAAAACCCTAGTAGGATAGTCAATCAGGGTGAAAAAATCCTAATTTTCAAGCTTAAAAGGGGTATGAGGGGTCACTTTCAATTCATTTTCACACACAGCCCTCCAACAATTTTGAGATTTGAGCTATGACCTCCTAACGATATGGTGCAACGACAGCTCCTAATGCACATTTCTAATCGAGTTCGGACATGCCAGCGGCCACCTAACATTGTGGCACCAGTAAGTGATCCTTACTTGAGCTTTATTTCTCATTTTTTTGCCTTCATTTATTGCTTTTAAAGTTAGTTATTCTGTGCCGGTATTGGCATGGTGTGATGGTTTATAGGTGGCATTGTTGTTCTTGCCACCAAGGTTCAAACCCCGTTGGGGGTGGTGTTGTTGAATGGTTGTATTCGGTTCATAGCTCCGGTCAAAAGCGTTTACCCCTTGAATAAAAAAAAGTTAGTTATTCTGTAGCGGCGCTATATAGCACCACTCAAAAATCAAACTGTGCCGCTCAGTGTCAAATTGTGCCGCGGTGATGGAGTTAGGAGTTTGAAAACAAATTTCAAACTTTGACGCTCACACCCCCACCAGCGGGATCATTTCAATGTGCGACATGACAGTGCTTTATCGAAATAGGAATCTTCTCAAACTATGTCACTCGACTGAAAAGTACACCGCGGTAGTGTGCTTTTGGCATTTTGTACCCCAGCCTCGTAGTTTGATAAAAAATCAAACTGCAATGCCTTCACAGATAGCAACACTAGAGTGATTTTTTGGACGCTCGACACAAAAATTTTCAAAATTTTTAACACAGTGACCCTTCTTGATGCAAGACGTGGCAAGGGAGCTCTATTCCTGAGAGCACAGGTTGTAGGAGCTCTTTGGTTACTTGCAATACCTCAGTGATAGAGAGCAAGATCGATTACAGCACATGGGGCTGTGGCACATCGCATACGTAGCGCCTGTGTGCACCCATCTTGGGATGATGTCAGCGCTTGCCAAGAGATGGCACAATGAGACCTCATCTTTCCACCTTCCTACCGGCGAGGCCATCGTCACCTTAGAGGACGCGTGATGCATCCTGAGATTGCCGATTCATGGTCGGCGCATTATTTTTTATATGGATTTTGGGCAGGATGCTTGTTACACACTCCTCGCTACAGAGGATGTTATTTATTGCGAGGGTCAAATTGAGCTTAAGCATCACAGGGCTCTAGCCTCTCCCTTCCACTTGGTTGTTGTGGCTATCATTTTAGGTCTTGCTGCCCCAAATCGGCGAGGTAGGTACTTTAGTCCTAGTTTGGGGCTCTACTGGAAGTGCATGGTAATGCGTGACAGGCCAGTTTGTTTTGCTTAGGGGCATGTTCTTCTTGCTTCACTCTACAGAAATTTACATGAGTATGTCTATGTCGATGGCAGAGCACTCGGGGCAGGTGTTACACTTCTCCATGTATGGGCATGGGAGCACATTGTTGTTCTTCAGCCATGAGTCGTTGCAATACCGATGGGGCCTGATGATCCCCTCGTGTGGCACTATAGAGGTGGTGTGTCCTTCACACATAGGGGTGGGCATGAGATTCCCTACTGGAGGAGAGTGCTAGATGAGATGCAAGCTTTTACATGGCACTCATACCTTGGTCGGCCCGGATGGGCCAACGATGCAGAGCAAATTTTCTTTGCCCGCTAGGACCAGTTTATGCAAAGGTGGGAGCATACCATGGTGGAGAGATATTTGCCAAGGTGCATCCAGTGTCAGTTCGATGAGCCATAGGACCAGCCAGATGATGATTATGTGGACATATTTTCCCGCACTATGTTACAGGCTCCATGGGGTCGATACTTTCTTGCTTCTGAGGCCATTGACAGCTTTACACAGTTGGTGTCTCAAACATGGGATTACGATCAGGGGCTTGTGGATCGAGGTGTTACACAGGCGTACAGAGACTGGTTTTGGCCTCCCCTACGATTGACAGTTCAAGGAGTAGTCCCTGCTCAGCGGAGGATGAGGGGCAGAGGGGCAGGACGAGGATAGAGAGACGGTGCATAATAGGATCAGCCAGTCAGGGTTCCACCTTAGCCAGGTCAGGCTGATGTTCAGATGCAAGACTAGTAGAAGGTGCTAGCTAGGCAATAGGAGTAGGAAGGTGCACCACCATGAGCTGAGGGTGAGGATCAGCCTCAAGTGTAGCCCACACGAGCACAACCAGTAGGGCAGCTAGATCCCAGAGACGCATTGATTGCACAACTGTGGGGTCAAGTTCAAACTTTGACAGGGGAGAGGGATCAAACCAGGGCTGAGAGAGACCATTCCAGGGCCGAGAGAGACCAGGTTGTTTTGCAAAGGCAGGCCACAGAGCTACAGGTGGCCGTAGAGATGGGCCGGCAATAGCAGTTATAGAGCATGGTATCCTCCTCCTCTCAAAGCACAATGTCCCTTCGATCTTATAGGGAGGCCATCCGGGAGGAAAATTATTACCGTATGCACTATCATCAGACCATTCCCAGAGCAAAGTGGGCCCCAGATTACTCACAGCGGACCAGCCACAAACCAACAAAGGTTCATGATGATAGGGGCGAGGGCAGTAGACAGGATGGGTAGACCTTGTTTTGATCGAGATGATACTTTCCGTGCCTTATGGGCTCCTTTTTGATAGCCCGATGGGCCTTTTTGTACTTATTGACACACATGTATAGTGATCCGATTATTTTGTACTATGACAGTTACCCGATGATGATATATATGAGATGATGATTTTGATATGATGTTATGTGATGTGAATCATTTATTTATGCATTTATGGATGGTTCTATTTCTATATGTTATGAAATGATGTTATGGTATGATGTGATGTATATATGGATGCATTTCTTTCTAATGATGAATAGATCCTATAGTATGTTGTTTATTCATGATATGCAGATGGATTTGTACGATCTGTAATATGAATGGATGATGATGATGATTTATATGATGATCTATGTATGTTGATGCAAATGATATGATATGTGATATGAAATGTAATATGCAAAATGATGTGGAGATGATCTATGGTGTATACGTAAAGTGATATGTGAACCATTCTTATAAAAAATGATTATGGATGGGTGTATGCTTTGCATGTAATGGATTTTTATGTTCCTATTTATGCTTATAATGGTATCGAATTATTTATGCAATGAAATGTAAAAAATGATTGCAATGTTATTTATGAGGTGTTCTATATAATATGGATGACTAATGGATGATATAATGCAATGTAAATGTAATGGTCATGTTTATTATGATGTGTATTGATGATGCAAATGAGATGGTTTTAAGATACTTAGAATAAAAAATATATTATCCTAAACATGCTAAATGATAATGTAATATATGTGATGTAATATATGAAATGATATGTTAATGCAAAGTGGTATGATGATATTTAATGCAAAATGAATGTAATGTGGGAGACGACTTTATTATGTTTATGTGATGTGAGTATGCAATGGATTATCTATAATGCTCATGTACATATTATGTTTGATTATGCATTAGATGGAAATGTGAAATGTTTATGAAATATTTATGCAGATGAATGTGATGGAAAAAATGAATGCAATGTAATGAGAAAGGGATGTGCTTATCTATGGAAAATGCTTATAATAACATGTTTATATGATGATGCAAATGCAATGCATGTGCTTCCTATATGATAAGTTTATGCAATATGCTAATGATTTGTGCATGCAGGATCAATGATGATGATGATTAATTGTCATAGTACCTTGTTAGCGTGATGAGCAAGAAGGGATGAAAGAGAAGAAGTCATTTCAACAAGACACAAGATGATGAATATGCAAATGATGATGGTTACTTGCTGAGGAATTGGAATTTTCAAAGGGCCATTTTTCTTATGTTTGATAACACACGTGGTACGATGCATCAAGGTATAGAGAACTAGGATGGTGGTGTACCTAATGTGATGAAATTTGACTTGACAATCAAATAGGAGTATCCTTGTTCACACCTGACATACAGAAACCTTACTAGGATGCACTTCAGAAATTTCAAACACCTTGGACCAAAACACAGAAGGGTATAACCTATCAATGCGATAGTCAACAAGCTGTCCATAACCTCCTCCATACATCCATAACAAATCAAGTATTCACCAAGTTATATTACAAGAACGTCCAACAAGCACAACAGACAAAAGATAATGATCATTGCCCCATTCCTATTTCTCTAAATCCTCTGTTTGGATATCATCGAGAGGTCCTTGGAATGAGCGCAATAAGATGAGTCTAAAGACAAAGATAAAGTAAACAAACAAGCTGATGTTCTTCAATACCGCTAACCAAAAAGGAAATGTGTTTTTAAGGATAAGAACCGAAACTATTGCCAAAAGATAATGCCCATTGTAGGAAGGATGCATCCTAGGACATGTTAGTGGATGGAGGCACATCATTTCGTTTATCCAAAGTGTTCTTTTGAATGATTGATATGGGACCAATTAGAGGATAGGTTATCGACACAAAGAGTTGACCAACTTGTTTACGTACCGACTTAGACCTGAGACTTGACGTTTTGGGTTTTCACTTTTTACCGACTAGACTTGCTTCTGATTATCTTACCAATGGTTGAGGATGATGATCGTTTATTATGAGTGATGTTATTGTCAGTGAAAGTGAGATGAGACGAATGGATTTTTTCAAATATTTGGATGTTTTTGGAGTTTTGCAATATTTTTGAGGCTTTTTTTGGTATTTTTTAGATTTTTCAAATGTTTTGATTTTCCAAATTTTTGAATGTTTTGGGGTTTTCTAAGATTTTGACCAAGAGACTAACCTAAAGACCTATCCTAGGGGCCTTAGGGGCTGATCAACAGATTAGCCTTTCCTACGTTATACACGTAGAGACTACATAGTTCAACTAATGACTTGACCAATTTACAGA
The DNA here is from genome assembly GCA_007258455.2 of Sequoia sempervirens. Taxonomy (NCBI): domain Eukaryota; kingdom Viridiplantae; phylum Streptophyta; class Pinopsida; order Cupressales; family Cupressaceae; genus Sequoia; species Sequoia sempervirens. The sequence goes on along the minus strand of VDFB02000013.1, from coordinate 162,311,348 downwards.
TGAACATGTACATGATGAAATGTCAGTTTATTATGACGGACGCCTAAAGGACTGACCTAAGTGTCTCGGGGGATGATCAAAGATTAAGCTTGCCTACGTTCAAGGCTCAGAGACTCGCAGTTCGACAAGATGGCTTTTTTTTTACTTTTTGACCTGTTTTTGGATTTTGATATGTTTTGAATGTTTTTGGATTTTGGAATTTTTCAATGTTTTTGGATTTTCTGATTTTAGGACTTCAAGAATATACATGAATCCAATCTGATGAGAACATGCCCCCAGCATGATGTAATAGACTACTCTAATAAAGGCAGGATAAACTAACCTTGAGGATGGGTCGAGTAGTACTAGGAGGGATCATGATATGAGAACAGGACCAAGCTATGATGCAAATTCGGGTGGATGAGTGATGGATGGAGATCTGAACGTGATGGATGATGTAATGGATGGATGATGTAGAACAAACCGTAAAGATCCTGGTGGATGGAAAGTGCTTATTTACACAAGGTGCATGTTTGCCAGGTTTTCACCAAGGTACCTACCCAAAGTGCCACTGAACTGGTTTTCACTAGAAGACGATTTTTCTCTTTACTATTTTTTATCCTTTTTCTAATTTTTTTTGGATTTTTTTCTTTTTTTTATTTTTTTGTTGTCACCAAGATGCCTATTTGCTAGGTTTTGCCAAGGTAACCATTTCTTTAGGACATTTTCTAGTTTTTTTGGTTCTATACCTTGAAATATTTAAGCATAAAACTTTTTGAGATGAGAGCTATTCATGGGCTCTTGTAGAGGTTCCCCTTTGGGTGTTGATAACTGATATGCCACTGAATTATAGCTTGTTGTGATAACAAATGGTCCCAACCAATTGGGTTCAAATTTGCCTTTGTTGCTTGGGTTTGGGACATTCTTTTGATTCTCCTTTAGTACCAATTCTCTGACTTGGAAAGTCCTACTTCTGATTTTATTGTTATAGCTCCTCTTGAGTCTATTCTAGTAGACTTGCAAATGATTTAAAGCATCTATATGCCGCTCATCCAGTAGCTCCAGCTCATTTAGTCTTGATACTTGGTACTCTTCATCTGTGATGAGGTTTTGCAGTGATATCCTGAGTGATGGGAGCTCGATTTCAATGGGGAGTATTGCTTATGATCCGTAGACTAGGGAGAAGGGGGTGGCACCGGTGGGTGTGCAGATGCTGGTTCGGTAGGCCCAGAGGGTAGGATTGAGTTGTAGATGCCAGTCACGACCTGGATCATTGACTATTTTCTTGAGGATTTTCAAAATGGTTTTATTAGTGTCTTATGCTTGGCCATTTCCTTAGGGATAGTATGGGGTGGAGAAGTGATGTTGGATTTTAAATTTTTCACATAAGTCATAGACATCCTGATTCTTGAATGGTGTCCCATTATCTAAGATAATGGCTTGTGGGACACCGTAGCAGAAAATGAGATAGTTCAGGATGAACTTTGATATCTGCTTCCCAGTTATATACGTCATGGGTATGGTTTCCACCCAATTTGTAAAGTACTATGTGGTGGTTATGATGAACATGTGGCTGTTAGATGAAGTGGGCGTGATTTTCCAATGAGATCGAGTCCCCATTGTGAAAAAGGCCATGGTGTGATGATGGTATGAAGTCCTTCAGCTGGAGCATGGATGAGGTCCCCATGCTGCTGACATTATAGACACCTTCTGACATAGTCATGTGCTTCTCTTTCCATTGTGGGCCAATAATACCCCATCCTCAACAATTTCTTGGCTATAGTCATTCCACTTGAGTGTGAACCACAGATACCATTATGTACTATAGTTAGAGTGGTTAATGCCTCCTCAGCGTTTAAGCAGCGTAGTAAGGTTCCTTATATGCTCCTGCAATACAGGGTATCCCCTAGGATGACAAAATGGGATTCCTTTTTGACAAAGGTTCATTTTAAGGTTGATGGTAAGTCAGCAGGTATGACACCTATTTGAACGTATGTATAAATGTCATGGTACCAAGGATCACTGGGACCAACGATTTCACACATGAATTCTGATTTTGGTACCTGGAATGTAGGCATGAGAAGCTGCTCTATCAAAAATTCATATTTTGGGACATTGTGAGGGATGTCCAGTAAGGATCCAATCATTGCCATGGTGTCTGTTGCTCTATTGTTGGCTCTAGGAATCTGCTCAAATGTGATTTCGATGAAGGATATTTTGAGAGTCTCCACCAGTTTCTTGTATGGAGTGAGCTTTTTTTCTTTAGTTTGGTATTCATCATTCACTTGGTTGATTATCAATTGAGAGTCTCTGTATACTCTGAGAGCTATAATGTTCCGCTGCACTGCTATTCTAAGACCTATGGTTAAAGCCTCATATTGTGCAATGTTATTAGTGTAGGGAAACGCTAGTTTATAGGACCTTGGTATGTAGTCCCCTTGTGGGGTGATAAAGAAGACACCAACTCTTGATCCATGCTGCGTGTATGAGCCATCAAAGTAAAGTTTCCAGTGGTTGGCTATGTTGAGATTAAAAATAGATTCATCTAGAAACTTTGAGATGAGAGGATTCTCTAAATAGATTGGTGCTTCTGCAAGCTGATATGCAATGACTTGGCCTTTGATTTCTTTTCACTCCACATATTCAATGTTGTATTCTGATAGTATCATCACCCGTTTGGCCATTCTTCCAGTGAGCATTGCTTTTGACAGTAAGTACTTGAGAGGGTCTATTTTGGCGATGAGTTTTATTTTGTGTGCCAACATGTAATGTATGAATTTCTGTGATGCAAACACTACTGCGAGGCATTATTTCTCTATGAATGATTAGTTTAGCTCATGCCCAACCATTGTTTTCCTGATGTAATAGATGGCCCTTTCTGTTCCATTTTTGTCATGCTGAGCTATGAGAGCTCCAAGGGCTGTTGTTGTTGCTGACACATAGAGAATTAATGGTTTTCTTGGGATTGGTGGCATTAGGACTAGTGGTGTAAGTAGATATTCTTTGATTTTATTGAAGGCTTCTTCACACTTGTTATCCCATTTGTATGCTACTCCCTTGTGAAGTAGGTGAGAGTATGGCTTCTATTTGTCTGCCAGCTGTGCTATGAACCTTTGAATGGATTGAAGCCTTCCTTGGAGACCTCTCAATTGCTTTAATGTTTTGGGTGCCTCCATCTCAAGGATTTCTTTTACTTTTGCTGGATCTACCTCAATACCTCTCATTGATACTATGTATCCTAGTAGCTTTCCTGATTATATGCTGAAGGCACACTTCTTTGGGTTTAATCTGACCTTGTACTCCTCTAGCCTATCAAAAATGGCACTTAGGGTTGCTATGTGATCCTTTCTCCTTCTAGATTTGGCTAGAATGTCATCATCATAATATTCAACATTCTTATGGATCATGTCATGGAAGATTAAGGTCATGGCCCTTTGGTATGTTGCTCCTACATTCTTTAAGTTGAATGGCATCATATTCCAGTAGTAAGTCCCCCATGGACAAGTGAAGGTTGTTTTGTGTTGGTCTTCTTTGGCAATCATTATCTAGTTATAACCTGAGAAACCGTCCATCAAGGAAAGCATTTCATGTCCCATCGTCATTTCTACGATCATGTCAATATTGGGCAATGGGAAATCATCTTTTGGACATGCTTTGTTCAAGTCTCTGAAGTCTATCTAGATTCGGATGCCCCCATCAAGTTTTGAGATAGGCACCAAGTTTGACATCCATTCTGGATAATCTATCGGTTGAATGAATCATGTGTCTAATAGATTTTTTAATTCCATTTTGACTAGTAGGACGATCTGAGGGTGCATTTTCTTGAGTTTTTGTTTAACAGGCTTCTCTTCTGGGTCTACTGCTAAGTGGTGAACCACGATTTCTGGATCAAGCCCTTGCATTTCAGCATAGCTCCATGTTAATTTTATCTATCTCTCTCTCTTAGGAAGGCTGCTAGGAGCTCTTGTTCTTCTGATAGTAATGATTTCGCATAGAATGTGATATGCAAGGTTTCCTCTATTCCTAGGTTGACCGGATTGCATTTTTCTGCTAGGACTACTGATTTTTCTTAATGAAGAGCTCTGAAAGGAAGATTGAATCCCCCATCCTCAGGTGCCTCGAAGAGGTTTTAACCATTGGAAGCGTCCTTTCTTTTTACTTTTTTTTGGTCAGAGAGTGCCACAGTGTTGTTTTCACTCAAGGACTTAGATATTATTCTCAACTTTTCAATTTTGCGACTGAGGGATTCAATCGTTTCCCCATAATAGGAATGCTTATCTAGCTCAATTATGAACCCTGCTTTTTGATCCCCACATGGAATGTTATCCCACAGTCCCATGAATTCTGAGAGCTCCTCATCATTTTTGAATGTATCAAGAACTATTGGTCCTCGTTGGTCATAGTCGATGAGTTGGGGGTATACTAGGCATATTTCATGATTTTGATGGTCTGATTCAAAAGATAAGGTGCTAATCATGAAAAGAGTGGTATCCTCAAATAGCCTAGGTAAGTTGGTCATGCAATCCTCATCATCGCTACTACTACAAACGTCGGTTATGTCAAATGTGAAATTATCTATGACATGACCTGTAGATACTGGTAAGCACAGTTCAACTACAGTTTGCTGAGGAGGATTTTTGACCTTTCTAACTGGAGGACCTTGTCCACGTATGTTTATACTCAGAGGGGTACATCGGAGGCCAAGAATTCTCATTCGTATCTCCAGAATGATAGGTATTCTAAGCCCATTGTCACTTTTCCCAAGTCTTTGATTTTTGTCATAGCCCATTGCGAGCATCATTTGTAGACCCTTGCTTCTGTCATCCATTGGTAAATCAGATACTGGTCTCTCATCTTGGTATAGCATATGAGATGGATCTGCCTCGATAACCTCTTGACTGAGATCTCTCCAACTTGTAAAATTGGGATAGTCTTCGGGAGACATTTGAGATGTAGAGGTTTCATTTACTTGCGGACGTCCCCGTGATCTAGGAGATTGTGGTAACTCTCCAAACACAAAATAATTTTTAGGGATCATGTAGTTTCCACAACCATTATCTTGGATGATGACCTTAATATCAGAGATGGTGGGAATGGTGGGAGTGGCAGGTGTCTCTGTCGCAGAAGTGGAAGCGAGAGTGGCTGGGTCAATGTATGGTGTAGATGGGCCCTCATAATTTTTAGGTACTTGTGGTACTTTATAGTACTTTGCCTCAAGGATTTTGTAGTAGGAGAATGGTTTGGGATCTCCATGGATGGTGACTTCTTGTCCTTCAAATGTGAATTTGACACATTGATGGAAAGTTTATGCTACCACTTGCATTGCATGAATCCATGGGCGTCCTAGGAGGATGTTATATGGCAAGTCGAGGTCCAAGACCTGACAAGTGGTTTCCATGATGGTTGGCCCTACCTGAATAGGGATTTTGATTGTGCCCTAGGACACTCTTTCTTGATCATCATATGCTCTTATTGTGTTACCCTTTCCTTTGTTGATAGAATCCTCTGAGATTTTTAATTGTTTGATGAGCTTGAGAGAAAAAATATTCAAGCCTGCACCGCCATCCACCAAGACCCTTTTGAATTTTCTTTTCTGTACTAGGACTTCTAAGTGGAGTGCATGGTTATGAGATGGTTGGGCAAGAAAATCTTAGTCAGAAAATGTGAGGAGATTTGGTGTAATGATATTTCCGACCATAGCTTGGAATTATTCCGCATTAAGATCTGCAGAGATAGTGGATGAAGCCAATGCTTCCTCAAGGATTTTCTTATGGGCAGATGAGATTTTTAGTAACTCCATGATGGATATTTTTGTTGGTGTTATTTTGAGCTGATCAAGGACATTATAGCAATTGGGGATAGATCTAGGTGCAGGGACTCTGTTTGGCTGGAATGATCCTACGATGGTAACTTTGCCACCTCTTGTCGTGACTCCACAATTGGCATGGGCTCCTTTGATAGTGATGGTAGCGCAGTAGTCATCCAAGGATGCAACGACATGGTCATACACATGATTTACATTCTTGAAGGTTTATTTCCCCTTATTCATGTTATTATTCCCTTTATTGCCATGGTTAGGCATCATATTTGTGTATATCTTAAGGTTTTGGTTTCCTATTGGCTATTCCACGTTTATAATTATTTGATCGATGAGATCTTGAACTATGTTTTTTAGCCTCATAGAACTATTCATGGTATGTCCTTTTATTTTATGGAAGTCACAGAGTTAATTCTCATTATACCAAGGAGGTTTCACATCTGATTCTTGGTAATTCTCATAGCTGGGCACCTTGATGAGTTTTTTGTTTATCAGTTTCTTCATGATGACTTCAAGTGGTTCCCCCAGAGTGGTTTAATTTCACTTGGGTAATTCTTGTTTCCTTGGGGTGGTCCCCTTTGATCATTGACATTGTTAATTGCTTGATTATTGTTTGGTTGTTGTGTTGCTTGATGATTGTTTTGCTGTTGGATTTGGATTTTTGGTGCGGGTGTATTTTGGCGAGGGGCAATCATTGGTAACATTTTTTTTCCTTGCCTATGTGTGAGGTTTGTCATTGTAATTGGTGGGTGGGAGGTTGTTTTGTTGTTCGGGGTATGAAGTTGATCCCACAGGTTGTGTCATAAGGGCTCATTCAATGTTGTCCCATACCTATCTTTTTACATTATCCAAAGGTTGAGATTTCTTGACAGCAATAGAGGGGTCTAAAAATTTAGTTTCTACAATAGAATTGGTATATGTACTTGTAGTAGTGGTCCTGATAAGAACTAAATTATGATGTAGGGTTTTCTAATTCAAGCAAGATTTCAATCCAAAATCCTTATCATTCAAGCAAGAGTCAAGATCCAAATCCATTGGAGCCACTTCATACATGTTTGCAACACTTTATTTCTAGGGTTTGGTGAGTTGCAACATATCATTTTTTCATTCGTCATTCCGCTTTTCCATTTGATTTCATTACAAGGCTTGATTACCAAAATGGGGTTCGACCAAGGAAAACCCCTTTCCACTAACAAAACATGTTTCCCTCTCTTTAGTGTGTGATTTGTAGATCTAGGTTGAAGACCCTCTATGGAGAAATATTGGAAAGAAGTTATCAAGTTGTAAAGTTGTCAAAGTTGTCATCTTGTTTAGGAGATCATTAAAAGGAAACTACAAAGTAGAATTTGATATTTCAAATCCAAAAACTAGGTTGAGAAGATAGAATAGAGGTTAAAGAGAAGATTTAGATCCTAATCCTCTAAAAAATCCAAACTAGACTGATAAACCACTTCTGGCATGAGTCCCAATACAATCAACTTTCCAATTTTCAAGTGTTCCAAACTTGTCTCTACTAGATTTTTGTTCCTGCCCAAAAACCCTAATCAGGGACTAAATCACCCAAGCTAGTGTATGAGTCCCAATAGGCATTAAATTCAACATTTTCAACATTTCAAGTCTTGAGTCAAGTTGCTACAAGTTTCCAGTGCCCCTCTATACTTTTCTAGCTTTCTATTTTATTTTGCATTCATTTCTAGGTCATTTAGTGAATATTTACATATCATTAGGTTTAATCATTAGGTTTTGCATGTTACTTGTCTTTACAAGCCATATCATGGTGGTGAAACCCTCTTTAGTCATTAATCAAACCCTAGGACAACCTTTAGTAGATCTATTTCCTTCATTCCCTCCTTGGATTGAGATCTATAGGGTTTCCTTGAGTGAAACAAGATAATGAAATAGGAGGAGCCCTATCTCTTCAAAGATAGAAAACCCTCTTCCCATTTCTGATGTTTCAATTATTTCCAAATTAAGTGTGAAAAAGAGATACTTTTTCCCACACTACAATTGGAAAATTAGATAGGAATCCTATAAAACTAAGTCTCACATTCATTTTAAACTAGAGAGAAGAAGCAAGTTAGACAAGAGAATTCCATATGAGATCAAGAATTCAAGAGAAAGGAGAATCATTCAAGAATGAATTCCTAGAGCAACCTTTGAGTTATTTTTGTAGGTCTTCAAGCTCCTTTTGTTGTCAAGATCAAGCATTACCAAAGGATTGATGATAGTTGCCTATATAGGATCATCAAGGATTCTAGGCTTTGGGAGATGCACAAGACATTCAAACAAGCATAATGACTTATTTCCTAATTGATTTCATGCTCTATTTGTTGAATAGGAGAACTAAGAGGGGGGTGAATTAGTTGTCATAGATTTTAATCTTCAATTCAATTACCAAAACTAGATCTTGATACTACTTAATTGATTAAAAATTAAGTGCAAAATTGAAAGTCATCACATAAACACAGTAACACCAAATTTACATGGAAAACCTAATAAGGGAAAAACCATAGTGAGGATTAACTCACACTATAGCGAATATCAAAACCAATTACAAAAGTCTTGCTACTTGAAATAAGGACTCACTGTCCAGACTCAATGTCCACAGAGATACAACCCGAAGATACAAAAGATGGCTAACTACTAGAATACAAGAGTTATGGCTTACTGCCAAAAGTGTGAACTGATGGATTACACCTCTCTTATGCTGAGTTCAATTCTGAATGAAGCTTTATATAAGTAGTACTGCATTTCACTAGTTGCTCAATAATTTTGTTTTGATCTTTAGCTGAGGCACATACACTTTATTGTCTTCACCTGCTTTGCTTACTCTGCTCTACTGCACTCTCTCTTTCTCTTTCTTTCTACTTCCTATCTGTTTATCTTTGTTCATTTTCTTTTGTGTGTGTGTGTGTATTTTATTTATCAATTATGTTGACATCATATGAGGTTAACACATTTCTTATGTCATCCAAAACATCCATAAAACATAATTAGTCCATATAATATATTGCACACACTAAGTCGGCCAAGATCTAAATCATGGCTTGTCTCACAATAAAAATTGTACCTAGAAACTAACACACAAGACTAGCCAGCATATTGGACCACATATAATGGTCATCTTTAATAGGAAATAGCTTTCAATTATCATCTCATTCATTCAGTACTTTTTTGAAATTAATGACAACCATTTGATGCAATCCTATTTCCAAGAATCTCCCCCTTTGTCATTCATGGCAACACAAGATGTGAAAAGACAACAACAACAACAACCTTTGTAATTCTTTTGATGAGCTGAAATGATTTTCATTCTTTCCACACGCTTCCTCTCCCCCTTTGACATCAATGGAAAAGAAAAAGAAAAAAGATCTATCTCCCTTCATTTCTTTTTTTTACATTTAAATAGTCTTCAAAAATGATATCAAAAATGGTTCTTTACCTCAATCCTTCTTCCCTTAAAATATCTCCTTGTATTTTTCTTTCAGTTCTGAAAGACATGTCTTCCAGTAATCCACTGCCAACTTGATGTTTAAACAAATATTGTTGTTCTTTTCTATTGAATCAATTGTTTCTAGAAGAGTATCTTGGATAGTGATATTTTGTTCATTTTTCTAAGCTTCCACTAGGAGACCAGAAAGCTATTCCAATCTCAACGAGCAATTATCTCTTTAACTTTGCAAAAATTATTCACAATACCATCCCTTTGTACCATAATGACTAAAATTTTAGACTGTAAGGAATTGATCCTTTTCTTCTGTACTCGATCCTTGTCATTAAGGATATCATATGTTTTTCCAATAGAATTCAGTTCAAGCTCAATAGCATCGATTTTTTTTCTATATTTTCTAATAGTAATAGGTCACCGAAGAAAATTAGTCAATTTCTTCTGTGTATTTCTACATCTTTCTTCCATGGGCAATTGAATCTCATCTTTTTCTATTGTTTCACTAGATGACTATGCCTTTAGTCTTTCTTCAATCTACTCAATCAATACTTTTGGTAAAATACTTGTCAATTTACTTAGATCAATATCATTATGAACTATGCAAATAGCCAAGGCATTTGTAATCTCATCCTATTCATATGATGGTCATGACAACCAAACATCTCCAATCTTCTTCAGCCCATCAGATTACTCAAGAATATTCAACACCTTCTCCTCAATGAAATCTTCTTCATCATCATCAATTGATGCCAAATCAATTCCCTTTGTAATCTTTCCTTCCTTTTCTTCTTTCTTCTCCTTTGTCTTCAACTTCTTTATTTCCAGAGAAGAACTTGAGATAATTATTCTTGCTTTCCTCTTTCTGGAGGAGGATCTAGCTTCAGATATCCCAATCAGATTGGAAATCATGCCAAAACTACATACATTTATTTTATTTTCAAAGTATTCTTTACAAATATTTTCCTTCTCTGGTAGACATTCCAAATACTAGTAGAACTTCTTCCCAACTTGTATAACTGACTTCCACACAACATTCTCTTTCAATGGTAATGATTTTAGAAAATACATCATCAAACATATAGCCAGAGATCCAAAATGAAAAGGGTAATTGTCATTCTTTATCATAGTTATATTCTCCATTAATTGATTCCTTAGTAACTCACACAAATCAAAATCCTCATTATTTTAAATCATTTGATGTGCAACATAAATGACAAGCGCTGAAGTAGAGCCTTCCCTATTTCTAAAATAAATCTTATATGAAATGCCATATGTCACATACCTTATCACAAGGTCGATTATAGTATGAATTAGAAGTTCACTTTGATCTCCTGTTACCCCAGTTAGGGCTTCAACTTCTTTTTTCTTTACAGACTTCTTTACTGGAACGGGTCCATTATTGCATAAAGCTATTACTGTTGCAATTGCTTGCTTTGTAATCTCATAGGGTTTGTCAAAGATCATATGATCACCTTGAGTTCTTCTTGGGACAAACTAAACAATCTCCACATATGAAAAGTATGGAAATTTACTCCAAATATCTAAACCATTGTGCCCTAAATTCTTGACCATTTGCATTTTCTCAACTAAAAGGGAACCCTTGAGATTTTGAATCTTTTCATGATTAAATTCATTGATTTTTAACTTAATTTTTGTAGTTTGTTGTTGCACGGATTAAATACCACCATTTCCTTCAACTCCATTGTTTTAGCCTCATTCTCCATACATTCGCTTGGGGTTAAGCCACAATAGTGGTTTACAAATTTCTTGAGGAAGGAATTTTTTTTTTTGTTTTCACAATGACAAGGGGTTTGGTCAAACTCTATGGTTCAGCCGAACCAGTTTAAGTGTTCGACTAAACCTACTGGTTCGATCGAACAATAGATTCGACCGAACCCATAAAAATATGAATAAAAAAAAAATATTTAATAGGGTTCACTTGAATGGATGTTCGAGCGAACCTGTTGAAATAGGGCTAAAACAATAAAAACAAACTGTCACTGTCATTCTACGTATTCTCTGTTAGAGCTTTGTATGCAGCGAAAGCGAACCCAAAGGATAATGTAGTGAATAGATGTGGGAAAAACGTGCATCAAACCGACCTCCATAGCCACAGTTCATGAACCCAACCTCCATAGCTCACTCACATGTTGGTTAAATTCAAATTTCGTAGATTTCAAAATACATTTGTTTGAGAAATTTTGAAACCCTAATGTGAAATGTTTGAAATTTGTAAATTTCAAACTGCATTTTTTTGTTTGAAATTGCATTTGCTTGAAAGTTTCTAAATCCTTTTCAACAAAAACTATTTCTATCATTCTTTGATGAATGTGCATACCCTATTCCAAAGCTCCAATTTTGGCACAGGCAGAGAGTGTTGAAAAAATGGTGTTGCATTGCTTGAAAGATTTTAGAAACTCATTTCAAAACTCTCTCAAAAAATTAACATGCCTTGTCTATGCTTCCACTTTTTGCATACATTTCTACCAGGGCACCTCCAATTGCATTTTCTTTAATGTTTCTAAAGCCTTACCTGAACATACAACATATTTATTTGAGGCATTATATCAAACAACTTTCATGTTAATTTTTTTTGGTTATATTTGTTATTAAAATTATTGTTGATAACCATATATCTTTATAATTTTGTATCGGATGGATTATTTTGTTCAGCCCACAATAATGAATTATTGGTAAATAAAAATGTGAACCATAATAGTGACTATTTCCCTCATTGAGGTTGATAATTTATGCTAATGATTGTGGTATGAAAGTATAAATAAGAATATGATCTCTAATTGGTAAGATTTATTAATGCACAACCTCTCTAATGAGTATAATTTTTTGAGGGATTTGAAACAATTAATCTAGAACCATTGATTGGAACTAAACATATTATATTACACTCTAACAAAACTTCAATTGGAACTTAGGTAATCTAGACTATTTATAAAAATGGGGAATTATAGTTATTCCCCTACAAGTTTTTATATTGGTAAACTATGAAATTATAAATTGGTAAAAGGTATAAAGTGGTAATCAATTAGAACTAAAATGCAAACATTGGTGAAGTTTTATCTAATTATCTTTTATATATAGGACCTTTAGAAAAATGGGCCTCATTCATGGTGGATATGACACCAACAAAGAAAGCTAGGGAGCATGGTGATAATGATGTGAAAATGTCATACCTAGAGCTATGAAGTAGAATTAATATATTTTATATCTTAAAATATTAATATAATTAGGTGCTTCTTACTATTTTGTATCACCTTAGATAGTTTAGAAATTCAACTTAAAATATAAATCCTTGTTAAAAGAGGTAGTGTTGAGTTGTGTACATGTCCCAACTTAGATAGTTTATAAATGATACCATTGTAAAATTATAACTTAGGGTGCATACAATGGAAACTTGGATAGAATTCTTCATATTTTTCCTTTGAGTCTTATGGAATTACTCCAAAAATAGTTGGTTCTAAGTGTATGAATCAAAGAATAAATTTAGAGGAAAGAAACTAGATTGTTTGAATGAAATGTATAATAAAATAGTTCTATTAGGATTAGAAGGAATGAAGGTATTATTAAATTTACTATTTAACAACTCAAAAGAGAATAAAGAAAAGGGTGTGCCTTGTTTGTTGTTAATTTAAATTATTTAGTAAAAGTGAATGAGAACCATTCAAATGAAAATAAACCTCCATTACAAAAGTCTTAGGATGTCTTTCCTAGAATGAACTCCTCATGTTTCCTCCTAAATGGGTGTTTTATTTTTTAATAGAGTTCATGCATGAATTAGCCCCTATATCTAGAGATCCCTATCGAACAAACACTTCATATTTGCATGAATTAAAGGATTTCCTAAATGATATTTTAAAGAAAGGATTTATATGTCCTAGTGTCTTGTCATGGGATGCTCCAACTATTTTTATGAAAAAAAAAGATTTAAGAAACTTTTCCAAGTTGTCTTGATTATGTACATGTTCAATAAATAAACAATTAACATTAATATCCACCACCTAAAATAGATGACTTATTTTACTGATTGAGAGGGGTGACCATATTTTAAAAAACAAGTCTAATATTCAATTACAATTAGCAAAGAATAAAGGAGGAATACATTCATAAAACTACATTTAGAATTAGGTATAGGACATCAAAATTATATGTTTGAGGCAATGGATATAAGACACCCATATACAAAATAGTACAAAAGAAAGAGAAAAAATGTAAAGAATGCACTTGTAACCTATACTTGCTTGAGCATTAAAATTTTGAAATTAAACATAAAGAATAATAGGATTTATAAATTAAATACATGTGAGGCTATTATATAATATCAAAAAAGACTATTTTAAAGTTTAAATTTATATTTATATTTTAGGGTAAATACTTTTGGTTGAATTTATGAATTAGAAATAGAAATTTTGAAAGGGCCCCACCCTTTTACAAAGACCAATAAAGAGACAAAAAATGATCAATCAAATTGGCATGGAACAACAATAAAAATATAGTTGTAAGTTAGAAAAATAACATCCAATTAGATATACTCCACCAATAGTGGCAATGTATCTAATAAAGAGGGTTGTTTTCCCAAAAACATTAGTAGATCTATCATTGAACACAACTTGAATCCAAAATTATTCATGGAACTATATCTTATTGTCAACCTTATCCTTTTCCATGAATGAACCTAGTTCCTTTGTAATGGAGTTTCCATCTTTAGTTTCCAAACTTGAGACCAAAGGGTTCCTATAATCTTCTAAACTTGAACCTTCTTCATATTTTTAAATTATAAGAAAGAATACCAAGAGGTGAATGTTGCAATTCAAGAGAATGGTAGGGGAAATGAAGTCCAACTAATCCATCTATAACATGATTCTTTTCTCTACCAATATCCTCTAAATTTATCTTGACAAAACCTTCTAAATTAGTCATGTCTACAAGAGGACCAACCACCCCTCAATTATGCTCAAAGGGAGCCTCAACCAAGTCCTAAGGTAAACAAGGCTCCATCTCATCCTTATGCATTTTTTCAACCTTGCCTTCCTCTAAAATTCCTACACCTATAAAATACATAGCTATGATCTACACATGACAACATGGTGAAAACACAAGAAAATCCTATAGCATGACATGTTGAACCCAAATAACCAAATTCAAAAATAAGTTAATCTATAATTATAAATAGTTTGATGGTAGAAACTTTATACATATAAAAATATGATAAATGTGTGATTATTTTTCTTTCCAATCTATAAATTTTTTATTTGCTTGGCTATATAATTGAGATGATTCACTCATAATGTAACATGATAAAAATTTAGTATGTATGAAAGAAATATTTTTGAGACATCAAGCTACCATTCTACATAACTTTAATGGAAATAAGAATATTATTTTATTTTAACTAAAGAAATTTTGTGTACTCTATCTTGAAAATTACTAATTAATTTTGAATTATATACTTATAATTTAAAATAAGAGCATCCCTTGTAACATGGAATAGATAGGTTAATTAATGAAATAAAATATGTTTTTATATTAAGAAAAATTTACAAATATATGGAACCCATACATTGATAAATTGACTAAGACAACTCTATATGAGAATTAAGACATGCTCGAATAATCATTTATATACCTTCTTTCAATAATTAACATTATAAATTAATACTTGGCTCATATTGTATAATCACACTAGAAACCAACAATGGAAGATTGAGAGTTTCAACTAAGAATTCCACCTTATAGATAACATTCATACTAGAAGCCAACAACTAAAGACGAAATTTCATAAATAAAGTTCATGTGTTATATATCATGCCTTTGAGGGGTCCACAAGTACCATGAGCCTTTTGAAATCCTTATCCATCTAAATGCATCCATTCCAAGACCATTGGGATGTGGGTATCCCATGTTCCTTAATTTCTTGTATGAATTTAATCAAGAGTAGGACATTGTGACTTTGGCATTTAAATTTAAATATAAATGCGCATCCAAAAAATATAAATTCAATAACTAAATTTAATTCAAAAAGTGGCCCACAATCTATGGCCTTCTATAAAACTTTCGAAGATGTCATTACCATAAATGATAAATTAAAATTTAAGTTATGACTTCACCAAAATGACATGAAATTATCTTTCTAATCTATGTCATATTTGCATAAATCCCTCAAATAAATTTTTAACTAATTTTAAACACTCAAAAAAATACATATATATGAATATATACTTCATTTATAAATTCTTAGAATATATCTTGATCCATCACAATTAAATTCTTAGACATCATGCATAATATTTTTTATGTATTCACAAAGCCACCTAGGGTCTCATAAAACTTGAGTAGGTGAATACCAATATGCATATCTAATGGTGGGGTAAATGGAGGGGGATTAGGAGTAAGTTCATATATATCTATTACTTATTTTGCTATCCAATATATTGGTTGGAGAGGTTGCATTTGAATAGGATTTAAGATAATGTCTATTAAAATATGACTCACCATCTTCTCTATTCTTAGGATTTTGGAGTTTATCAAAATATCCTTTGTCGATCTCAACCAATCTTTGCTTCAACTTTCAAATCATCCATGCAATCCTCCCTGAAATATTCAATATGTGAAACATAATTATGAGGAAGATACAAATAATCCTTGAAATAGCTTTTTGTATCAAAGGATAATATGGTTCTCTAATTTTAAAGTATTTCCAATTTTGAAATCTAAATACAATAAATAATCTATTTAATTGAGCAATAATCGTAATTTTAAGGCAAACATAAATTACTTGAATCTTTTTAAGGTCTAGATAATTAGATTCTACTTACTCTAACTTAAACTTTAAAAAAAACATTAAAATCCATAAAAAAAATTTCAAAGACATAATAAATTATTACAATATTATTTAAAAATCTAATTGTAATGAACATGTTATAGTAATAAATATTCAAATTTTAAATCTATGAAAATATATAACCAAATAATCCTTAGTTTTCATATATCATTTGTGATGAGAATGTTGAATATTATAATTTTTTAGGTCAATCTTTAGGCACTAATTCACCATTGTTAAAATGATCCTTAGTTTATTCATTGTTTTTTTCATGATTATAATTTTTCTCAATTTCTATTAAACCAAACTCAAAATAATGGTATAGATTAAGATTCTTGTCTTTATCCTACATTTGGGTCATGTTTGATTCTAGATTTATTATCATAATCTGAAGTTGTATAAATTGTTAAATTATATATTTTTTAACATATATAAAATGTATGGTTGGATTAGTGAGATATTTATAACAAGTACATGCAATATGAAGTCAAACTTTATTAGATTTGATTCTTAATAAATTAGTTTTAACGATTCAATTTAGAGCTTTATGCAATCTATAAGTTTGAATAGTTTGATGGTATCTAAACTTTATACATATAAAAATATGATAAATGTGTGATTATTTTGATTTCCAATCTATAATTTTTTTATGTTGTTGGCTATATAATTGAGATGATTCACTCATAATGTAATGATAAAATTCAACCTCATATGGAGGATTTTATATTATCTTCCATTAAATTCATCATCTTTATGAGATTCTTATGGAATATTGATATTCTAGTGTGAATTCTTAATTTTAGACACATCTTCCATTAAATTTTAGAACTATTTTAGATTATGTTTTAAATTTAAATTTTAGAACTGTTTTAGATTATGTTTTGTGTGCAATCTAGTAATTTGAATGTTTTGAAATTATTAAAAACTATGGTAGATGTTGAATTTTTTTTGTTAATGGTATGAAAATATTATTGATGAGTAGATGAATTATTACAACTGTTTTAGATTTGTATTCCCTTTATCTAGATATATTATTTACCAAGGTCTCATTGCTCTTTTAGGTGTATTGTATATATATATATATATAACATGGAAAATGCAGATCATGTTCCACCTGAGCCAGATTCTTTGTTTGCAAATACCACTAATGAGATTAAAGAATTGAGAGACTCATTAGCACAGGGTGCAAACCCAGGGATATATTTTGAACCATGTATGTCAATATTACATAGTTTAGAAAAACTAAGAGATGAACTTGAGAGGACTAGTGCATATTCCCCAGATAGAGTAGTTGTTATTCTTTCTCGCATGTGGGAAGAAGTACATGGTGATGTTCCCCTTAAGCAAATACAAGATAGTGTGACTAAAGAAATGATAAAAAAAACGTGTTTTCCTTTTTATCAAAATGTGTGTAAGGTTAGGGGATACCAAGTCGTTAGATGTGTCAATCATGCACGATTTCTCACAGCACATGGTCAATACCCAAACAATGACCAGATTCCATTATATTTTGTTCAACAGTTGTATGTTGAGGTCCATTTGGGCCTCAAAGTTAACTACCTAGACATTCCACCATATGTTGGTCAGGGGCATGGTAGGATTTCCAATAGGCCCACCTATCGTCGAGCAGATAGACCAACCCCAGTGTTTAGGGCATTGGTTGGTGAGAGGTCTCCTACTCTCACCCCAACTCTAACCCCCATAGTAGATGAGGTTGTCATTGCTTCCCAAAAGGAAGCAATTGACACTATAGGTGACATTGCGGCTGCCACCACTAGGATATTTGATGATTGTGTAGGTCAGTATTTGATGTCCAGACATTCTCAATCCATGCCATTTTCATCACAGTGGACCACCATGGATCCTTTTACAGTGGCTGGAATCCCTACTCCTACATAGCTTGATGCACTTATAGGAGATATGGCATGCAAGACTCTACATTGTTTGGCTGAGGACCTGTTGGAGGCATATGCCCACATTACATCAGACAATGGGATCGGTATAGAGCATGTCAAAGACCGTTTGGCACACATATTCCGTTCAGCTCCAAGATCCCATCACTCTCAACCGAGCACTAGTGTGCATCAAGATCCACCTACAGTTCATTCGGCAGCTGCACAAACTATGGATTTTACTGATATGTTGCTTTGTTCTAGTTCATCATCGCCGATGCCATCTCACCTTCATAGTCCTCTACATTCATCATTTCTAGCACGACATGGGATAGATCTGATGGATGCAGATTTTGACTCATCGCTCGACCGTTTGGTGGATATGTTGGAGGTGACCGTTTCAGAGGACTTAGGTCATCTGATATCAGATGATGTCCATGTATGTGTGCATGTGCATGTTTCAATTCTTTTTTAATTATTTTGAATTTTTTTTTTAACTAGATATTCATGTAAGTTGATATATATGTATATATATTGTTACAGGTGGACATACCTCATGTCACTCCTAGCCTTGGTCCAGATCATGTTCATGATCGACGTGACTCAAATGTGGATGAATCTGCTGCCAATGGACATGTGAGTTTTAAATTTTTATATATACACATGTATATATCTACATGCAATATTTATGTATGCATAGATCTAGATAAATATTTAAAAATACAAGTTCATTTAAAAATAACTTTCATAAAACTTATTTAATATAAATTATATTTATTTAACACATTATATACACAATTTTATTTGCAGGGCTCAGCACATCTATCAGAGCAAGACCATTCTCATTCAGATGGTCATTCAACTAGGATTTGACATTCATATTAGGCCCTGCACACTAGATTTATGATCTTTACTACATGTATTTGCTTATATGATGATCTTTAGTATTTGAGATTTGATGATCTCTTACATTTGCTTAATTTTTGATCTTTAGTATTTGACATTTGATGATCTCTTATTTACATTAATTTTCTTATATGATATGTACATACATTTTCTTATATGATATATACATACATTTGCCTCTTTGCTTATAACATGTGTTATGTTTATACATTGAATCTCTTTACATGTATGTGCATGTGTTTGCTTATGGTTACATGTTTACACATGATATATGTATGCATTTGCTTTAAATATTCAATATACATACATGTTTGTTTATTTGATGATCTCTTACAACTTACATTTCCTTATATTCAATATACATTTGATCTCTCATAGAATTTTAGGAAATCAATGCCACTTTATAATTAAATTCATTCATGTTGATCACAATAATTTTTTTTTTTAAATGACTTAAGCAACATGAACCATTGAGTTGAGAACAAAATATAATATTTTTGACAAGTAACTTGAAATTTAATTCAAATATAATTAAGAAAATTCAATGCAAATTATACCTTTATTATACATTTTTGACAAGTAACTTGAAATTCAATTCAAATATAATTAAGTAAATTAAATTCAAATTATACCTCTATTATACATTTTTGACAAGTAACTTGAAATTCAATTCAAATATAATTAAGAAAATTCAATTCAAATTATACCTCTATTATACATTTTGGACAAGTAACTTGAAATTCAATTCAAATATAATTAAGTAAATTCAATTCAAATTATACCTCTATTATACATTTTTGACAAGTAACTTGAAATTCAATTCATATATAATTAAGAAAATTCAATTCAAATTATACCTCTATTATACATTTTTGACACTTTAACAAAATTCTAAAATTACTAGATATGTTATGCATACTATGCATTATAATAACAAAAAACTCCACAATGAAATAACTTGTTTGTTTACTACTTGATTCATTTAAACTAATATCTAGTTATTCCATGTATACTAGAATAATTTGTTTCCCATCCCATATGCATATAAGTAGAAGCTTATTTTTCATTATTCTAGTTATCAAATTGCAAGATTAATTCTCATTTATATCACTTGGAGCACATATTTTGGAGAAGAGGTTTTTGCAAATTTATCAAGGAGGCAAATATTGGAGAGACAACTTTTCATTTTTATCAATCAAGGAAAAATTTGGAGGAGAATTTAACTAAGTTGGTAGAGGACTTGTTTTGAGTCATCTTTAAGTTGAAGAAGAAAATGGGACAACAAAGAAAAAGAAAAAATGTGTCTCAACAAAAATTATCAAAAGAAGAAGAACAAAAGAGGCGTGAACAAAACTTGGAAAATTATCATAGAAAGAAACAATGTACATGCTTGTTTCTTCTCTCTCTCTCTCTCTCAAGTGTGTGTTTAGGACTTTTATTAACACCTCAATTTTTTTTTCTTATAAATATATTTCGAATAGTCATCTTGCATAGACATTCCCTAAATTATTTATCATCTACTTCCAATTGATTTTGTTCCATAGAATTCTTAAGTTCAAGAATCTTTGATTTTATTTGTTTCAACTCCACTTAGATAACTCATAGTCTCTCACTTTATTTTCTTGCATGTAAATTCAAACAAGTAGGAATTTCTCAAGCTAGAGTCGAGCCAAATCTAGATATTGGATCAAACTAATCTGCTGAAGAACACATGGATAGGTTGAAGTTAGGGAGGAGACCCAAGTTCAAACAATGCTTGTTGGAGAGGGGTCAAGATCACTTCATTCTACTAGTATGGATGAGCATATAAAACTAGTAGAAACTTCTCTCACTTATAGAATCATGTCTTATCACTTTATTTTCTTGCATACATAAACTTCACTTATATAACATCTCTCACTTTTGTTTGCAAAATATTTTGTGACATGTAGGAAGGGCTCAACAAGCAGGAAGTTCGCATGCTCAAGTAGAGGAAAATCTAGACATTGGATCAAATGAATCCGCTCAAGAACACATGGTCCTTGAAGATAGGGAGGAGGCACAAGTTCAAACAATGCATGTTGGAGAGGGGTCGGGATCACTTCCTCCTACTGGTATGGATGAGCATATAAAACTAGCTGGAAAGGTGAGGAAAAAAATTTCTCATAGAAATTTAGATCATTTACTTGAAATGGATATGGAGAAACTGAAATGTTATGCCAACTAGCCTTATAATAAGAGAAAGAGATCAATGACTAAATCTGTAAATGGAATAATCAATCATCACTTCATTCATCTCGATACACTTGAAAAAACCCAATTTTTATCATGTTTACTTCTTCATGATGAGCTCAAAGAGTCATTACAATTGTTGGGTGTACATTCGACATCAAATAAGAAGAAACACATGGGATTACAAAAGGATATTGTTCAAAATGTTAAAAAGGGTTTAGATTCCATTGGGAAAGGATCTTGATCAGTGGATAAGGCCACTACAAGAAGGGTGATGTTGACATCTATTGTACATCAAGATATAGCAAGAAAAAGAAAAATGTTTGCACTTTCAACTAAAATTGGTTATAGTAGAACCACATTAATACAATATGAGAAAAAGAGAGTTTTTGGATGAGAGTTTAGAAGGAAATTGGGCAATTATGTGTAGATCTCCTCGTTCTGACAGGATTGAAGATGTTGTTAGGAACTTGGTCTCAGGTTTTTGGCATGATCAGACTCGTCCATCATCAAATACTAGAGATGTTATGAGACACAGGATTGGACCTAGTATTTATGAAAATCATATCAAACATTGGCTAGACATAACACAATTTGAGATGTATATGAACTTTTGTAATGCATATCCTCATATAAAGATTGGGAAAACAATGTTTCAAAGGTTAAAGCCATATTATGTGAAGATAAACAAGTTTTTTTATACTTTTTGTTGTCGTTATCATATTGAATTTGATCTCTACTATCAGGTGTTTCGAAAGATGAGGGAAGAAAGATGTGGGTTTCAAAATGCACCTCCTAAATAGACAAGTTTGTTCATAAAGTCTATATTATGTGATCATGAAAATGGACCTCAAATAAACTGCATAAAAGGAATTTGTGAGACATGTGGAAATTTGGCTAAATTTCCTTCAAGAATTGAGGATACTGACCTAACAAAGACAAGTAAATTGCAAGAGGTAAGTATTGTTTTTAGAGAGTTTATTTGTTTCAATTTGATTAGATTGTTATTTAGATTCTTTGTAATGTAATGTTTCATTGATTGTGTGGTTTATTACTTAAATTCAAATATTTTACACACACAAGTACAAGTATGTAAAGTTGCAAAAAAAATTTGGAAAGAATCCACAAGGTTGAACTATGTAGAAGAGGAGATTCCCAGTGAAAATTTATAGAAGATTTTAGAAAATTGATACGACCATACATAAACATTTATTTTTTGCTAAGTGGCAAGCACAACAATTCCAAACATTGAGAGATACTTTCCCACGTGGAACAGTTCTATTAGTAGTTGAATTTGCAAAAAAATTACTCCTTTGTACATCAAAAGGAGATTCAATCAGAGTATTACTTTTCAAAGTAGATCACTATTATGGTTCATGTGTGTTATCAACATGCACAATCAGAATTGGATGGTGTTGAGAGTATAGGTGAAGAATGAGCCATTAAGAAAGAATATCACTTTTATATTAGTGATGATAAAGAGCATGACACACACTTTTTGTCCAACATTGCTTTACAATATTTTTTGAGAATTTGAGAAGCAGGGGTGTAAAATTTGAAAATCATTTTGTATGGTTAGATGGATGCGCGACACAATTCAAACCTTCACAGCCATTCTATGCACTTTGTAGATATCATAAAATCTACAAAATACTACATGTTTGGAGTTCTTTTGAGAGTGGTCATGGAAAGGATGAGCATGATGGAGTAGGAGCTTGCATCAAACGAGCTTTAAGAAAGCATCAAATGAGTTATCTAGAAGATCGTCTAGACAATGCACATGATGTTGTTGAATGGTGCAAGAAACACTTTGCATCAAATGTGGTCAGAACATATTCAAGAACAAACCGACACATTCCACATAGAGTGTTCTGGGAGATATCAGGTATATATAAATTACATTAAATCAAACATTTGCATTTATTTAAATTTAAAATTTATATATATATATATATACATATTTGTTCACATAAGTTTTTTATTGTACATGTATCTAGGTGTGGATAGAAGATCGATGCATGGATGCAAGAGGGTAGAAAAAACAAGATCTTTGCATTGTGTTAGGAGTTGAGATAGTTGCCATGGATGGGCATTAGACATAAGGGATTACTCTTGTTTTTGCACTGAGTGCATTGAGGGAAACTCTGATTATGCATGCAACAATCAAGAACTTGGATATGTTGGTAAATGGGATACGGTGCCAATAGTTGTTTCAGAAACATATGATGGAAATGAGGAAGAAAGATTTGAAGACATTCCTTTGATTTCAATTGATTATGACCATATTTCAGGATTGGTTAGAAAAGGTACATGTTTAAGTTTTCAATAATTTAAATATTATATATATCTAGTTAATGATCTTTAGAGACATTTCTAATTTTTATTTTTATTTTTTTTGTAAATTTGGTGTAAAGGAGATTTTTTTGCAGTCATAGCAGAGCTTGGAAACATTGAAGGTGTTAGCTATTATTTATTGCATTGAAGAGAATAGAGGAATAAGCTAACACAACCTAAAGCAAGTGATGGAATGTCATTTCCCACATGTGAGTTTGAATTTAAAATTCTATATACATTGTATTCACATGTGCACATTACATTATAAACATTAAATATATATTGTAAAAACCTTGAGCACAAAAATGTTGCACACGTTCATATGTATTACCTTAGGTTCATGTTTACCATGTAGGTTTTGTTGTAGTGTAAGGCACATAGCTAAAACAAGTCAAATTTGTTCAGCATGGGATTCATTTTTTTGACTATCAACCTGATAACAAGGTATATCAATATAGTCACTTAATAACTGCTACCGCCCTACATCTTCATGCAGTTCCACATGCACGTGGATGAAGAAAATGGAGACTAGATAGTGATGATCATCAAAAAATTCTACATGTTATTGAAGAGTGGGCTGAACTAGAATCTTTCGCTTAGATTATATCCATGGTTTTCAAGTTCACTTGTAACCCTATACATGTTCAAATGAGAACTTATAGTAACTTGTACATAGTTGTAAATCATTTTGTCTAAATTACAATTATATGTACATATTTGTTCCATGGAAAATTATTAAGTTCAAGAATATTTGATAGCTTCATCTCTCACTTTTTTTGGCTGCATGTAAACCCATATATATGCTTTCAATCCTTTTTTGAAACCTAGTGAAGTTATTTAAAATCCTTTTTCCTAAATTACAATTATACAAAACTTATATGTGTTTCATGGAATTCTTAAGTTCAAGAATCTTATAGACAATTATATACAACTTATATAAAATTTGTTCCATCGAATTATTCCATGGGAAATTATGTTAATTTTAAAATTTTTAAAATTCAGTATTATCTAATTATAAAATTATTGTACACATATATAAAACATAAATCAATGCAAATAAAAAAAACCCTAGAACCCTTAAACCATTAACCCTATAACCCTAAA
>VDFB02000013.1:162165812-162286721 GCA_007258455.2 Sequoia sempervirens | reverse complement strand
TATGAACCCCAATCCTAATACCTATAAAATAACATGAACAAACACATTAGAGGATGAAATGCAAGAAAGAACAAGGATTCCCCATGAAATCCATTAGAAAAGTTTCAAATAGGAAAGAAGAATGAAGAACACAAATGAAAAAGATTAAAATCTTATCAAAACAAGCAAACTCTTGATCCCATGGGGGAATTGGTGCCAATTTGATATGAAAATTGGCCCTTTCCCAACTCCTATGATGCAAGATTCATGTGTGATGAAGAGTGATCCACTTTGTTGATGCTTGATGAGTGATCCAATAGAAAAATCTGCACAACCTAGCTATGAACTCAATGATAATGGATGAAAGTTGTTAATGATTTGAGCATAGTAATTTTACTCAAATTGGGGATGATGAAATGAGGAGATTAGCCTCTTATTTATAGAATGCTAAGATGAGATGTCCAAAATAGAGCAATGTGGGACTAAGAATTAGCTAATTGAAAAGTGCCACTTGTCCACTTCTGAATGGATGGAGGATGTGCAAGTTTTGAGGATTGTGCCAATAAATGCATATATTTGGATTTTGAATTTGTTGAAATGACATGCAAGAGGGAAGGAAGAATGCATTGAATGCCACTTGGCTCAAGGAAAAGGACATGTAATAGCGAGTAAATTCCCTGTTGGAAGGACTCATTCCACTTGGATTTTGAATTCAAAATTGGAGAATATTCATTAAAAGATGCCTTGTTGAAGGAAAATAGAAATTTAATAAGTCAATTAAATCTATTTTTATGTGCTAGTGGTAAAAGATGGAGGAGGGGACATGAAGAGAGATTAAATTAATCCAGGTTAATTAATTTAATGAAGGGATTAAATGATGTGACCTATTTGACTTAAATTTGTGGATTTATTTAAATCAAATATGAGAAGAATGTGATAAGGGATTAATTAAATAAGAATTTTGATTTATTTAATTAAAAGAGATGATGTTAGATTAAACTAAATAAGGTTTTAATTTATTTAATTTAAAAGATAGACTTAAGAGATTTAATCAAATAAAATTAATTATTTAATTAAATAAGATAATTAGATCAAAATGGTTAATTTAATTATCAAGAAAGAATGACTTAATTAGATAACCGATTTATTTAATTAAGAGAGGAATATTGATAAATTTAATCAGATAAAGGTATTTGATTAAATGGTTAGGCTGAAGGATGATTCAGGATGAAACAATGCTAGTTGTGAGGATCAGATGTCCAATGTCAATCAGTACATTTTTTGTGTCTACATTTTGCCCCTCTTTGAAGCAATGCACTCGTTGTGTTGGTTCAAAGAATAAATGGTCTCGATCAAAGCCAAAAAAAAATTGTTTTCAAAATCTTGCCCCACTGCTGCCCAGTGAGAGAAAACATGCCAATATATTGCCCCCTCAAGAGATTGGACAAAAATTTTGATTTTTGGGTGATCTCGTGAAAAAAAGAGGACAAGGTACCCAACATGTTCAAAAAGTCTCCAAGAGGCCAAAAACATGTCTAAATGCAATAAAATGATGTAAAACAGGCCTCAATTGGATAAAAATAGGTTCAAGAGTCCAAAACCCTAGTAGGATAGCCAATCAGGGTGAAAAAATCCTAATTTTCAAGCTTAAAAGGGGTCTGAGGGGTCACTTTCAATTCATTTTCACACACAGCCCTCCAGCAATTTTGAGATTTGAGCTATGACCTCCTAACGATATGGTGCAATGACAGCTCCTGATGCACATTTCCAATCAAGTCCGGACATACCAGCGGCCACCCGACATTGCGGCACCAGTAAGTGATCCTTACTTGAGCTTTATTTCTCATTTTTTTGCCTTCATTGATTGCTTTTAAAGTTAGTTATTTTGTGCCGATATTGGCATGGTGTGATGGTTTATAAGTGGCATTGTTGTTCTTGCCACCAAGGTTCAAACCCCGTTGGGGGTTGTATTGTTGAATGGTTGTATTCGGTTCATAGCTCTGGTCAAAAGCGTTTACCCCTTGAATAAAAAAAAGTTAGTTATTCTGTAGCGGCGCTATATAGCGCCGCTCAAAAATCAAACTATGATGCTCAGTGTTAGATTGCGCCGCGGCGATGGAGTTTGGAGTTTGAAAACAAATTTCAAAATCTGACGCTCACACCCCCACTAGTGGGATCATTTCAATGTGCGACATGACAGTGCTTTATTGAACAAGAATCTTCTCAAACTACGTCACTCGATTGAAAAATACACCGCGGTAGTGTGCTTTTGGCATTTTGTGCCCCAGCCTCATAGTTTGATAAAAAATCAAACTGCAACGCCTTCACAGATAGCGACTCTAGAGTGATTTTTTGGATGCTCGACACAAAAAATTTCAAAAAATTTAACACAGTGACCCTTCTTGATGCAAGACGTGGCAAGGGAGCTCTATTCCTGAGAGCACAGGTCACAGGAGCTCTTTGGTTACTTGCAATACCTTAGTGACAGAGAGCAAGATCAATTACAGCACATGGGGCTATGGCACATCGCATACGTAGCGCCTGTGCGCACCCATCTTGGGATGATGTCAGCGCTTGCCGAGAGATGGCACAGTGAAACCTTGTCTTTCCACCTTCCTACCGGTGAGGCCACTATCACCTTAGAGGATGCGTGACGCACCCTTAGATTGCTGATTCATGGTCGGCGCATTATTTTTTATATGGATTTTGGGCAGGATGCTTGTTACACACTCCTCGCTACAGAGGATGTTATCTATTGCGAGGGTCAAATTGAGCTTAAGCATCACAGGGCTCTAGCCTCTCCCTTCCACTTGGTTGTTGTGGCTATCATTTTAGGTCTCGCTGCCCCAGATCGGTGAGGTAGGTACTTTAGTCCTAGTTTGGGGCTCTACTGGGAGTGCATGGTGATGCGTGACAGGCTAGTTTTTTTTGCTTGGGGGCATGTTCTTCTTGCTTCATTCTACAGAAATTTACATGAGTATGTCTACGTCGATGGCAGAGCACTCGGGGCAGGTGTTACACTTCTCCACATATAGGCATGGGAGCACATTGTTGTTCTTCGGCCATGAGTCGTTGCAGTACCGATGGGGCCTAATGATCCCCTCGTGTGGCGCTATAGAGGTGGTGTGTCCTTCACACACATGAGTGGGCACAAGATTCCCTACTGGAGGAGAGTGCTAGATGAGATGCAAGATTTTACATGGCACCCATACCTTGGTCGGCCCGGATGGGCCAATGATGCAGAGCAGATTTTCTTTGCCCGCTAGGACCAATTTATGCAAAGGTGGGAGCATACCATGGTGGAGAGATATTTTCCAGGGTGCATCCAGTGTCAGTTTGATGAGCCACAGGACCAGCCAGATGATGATTATGTGGCCATATTTTCCTACACTATGTTATAGGCTCCATGGGGTCGATACTTTCTTGCTTCTGAGGCCATTGACAGCTTTAGACAGTTGGTGTCTCAAACATGGGATTACGATCAGGGGCTTGTGGATCGAGGTGTTACACAGGCATACAAAGACTGGTTTTGGCCTCCCCTACGGTTGACAGTTCAAGGAGTAGTCCCTGGTCAGCGGAGGATGAGGGGCAGAGGGGGAGGACAAGGACTGAGAGATGGTGCACAACAGGATCAGCCAGTCAGGGTTCCACCTCAGCCAGGTTAGGCTGATGTTCAGATGCAAGACCAGCAGAAGGTGCCAGCTAGGTAGTAGGAGTAGCCAGGTGCACCACCATGAGCTGAGGGTGAGGATCAGCCTCAAGTGTAGCCCACATGAGCACAACCAGTAGGGCAGCTAGATCCCAGAGATGCACTGATTGCACAACTGTGGGGTCAAGTTCAAACTTTGACAGGGGAGAGGGATCAAACCAGGGCTAAGAGAGACCATTCCAGGGCCGAGAGAGACCAGGTTGTTTTGCAGAGGCAGGCCACAGAGCTACAGGCGGCTGCAAAGATGGGCCGGCAACAGCAGTTAGAGAGCATGGTAACCTCCTCCTCTCTGAGCACAATGTCCCTTCGATCTTATAGGGAGGTCGTCCGGGAGGCAAATTATTACCGTATGCACTATCATCAGACCATTCCAAGAGCAAAGTGGGCCCCAGATTACTCATAGCAGACCAGCCACAAACCAGCAGAGGTTCATGATGATAGGGGCGAGGGCAGTAGATAGGATGGGTAGACCTTGTTTTGATTGAGATGATACTTTTTGTGCCTTATGGGCTCCTTTTTGATAGCCCGATGGGCCTTTTTGTACTTATTGACACACATGTATAGTGATCCGATTATTTTGTACTATGACAGTTACCCGATGATGATATATATGAGATGATGATTTTGATATGATGTTATGTGATGTGAATCATTTATTTATGCATTTATGGATGGTTCTATTTCTATATGTTATGCAATGATGTTATGGTATGATGTGATGTATATATGGATGCATTTCTTTCTAATGATGAATAGATCCTATAGTATGTTGTTTATTCATGATATGCAGATGGATTTGTATGATCTGTAATATGAATGGATGATGATGATGATTTATATGATGATCTATGTATGTTGATGCAAATGATATGATATGTGAAATGAAATGTAATATGCAAAATGATGTGGAGATGATCTATGGTGTATACATAAAGTGATATGTGAACCATTCTTATAAAAAATGATTATGGATGGGTGTATGCTTTGCATGTAATGGATTTTTATGTTCCTAATTATGCTTATAATGGTATCGAATTATTTATGCAATGAAATGTAAAAAATGATTGTGATGTTATTTATGAGGTGTTCTATATAATATGGATGACTAATGGATGATATAATGCAATGTAAATGTAATGGTCATGTTTATTATGATGTGTATTGATGATGCAAATGAGATGGTTTTAAGATAATTAGAATAACAAATATATTATCCTAAACATGCTAAATGATAATGTAATATATGTGATGCATTTAATGTGACGTGATGTAATATATGAAATGATATGTTAATGCAAAGTGGTATGATGATATTTAATGCAAAATGAATGTAATGTGGGAGACGACTTTATTATGTTTATGTGATGTGAGTATGCAATGGATTATCTATAATGCTCATGTACATGTTATGTTTGATTATGCATTAGATGGAAATGTGAAATGTTTATGAAATATTTATGCAGATGAATGTGATGGAAAAAATGAATGCAATGTAATGAGAAAGGGATGTGCTTATCTATGGAAAATGCTTATAATAACATGTTTATATGATGATGCAAATGCAATGCATGTGCTTCCTATATGATAAGTTTTTGCAATATGCTAATGATTTGTGCATGCAAGATCAATGATGATGATGATTAATTGTCATAGTACCTTGTTAGCATGATGAGCAAGAAGGGATGAAAGAGAAGAAGTCATTTCAACAAGACACAAGATGATGAATATGCAAATGATGATGGTTACTTGTTGAGGAATTGGAATTTTCAAAGGGCCAATTTTCTTATGTTTGATAACACACGTGGTACGATGCATCAAGGTATAAAGAACCAGGATGGTGGTGTACCTAATGTGATGGACTTTGACTTGACAATCAAATAGGAGTATCCTTGTTCACACCTGACATACAGAAACCTTACTAGGATGCACTTCAGAAATTTCAAACACCTCGGACCAAAACACGGAAGGGTATAATCTATCAATGTGATAGTCAACAAGCTGTCCATAACCTCCTCCATACATCCCTAACAAATCAAGTATTCACCAAGTTATATTACAAGAACGTCCAACAAGCACAATGGACAAAAGATAATGATCATTTCCCCATTCCTATTTCTCTAAATCCTCTATTTGGATATCATCGAGAGGTCCTTGGAATGAGCACAATAAGATGAGTCTAAAGACAAAGATAAAGTAAACAAGCTGATGTTCTTCAGTACCGCTAACCAAAAAGGAAATGTGTTTTTAAGGATAAGAACCGAAACTATTGCCAAAAGATAATGCCCATTGTAAGAAGGATGCATCCTAGGACATGTCAGTGGATGGAGGCACATCATTTTGTTTATCCAAAGTGTTCTTTCGAATGATTGATATGGGACCAATTAGAGGATAGGTTATCGACACAAAGAGTTGACCAACTTGTTTACGTACTGACTTAGACCTGAGACTTGACGTTTTGAGTTTTCACTTTTTACCGACTAGACTTGCTTCTGATTATCTTACCAACGGTTGAGGATGATGATCGTTTATTATGAGTGATGTTATTGTGAGTGAAAGTGAGATGAGACGAATGGATTTTTTCAAATATTTGGATGTTTTTGGAGTTTTGCAATGTTTTTGAGGTTGTTTTTGGTATTTTTTAGATTTTTCAAATGTTTTGATTTTCCAAGTTTTTGAATGTTTTGGGGTTTTCTAATATTTTGAGCAAGAGACTAACCTAAAGACCTATCCTAGGGGCCTTAGGGGCTGATCAACAGATTAGCCTTGCCTACGTTATACACATAGAGACTACGTAGTTCAACTGATGACTTGACCAATTTACAGATGAACATGCACATGATGAAATGTCAGTTTATTATGACAGACGCCTAAAGGACTGACCTAAGTGTCTCGGGGGATGATCAAAGATTAACCTTGCCTACGTTCAAGGCTTAGAGACTCACAGTTCGACAAGATGACTTTTCTTTTACTTTTTTACCTGTTTTTGGATTTTGATATGTTTTGAATGTTTTTGGATTTTGGAATTTTTCAATGTTTTTGGATTTTCTTATTTTTTTGATGTTTTTTGGATTTTCTGATTTTAGGACTTCAAGAATATACACGAATCCGATCTGATGAGAACATGCCCCCCAGCATGATGTAATAGACTACTCTGATAAAGGTAGGACAAACTGACCTTGAGGATGGGTCGAGTAGTACTAGGAGGGATCATGATATGAGAACATGACCAAGCTATGATGCAAATTCGGGTGGATGAGTGATGGATGGAGATCTGAACGTGATGGATGATGTAATGGATGGATGATGTAGAACAAACCATAAAGATCCTGGTGGATGGAAAGTGCTTATTTACACAAGGTGCATGTTTGCCAGGTTTTCACCAAGGTACCTACCCAAAGTGCCACTGAACTGGTTTTCACTAGAAGACGGCTTTTCTCTTTACTATTTTTGATCCTTTTTTTTATTTTTTGGATTTTTTTCTTTTTTTGATTTTTTTGTTGTCACCAAGATGCCTATTTGCTAGGTTTTTGCCAAGGTAACCATTTCTTCAGGACATTTTCTAGTTTTTTTTTATTTTTTAGATTTTTGGTTCTATACCTTGAAATATTTAAGCATAAAACTTTTTGAGATGAGAGCTATTCATGGGATCTTGTAGAGGTTCCCCTTTGGGTGTTCATAACTGATATTCCCCTGACTTATAGCTTGTTGTGATAACAAATGGTCCCAACCAATTGGGTTCAAATTTTCCTTTGTTGCTTGGGTTTGGGACATTCTTTTGATTCTCCTTTAGTACCAATTCTCTGACTTGGAAAGTCCTACTTCTGATTTTATTGTTAGAGCTCCTCTTGAGTCTATTCTGGTAGACTTGTAAATGATTTAAAGCATCTATATGCCACTCATCCAGTAGCTCCAGCTAATTTAGTCTTGATACTTGGTTCTCTTCATCCGTGATGAGGTTTTGCAGTGATATCCTGAGTGATGGGAGCTCGATCTCAATGGGGAGTATTGCTTATGATCCGTAGACCAGGGAGAAGAGGGTGGCACTGGTGGGTGTGCAGATGATGGTTCGGTAGGCCTAGAGGGCAGGATTGAGTTGCAGATGCCAGTCACGACCTAGATCATTGACTATTTTCTTGAGGATTTTCAAAATGGTTTTATTAGTGGCTTATGCTTGGCCATTTCCTTAGGGATAGTATGGGGTGGAGAAGTGATGTTGGATTTTAAAATTTTCACATAAGCCGTGGACATCCTGATTCTTGAATGGTGTCCCATTATCTGGGATAATGGCTTGTGGGACACCATAGTAGAAAATGAGATAGCTCAGGATGAACTTTGATATTTGCTTCCCAGTTATATACGTCATGGGTATGGCTTCCACCCACTTTGTAAAGTACTCCGTGGTGGTTATGATGAACATGTGGCTGTTAGATGAAGTGGGTGTGATTTTCCAATGAGATCGAGTCCCCGTTGTGAAAAAGGCCATGGTGTGATGATGGTATGAAGTCCCTCAACTAGAGCATGGATGAGGTCCCCATGTTGCTGACATTATAGACACCTTCTAACATAGTCATGTGCTTCTCTTTCCATTGTGGGCCAATAATACCCCATCCTCAACAATTTATTGGCTATAGTCATTCCACTCGAGTGTGAACCATAGATACCATTATGTACTTCAGTTAGAGTGATTAATGCCTCCTTAGCGTTTAAGCAGCATAGTAAGGTTCCTTCTATGCTCCTGCAATACAAGGTATCTCCTAGGATGACAAATCAGGATTCCTTTTTGACAAAGGTTCATTTTAAGGTTGATGGTAAGTCAGTAGATATGTTTCCTATTTGAAGGTATGTAAAATGTCATGGTACCAACGATCACTGGGACCAACGATTTCACACATGAATTCTGATTCTGGTACCTCGAATGCAGGCATGAGAAGCTGCTCTATCAGGAATTCATATTTTGGGACATTGTGAGGGATGTCCAGTAAGGATCCAATCGTTTCCATGGTGTCTGTTGCTCTATTGTTGGCTCTGGGAATCTGCTCAAATGTGATTTCAATGAAGGATATTTTGAGAGTCTCCACCAGTTTCTTGTATGGAGTGAGCTTTTTTTCTTTAGTTTGGTATTCATCATTCACTTGGTTGATTATCAATTGAGAGTCTCTATATACTCTGAGAGCTATAATGTTCCACTGCACTGCTATTCTAAGACCTATGGTTAAAGCCTCATATTCTACAATGTTATTAGTGTAGGAAAACGCCAGTTTATAGGACCTTGCTATGCAGTCCCCTTGTGGGGTGATAAAGAAGACACCGACTCCTGATCCATGCTGCATGTATGAGCCATCAAAGTAAAGTTTCCAGTGGTTGGCTATGTTGAGATTAAAAATAGATTCGTCTAGAAACTTTGAGATGAGAGGATTCTCTAAATAGATTAGTGCTTCTGCAAGCTGATATGCAATGACTTGGCCTTTTATTTCTTTCCACTCCACATATTCAATGTTTTATTCTGATAGTATCATCACCCATTTGGCCATTCTTCCAGTGAGCATTGCTTTTGACAGTAAGTACTTGAGAGGGTCGATTTTGGCGATGAGTTTTATTTTGTGTGCCAACATGTAATGTATGAATTTTTGTGATGCAAAAACTACTGCGAGGCATTCTTTCTCTATGAATGAGTAGTTTAGCTCGTGCCCAACCATTGTTTTCCTGATGTAATAGATGGCCCTTTCTATTCCATTTTCGTCATACTGAGCTAGGAGAGCTCCAAGGGTTGTTGTTGTTGCTGACACGTAGAGAATTAATGGTTTTCTTGGGATTGGTGGCATTAGGACTAGTGGTGTAAGTAGATATTCTCTGATTTTATTGAAGGCTTCTTCACACTTGTTATCCCATTTGTATTCTACTCCCTTGTGAAGTAGGTGAGAGTATGGGTTCTATTTGTCTGCCAGTTGTGCTATGAACCTTTGAATGGATTGAAGCCTGCCTTGGAGACCTCTCAATTGCTTTAATGTTTTGGGTGCCTCCATCTCAAGGATTGCTTTTACTTTTGCTGGATCTACCTCAATACCTCTCATTGATACTATGTATCCTAGTATCTTTCCTAATTATACGCTAAAGACACACTTCTTTGGGTTTAGTCTGACCTTGTACTCCTCTAGCCTATCAAAAATGGCACTTAGGGTTGCTATGTGATCCTTTCTCCTTCTGGATTTAGCTAGAATGTCATCAACATAATCTTCAACATTCTTATGGATCATGTCATGGAAGATTAAGGTCATGGCCTTTTGGTATGTTGCTCCTGCATTCTTTAAGTTGAATGCATCATATTCCAGTAGTAAGTCCCCCATGGACAAGTGAAGGTTGTTTTGTGTTGGTCTTCTTTGGCAATCATTATCTGGTTATAACCTGAGAAACAGTCCATCAAGGAAAGCATTTCATGTCCCATCGTCATTTCTACGATCATGTCAATATTGGGCAATGGGAAATCATCTTTCGGACATGCTTTGTTCAAGTCTCTGAAGTTTGTCCAGATTCGGATGCCTCCATCAAGTTTTGAGATAGGCACCAATTTTGACATCCATTCTGGATAATCTATCGGTTGAATGAATCATGTGTCTAATAGATTTTTTAATTCCATTTTGACTAGTAGGGTGATCTGAGGGTGCATTTTCTTGAGTTTTTGTTTAACAGGCTTTTCTTCTGGGTATACTGCTAAGTGGTGAACCACAATTTCTGGATCAAGCCCTTGCATTTCAGCATAGCTCCATGTTAATTTTATCTCTCTCTCTCTCTTAGGAAGGCTGCTAGGAGCTCTTGTTCTTCTGATAGTAATGATTTCGCATAGAATGTGATATGCAAGGTTTCCTCTATTCCTAGGTTGACTGGATTGCGTTTTTCTACCAGAACTACTGATTTTTCTTAATGAAGAGCTCTGAAAGGAAGATTGAATCCCCCATCCTCAGGTGCCTCGAAGAGGTTTTAACCATTGGAAGTGTCCTTTTTTTTACTTTTTTCTGGTCAGAGAGTGCCACAATGTGGTTTTCACTCAAGGACTTAGATATTATTCTCAAATTTTCACTTTTGCGACTGAGGGAGTCAATCATTTCCCCATAATAGGAATGTGTATCTAGCTCAATTATGAACCCTACTTTTTGATCCCCACATGGAATGTTATCCTGCAGTCCCATGAATTTTGAGAGCACCTCATTGTTTTTGAATGTATCAAGAACTATTGGTCCTCGTTGGTCATAGTGGATGAGTTGGGGGTATACTAGGCATATTTCACAATTTTGATGGTCTGATTCAAAAGATAGGGTGCTAATCATGAAAAGAGTGGTATCCTCAAATAGCCTAGGTAAGTTGGCCATGCGATCCTCATCATCGCTACGACTACAAACGTCGGTTATGTCAAATGTGAAATTATCTGACATGACCTGTAGATACTGGTAAGCACAGTTCAGCTGCAGTTTGCTAAGGAGGATTTTTGACCTTTCTAACTGGAGGGCCTCGTCCACATATGGTTATACTCAGAGGGGTACATCCGAGGCCAAGACTTCTCATTCGTATCTCCGGAATGATAGGTATTATAAGGCCATTGTCGCTTTTCCCAAGTCTTTGATTTTTGTCATAGCCCATTACGAGCATCATTTGTAGACCCTTGCTTCTGTCATCCATTGGTAAATCAGATATTGGTCTCTAATCTTGGTATAGCATATGAGATGGATCTGCCTCGATAACCTCTTGACTGAGATCTCTCCAACTTGTAAAATTGGGATAGTCTTCAGGAGACGTTTGAGATGTAGAGGTTTCATTTACTTGCAGACATCCCTGTGATCTAGGAGATTGTGGTAACTATCCTACCACAAAATCATTTTTAGGGATCATGTAGTTTCCACAACTGTTATCTTGGATGATGACCTTAATATCAGAGATGGTGGGAATGGCGGGAGTGGCGAGTTTCTCTGTCGCAGAAGTGGAAGCGAGAGTGGCTGGGTCAATGTATGGTGTAGATGGGTTTGAGATGTAGAGGTTTCATTTACTTGCAGAAATCCCCGTGATCTAGGAGATTGTGGTAACTCTCCTACCACAAAATCATTTTTAGGGATCATGTAGTTTCCACAACCGTTATCTTGGATGATGACCTTAATATCAGAGATGGTGGGAATGGCGGGAGTGGCAGGTGTCTCTGTCGCAGAAGTGGAAGTGAGAGTGGCTGGGTCAATGTATGGTGTAGATGGGCCCTCATAATTTTTAGGTAATTGTGGTACTTTATAGTACTTTTCCTCAAGGATTTTGCAATAGGAGAATGGTTCGAGATCTCCATGGATGGTGACTTCTTGTCCTTCAAATGTGAATTTGACACATTGATAGAAAGTTTATGCTACCGCTTGCATTGCATGAATCCATGGGCGTCCTAGGAGGATGTTATATGGCAAGTTGAGGTTCAAGACCTGACAAGTGGTTTCCATGATGGCTGGCCCTACTTGAATAGGGATTTTGATTGTGCCCTAGGACACTCTTTCTTGATCATCATATGCTCTTATTGTGATACCCTTTCCTTTGTTGATAGAATCCTCTAAGATTTTTAATTGTTTGATGAGCTTGAGAGAAAAAATATTCAAGCCTACACCTCCATCCACCAAGACCCTTTTGAATTTGCTTTTCTATACTAGGACTTCTAAGTGGAGTGCATAGTTATGAGATGGTTGGGCAAGAAAATCTTGGTCAGAAAATGTGAGGAGATTTGGTGTAATGATATTTCTGACCATAGCTTGGAATTATTCTGCATTAAGATCTGTAGAGACAGTGGATGAAGCCAATGCTTCCTCAAGGATTTTCTTATGGGTAGATGAGATTTTTAGTAACTCCATGATGGATATTTTCATTGGCGTTCTTTTGAGCTGATCAAGGATGTTATAGCAATTGGGGATAGATCTAGGTGTAGGGACTCTGTTTGGCTGGAATGATCCTACGATGGTAACTTTGCCGCCTCTTGTCGTCACTCCACAATCGGCATGGGCTCCTTTGATAGTGATGGTAGCGCAGTAGTCATCCAAGGATGCAATGATGTGGTCATACACATGATTTACATTCTTGAAGGTTTCTTTCCCCTTATCCGTGTTATTATTCCCTTTATTGCCATGGTTAGGCATCAGATTTGTGTATATCTTAAGGCTTTGGTTTCATGTTGGCTATTCCACGTTTATAATTATTTGATCGATGAGATCTTGAACTATGTTTTTTAGCCTCATAGAACTATTCATGGTATGTCCTTTGATTTTATGGAAGTCACAGAGTTAATTCTCTTTATACCAAGGAGGTTTCACATCTGATTCTTGGTAATTCTCATAGCTGGGCACCTTGATGAGTTTTTTGTTTATTAGTTTCTTCATGATGACTTCAAGTGGTTCCCCCAGAGTGGTTTAATTTCACTTGGGTAATTCTTGTTCCCTTGGGGTGGTCCCCTTTGATCATTGACATTGTTAATTGCTTGATTATTGTTTGGTTGTTGTGTTGCTTGATGATTGTTTTGGTGTTGGATTTGGATTTTTGGTGCGGGTGTATTTTGGCGAGGGGCAATCATTGGTAAAAAAAAATTTCCTTTCCTATGTGTGAGGTTTGTCATTGTAATTGGTGGGTGGGTGGTTTTTTTGTTGTTCAGGGTATGAAGTTGATCCCACAGGTTTTGTCATAAGGGCTCATTCAATGTTGAGCACCTTGGAGATCAACTGGTCATACGTGGTGATCCCTTGTACCTTGAGATGGAATGCCAAGAGGCCATCAAGGTTGGATATGATGGTGCAAACTTTTTGTTCCTTGGGCATGACCCATTTGCTCTAATTGGCCTTGGATCTCCATCATTGTAGGAATGAAGCAAATGATTCATTCTTACCTTGTTTCAGAGCTGAGAGTTCTTGTAGATTGACATCCATTGGAATATTGCATGCCTAGTTTTTAATGAGTGGGTCTATAATTTCTTGGAATTTTTTGATGTCTGTAGGTACATGAGAGAACCATTCCATAGCATTTCCAACCAAACTCCTAGGAAATAGTTGCATTAGATAGGTATCATCGTATGCGACTTCCATGCAATGAACCTGGAATTCCTTGATGTGATCTTCAGGGTTTCCCATCCCATGATATTTTTCAAACTTGGGGATCTCAAATCCCTTCGGAAATGGTTTCATCACAAGGCTCTTATCAAATGGATAGGGACACAAGTTGCTTGGTGTTTTTGTGGTTCACCCTGATTGAAGATCGAGAACTTGTTGCGAGAGCAAGCTGATTTGTGTCGTTACATCGTTTTGTGGATCAGGGGGTGGGATGAAGGTTTTATGGGGTGTTTCGATTGTGGTTTGGATGGGTGGGTTGTTTGGTGTGTTGTTTGATGGTATTTGTACATTTTTTTGAGCCAAGTATGCTTGCACTTGCTGCTGTATAAACAATGCTTGTTGTTGGTCTTGTTGTTTTTCTGCTAGGATTGCCTGTTGTTTAGCTTTTTTTTGTTCCATCAACGCTTGTTGTTGGGTTGCTTCTTGATGCTCTTGGTATTGTTTTATTGCTTGTTGATAGGCTTGTAGTTGTGCTGCTTGTTTTTGTGTAAGAAACTATGCTTGTGCTTGTGCTTGTTTTGCTTGATATTGGGCATGCACTTGAGCTTGAGCTTGGGCTTGTGCTGCTTGTTGTTGCAATAGTATTTGGGCTTGAGTAGCCTTTTGTGCTTCTAATGCGGCTTGGGCTACTTGAGCAGCTTGATGTTGTTGTTGCAATAAGGCTTGGGCTTGTGCGGCCTGTTGTGCTTGTCGTGCAATTTGGGCAGCTTGAGCATCTTGCACTGCTTGTGCAGCTTGTTGAGCAGCTATTTGTTCAGCTTTTTTCTTTTGCACTTGTAGGAATTCCTTTTGATAAGCAGCTTGTTGAGCGGCTTGCAATTCCATGTTGTATTGGCTTGATAAATTGGAGTTTGGTGGTGGTGGGGGTGGTGGTGGTGAGCAGTGATGTCGTGTTAGTGGTTTGAGTGGTGAATGGTGTGATCGATGTGGTTGGTCCTCGAGAGCCCATGCTTTGAGATGTTAGGGGGTTGTCAATGATGTCATGATTGCTTGTGTCATATGTTGTTGCGATATCAATGACAAGTTTTGAGAGTTTGGTATGATGCTTTGATTGGTGTTTGGGATGTTGGTTTGATTTTGATTAATGTTTGGTAAAGGTGGGAGTCCCAAGCTAAGTAGAGGTGTGGATAATGGTGGTAATGGTGGAAGAGGTGAAAATGTGAGGGGTGTGATCTCTTCAGAAAATTATGTGGTGTCGAAAATGCCCCTAGGTCTGAACATGTCACCTTCTCCTTGCGAAGTTATGAGGAGAGAGATTTGGGGTGTTGCGCGGAAGGATTATGATGATGGATCATTAGGATCATGGAAAGTGAGAGGGGCATACTTATGTAATGGATTTTGGGGTATGTTTTGTTCCAAAATGGTGTTTTCATCCAAGTATTGATTATTAACAAGGGGGTTTGTTTGAATAGCATTAAGAAATGCATTTCCCTTATTAACATTGGGTTGGGTTGGAGCAAAAGATGTGATTTGTAGAATGTTCTGAGTGATGCTTTGGGATGGGGGTGTAGATGAGATGGGGAGTGTGTATGAAATTAGAGCCATGACCTCCAAAGATGGTTCCACTATAGAGTTCACATCGAAATCAAAAGGTAATTTGGCCCATTGTTTTGCTAGTTCGAGCATGTATAGTGAAGGGTTAAGCCTCATCATGATGTTGATGATCTTCTGGTTCTCCAAATTTTGGACCATTTCGGTTATTTCTTCATGTGACATCCCAAAGGTAAGATCTTCTTCTTGGATTTCCTCTTGTGGATTTTGTGATGATGAGTTAGTCAAAGGATTGCTTGATTTGATAGGATTTATTTCTACGTCTGTCTGGCTTAGGTCACTTGAAGCAGGTGTTTCTTTGTCGGCTTCCATGTTCTTCTTGTATTGAGATCTAGTTTGAACCATAAAACACGGATCAATTTTCAAGAATATGGGAGATGAATCTCTAATTCTTTGGATTGATCTTATTTTAAGCACAAAAAGAGAAATTTTTAGGATATCTTGAGGACCAAAAGGTAATATGATGATGATGCAAGAGATGGATGATGTGGATGTTCTAATCTTTTGATAAATCTTGAGGGGAATGCTAGACTTTTAGGAATTTTGGATATGTTTTGGATTTTGATTTTGATATTTTTTGGATTTGTCCTTGACTTTATTTTTTTGTTTGCTTTTATTTGAAAAAAAAGACCCTAAGATGTTGGATGATTATCTAAGGGGTATATTTTCTCAAAGGATGATAATTTGAATATGTGTAGGGAGAAGGATGCATCTACCCACACCTATTCAAAAAAGATGATAATTTAACCAAGTATATGAAGAAGGATGCATATCCATATACCTAGCTAAATAAGATGGTTTGATAATTTTGACTAAGCATATGAAAAAGGATGCATCTACACATACCTATCCAAAGATGATTTGATAAAGATTTCAAGGATTTTATCTAAAGGACTTGATGATTTTGATTTTTGCAAAAAATCCTAGCATGAAGGATAATTTCAAGATTTCTCAAAAGATGAGGGTGAGATGATTTTTAGTTTGATGTTGAAGGATGGATGAAAAAGATTTTGATTTTTTGATCCTAGGATGTACCTAAAAATATATTTTGTTTACCTAGACCTCGGTATTGAAGAACATGTAATGCTTTTATGGACCTCAATAACTAAGAAGTTGTTCAAATTGAGCATACATTTCTAGATTGTTCAAAGGGATAAGTCTATAGAACCTTGTGAACTTTTTGCTTATCTTGATATGTTTCTTTTTATTGCACATTCTATTGTATCTCTTGATGATCTTTCTAGTGTGACTCCTAAATTTTGAACTTTGACTCAAGGATTTCTCGTTTTGGGATTTTAACATTCTTGGAAATCATGAGGTTTCAACACATGTGAGAGCCAATTTTGTTATCTTTGCTTAGTGACTTTATTTTACCACAAACACTTCTTTTGATTAGGTTTTCCAAACTATATGTCCAATGTCTTAATTTATTTGAATCCCACAAAGTATGTTATGTGGAAATTTGATGAATTCAAGGAAAGGGTTACCTATTGTTGATCTTTAGTTGGAAAATTGAGATGTAAGTTCAAGTGTTTAGAAACCTCTAAGGATGCGAATCCCAAGGGCAAGCAATAACACATGAATTTGGTCAATTGTATTTACCTCCTAAAGGGTTTGAAATTTGGATGATGATGTTAAGTGTTTGTTTCCCAATGTTTTCGAACAAGAAAAGTATTTTGACTCACAAGCAACATAACATCCTATCTCAAATGGTACGTTTTTCTTGGTGGGATTTCCTCATGCCCTTCATAGTAGAAGAGATGATTTTACATGCAATCAAGGAAAGAGTATAAAGGTATGTTAAGAATGAAGTCTTAACCTCTATACTTTAACCAAGATCAGACATGGCAAGTAACTTATTGGAATCTAAGTTCCAATGCACCAATTTGATAAACTCATTGGATGGACTAGTTGGATACTACAAACAAGGTTCTTAATGATGGGACATCGGGGACATGGCACCTTGTGAGCGTTCAGCAAGCCACTAAAGGCTTTAATCAATCCTACTAGGGGCTCTTATACTTTTTATGGTAGTAACCCATTCTGAAAGACACTGTATGGCTAAGGCCTACATACCATGAGGACTTCATAGTTTAGTCTTATCCATTTATATACCGGCCTGAATGAAAAACTAGTTGGAGTCACCTTCGAGTTCTCCATGAGGATGTGTCTCTTAGGCAGGCCCCTCTAAAGGTAAACAATAGCGAGCAAGCACATCCGTAGTTTGATCAACCTTCATTTAGAAACAAAGGGAGAACCCATGCGATATACCCAACTCACACTCACAAGCTTTGTTCAATTTTATTTCCCAAAATGAAGTGTGGAGGTGACTACTTTATCTCAACCTAAGATCATAAAAAATGCCTTTTGATTCTCAAGATCGCTATAAAGCGCGAGAGAAGCACATACATCCTTTTTGATGATGTTAGTTTAAGTAAGCAATCACAAAAAAAAAGTTGCACATCTTCATTTTAACCTTTCAAAGCAATTGTGAGTTCGTTTTAAAAGCACCAAAGTGTCAAAAATTTCCTTGTTTGATTTTTTAATCCCCAAACAAACTTTAGTAGATTTGAGTCCTAATGTTCTTTTTAAGCCTTTTTGTAACAAGAATTCAAAAGTTATTTTTAAATCCCAAATAAAATTAGTAGATCCTAAGCATAAAAAGATGACAAATTTTCCTTAAGAGGAATAATGAATCCTCAAAAAGTGTTAAACAAACACTATAGTGTTTAAAAAAACTTGTTTTTGTGAAATGACATCATCATGCTTCTCTTCCTTTTCATTTTTGATCGATCCCACCTACAAGGAAAACCAGTTATATTCTACAAAATAGAGGTCAAAAAGATAGAAAATAGACAGAAGAAACAGAATTTGAAAAAAAGCACGTGCTGTAAATTAAATTTCACTTCATACTCCCCTCCAGAGGTACAATCCACAAAGGCGTCATAGTTTGATTTCTCTAGTGGTGTTGTATAGCACCGCTTGCTAGTCAGCATCGCTCTACAGTCAGGCCAGTGAGCGTGAATGTGTCGCCCTTTTGTCCAATGACGCAGTTTGATTTTTTGAAAGATTCCCATGGGTCTGATAGGTCTAGCAACATAGTTTAGAATTCAAACTTCTGGGCGGGAAGACTGAAGCATCAGAGTTTGAATTGTCAACGGTACTGAACAATGATACTGAGCCTGTAAACAAAGAAAAACGCGTAATTTTGATAAAAAAATGTAATTAAAAGGTGAGATTTCCCTCCTAGCACCAAATGTATCAACCCCAATCCTAATACCTGCAAAACAACATGAACAAAAACATTAGAGGATGAAATGCAAGCAAGAACAAGGATTCCCCATGAAATCCATTAGCAAATTTTCAAATAGGAAAGAAGAATGAAGAACACAAATGAAATAGATTAAAATCCTATCAAAACAAGCAAACTCTTGATCCCATGGGGGAATTGGTGCCAATTTGATGTGAAAATTGACCCTTTCCCAACTCCTATGATGCAAGATTGATGTGTGATGAAGAGTGATCCACTTTGTTGATGCTTGATGAGTGCTCCAATAGAAAAATCTGGACAACCTAGCTATGAACTCAATGGTAATGGATGAAAGTTGCTAATGATTTGAGCATAGTAAGTTTACTCAAATTGGGGATGATGAAATGAGGAGATTAGCCTCTTATTTATAGAATGCTAAGTTGAGGAGATGTCCAAAATAGAGTAATGTGGGACTAAGAATTAGCCAATGGTAAAGTGCCACTTGTCCA
This sequence comes from Sequoia sempervirens, assembly GCA_007258455.2. Classification (NCBI taxonomy): domain Eukaryota; kingdom Viridiplantae; phylum Streptophyta; class Pinopsida; order Cupressales; family Cupressaceae; genus Sequoia; species Sequoia sempervirens. The sequence goes on along the minus strand of VDFB02000013.1, from coordinate 162,267,614 downwards.
CTTCTGAATGGATGGAGGATGTGCAAGTTTTGAGGATTGTGCCAATAAATGCATATATTTGAATTTTGAATTTGTTGAAATGACATGCAAGAGGGAAGGAAGAATGCATTGAATTCCACTTAGCTCAAGGAAAAGGACATGTAAGAGAGAGTAAATGCCTTGTTGGAAGGACTCATCCCACTTGGATTTTGAATTCAAACTTGGGGAATATTCATTAAAAGATGCCTTGTTGAAGGAAAATAGAAATTTAATAAATCAATTAAATCTATTTTTATGTGCAAGTGGTAAAAGATAGAGGATGGGACATGAGGAAAGATTAAATTAATCTAGGTTAATTAATTTAATGAAGGGATTAAATGATGTGACCTATTTGACTTAAATTTGTGGATTTATTTAAATCAAATATGAGAAGAATGTGATAAGGGATTAATTAAATAAGAATTTTGATTTATTTAATTAAAAGAGATGATGTTAGATTAAACTAAATAAGGTTTTAATTTATTTAATTTAATAGATAGACTTAAGAGATTTAATCAAATAAAATTAATTATTTAATTAAATAGGATAATTAGATCAAAAGGGTTAATTTAATTATCGAGAAAGAATGACTTAATTAGATAACCAATTTATTTAATTAAGAGAGGAATATTGATGAATTTAATCAAATAAAGGTATTTGATTAAATGGTTAGACCGAAGGATGATTCAGGATGAAACGATGTTAGTGGTGAGGATCAGATGTCCAATATCAATAATTACATTTTTCGTGTCTATAGGAAGCCAACCAAGTAAATCATAAAAAATGTGTGGATGTTGCACCTATATGTGATATGCAAACATGTGGTTGGTATAGGCAGATTTTTCAATATTTTCAAACTATTCAATGCCCAGAAGGAATGGTAGATAATGAAAAATGAAACCTAAACTTGTAGGATATTAAGTATGCAATCATTGTCAATGAGATTTGGTAGAGTCTAGAAGGTGTACTACTTAAATGTGTTGATGGCAAGCATGCTTTGGAAATCCTAACAAAAATGCATAGTGGAGTCTGTGGAGGCCATTATATGGCAAAGACAACTGCTCACAAATTTTTGAGACAAGGATTTATGTGGCCCTCAGTGTTCATAGATTCCCACAATTTTTTAAAAACTTGTGATGCTTGCCAAAGATTCTCAGGAAAGTTGAAATTTTTTAGGAAATTTGCCACTTAGTCCCATTTCAGTCCAAGCCCCTTTTCAACAATGGGGTATTGATTTCATTGGTGAAATCTCTGAGAAATCTAGTGGGGACACTCTTGGATTCTTATTGCCACCGATTATCTTACAAAGTGGGTAGAGGAAATCCCCACAAAGAAAGCAACAAGAAACACTGTTGATTTTTTGATGAACAACATTTTGATTCGGTTTGGAGTCCCATAAAAGATTATCTTCGACAACACCATGTGTTTTAGATCAAATGATTTTAGATATTTTTGTGATAAGCAAAGAATCTAGATATCTTATTCTTGTCTTTATCATCCACATGAAAATGGTCAGGTAGAATCAAGTAATAAGAGCTTGATTAAGATTATCAAAAGGGTGATTGAGAAAAATAAGAAAGAATGGGGCTCAAAACTAAAGCTTTCACTTTGGACATATAAGGTTACTATTAAGAAAGCTACTAGAAATTCTCCATTTGGTTTGATATATGACTTGGATGCAAGGTTTCAAAGAAAAAATTGTTGAATATGTACAAATTTGTTCAAGAATATGATGAAGATATTTGTGATGAAATGCAACAATGGGTTGATTCTCTAATAGACTTGGATGAAACAAGGAGAGAGGGTTAGAAAAAATTGCTAAAGTGCAATTGCAAAGTAAAAAAATTGTATGAAAAAAAGGCTTCAGCAAGAAAGTTCAAAGTAGAAAACATGGTGATGATGTGGAATGCTAGAGCTCGAGATAAGGGAAAACGCGAAAAATTTGATGCATTATGGTTGGGTGCTTATATGATATAAAATTCACATGGTGAAGATTCCTAATATCTACAAAGTTTAACAAGAGGGTTTCTTAAACTTTCAGTACATGGATAGTTCTTGAAAGCATATTTCTCTTGAGATATGTTTCTTTTCCATGTACATTGTATTTTATGTAAATTTTCCTATTTATAGCTTTGGTTTGGTGCTTCTACTTTGGTTTGTCTAGTTTTCCTTGTCCGAGTTGTCCCTAGATTTTTTTCTTTGGGTTTGGTCTGCTCAACCTTGAGATTCTAAGATCTCACTCTATTTTGGAAGAACAAACATCCCCAACTAGAGCCAATGTTGGAACCCCTAAAATTTGTATGTTCCATTAATATTTGATGCATATTTGGCTATCCTTTCTAGTCTAGGATGTGTCATGTGGCTTAGGGTTTTGGTTTCACCTCCATCTAGGGTTTTTTTTGTTGGAAATTGGAAGATTGTTGTCATTGATGTCAACAATAACATCGTCATACCCTACTCGCATTACTTGTATAGATCAATAGTGTAGTGTATGAAAATGCATACCCTTGTATTTTCACACTTGTATGGGCCCACCTTGCTTTATTTATTCCTATTTATGTCCTATTTTGTCCTTTTTTACAACCATAGGTCTAATAAACTATATCTTTTTATAAGGGATAAATGATGATTTAATGATTTTGGTTGACTGTCCTTGATTTTTGGGTCGGTCCTAAGATGCCACCTAGGGCATCTTTGTCCCCCAAAGGTCTTGGAACCTTGACTTCAAAGGCACCTTAATTAGGCCCCTTTTTTGGATTCCATACCTTGAGTTTCATGCCTCAGGACTAAGACACCACCTAGGGCATCCTAGTCCCCCTTTGGTTATTTTGTCAAGGTTAAATTTCAAAGCATGGTAGGATTTAGCCTCCTTTAATTAATGAATTCTTATGTCGGCTTATTGTGGTGTAATTTCAGGATATTAAGCATCGATAAGTATAAATATAAGGTTCCTTCACTCATTTTCATAACAAGCATTCAAGTATTCATTCCTAAGGAAATTTAATGAGATCGAGAGCAATTCATCAAGCATTTGGAGCCATCATCAAGATTCAAGCATCATATCAAGGATATTGTTGCATCATGTTTGTTATTGTCTTAACATTTGTGATGTAGGGTTTATGATTCAAGCAAGTGTTTCAAAGATCAATATCATTCAAGTAAGAGCCAAGAACCACATCCATTGCATCCATTTCAAACATATATGTAGCACCTTATTACAAGGGTTTGGTGAGTTGTAACATAGTATTTTTCTCATTCATCATTTTCCTCCATTCCATTCTATTTCAAGGTTTAATTACCAACAAGGGGTTTGACCAAGGAAAACCCCCATTTACTAACAATCAACAAGTTTTCCCTCTCTTGCATGTTTGTGATTATTGATTTAGGTTGAAGACTTGAAGATCATTTGAAGTGAAAGGTTTTAGAACCTAAGACCAGAGAAGAAGGAAGTTCAAACATTAGGCCTCAGGATCACATTCGAAGATTTCAAAAATTCAAATCGATACTAAGATGGTAGCAAGGGAATCTTACTCTTCCAAGTTGAATTTTGCATATATTCTTTTGGATCCTATTCTAGCATGCAAATATTTTGCATTTTCCCCGAAAAATAGTAGTAGGACTATTAAGACAGTAAGGGAATACTAGTCCTCCCTAACATATTTTGATAGCTTCTTTGCATTTCCAGAATCCTTATCACATTTCTAGACTTCCCAGGTACACATATCCTAACTTACTGTTGCATTATTTCATCATTTAGCTTACATTATTAGGTTTTGTGAGTTGAATGTTTACTTGTCTTTTCCAAGCTTTTCCTTGGTGGTGAACCCCTCAAAGCTTAAAGAACCACCTTCTAGGCCTTCCTTGTTGAGAATTGACTCACCTTTGAGGTTGATAGTCAATCCAATTTCGATTCCTAGGACATTATTGAATGACCTAAAGAGAATAGTGGGCACATCACCCACCTATTTTCTTTACGATTAATTTTGGTGAACGTAACTTCTTTTTAGAACATTCATTTTTTGATTTGGAGTTCATTAAAATTCCTAGATCTAGGTTGCATTAATTCTTGCATTGCATCTTGCATTAGTGAAAGTGCATCTAGGGTTTCTCACATTTGCATTAGTGAAAGTGCATATAGGTTGCATTTTTTCTTTCTTGCATCAATTTATCTCATTGTAAAACTGAAAAAGTGCATTATCAATAATACTAAATGCATTTAGAAACATTTTTATTACATTCAAAATTGAAAAAGTTGCATGCAACTTTACATCTAATTGCTTGTCATTGGTTACTTTTTCTTGCATTCATTTGCATAGTTTTATGTTTCTAAACATCAGGTCCCTGAGTAGGCAACCTAGGAACACTGTAAAAAATCTAGATTTTGTTGTTTTTTTTGAAAAAAACCTTTATTGGGACTAAAACGCCCTTATTGGCATCTTAGTCCCTCTGTGGGTTTTTGGCTCATAACTTTCTCTGTGTTTTTTGCTGTCTATTCTAGTTTTCGGAACCTCACAATTCCTTTAGTAGGACCAAGACGCCCTTGTTGGTGTCCTAGTCCTTGATGAGTTTGAAGCTACCATTTTCAGGGTTTAAATATGCTTTTCTATACTTTTGTTTGTTGCTTTCAATTTTCTGTTACTTTTGTAGAATTTCTATTATTCCAATTTCTTTCATTTCAAGTGTATTTTGAAATCATTTCAATTACAAGTATCATTAGATCTAAAAATTATCACATTTTTGAAACTTTGCATAATATGGATAAAAGTACTTTTCACTTTTTCATATACAATGTTTACAATCATAAAAATGTACATAAGTTTGATAAAAGTTCTTTTCATTTTTGGATATACATCGTTTGCATTCTTAAAGTCTTGCATACATTGGATAAAAGTGTTTTACATTGTTGGATATACATTGTTTACATTATTAAAGAATTGCATGAGAAGGTTAAAATTGCTTTTCATTTTTGTTCAAACAATGTTAGTACCTTACCTTTATAGGCACGCTAAGAAAAATTTCATATCCCCTCCATTTGAGAGTATTTTAGTGAAAGAGAATACAACCTTGAGCAATCCTAACGATCATATTCATTCTTCTCCTAATATCTCTCCTATTTGTGAAGAAGATATTTTGGTGTTAGAAGAACCAATTAATGAGAGTTTTGAGAATCCTAGTTGTTTCTCTCCTTCTACCTCTCTTAGTGGACAATAAATTAATGAACAAGAAGAAACAACTATAGGTAATCATGATGACCACATAACACAACAAGAGACCATTGAAACCTACCCATATTCATCTCCCAACATCTTCTCTTGTGATAATGATGTGAATATGTTTGTGTTAGATAATCAAACCTTTAGGATCTATGACAACCCTCTTTATATTCCTTCCCTTACTTTGGAGAACATTATAGGACAAAGGAGTGAAAATTTAGGCAATCTTGACAATCAAATTTGTTCTTCTCCCAATATCTCTCCTAATTGTGAGGAAGATTCCTTGGTGTTAGAAAATACAACCAATGAAAGCCATGAGTGAAACATTCTTGAAAAAGATAATGACATCATTGATAAGCAAGAAAATTCAACCATTGATCATTCCCCTACTTGCGATGAAGTCATTTTTGAACAACCAATCCTTGAATGTCAATAAGAATTGGTTTGTAGTTCTCCTAAAAAATGTCCTACTAGGGAAGATATAATGATGGAAGAAAATGAGAAAATTGACAATAGTAATTCCTTAGATGAAGATGATGAAGTGGCATTAGACTCCCCTTCACTAAGAGATCATGAAAATAAGGATAAGTCTTCTGAGGTAATGCACATTAGATACCCCTTGAAGTAATCTCCCGAACCTAAACTTATCATTTATCCACCCTCTCAAAAACCACAAGTTCAAAACAAACCCATCCTTATCCTCAAACCACCTAAGAATAATGTTTCACAAAAACCAGGTTATAATACTATTGCTCACACATATAACACAAGAAATAATCCTTAACCAAGACAAATAACATCAGCATCCCTCCCTTTGCCTAATACCATTTTTCCTAGTTCTCGTCATTTAACTTTGTAGACTGGGAAGGAGCATGATCTTGTTGAACTTAAGAATACTCCTGCAAAGATATCCCTATGGGACCTAATTCAAAGTTCACCTAATTATCACACTATGCTTCAAACATCCTTGCAACAAGTTGTGGTTCCCTCTAGTGAAAACTTGAATGACATAGTAGTCATGATCCAAGGAATAAACGTTGACATTGTTTTCCACCAAAGTGAACTCCCCCCTTTAGAAGTGCAAAAAAAACATGAAGATTTCATAATAATATCTTGGTATAAAAGGACAAGGATAAAGAAAACCCTTGTTCACAATGGCTCAACCCTTAATGTGTGTAGTGTGATCCTTTTGGATAGGCTTGGCATCAATAAATCAAAAATTCAACTTGACTCTTTATCTATTAATGGATTTGACAATATAAAAAAAAACTGCTTGGTGTCATCACTTTGCCTATCACAGCTAGGAAGGCCACATTAGAAACACCGATCCATGTTATGCCTTACGATCTTTCATACAATCTCCTGTTAGCTAGACTATGGATTCATACAATGAATGGGGTGCCTTCTACTCTTCATCATAAAATGAAGTATATCTACAAAAACAAAGTGTACACACTCAAAGCCGACCCTAATCCAAATAGTTGTTTGAATATTGAGAAAAACAAGGAGAATCCTTTGGCAACATTAACACCAACTACACAAGTGGAACCTGTTCAACAGGAAGACAAAGAAAAACATGAAACTATTAGAAGATGATTGGAGTTCCTTAGACTTCGAACCAACATTTATGGGAGAATACAAGATCATAAACAAAGATCCTGAAAAGGGAAAAGAAAAAGCAGTAATATTAACACAAATTTCAAACGAACTTTTGAAAGCATCCACCTCAACTAGTTTCAAACAAATGACAAAAATTACACAACAAAATTTGATTAACTTAATCAAGAGCAACCTCTGAATCCTAAAGAAATTAAAAAGCTTTATGGAAAAGGTTACAAACTTATGAAACAACTTGGATACAGTGGAAAAGGATGTGGTGGTAGAGAGCATGGTATCCATGTCCCTATAGAGCCTAACATGAAAGAAACAACCTGTGGTCTTGGTTATTGTCCTTTGATAGAAATCAAACCATCAAACCAACCTTCACTCAATATTAACAATCTAACAAAATATTCCTCTAAACCAAATTTAACAGTAGTGCATCCTGAATTGATAGACTCTAGTGGTCTTGTGTTATCCTTTGAACAAAACAGATAAGTCCTCGCTTAACATTAATTTCATCACACAAAACACTTACGATTTGAATTCATTAGATTTTACACCCTCTAGTAAAGGAGAGAACAAAAGATCACAATCTAAAGAGACTTGTGTAAGTATGAAATCTTGTACTAAGCAACAGATATCTTTGTCGCAAAATAAAGCAATATCTACCATTGATCAAGATGGTATCTTGTTGAGACTCCTCTGAGATTGTTTGATATCCCTCCCTCCAAGAACACGAAAGAAATTTTACTAAAGAAGTTCATTTTGTGCATATCATAGAGTTCATGGTCATTCTACTAATGAGTGTAAGGCTTTGACCAAAAAAATTCAATATCTTAAGGATTGTGGTGCTCTCCCTTGGGTTGAAGCACCTAGTTCCTCTTTTCATTTTGGCTCATCCTTGTCCTGCACTAAGTGGGGGTAAGGTGTTAGGTAGCCTTGTCCTCATATGTCACTTGTTGTCTCTTTTGGCTAGTCGACCACCTTTCATGTATATATAAGAGAAATCTTGGGATATGGAAAACATGCCTTAAGTTGGCTCACATGTGATGTACTAAGTTTTGGGGGAAACCCTTCTTTCTTGTTTCATGACGTAGCTTACTTTGGAAAGATATGACTTGGCATATGGCTTTCTGAATAGGCTCTTATGTCTCCCTCTACTTTAAAGCAATTGCTCATAGCAATGGTGTTAGCAACCACTTAAAAGTAAAGCCATACATTGACACTCATGTTTCAATGTGTGATTTTCTTTCTTCTTGTGATGCATCCTTTTCTTGGTGGTGTCATTAGATTTTGTTTCCTCTGAGAGTGTGATATTTCTTTGACTTTTCCTCTCTTGGATACATTAGGCACAGTGTTCCCTAAGATGAGACCTTGCATGAACTAAAAAAAATCCCTTTGATCATCCCCCTTTCTTATTGCATTGCATTTTTGTACCTTATTAAAATCATGGAGGTATGGCTCTAATATGGTCCCCTAGGGCTCACCTAATGAACAACTAGCTTCACTAGCCCTTGTGAGCATGCATTTTATTTTTTTCCTTATCATAGTCATGTGGGTATGATATTGATATGGACCTCTTAGGGCTCACCTAGTGGACAACTAGCTTCACTAGCCCTTGTGAGCATGCATTTTGTTTGCATAGTGGACAACGCATTCCACTTGTAAACCTTTTTTTTGGACAAACAAGCTAGACCCAGTCCACAGTTCCTTGGATGGCCAATCGAATCTTGATTTGTTGCATTTTCTTTTTCCTTTTCCATTTTTCTATCTTTGATGTTGTATGTTTGTTCTAGTTATGGCTTCATATATCATCCGCAAGTGTGTTCCTTTGCACCTATGTTGGCTTTCCATAGGATCTTGATCCTAGGAACTTGGCCCCCTCTTGATTACTGTCATCCTATCTTACTAGCATTTGTACATTTGAACCCCTCTTGATTGTGTGGTTGGCTACTTTAGTGTGATTTTGAAGCAAGTTCATCCTCTCACTAAAGTGGGGGCTAAATGTATTGTAGGAAAATGCATACCCTTGCATTTTCACACTTGTTTGGGCATGCCTTGCTTTATTTATCCCTATTTGTGTCTAAATTGGTCCTATTTTTCATCCACAAGCCTAATAAACTATATCTTTTTATGGATAATCCCGACAAACATCAAGCGATAAATGATAATTTAATGATTTTGGTTGAGTGTCCCTAATTTTTGGGTCAGGACTAAGACATCACCTAGGGTATCTTTGTCCCCCAAAGGTCTCGGGGCCCTAATTTCAAAGGAACCTTAATTGGGCCCCTTTTCAGAGTTTGTGCCCAGGGTTTCATGTCTTAGAACTAAAATGCCACCTAGGGTGTCTTAGTCCCCCTTTGGTTATTTCAGGATTTAATTTCAAATCTTGATGGGATTTATCCTCCTTTAATTGATGAATTCACATGTTGATTTGTTGTGGTGTAATTTTGGGATAATAACCATGGATAAGTATAAATACAAGGTTCCTTCACTCATTTTCATAACAAGTATTCAAGTATCCATTCCTAAGGAAAGTTTATGAGATCAAGAGCAATTCATCAAGCATTTGGAGCCATCATAAAGATGCAAGCATCATATCAAGGATATTGTTGCATCATGTTTGTTATTGTGCTAACATTTGTGATGTAGGGTTTATCATTCAAGCAAGTGTTTCAAAGATCAATATCATTCAAGTAAGAGTCAAGAACCACATTCATTGCAGCCATTTCAAGCATATTTGTAGCACCTTATTACAAGGGTTTGGTGAGTTGCAACATAGCATTTTGTTCATTCATCATTTCCCTCCATTTCATTCTATTTCAAGGTCTAATTACCAACAAAGGGGTTTGACCAAGCAAACCCCCATTTACTAACAATCAACAAGTTTTTCCTCTCTTGCATGTTTGTGATTGAAAATTTAGGTTGAAGACTTGAAGATAATTTGAAGTGAAAAGTTGTAAAGTTGCAAAGTTGCATTGCAAAGTTGTCATCTTCATGGAAACTCGCGTATAGGGCAGATCTAGAAGTTTTAGAACCTGAGATCGGAGAAAAAGGAAGTGTAGACATCAAGCCTCAGGATCACATTAGGAGATTTCAGAAATTCAGATCGGAAGCAAGATGGTAGCAAGGGCATCTTAGTCCTCCAAGTGGAATTTTGAAGAGATTCTTTTGGATCCTATTTTTGCATTTGAAGATTTTGCATCTGCCCCAAAAAATAGAAGCGAGACTAATAAGACAGTGAGGGCATCTTAGTCCTCCCTAGCATATTTTGATAGCTTCTTTGCATTTCTAGAATCCTCATCACATTTCCAGCCTTCCTAGGTACACACATCCTAAATTTTTGTTGCATTATTTCATCATTTGCACTCATCATTTAGTTTACATTATTAGGTTTTGTGAGTTTAATGTTTACTTGTTTTTTCCAAGCTTTTTCTTGGTGGTGAACCCTTGAAAGCTTAAAGAAACCCCTCCTAGATATTTCTTGTTGAGAATTGACTCACCTTTGAGGTTGATAGTCAATACAATTTGGATTCCTAGGACATTATTGAATTACCTAAGGATAATAGTGGGAACATCCCCCCACTTATTTTCTTTATGGTTCAAATAGTTTCTCTAATAGTAATGGTATGAGCTATGCTAATCTGGTACTGAAAGTTTGTTGATCAAGTATTTTGGTCCACATTATCTTATTTTGTAATATTTTTTCAGAAGAAGATAATATGGTTAATCTTAAAATAATGTACATCTAGTGACAAGATTTCAGTTGGCTTGTTCATATGATTGGAAAGATACAGTTAGCAAAATTTTGGTAAAACAATATTCTATTTTGTTGATCTGATTTTTTAGTCTGGATTCAATCAAAAAGAATGATATCAATATAGGATTTTGTACATTGATTTGTGACTATGAGATTCATCTTTCCTCAAAGTTTTATGTTGATATGTGAACACATATGGAAGATATGAATAACAGTTTTTTGTTTTGAAGATTATAGTAAGTTTCTATATAGCGCATTGATGAGGCAGATTCTACATTTTTGTACATTAATTGTTTTTCCTTGTGAAGCTAAAGATAAGTTAGTTGATGTCATCTAAAGGAGAATTCAATTTGTTAACAAGTTTTGGTGTTACACATTTATTGAATTATGATTGAAGTCTTTTGTGTTTTAGGTCTAACTCTAGCTAACCTAATTATGAATTGGTGTTAAGCAGTTTAAATATGAATTGTGATTGCTAAATGGATATATCTTAGAATTGTGCCAACTAATACTATATATTACATGCTTATGTTGGGCACAAAGATGAATATGCTTTGAGGTTCATACCAAGAGAGTTATTTTTTTAAAATGGGGTTACTCTAATGTGAATCTATATGGTGATTAGGTGGAAAAAATAGGGCTTATCAAGATCAAGATAAACCACTAGAATTTCTCCATGCTAAATCACTATAATTTATGTAATTATGAGGGACAAAAGAGGTAAATAAAAATCATAAAGTGACCCTAACTATCATAGCAACTATTATGGGAGCTTTTAGAGCTCAAAGAGGTGTTTACCTTGCTACAAGAAGCATGTTTTTAGGGCACAAAGGACTCATTCGCCTTTAGTGGAAAATGGGTCCCTGTTAGGGTTTCTAAAACTGAGATCTGGGTTATTTTCCTTGATTTTTGCACTCTCAGATTCCTAGTTTTCAACTCATGAAAACCTTTACTTAATTTTGTAGCTTCAATTCCTTGTTCCTACACATGAAGGTCAATCTTGCAACTTGACAAGTTTGACAATTTTTCTCCAAACTTCTTCTCCACTTGATCTTCAACCTATAAATCTACAAAAACACATTCAAAGGAGAAAAACACTTGTTGGTTGTTAGTGAATAGGGGTTTTCCTAAGTCAAACCCCTTGTAGGTAATTAAACCAAATGATGAAATGATGTAATTGAAGCATGAACATGAAATGATGCAATGTTAATACCTTGTAAGATGTCTTGGAGTATAAATCTTCAATCTAACATGTAGTGACCATGAAGAATGTAGATCTTGATCCTTGAATAGATGTGAACAATGCTTACAAGTAGATCTTCAATGCTACATCAACTTTCTTAGCACAACAACATGTAGGAATGCACTAAATCCTTTTCATGAAGAAATGATCTTGAATTGCTCCAATAAAATCTTGATAATCTACCTTGAAATTCCATTAAAATGATCTATAATGCTCTTGTGAATGTACTCTTATGATCAATTGAACTAGCTAGGAGAAATAATGTGAACTAACCCCTTATTTATACTAAATTAAGAGATCAACCCTGAAATTCATAAAATTCAAGCCGACAACAGATATGGAAATAAACATTATTAAAATCTCACCAGAATCAATTTCAAAAAGGGCATCCTTAGTAAGGGAGGACCCATTCACCACCTAGGGAGAATGGGTCCTAGCACTATTTTCCAAGACCTTTCCTTCAGGGAATGAAATATCATTAACAACCCATTTGAAATATGTTGATAAGGGGGGTCCTATAGAGGGAGGACCCATTCGCCACCTAGGGTGAATGGGTCCTAGCACCAATTTCTAGGACCTTGATTTTTCCTAACTAAATTTTATGTAATTTGAATTATGGATGTCGAGATAGATCTTTGGGAGGTGTCATAAATAAGGCTTAAATTTGAATTAAAGTGGCTAATTAACTCTACTTAACCACAATTAATTAAGAGGACCCTAGATAAGTGTGAAAGTTTGTTACAACACTTTACAACACTTAAATAAGGTACAAATTAAGTTCATTTTATGAAAAGGGGGTCCAAGATCAATGTGAATGTGTTACAACACATTAAAACACTAAACCTAGGAAAAATTGGGCTAATTCAATGACAATTATTCCCAAACCAAGTAAGGAAAAATGATACTTTTTCTATTACTATATTTTTCCCTCACTTTAGTGAGAGGATGACACCAAATCAAACTCACACTAAAGTAGACATTCAAGAAACTTAAGTATGCAACAATAACAAAGATACATAATCATACCCTATCAAAGGACAAGAAAATTAAACAAAAACAAAAGGATTATGTACAACCATCCCAACGTGATGTGGAATAGGGATGTTTGTCTATAACAAGCACTACTCACTCTAGGGTATTGGAACCTTAGTTTGTCCACTAGGTGAGTTTTCCTAACAAGGTGGAAAATGAGAGAATCATATTAGCCTCTCATACGATATCGAAGTTATCCTCCTGACAACTTCGACAAGGAACCACAATGTAATTCTTTTGTAACTACTTTTAAATGTCATGTATGTAAGTTTTTGTTAAAGGGGATTTTTCTTTGTTCATGTAAATGTCTTCTTCTTAGGGAGCATCGCGCCTAATGTCTCCAATATAGGACAAGTCAAGGGTGTCAGATCATTGCTCATGGGATGCCTCATTCGCATCATGCCATGACAGTAGATCATAGACTCTTTGAGGAAATCAAATCCAGTGACACCACCAAGATGTAAGGAAGCTAAGGTAGTGGAACAACTTCCTACACTAATCTTGAGAGGAGAATAATACAAAACTTTTATAGATATTTAACACTTACAAAAAGTTAAACATAAATAAACATAAATATCATGCATACCACAACACAGTGATTTACGTGGGGAAAACCCTTTCAGGAGAAAAATCCCACTCTCCAAAATCCACCCAATATATTATTCAATAAACCAAAAAGATTACAATATACTTGCAGAGCAAGCTTCTCACAAGAGTATCACCACTCAAAGATCAAGAGACAACATGACTGCTATCAAACTCCCAGAAAACATCATTGTCTCTCTCTACCACAATTGTAATATAACACCCTCATAAAATAGGGTTACATTCTAGAGAAAGAAAGGCCAACAAAATATTCAACATTAGATCTAAAACCTAATAATTAATTGTTTAGATTTACAATGTATCATTTATCTAATGTATGTCAGCCATTTTAGTAGTTTCTTAAAAAAGTTAACAAAAAATTATTTACACGCATCCCACTCTCCCCACTTATACCATTGTATACACCTATCGATGCAACTAGAAAATATATATAAATATATATACATCCTATCAACAATAAACTGTATATAATTGTAAGGTTGAGACATAATTTTCCAACAAATATCCCGCTTATTGAACACCTTGCAAGAGCAACATGAGGGAGTAAACATTGTCTCTTAATCCCTAGGGGCTGAAAGGACCATAATCTCTGAACACCATCTAAAATTTTTTGTGCTCACAAGCTTATTTAAAGAATCAACAACATTCATCATACCATCTTCGACCATATCTTGAAAAAAATGATACTATACATCAATGTGCTTGTTCCTAGCATGAAATGTTAGATTCTTAGCTAGACATATCACACTCTGACAGTTGCAATAAATTGTCACTACACCTTTTCTTATTCCAATATCTGAACATAGTATCTTAAGTCAAATTTCTTCTTTAGAATCATTAATAGATTCCATATACTCTGCTTCAATAGTGGAAAAAGCAACCACAACCTATCGCTTACTCATCCAACTAATTGCACCACCAAATAAAGTAAACATATAAGCCCTACTAGACCGTATGCTATCAATATCACCTGCCTAGTCTGAATCCACATAACCATGAATATCAAAGGAAATCTCATCTTCAATCACATTACTATGATAACATAAGGAATAATCTTGCGTACGACGCAAATATTTGAAGACCCTTTTAACTACATCCCAGTGAACTCTACCAGGATTAGACATATATCTAGAAAGAACCTCCACTACTTGGGAAATGTCTGGTCTAGTACAACTTCCAACTACACTCTAGTAAGGAACTCTGCTCATGTCTTCCATCTCTAATGGAGATGCTAGAAAATTTGAAATAAATAACTTTGTTCCAATAGAAAGGGGAACACACAATGGTCTACAATCCTACATGTTAAATCTCTGTAAAATTGAATTGAAATACTTACTTTGGCCAAGCCATAACTTTATGTTCACTCTATCTCATTTAATTTGCATCCCAAGAATGTGTCTAGTTGTACCAAGATCTTTCATTTCAAATTTAGCATCAAGTTGAGATTTTAGTTCTAAAATCATACCTTTCCCTTTACCAATAAATAACATACCAACAACATATAATGCAATAAATAGGAAATGATCACCATCAGTTTTATAATAAACACAATGATATGATTTAGAATGCTCAAATCCCAAACTCAACACATACGTATCAAATTTTTGGTACCACATCCTAGGACTCTATTTTAAACCATACAAATATTTCTTTAATTTTCAAACCAATTTACTTTTTCCTTTCACCATGTAGTGCTTTGGTTGTGTCATATAAATATCCTCCTCCAAGTCACCATGAAGGAAAGCAGTTTTCACATCCATTTTCTCAACCTCTAAATCATAAGCAATAGTAATAGAAAGAAAAAATCTAATGGATGTCATTTTTGCAACATGAGAGAATATCTCACCATAATCAACACCCTCAACTTGAGAGTAACCTTTCACAACCAAACTTGCTTTGTACTTCTCAATACATCCATTTGAACCAATCTTTTTCTTGAACACCCATTTGCAACCAACATGTTTTCATCCTTTAGGAAATGGTACAAGATCCTATGTTTCATTCTTTTTCAAAGATACCATTTCTTCATCCATAGCAATCTTCTATGATTCTGCATCATTCATACCTAATGCCTCTTCTATAGATTTAGGTTCATCCATGTTAGTATTCAAAGAAAAAATAAATCTCCAATCATCAGGTGTATGCCTTTCAGGTGGTTGTCTATTCCTTGTAGATCTATGAACAAGTTCAGTTGGAGATTCTTCCTCCTCTTCTGAAGATCCAGAGCTAGATGAACTCTCCTCAAATTCTTGTCTATCCTTGGGCCTCGATTCAACTTTCTTAGGTGTAGAAGGAAATTGAATCACATCTTCCTGTTTACTTTGTTCAAGCTGCAATGTAATAGAAGAAGACTTAGTTTCTCTAAATATAACCCTTCTACTATATATTACCTTTTGTGCAATAGGTTCCCAAATATTGTATCCTTTCACACCATAACTATATCTGATGAAGATACATTTCACAGCCTTGTTCTCCAAATTTTTTCACTTCTTTGGCACATGTGCATATGCCTCACAACCAAAAACACTAAGATGTCTTAATGAATGCTTGTGACCTAGCCATGCCTCTATAGGCATCTTATCAACAAGAGTTGATGTAGGAGACCTATTAATCAGGTAATAGGCAATTGCAGTAGCTTCAACCCAAAACCTTTGTTCTAGGCCAACACCACTCAACATACTCCTGGCCTTCTCCATCAGTGTCATATTCATTCTTTCTATAACTCCATTCTGTTGTGGAGAATATAGAGTTGTCTTCTATCTATGAATGCCAAAATATTTACAAAATATATCAAAATCATTAGAGAAAAATTCACCTCCATTATTAGTCGTCAAACAATTTTTTTTTCTTTCTAGTCTACAATTCATCCATTTCTTTAAATTCTTTAAATCGACTAAAAACTTCAGATTTACTCTTTAATAAATATACCCATGTCCTACTATAATCATCAATAAATGAAACATAATATGTGTATTTACCTATCGAAGGAACATCTACAAGACCAAACACATCGGAATGAATAAGATCCAATGCACCACAAGATTTATGAGAACTTGAGTAAAACTGAATGTGATTTTGTTTTCCATAAATATAATGCTCACAGAAATTGAATTCAAGATTATAATCAAACAAACCCTCAACAAGGTTTTTATTTTTCAAGGTCCTTAGAACCTTTTCTCCAATGCGGCCAAGTCCCTGGTGCCATAACATAGTTTTCTCTACAGGTAAATTTGTTTTAGAAGAAAGAGCACCCTTGGGTACCCAAAAGCTATGACCATCTGCTAAAGGTAAAATCGTCACTTCTTCCACATACTTACTTTCCACAAAAGTACTATTGAACTCAATAGTGCATGAATCTAGCTTATACAATGTGTCATATCTGACACCTCTAGCAATCACCATAGCACCTCTAACCATCTTGCATCCTGCATCAAAAAGTCTACCTGCACACCTGCATCTATTAGTTTGCTCACAGATAACAAATTTCATGCTAATCTAGGGATATGTAACACACCATTAATCCTTTTTATTCTACCATCAAGAAACCTAATTTTAATTTTACCATGGCCAACAATGTCTAAATGAGAATCATCACCCAAATACACCTTACCTCCATCAAATTCTTCATATTTAGAAAACCAATCCCCATTAAAGGTCATATGGAAATATGCACCTGAGTCAATCAACCATGCATCATTACTTGCACAATTTTCCAAAGTTGCAATGAATGCATTTCCATATTCCTTCTCAAATGCATAATCAAAATCAAATTTATTCTTTTTCTTCTTTTCTTCTTTGCATTCTTTATGAACATGTCTAGGCTTTCCATAGTTCCAACAAATAACTTTGGACTTTTCAAGAGATTAAGATCTCCACCTAGACTTGGATTTTTCACGCTTCTGAGTATGTGCAGGATCATCATGGAAAAAATAGTCCCTTAAGTGGCAAAAAATTTAGAAAAAATAGAGTTAGACAACTTGACGTAAATATTTGAATAAGTTATCTATATTATTTAAAAAATATGTAAGAATAGAATCTGTAGAAAATTGAATGTAGTTTCTAAAGTACTAGGTTTATTTTTAAAAATAAAATCTATTTGGTGAAAATTTGAAATTTCAATGCAATAGTACTTAAATTTTAGGAAAAATAAGAAGTGGGTATCCTATTCACCACCCTAACCACAATAAAATGATAATATTTTTATAATATTTTAGATATAAGTAGAGGACTCATGTCCGATGTGATGCATATTTTTTGTATTTTTTTCCAAGTAAATAATTAGTTATGAATTTTTATTACAACTTTTAAAAAAAAAAACTTGTATGTCTAACCACCTTAACTTGGTCAAAACTTCACGAAATTCAAAACTTTTTTTTTAATCCTATATTATGCAAAGCTTAGAATGTGACACATGTTTCAGATTCAAAAAATGTGATACTGTTTGAAAGCTATAGATGTTTTTCGATCAACCTATCAATTATGACTTTAGTCGTAATTCAAATAGAAAATGAATAATAATTATTTATTAAATTCAAAGTAAAGCATAATTTATATCAGTGGAAAGCTGAGAATCTCCTTTAAAAACCCTTTTCGTTTTATCAATTTTTGGTAAAAAGAAAGTCATTAGCCACATAGGCCATTATATCACTTACATATTGCCACTTTTTGGCCCATCATGATCCTGCACATACCCTTCTCATTCTTCTTTCCTTTTTCCTTAGGTATTCCATGAACATTTAGGGCCTCCTTGGAAGTGATGAATACCTTCCTCCTCATATCTTTAGAAATAAAATAACCCACCACATCTTTAGTCTTCAAAATAACAGAAGTACTCCCAATAGCCATAACAAGAGAATCCCACGAATTAGGCAAAGAAAAAAGCAAGATCTGACATTTCTCCTCCTCATCTATTTTGATACTAACTGATGCCAATTGGGCCACTAGCATATTAAATTATTCTAGGTAATTTGTGATTTGTCCACCCTCTTCCATTCTCAAGGTATACAACTTCTTCCTCAAGAAAATATTGTTCACTAAATATTTGGCCTGATACATCTCATCAAGCTTCTTCCATAGTTTATGTGCAGAGGTCTCCTTATGGACATTAATTAAAAGAGAGCCTACCAAGCATAATCTGCTCAGACCCTTGGATTTATGATCGATATCATGATATTGAGTAGCCTAAGTAGGATCTGTAGGCCTTGATACATTCTCATCAACAACATCCCATAGATCTCAATCTGTCAATAGATCCTCCATCTTTAGCTTCCACATCTCAAAATTATTTCCAAAAAATTTCTCCACCTCTATTCTCCCTGATGAACTTTCCATCTGACAAAGTATCTTCTACACAAGATCCCACTCAAATTTGGATTAGTTCAAAAAACCCTACAACCCACAATTGAAACCAAAGGTGATCAAGCTCTGATACCACTTGTAAGGAAGGTAAACTAGCAAAACAACTTCCTCTACTAATCTTGAGAGGATACTAATACAAAACTTTTATAGATCTTTAACAATTACATAAATTTAAACAAAAATAAACATAAATATTATAAATACCATGACGCACTGATTTACATGGGGAAAACCCTTTTAGGAGAAAAACCCTACACTCCAAAAGTCGCCCAATATATTATTTAGTAAACCAAAAAGATTACAATATACTTGTAGAGCAAGATTATCATAGGAGTATCACCACTCAGAGATCAAGAGAAAAGACAACTACTATCAAACTCTCAAAATACATCACTGTCTCTCTCTACCACAGCTGGAATACAGTGTGCCCTCATAAAATAGGGTTACATTCTATGGCAAGACAAACCAAAAAAAAATTCACCATTAGATATAAAAACTAATAATTAATAGTCTAAATTTACAATGTATCATTTATCTAATGTATGTTGGTCGTCTTAGTAGTTTCCTGAAAAAGTTAACAAAATATTGTTTACACGCATCCCACTTTTCCCCACCTTATACCATTGTATACACCTATCGGTGTAACTAGGAAATATATATATATATATACATCCTATCAACAATAAACCATATATAATTGCAAGGTTGAGACACAATTTCCCAACACAAGAAGAGAACACATCACAATAAAAAATAAAAATCATGCCATGAATTTTTTTCGAAAGATATCATTGATGTATGCCCCCACTTTAAAGTGGTTGCTACACCATTACTGTGAGAAAGTACTTTAAAGTAGCCAAATTTTTTGCATGAGACGTGAGATATTTCCTTAGAAAACCCTATGCCAAGTCATATGTTTCTAGAATAAGCTACGTCATGAAATAGGAAAGAAGGGTATCCCCACAAATACATAAGGGATCTATAGATTTGGGGTTATTATGTCTTTGCTACAATTTTTTCATAGAGAATTGAATTTCCATCATTCCCTAAATACTCATAGAACTAGAAGAATGACACAAAGAGATCGAAGAAAAAGAAAAATCCTTTCAGGTCAACATGGAAGAGACCTAAATGTCTCGACTCATTGCATCATCCCCAAAAGGAAAACACAAGAAAAATGGAAAAGATAAGAGAGAAGCTTTCGAGTCAACATGGAAGAGACCCAAATGTCTTGGCACCTTGCATCATCCCCAAAAGGAAAACACAAGACAAATGAATTGATTACAACATATAGAGGAATGAAATGTACATATAGAGGAATGCACAAAAATTGAGAGGTACATCAAATGAAACATCATAGGGGATAACATTATGCACATAAAATCACATAAAGAAAACAAACATGAAAAAGTAAAATACTAGTAAGGCACATGCAAGTCAACCTAAAGCAGGTCGTTTATATCCCAATCTTGATCGGTATAAAAGGAAGGAAAAAAATTGGCCAAAGGGAAAAGAGCAAGTTCCAAACTAGGAGAAGCACTAGGTTCAACACTCTTTTTAAGAGATTTGTCATTTAAGCTCATAGAAGAAGAAAACAATGTATTCAACTCATCATGCACTTGTTCATCAATTTTTGCAATGTCAATGTCATCATCTAGATTTATCACAATAGATCGAATGAAAATGTCTGTGGAATATTCTTGTTTATGTTGTGGTGAGGGTATAGAGTCATAATGCATTGCTTCAAGAAGGTTCATATTTTGATTTTCTATCTTCTTCTTATCTTCTTGAGTTTGTAATCTACGAGCAATAACACGTTGTCTATGCCTACTCTCTCTAGCACTTCAATTTCTTTTCAATCTATTGTCAATTTTTGTTTGTGTAAGAACGGGTTTGTTAATCATAGGTTCCTTCTCTTCCTTGGGAGGAATAGAAGAAACAACAATAGGTTGTTCAATTGCTTTCTCTTTGACTTTGTAAACTTTTTTGACTCTAGCAGGGATAATGAGATTGTTTGTGTTATCTCATGGTCTCTTGTAGGAAATTGTGGGAGGTTTTTCAATATGTTTTTCTTCTATGTTTGAAAGGGATTTTGGTTCAATAATTGCTTCATCAAGGATAGGTGTTTCATTTATAGGTTGAGGCATGTTTTGAAGGGATAATTCTACTATTTTCTTTTCTTTGAACTTTTGATATGATTTGAAAAAGAAATCCTCATGAGGCTTGATAGGTTCGATAGCCTCAAGCCAAAATAAATCTAGTGAGAAATTCCCTCAAGTAGAGGTGGGGTTAAATCCACTATTATGCATAGTAAAGATATCATTTCCAAATGGAAAATTTAATCATATATGAACAACTGTAGGGATGAAATTCATGGACTAAAGCCATGGATAGCCTAGCTTCACATGAAATTGGTCTGCTTGCAAAATGATGGAAAATGAGACAGTTAATAGTTTCGGTCCCACTTTTAAAGGGAGATCTATCAAGCCTATCATAGGGAAAACAAACCCAGTATGCATCTTGATCCATGCTTTTAGTATGACATATGTATCTTGATAAAGTTCATGCACATATAAGAATTCTTCAGTGATCACATTCTCTCCATAGATGGGATAAATTAATATCGCATTAGTGGGCTTATCATTGATTTGGCTGGCTATGTAAAGAGGACCATCAAGTGCATATTTGAGTATGTCATTTTGTGAAAAATCAATGTCAAGAGGAATTATAGTTGAGCCCTTATGAGGTCTAGCTTAGATAAATTCTACCACATTATCTATGGGATGTGGTTTTGCATGATCATCATCTATGTTAGCATTGTTCTTAATTTCACTAGGAGGATTGACTGTGGCATGTATATCATTATTGTTTTCCTTATTCCAATAGTTATGAATGAAGTGACTAATACTATAGAAAATTTGTGTTTCATTTTTAGTTTTAAGCAAATTCCTTAGGTTTTGTATGATGGGAACTAAGCTAATGTCTATGCATTCATTAAGCATATGGGCTTGTAAGTTTTTGAATGTTTCATCTAGTTTATTTAGGTCATCCAATGAGATTTCAAGGGAAGTATACAAATATTGAGCCATGGAGGGTTGATTAACAACACTATCAGAAAGAGAGTCAGAAAACCCAAGATCCACGAGTGAGATATCACAGGATGATATCAACCTTAAAGTTTGGTGTCTTATAATAGTATTGTGAATAGGACACCAAGTTGTAAAGAACATATAAGTTTTCCAACCCTAGTGTGCAAACCGTAAAAGCAAAAAGGCAATGCAACAACCTTGAATGAAACACAATTTTCAGATTCTAAGCAATGTAAGTTACTAATTACACAATGCAATAAACTAAACATGAAATGTTTGAATACAATTTTGAATTTTAACAATACACTGAAATAAAGAAATTTAAGCTAAATGCAATGAATTTGATGAAATAACAAATTAGGAAATGAAAATGGGAAAGTAACAGCAACAAACAAAAGCCTAAAACTAAGATTTTAATTTCTAGAAAATGCAAATCAATAGCTAATAGGGACTCATTCGCCTGTAAGGGTGAATGGGTCCTGGTTAAGTTTTTCTAAGACATTTCTATGGATTTCAAGGTAATTTTCAATGCTTTTTCAAATGCCAGAAGGTTCAACTTTGACCTGATAAGGGACTCATTCACCAATAAGGGAAAATGGGTCCTGGTTAGGGGTTTTTAAACTATTTTTGAATAATTTGCAAGTTTTCAGTAGTGTCTATCAACTCTAGGTCTGAGGTAGTGAGTTTTTTAGTTTTAGATTTTCCAAAAATGTAATGTGAAAATGCAAAGAAAAGATGAATGCAAGGGCCTATGTTGAAATGCAATTTTGTTTTGATTTTCAAAAGCAAAAATGGTATGCACAATGACCAATTTGTTTTTGTATTTTTTCAAATTTAGAGAGATGAAAATAAATGCAAATCTAAACCCTAAATGAGATGCAATTGTGAATGCAATGCAAGAAACCCTAAATGAGATCTTAATTCAATGCAAATGAGATGCTAATGAATACAAGATGTAATCAAAGATGCATAAACTTCAAAAATCATAAAATTGCAATGTTCAATATGTCGTGTTCACCATTAATGATTAGGTGCAAAAATTAGGGCTTATCAAGATTAAGATAAACCACTATAATTTCTCCACGCCAAATCACTATAATTTATATAATTATGAGGGAGAAAAGAGGTAAATAAAAATAAAAAATTGACCCTAACTTTTATAGAAACTATAAGGGGAGTTTTTAGAGCTCAAATAGGTGTGTACCTTGCTGCAAGAAGCCTATTTTTAGGGCACAAAGGACTCATTCGCCTTTAGTGGCGAGTGCGTCCCTGTTAGGGTTTCTCAAACAAAGATATGGGTTATTTTCCTTGATGTCTGCACTCTCAAATTCTTGGTTGTCAGCTCTCAAAAAGTTGTATTTAATTATATAGCTTCAATTATTTGTTCTTGCACATTGAAGGTCAATCTTGTAACTTGACAACTTTGAGAATTTTGCTCCAAACTTCTTCTCCACTTGATCTTCAACCTATAAATTTGTAAAACTGAATTCAAAGGAGAAAAAACTTATTGATTGTTAGTGAATAGGGTTTTTCATAATTTAAACCCCTTGAAGGTAATTAAACCAAATGATGAAATGATGTAATTGGAGCATGAACATGAAATGATGCAATCTTACCTTGTAAGATTTCTTGGAGTGTAAATATGCAATCTAACATGTAGTAGCCATGAAGAATATAGATCTTGATTCTTGAATAGATGTGAACAATGCTTGCAAGTAGATCTTCAATGCTACATCAACTTTCTTAGCTCAACAACATGTAGAAATGCACTAAACCTTTGTCATGATGAGATGATCTTGAATTGTTGTAATAAACTCTTGATAATCTGCCTTAAAATGGATTTTAAATGCTCTATAATGCTCTCATGAATGTACTCTTATGATCACTTGAACTTGGTAGGAGAAATAATGTGAATTAACCCCCTATTTATAATAAATTAAGAGATTAACCCTAAAATTCAAACAATTCAAGCCAACACCAGATCTAGAAACAAACATTTTTAAAATCCCACCAGAATGAAATTCAAAAAGGGGGTCCTCATTAAGGGAGAACCCATTTTCCACCTAGGGCGAATGGGTCCTAGCACTATTTTCCAGGACCTTACCTTCGAGGAATGAAATATCATTAAAAAATAATTTGAAATATTTTGATAAAGTGGGGTCCTATAGAGGGAGGACCGATTCACCACCTACAGAAAATGGGTCCTAGCACCAATTTATAGGACCTTGATTTTTCCCAACTAAATGTTATGCAATTTGAATTATGGGTGTTGGGATAGATCTTCAAGAGGTTTCATAAATAAGGCTTAAATTTGAATTAAAGGGGCTAATTAACTCTAATTAACTGCAATTAATTAAGAGGACCCTAGATAAGTGTGAAGTGTGTTACAACACTTTACAATACTTAAATAAGGTAAAAATTAAGTTAATGTTATTAAAAGGGGGCCCAAGATCAATGTGAATGTGTTACAATGTATTACAACACTAAACCTAGGAAAAATTAGGTTAATTCAATGAAAATTATTCCCAAACCAAGTAAGCAAAAAGGATACTTTTTTTGTTACTACATACGGTATATATATGAAATAAATTTTGAGAAGAAGATAAGATGATGTGCAAAAGGTATGACATAGAGTAAAATGATAGATCATGTATGGACTATTACATGGTTCAAGTGTGCAAAATTATATGAATGAGCAGACAAAATTGTTGAGTACACTTTATAGTGAAGTGTTTTGTATTTTGTGCTTCATTGGAACTGAACTCCAACACAATGAAGGTGCATTCTATCAGTTCACCTTTTGGCAGTGAGCCATTTTTTTTAAAAGTTTACTTCAAGTTGTGAGCCTTCAAGGACAATGAGTAATGGCACTGAGCCCTTGTAATATTCTATATCTGGGTATATTATATTGTGAGTTAATCCTCATTATGGTTTTTCCCATTTTGAGATCTCCATGTAAAAATATTGGTGTTCATGTGCATTGTGATCTTGTGTTGATTCCATGCTTTCACTTGTTATTACAGTTAGAGTTGTGTTATTACTTGGATGGATATTGTGTAAATGGTTTAATGGAATACTAATTAGCCCGCCCTCTCAGTATTTTGGGTGTTCAACAATTGGTATCAGAGCCTAGTTCCTCTTAAGAAGTCTAACAACTTGAGGAAGATCTTGGAACTTGAATACATGGTAGATAAGAGATTCCCCTTTCCCCTGGAAGTGATTCCTACTGAGCATATTGAAGAAGATTGTATCTTAAATAATGATGGTGAACTTGAGATTTCTCTTGAAGATCTTGACAGAACTAAAGAAGAAAACAAGGATTTGAAGGAAAGTCTCAAGGAAGCAAATGATTCCATTGATAAATAGAGAGAAAAAACCAAGAAATTAAAAGAAAGACATAGAGAAGTTAGTGATCAATTGAAGAAAGAAAATGAGGACATCACCAGACTAGAAGTGCAAGTGGAAGAAAAGAGAAGAATTGAGAACTGACAGAAAGATGAAACTCAAAGAAAAATGAATGAATGAGTAAATCTTGAACAAGAAGTAGAAACTCTAATATCAGATCTGGAGAAAGGAAGAGCTCATGAGGACAAATTCAAAACAGGTACTACAATACTAGATGAGTTGATTGTAATTCAGAAACCTTCTAAGGATAGAGGTGGTTTGGGACTTGAAGAAGGACAAAGTTCAAAGACAAATAAGGAATCTAACAAGGCTAAAAATCAAAAGCAGACTCAAAGCAATGGTAGATAGATCAAGAATCAAAGAATAAATACCAAAAGGACTCCTATCAGACAAGGAAATTCTCAAAGGTACTTATCTTTTAATGGTATCTGTTAAACTTCCAATAGGTCTAGACATATGAAAAAATATTATGGAAATAAAATAAAACAGAATGATAGAATGAATCAAAATGCTTTACCATTCACCGGTAAATGTTTTAAATGCAAAAGAATTGGACAAAAAGCTATAGAATGTTGAAGTCAAACATTAAACAAAATGATATATCCCTTAAATGGAAATTTTTATCACTACAATTTATTTGGAAACAAGGCTAACCATTGAAAATATAGATTGAATAAAGGACAATTTGGATGGAAAAATGTTGTTTGCCATATTTAGGTATGTGCAGGATCATCATGGAAAAAACAGGCCCTTAAGTGGCAAAAAATTTAGAAAAAATAGAGTTAGGCAACTTGACGTAAAAATTTGAATAAGTTATCTATATTATTTCAAAAATATGTAAGAATAGAATCTGTAGCAAATTGAATGTAGTTTCTAAACTACTAGGTTTTTTTTTTTTTTTAAATGTATTTGGTGAAAATTTGAAATTTCAATGTAGTAGTAGTTAAATTTCAGGGAAAAAATAAGAAGTAGGTTGCTTGACCACCCTAACCACAATAAAATGATAATATTTTTTATAAGATTTTAGATATAAGTAGAGGACTCATGTCATGTGATGCATATATTT
This sequence comes from Sequoia sempervirens, assembly GCA_007258455.2. Taxonomy (NCBI): domain Eukaryota; kingdom Viridiplantae; phylum Streptophyta; class Pinopsida; order Cupressales; family Cupressaceae; genus Sequoia; species Sequoia sempervirens. The sequence continues at coordinate 162,241,222 of VDFB02000013.1, read as the reverse complement.
TTGTAATTTTTTCCAAGTAAATAATTAATTATGAATTTTTATTACAAATTTAAAAAAATATAAAAACTTGTATGTCGACCACCTTAACTTGGTCAAAACTTCATAAAATTAATTTTTTAATCCTATAGTATGCAAAGCATAGAATGTGACACATGTTTTGGATTCAAAAAATGTGATACCATTTGAAAGTTATAGATGTTTTTCAATCAGCCTATCAATAAGGACTTTAGTCGTAATTCAAATAGAAAATGAATAATAATTATTTATTAAATTCAAAGTAAAGCATAATTTATATTGGTGGAAAGTTGAGAATCCCCTTTAAAAACCCTTTTTGTTTCATCAATTTTGGGTAAAAAAAATTCATCAGCCACATGGGCCATCATATCAATTACATATTGCCACTTTTTGGCCCATCATGATCCTACACATACCCATTTGTACCAAATAGGGACACTTTGTGAGAAATTGCAAAGAAAAAATGTGAAAAGAGACTATTTGGTAAAGAGATATGAACCAATCACTAAGGTTGATTCAGTAGAAGTTAAGAAGGAAATGGAAAGTATTCTAAAGAAGGAATGAGAATCTGAAAGGAAAGGAGAGTCAGAAGTATCAATTTCATCTGTGTCATTCTTCGATGCAGATAAACCAGTCAATAATTAAACCTAGGCAAGTGGGTTAGGGGGAGCAATATAAGAAAATTTAATATCCCCCTGTTAGTATGGTGTTGAATGTCATGACACTAATGAATTGATTGAAGATAACAAATTCAAAATCTCATGCAAAAGGAATTTCACATGGACATGTGTGAAAAAGGAATATTGAAGAACTTGAAATGATAGAAACACACACAAATATTGGGGACATCTACATGCAATATTAAGAATTTATTGCTAAAGCAAATTGGATCAAAGAAATAAATTTATGTCAAAGAAAAATTCATTTGAAGAAGGTTAATTGTGGAAGAAAAGGAGAGTGTGAAGCAAGCTTGAAGAGTCCATAGCATTTCCATACTGTAGAATTTTAGTGTTTAGCTTTGGTGTGTATTGGTACTCAAATCTACTATCCACTTGAATCCTAAAGGGCTGCCAGGCCTAATGGTCAGATTCAAGGAGAGATTTGGACAATGAATGAGAGATTGAATTTAAAACCCACTTCTCCACTGCACTTTGGGCTCTGTGAGACCCAGGAAGGTGATCCCAATAGTGTGCTTTCAAATACTTGTGTGCCAAAGTATCAAGTACAAATTAAATAGATAATTCTCTTTTATATGAGTTGACGACAATTTCACTCACAGAAAATAGGTCAAATAAAATCTTCATAGACAAGACCGCAAAGAGACTATCCTTCTTGAAAGATATGGAACAAAGACAACCTAAGGGGAAATTCTACATTACAAGACAAAGATTGGCTTTTTTTCAATCCCAATTCTCTGATAACCAGGTCATGGTTGCACTAGGGTCACTCTCGCTTGGTAATGATGTGATATTGATGTTAATCTCAAAGAGACTATGGTTGTTCTTTGAACATTTTAGATAAACATTCCAAGTTCAAAAGATAAGATTAAACATCATGAATCCAAAAAAAATTCCGTAACATTTCATGAGTATCACAAATTCTTTGTTATCACTTAAGTAGATTTAGCATTAAGCATTCAGAAAATTTATGGAAAACAAAATATTTTCAACAAAATTCCTTCCATTCATTTAAATTTTGGAACATTTTCAAATATTTAAACATCTATTCTAAAACAAAGTATAAAAAATACTGAAAAATAAAAGTTTCTCCTGGATATTCTCCATGGATGCCCCAAAGAATTAATTAAAACAAGGGAAACCACTTTATACTTCACTAGATTGCTCCATAGCTACATATAAAATGGTGCAAGCTTTTAAAGAAAGGGTTTTGTTTATGGACATCGAGTAGGTTCTATATGCACCCTTAAATGGCATAGCATATAGTCTTTTTCAGGTGAACTAACAAAACCAGCTACAAAAGATACTAAGATAGGTAGCTATCTAATAAGCTCTAATATCAATTAATGTCTACATGCATACAAAGTTTTACACCCAAATGGTTAAGAAAATAATAAGAAAGAACAAAACTTAAAAAAAGTTTATGCTCCTCTGACATCCACAAATTCTGAGCTTAAAATAAAAATGAAGCATCGTCTGGAATTTTATAGAACACAAGGCTCAGACAGGATAAGACAATTACATGAGAGGAAATATAAGGGACCAATCTCATCAAGGCACGTGGAATATTACGACCAATAGGAGAATTGCAATTGAAGTCAATGGAAGTCAACTCCAATTACTCATTGAAGCTCTTCGGATTCTACTTTTTCATCTGAAATCCAGGATGATACTTTGAATCAGGATAATGTGTAGGGGCTTCCCATAAATTCAGAATGATAAGGTGAAATTTTTTCCCCCTACACTTCACTTGGCTTCGGTTCTGTCACTCTCATGAATGGGTTCTCCCAAAAACTGGCATTTGCTCCCACCACATGTGAAATATCAAGATCCCCAACATTTCGGTGGACTCAAAGCCATTTGCATCATCACTTCCCAAAGTGATTGAACCAGACTAAAAATTATTCCATCCATGATTCATTTTTTGCTAACCGTCCATACCCAAGCTTTGCATCACAATCGATATCTCCTACAATCACAAATTCCACATATTAAATCCCTTTAAAAAACAAAAAAAAAAATTATAACATCTCATGTAAATACAACCATTATTCAAATGTTAGTACAAAAATCCCATAATTAACACGCCTTTAAAAGTATATCATGAATCCTCATACATACACTAGATCATTGGGATCATTAGACAAATTTAAATTTTCACATTTTATTTCACATTGCAACCTGATACCCAATACTCGGTACTCAACTTTACCCACTTACTTTCCTGAACCTTGGTTATACCAGAACTCCACTATACGAGACTCCTTACTAGACTGCTTCTTATCAGACTACTTCATACCAAACCAGAGTCTTTTGCTTGAACTTTACATTACCTTTCACCTTTTCTGAGTCTTTGGTACCTAGTATCCGGTGCACAAAACACTTACAACACGAAGTACTTTTTTCTTATTATCAAAGATTTCTCTTCCTTTCTTCACTTTCGGTGATCTTCCCATTAGCTAGTTCCTGCCATAAGAGTTATATTTTTCACTTGGGTTCCCAAGTCTTTTTAGTCTTGGGGCATGTTGTGAGACCACACAACAATTTGCAACCAATAAAACAAAATTTAAATCAAACTTGAAATTAAACCACCAATTGTAAATTAAAACTTATGCATATTTTAAAACAATAACTTTCTACTTTACCTAGATTTTGGCATAAAAAAGTAAAACTCCACCAGAAATATCTGTGTGTGCTCTAATTAATTCTAGTTTTTGGAATTTAGTAAAATGAATCAGTTCATTAACATTGAACTACATAATATTGTAATCCGCCAAAGCCAACCAGGGATAGAGCCTTGCTCCCAGACAAGTTTCCATAGCCCCGACAAGGTTATCTTCGTAATTCCCCCAAACATAGCTCTACTATCGGTCAGGCATCTGTAGCCCCAGTAGAGTTATTTGGATTGCCTAAAGAGTTGATATCCTTTTTTTTTTTAGATATTGCAATGATAGCTCATTTTTCACTTTTGATATTGCAATAATAGCTCTTTTATCAACTTGCAAGCATTGAAGCACCGCTATTAAGTTTGGAATTACAGTGGTAGTGAAGGTTACTTTTTGATTTTTCATTCAATATAAATCCCTTCATCAATTCGCTACATCCCAAAAATTCATTTAATGATTCCCTGTAAGTGTGTGTTTCTAGCTAATTTTTACTAATTTATGTCGAATCCTAGCTAACTATAGATTGCTATATGTTAAAAAATATGCATAAATTAAAATTTAGCAATAGACAACTTAATTACCAAATTTAAATCTAAATTTAGAAACATTAGTTACCACCCTTCCAATTAAATTTTATGGCAATTACTAAAATTTATGCTAGTTATTTCGACTTGACGACACTGCACTTTATTAATGGATCAAAAATGTCATGATTACCTTCAAACACGATCACATTATTGTGCATTAAATTCACACGCCTTACTTAGCATGTACTATCTCTTCAACTAACTCGGGTGATGACGTGTACTGCCTCACCGGCTTCATTTTCCTATGTATCTCGCACACATAACACCTCCATAATTAATACGACTCTTTTAAACAATTTGAAATGACCACTATTAACTTCAAAATCTTCAACTTGCTTGATTCGAAATCTCTGTACTGCTCAAATTTAAAGCAATTTCACCAGATACGTGAAAAGAATTAATATTATTTAACCTTTAACTCTAAATATTATTGTTCAGTTGCCACCTCGCTTATGATTTCCCAAAAAACAATTACTCAACACAACTATGTACCAAAACTTTGCTTACGACTATAAATTCGTGCATTTCTTCTCAAATTCTCCACACTTCTCTTTCCTTTTCCTTTTATTTTATTTTTTTGTAAATCCACTCTATTCTATGTCTTTACATTTGCTTCTTAGCCATGGATACTCTAATTTGCTTAGGTTTTTCTCGTAGACATAATGTTTTCTTAGGAATTATCACACCACAAAGGCTTGAAAAGGTCTTCATCATCAGGACTTCCAGTTTCACTATGCCAAATTTATGCTTAGTCTTTGGGGAAAGATATGTTGCATCCAACCGCTACTTTCATTTCTACTCTGAAATTGCTTCTCACTTTGTAGTGTCACTTCTAGACATTGGGCTACCTATTGAAGACGTTCGTGTTGCTTCCAACTTAATAGTGAGGCCTAAATTCTTGGAGAATCTGGATACCATTTCAGCTGTTGCACATCCGACCATTAGGATTCCCTCCATGGATGATATTCCTCGGTTCTTGGAACACAGCGAAGTGGTTCCACTTCAACCCTTTCTTACTGATCTCCATATCCAAGACTATGAAACTCATCGGAAACTCGCCTACATAGGGTATTTAGCCTTGATAGAAGAGGCATCCCAGATCGACTAAATGGCTATTATCGTTTGCAACTTTGCTCACTCTCCTTTTGAATCTATTTTGATTTTTTAAACCAAGATTTTCATATCTGATGTATATACGTGATACATACACACACACATATATATTTATATATATATTCTGGTTTCTTTTAAAAGTATGTTTTTACTGTGAATGGCTTTATTATTTCTCTTTTTCAATTCAATTTTGCAAAATATTTGAATTCACTCTCATGCATAAAATAAATTTAAGTAGGATTTGTTAATGCAGAGGCCAAACAAAAGAAAAGAACAAAATGAAACAATTTTTTTTTTAAAGCACAAAGAAAACCCCTAAAAAAACTAAAAAACACAAAACTAACCCGAACTACCCTAACTCTAACACAACAAAAGATTAATGCTAATAAAGCAATTTATTTCAATTTCTACTGCTATTTCTTCTACAGTTTTAGTACGAATTACAACAAATTTTTCTTTAAATTATCTTATCAAAATTTTCAATATTCTACTGTAACAATGGAATATCTTAATCTTTTTGCGTTTAAGCATCATAAATTCAAAAGTGTACTTACCAAAAATTTGGCTCAAATGTATGAAAATGATCTCATTAGAGATCAATTGCACGCATTTCGTCTAATGCGGAAATACTGTGCCTTCTTCCAACCCTGTTCCATTTCCATGAACGACTACGTTCATTTCTCTGTTTCCTTCTCTTCTACAAATCTTCATATCTTCAACCTTGTCTTCACTTTGACTTTTGTTAGACCAAGATATATCACTACTTATATCACTATCAGAAAGAGAAAAAGTTAAAACTTGATATTTTGTATCTTGTATAAAATCAAGAAAATGTCTTTTTATAGCTGGTGAATTCCCAACTTAAACCACAATACACACGTTTCCCACTCGATTTTCCTGCTCCATCTCATTATCTATGTTTTCCATGTATACAGGGAATGATGATTCATCAATGCCATTTCCTCGTTTGTGATGAAATATCTCTAAATCTAGACATTCTTGCCTATTTCCCTGGAAAGCGTTAGAATTTTCTTTATAATAATTGCAGTTTTCTAACTATTTTGGTATATTGGTTATTTTTTTAATATTTCCAACTCCACTAGGGAAAAATGTTTTTCTCATTAACAATCCCTTTCTTTTAGCAGTTAAAACTTCTTTTGTTAACATAATTGCTCCACTTATGGCCAAACTTACCCTAGTTAAAAAAAATTCACACTCAAGTTCATTGTGATCAGTTGTATCATGAATTCTACACTCGGTGACTCTCCCAAAAGTAAGCAAACTCAAAGGATGCAGTTTCTGATTAAAGATTTTACAAAGTTTTCCAATTTCCATAATGAAAACTAGCTTGCATTCAATCTCACTTACAAGCTTCTTGCTCGACTTAGAATTAACATTTCAAAGCATAATTCTCCAATTCCAAAGGATGAAACCTAAAATATCAAAATAATGCCCTCATTCTAGCACTAGTTCTTGCTGATGACAATTTCACTCGCATAAAACAAGTCGAATAAAATATTCAAAGACAAGACCATGAAGAGCCTATCCTTCTTGAATGATATTGAACAAAGAAAACCTAAGGGGAAATTATGCATTACAAGACAATGATTGGCTTTCGTTCAATCCCATGTCTTTGATAACCAGGTCATGGTTGCACTAGGGTCACTCTCAGGTAATGATGTGATATTGATCTTAATCTCAAAGAGACTATGGTTTTTCTTTGAACATTTTAGATAAACCTTCCAAACTGAAAAGATAAGTTTAAACATCATGAAACCAAAAAAAATTCCATAACATTTCATGAGTATCACAAATTCTTTGCTATCACTTAAGTAGATTTAGCATTAAGCATTCAGAAAATTTATGGAAAACAAAAAAAATTCAACAAAATTCCTTCCATTCATTTAAATTTTGAAACATTTTCAAATATTTAAACATTTATTCTAAACCAAAGTATAAAAAATAAAGTTTCTCCCAGTTATTCTCCATGGATGCCCCAAAGAATTAATTAAAATAGAGCAAACCACTTTATACTTCACTAGATTGCTTCACAACTACATATAAAATGGTGCAAGTTTTATAGAGAGAGTTTCATTTATGGACACCGAAAAGGTTCTGTATGCACCCTTAAATAGAACAAAATACATTCTTTTTCGGCCAAACTAACAAAACTAGCTACAAAAGATACTGAGATGGGAAGCTATCTAATAAGCTATGATATCAATTAATGTCTACGTGCATACAAAGTTTTACGCCATAATGGTTCAGAAAATAGGAAAAAAGAACAAAAATTAAAAAAAAATTATGCTCCTCCGACATCCACAAATTTTGAACTTAAAATAAAAATGAAGCATCCTCTGGCCTTTTATAGAACACAAGGCTCAAACAGGATAAGACAATTCCATGAGAGGAAATATAAGGGACCAATCTCATCAAGGCACGTGGAATATTGCAACCAATAGGAGAATTGCAATTGAAGTAAATAGAAGTCCACTCCAATTACTCATTGAAGCTCTTCGGGTTTTACTTTTTCATATGGAATCTTTGTTAGGATGATACTTCGAATCAGGATAATGTGTAGGGGCTTCCCATATATTCAGAACGATAAGGTGGAATTTTCACCCCCTACACTTCGCTTGGCTCTGGTTCTATCACTCTCGGGAATGGGTTCTCCAAAAAATTGGCCTTTGCTCCCATCACATGTGAAATACCGAGATCCCCAACATTCTGGTGGACTCAAATTCATCTACATCATCACTTCCTAGAGTGATTGAACTGGACTAAAAATTATTCCATCCATGATTCAAGTTTTCCTGACCGTCCATACCCGAGCTTTGCATCATAATCGATATCTCCTACAATCACAAATTCCACATATTAAATCCCTTTTTTTTTTAAAAAGAAAAAACATTTATAACATCTCATGTAAATAAAACCATTATTCAAATGTTAGTACAAAAATCCCATAATTAACACGCCTTTTAAAATCATATCATGAATCCTCATACATATACCGGATCACCAAGATCATTAGAAAAATTTAAAATTTCACATTTTATTTCACATTGCAGCCCAGTACCTGATACCCGGTATTCAGCTTTACCCACTTACTTTCCCAGACCTCGGTTATACCAAAACTCCACTATACCAAACTCCTTCTTACTAGACTGAGCTTCATACCAGACCAGATTCTTTCGCTTGAACTTTACATTACCTTTCACCTTTTCTATGTTTCTGGTACCCAGTATCTGGTGCATGAAACACTTACAACATGAAGTACCTTTTTTTATTATCAAATATTTCTCTTCCTTTCTTCACTTTCGGTGATCTTCCAATTAGCTAGCTCCTGTCATAAGAGTTATATTTTTCACTTGGGTCCCCAAGTCTTTTCAGTCTTGGGGCATGTTGTGAGACCACACAACAATATGCTCAATAGACACAATACCTTAAAGGTTTGTCTTACCTTCATGGTAATTCCTAATTTAAACATAAGAGATGTAATACATTAAGTTCAACACACATTCATATTGAGATTGATAAGTAGATTTGATTTAAAGTATAGCTGCTCACAAACAATCTTAGGAAACTATAATATTAAACGCTAGTTCCTAATCCCATGGTAGAGTTACCTAAACCATGAAGTTTAAAACTCATTGCAGCTTTCACTCTGTCATAATTATGCCTATCATATGGTGCATTACACCATTGATACTAGAAACCAAACTAGTAATACTTTATTAACCCAAGCATACAGTTGCACAAACCTCTGTTTATGATCATACAATTTAATTCATTCTTTGAATGAAAGTAATAACACAGAACAAACATTCAAGGTAAAACAAGAAGAAAAATAACATAAACTCTTGATGTCTTTTATTCATAATCTATGCAATGTGTACAATGGAGACAACTAACTTAGAATAAATGATCATTAACATGCAAATATAACATTGTTGTGAATAAATTCTTCATTACATGACTTAGAAATCTTTGGAAACCTAAAACCAAAACACTATACATTCTAGAAACTATTACAAAATATGCTTACCTGTGAAACAAAAAAGAATGAGTAACCCCCTTTTTGCTAAAAAAAAAAAATCTACACTTAAGGAAAATGAAAAACCCTAAATGGAGATCCGTTGTAGACACTTGGCAACATTCAACTCCATAGATCAATAACTTCCTATCACTTGAAGAAAAACCCATCTACATTGAACTCCTACCTCATCATTCACTTGCAACAGAAAAATATTCCCTTCTCGGGAAGACTTATCATTCCTTATGCCCTACTATAGAAAATATATTCCTTTTCCTTGCAGCTGAAAAATCCCTCAAGTGAGAGCTCTCATTCTTCAGTCTCGGATGTAAAAAAACCCCCATCTATGTATTCACCATTTACTTTTATCAGTAGCTTCGTGGAATACATTATATCATTACTCAACAAATAAAGTTTATAATTTTATCTTGAAAGATCAAACTTCACTTTATTGGGCAATAAAATAATTACCCATGCCTCTATATTTTGCATTTTCCCTGAGCACCCAAAACCTTTTATTTTTACATAGTGAATAAATTAATTAAAATTACTTGTGCTTATAAAAATACTTATCCCAATAATTTCCTTCACAAGTTTCACCTTACTTCTCCCATCGTTGAAAATGACTCACCAAATAATGATTGAAATTAAAACTTGGGCCCCACACTTTACTCCATCACCGCACATCTCTAATTTAGTGTGAGAAATAAAAAAAATTATTAGTGATGGGCGATACGTTATTTGTTGCAATTTACACAAGAATCACGCAACATTTTACCCTTCAATTATTTCCCAACAATTAAAATTTATTTTAATTGTGAGAGACTTAATCATTTCTATTAGGCTACAAAAGGATTTATTCCCATGCACATTTGATTATCTACTCCACCAAACACTTTATCAAATAATAATATTTGACACCAATCATGGACCCCACCGCTACTTTACAAACTTTACCGGGCTTTTCAATCGCATATGGCAAATGCAACAAAAGAAAACAAAAGGTAATAGAGATGGGCAATATGCAGCACATGGCATCGCACATTGCGAATGCAAGGAGAAAAAAAGATACAGAACAATGCTACGCGATAGAGAGGACTTAGCATTGTGCATCGAATCAATGATAGATGAAGCTCCTCCTCATTTGGCTACACCAAGCAACCCTATCTTCTTCCATTAAAATTGTGCATATAGCCTCCAATTCATTTTGCCCAATTCATTCATAGTTGGGTCATTTTTTGGGATGAAAGGGCATTTTTGCAGCTGCCAACAACCAAAATATATCTCAAACATGCCTAAAGTTCATGTCTAAGCATTAGGAATGGTCATGGGATGAAATTAAAACGTGGAATGGTATTTTTGAGCTCCAAAACACGCCCGAAAATGTGTTGGAAAGCAAAAAACGTGATCAACATTCCTCCTTGCACAATACACGCTTGAATCTACCCAAAATGTTTCAAAGGAACCGCCATGAAGATCAAGAGGTGTCAAGTCCTTGATGCAAAACATAAAAACTGTCAAAATATGCCCCAAAATGGTGATTTCGCACCATCACTAATAAGATGTGAGAAAGATTTTTGAAATCACGATGAGCGATAAGAAGTTGAGAGCATGCTCCATCGCCAATGTGCTGAGGAAAAGAGCCCTCAAATCCATGATAGGTGATGAGAGAACACAATATCGCTCCATCGTTGATTTGGGATGAAAAACTAGAATGTAACAACGATGGGCGATGAGTTTTGTGTGAATCCGTGAGTGTCGCTTCTTGACAAATCACAAGCAAGAATTAAACTTGCTTTGATAAAATACATTTGGAAATGTATTTTATTTTTCCCTAAATGCATATTTTACCTTTCCATAGTATTTAAAACATTAAAAATATTTTAAACATAAGCATTTGAAACATTATAAAAAATGCAAATTTTAATTACGCTTGTTGTCTAATTGGAGGAAATTCACTATGCAAAAATGTTGACACCTAGAGCCATCATTTTTTATGTGTGTCCATAATAAATTATTTAGAGAAAACCCATTTCCTCAAAACTTGCATCACCGAAATATTTCTAGGACCTCCTTTGTAAACTGGCCCCTGGAATGTGTTTATCACACCTGAAATGCATTAAAATAATGCATCATATGACCTCTGCTTTTGACGAAAATGGATCTAAAGACGTTTCAGACCTAAAAAAGAAATGGGTTGTCCTTAGAATTTGAAAATTTGAAACTTTTTTAGGACACCAATTTCGGCCATGTTGCAGTCAGCAACACAATAATTAATTCATCAAAACTCATCCAGGGACCATGAAACTGGATAGACATGTATAAATTTAAACCAAAAATTTAGTGCAACAAACAACTTGGAAAAATTCATCCTGAGGTGTAAGATATTCAATGTCAAAGTGGCTCGCACAGACATTTCTGCAATTTCACGTATCAGAAACCAATTCGAGCACACCCAGTCACCTCCTTGAAAAATTATCAGATCACCTTCTGGGAAGCCACCACTGGAAACATTAGAGAATTTAGGTCCATTGAGCATGTGTGCAAGAGGGCTCTCCTTCAATCCACATTATTCACCAAATATTAAGGGTCAAACTTGACCACCTTGAAACATTTAGAAAATGCAGATGTACAAACAGAGCAAACTGCATTTGCTTTTGACCTGGTAAAAATATCAAATCAGACCCTGATGCTTTGAAACTGGACCATGGAGCATATGAATGTGGGGGAATGCAGGGCACCAATCCTTTTGTCATGATGATCACCTAGCTGTGAAATATCAGTCTGAACAGTAGGCCACTTCATAGGTCTGAGAATTTGCAAACAACAAAACAGTCTCAAAACCCTCTAGCTTTTCTTTTCAAAACTCATCATAGGAGGTTGAAACTGAGCAAGCATGTTACCATATGTCAAATGAATATGTTCACCAAAATATTTGACATGAAAATCAACTAGCTCTAATTTATGACCCTCCAAAGTAGGTCATTGGGGCAGATTTTTCAGGGGCACTTTTGAGTGTGCAAATCAACATTTTTCAACATGGGCACTCAAAATTTTGAAAATTTTGAAGGTGCCATCAGTTTGCATGCAAAAGGTAAGCAATTATTGTTATACATTATTCTCTATGAATTATTCATTTGCATATAATGGATACACCTCAAGTCATAGGCAACTCAAAGAGGCCAAAACCACTATTTAAGAAGTACCCTACTAAAACCCTAGAACTCAACCCCTTGGGTACATTTTCAAAAGTTCCCCTTGGTGTCATTTTGACTGAAGACATTGGGATATATATTTATAGGAATTTGGAAGATCCTAGTTATGGAAAGGCACTTAATTGTGGTTTGAAGAGTTAATTGGAGATGACTACACCCTAAAAATGGAACACAATGTGTTGACAGAGATGGAGTTAGATGTGTGATTGATCTTGACTTTAGCAATGAAGAAAAATTTATTAGATTGACACTAAGCATATTTCATGACTAGTTTGTTTGGCTTGGTGATTCGTATATGATATCGAAAGAAGCAATTAGAGTTGTTATTGTTTTGTCTTCCTCCAGACCTACTCCTGTATGCAATTTTGACAAAGGAAAATGATTGATAAAGAACAAAGGTATTGAAATCAATAATCCAATAGTTCCATATGCAAGTTTGGTTATTTCACACATGATTTTTGGTTACAATGATTTTTCTACAACTGCAATTGACTTAGCTTTAGAAATGGTTGAGAAAAAGATCAAATATGATCTTTGTGAGTTGCTCCAGCAACAACTATTAGAGAATTGAATGATATCAAGAAGAAGAAATACACATTTAGGTATAGAATTTTGATTATATTTTTAATATTTTACTTTATGAGGGAATTTCCTCATATAGGAGAAGTTGTTTGGGTAAATACCAAAATGGTTGCACATCAAATCAAAGATGTAATGAGAAATATTAGAGATTTGGATGCACAAGGTAATGCCCTTGTTGCATTCTTTGGAAAATTACAAAGAAGAATGAATAGAAGACAAAGAATTCCAAGAGAACTATTCACAAAATATATGAATGACAAAATTTCTAGTATCCACTGATTACTGCATTATCAAAGCAATTGAACCGAGAATTACATGGATTCCTAAGTTGGGCTATGAAATTGAAAAATATTATGTTGTTGTATATATCAAAATGTTAATTAATAGTCCTCGGGACTTTAGAACTTACGTTGAAGTGCCTCTAGAAATTCATGAAAAATTAGAAGGGATCTTCGATAACTCAATAACTACCTCCGGAGAAAAGAGAAAATCTACTGAGGTCCATATATTGATTTCTCAAATAGAGCTCACTCCAAGTAGACTCAAGTAGCTAGCTAGGAGAAAGTTACATCTTCAAATAGTTCCTAGAGCTATCTCCATTTCCTCATAATCCATTGTAGAAAGCACAAGTACATTGAGTGACTCATTTAAAGAACTAAAAAGTCAAGTAGTAAGTGAAATGGTTACTTTGGTCAAAGAAAAAGGCTTGTTGGAAGTTGAAGATAGATGCAAGTCTACACATAGCATTGCACTTGAGAAACTTAAAGAAGTTCAAGAGTGTGAAAAGAGGCCGGAAATCTATTATCATTCTATTTAAAATGGCCTAATGTGATTCAAAGATTCAAGGATGTTGAGGACACAATTGAGACACAAATAAAGTATGCATCTAACACCTTTAATCCAACTCTAGATCTAGATGATCAAAAATGGTATGGTTTAACAAAGCAGTATGAAGAATATATCACATTACACAAGGAGAAAGTAAAAATGATTGAACAATATGGGAAGCTTAGAGATCTAATAAAGATTAAGTTCACACCTATCTACTATGCTCTTTCTCTAGATGATAGGATTTTGAACTCAAATCACTAGTACATAAACAACAATATATGACTAAAAAAGCTACTAAAAGTTGCATATGAATGACTGAACATGATCACATGACCATTGGTAGTTTATTTCTAGTCATTTATAATGTGACCAGATTGATGACTAAACCATTTTTAGTCATTTATTGGTTGTTCTAATTGATCAATTTGGTAGTATATTTATTCATTGATTGTTGTAATCTAGTCACTTATTTAGTCATTTTTTATTCACTAATATATTTAGTCATTGATTTAGTCATTGATTGCTATAATCTAGTCACTTATTTAGTTAGTTTTATTCATAAATATATTTAACTGGTCACTTATTTAGTTATTTTTATAGACTATTTTTTGTGCATTGGTAGTGTATTTAGTCATTAATTTTAATCATCATTTTGATCAATTTGGTAGTATATTTAGTTATTTTTATTCACTGATTTCATTGGTCATATATTTAGTCATATTTATTCTTTTTTTTCTTATTTCTATCAATTAGTAGTATATATTTAGTCATTTTAATTGATAGATATTTGAGGATTTAAACATAAAACATAGAAAAACTAACCAATCATCAATTGTACACAATAAGATAGCCATTAAGAAGGAAAAATCGGTGAAATTTATTAATAAAAGAAAGGTGTTCTAGTTACAGCTTAGAAAGAGAGTATTACAATTTTTACTTTCAGTCATAAGACTGAAAATATGAATGCAAGAAAGAACTTCTCCAAAAACTTCTGCAATGATAGAAACACATGCTTGGAGACCTTCAATGCGAGTGCATGCCCCTTTCATCTCTTAAAACTTCTACAATGTGGGGAATCTTCCTAGAGCAATAACATGTAGAATCCAAGAAGGAGAGTGTTGATCATGTCCCATATATGAAGCTCTCTCCTTCAATGCAGTCAACAATAATCTTATAATCTTTCCTCCTTTATATGCAACAAGCCATCTAATATGAGTAATAGGGTGCTACCTTTTCCGCCATGAATGAAGTTGTGTCTCGACAACCAACAAAATTACTATTAGTATCAATTCAAAAGGAATAAAAGTGTGTTGTACATTGAAAGTTTACAAAAGTAAGTCCAAACACAGCATAAAGATAAATCAATTAAAAAATTGTAGCCTTGTCAACAAATGCCTTAAACAAAGTGTTCAACATAGTCTTGAAATATGCATATTGAACCCTTGATTTTAGAACCTTGTTCAAAATTTAAGAAAGGTGATACACTCAGATTATAGAATGAAGGTTATCAACGCTAACCAGACTAGAACAATGATATCAATAGAAATTTCCTAGAAACCAATCCCAAGAATTTCATCAGACTTATACAACAAAAATGTCAACCCTAGTTCATGTGTTGTCTCAGTAAAAACCTGCACCATGAAAGAATCCATTTATACATAAATTTCAAATTAAGTTGATGAGAAAAGATCTTTGATATCCAACTGGGAAGCCTTAACATCTAAAAATTACTAACCTAATGTTTCACAACAAGTTTCCAAACTGTGACATCATCTTTACTTAAGGAATCAGATATTGATCCACTACCATATTAGATCTCATAGGATTCTCCTTCACAAACAACAAATGATATATATTAATTATTTAGAAACTTCCTTAATATCCCCATGTAAGCAGACTAAACTAAGTGAGGTTGATGGTTTGAAGTAGAGTACCATCTTCTTAGTATGTGCCTGACTTTGATCATGACTTGTATCTTGAATGAAAATAGCAAGCTAGCTACATTGTAAAATCATTGTTAGAAAAATAACCACAAAATCCTCTTTAATTAAAATAATCCTTCTAGATATTTCAAGACAAGATATTTCAGTTAATTTCTAAGAGATCTAATTTCACTATCCAAACAACCATCAATCTATTTATTGTATATTTTTTCCCAGAATTCAAAAGTTGAATGTAATGAAACTAACCATAATTACAAAAGATTTGACACCAGAATGTAGTACAAAATGAATTGTTTGATAGCAAATGTATTTTGATAAACCAAATATACCCTTGATATATTGATTTAAATAAAAAGGAAATATCAAATTGGAGACAACAAGATAACATTCATTAATCCACTTCAACAAACAATTTAAACCTGAATTTGGCCACCAATTATAACTTCATTCTATTGATCTTCAAAAAGATTTTATAATATGTTTTAAAATTTTGTCCTGACTGACATGTAAAAAAATGTCTTTTCAGTTCCCCACTTTTAACATAAATAAAAAAGTCTTAATTATCGTTGTTTACACAGGATTACATAAAAGCAATAAAAGATGAGAAATGAAGATAAATGATCAGATGTCAATGTCCAGACAACTTGCAAGATACGAAAGTCTGTTACTCATTGTAAGGTACCCATGATCATGCAAATCTAGCAAGGTCCTCTCTCCATGATAGTATTTGCAAGGCTTGGTACTTCATTGCAAGGCCTATTCTTTTGGGGGGGCTAGATATGTTTGCTCCCATTGGTACACTATGTAATCATGAGGCCATTTGTACTCTTGGATTTTTTTTGTGTTGGCCAAGTGACTCTTCCATTTGTTGTCTAATAACCCTTTGCTATCCATGATGAATTTTAAGTATCCTTGACATCTAGTGCAATTATTCCATCCAAGGTTAAATTGAGGTAGTGAAGATTTATCTCACCATCTTTTTGTAAATTAGTGAGGCAGTTGGGATTTTTTTATTAAACTCATCTATCCAATCCTTATAGCCTTTCAGTTGATCATCATCTCTTAGTATCTTAGGAACGAACCACTACTTTAGTATGTGAAATGAATCCATTCTTTCCTTGATCTCTTGTTCTTCTATAGATATGTATTGAAATTCATCTATGACCACTTAGACCATTTTCTTAGTAAGCTTTAAAGTTGTGGGGGCCTCAACACTCTATAAAATTATGCACAAATTTGTGAAGGTGTGATGTAGAGGTTGCCATTTCTTGAATAAGGGTTCCAATAGAGGTACATTGGCCTTTATCTTATCAACTACTTCTCACAAGGAGACATAACATTCATAAAATTTTTCCAATTTGTCCACAATTTTTCTCTTTTCTCCTTTGTTTCTTCTTACTTCTTTTTTAACTTCTCAATTTCTTGTTTTATCACATTTACTTGTTCAACAGTGATTACACTTGTATCAGTCTAGATGGTAGGGGGTTGGTATATTGTTAATTCTATGCTTCGGGAAGGACCTGCTCCCTTCAACTGCTCTTTCAATTTCACATTTTCTATTAATAACATATTCACTTCATTATTCAGATCAATTTGTTCTCTCATACTCTTCCAATCTAAGCTCCATACCTTTAATCATAGCCCTAGTAAACATTGTTGAGTGCATTGTCATAGTAGTTTCCTCCAATGCTAATGTGTCTTTAATTTTCTTTACCATGGAAGTCCCTCTCATTTCTTGTGCAACATCAAGAAATCTTGGTTTTTTTGTTCTTTTTTTCTCTGTCCAAAAGGTTAGGGTTTCGATTCTTTGATTGTAACTTGTGCCACTCATTCCCTCAACTGAATTTAATTTAAAAACCAACATGGGATCTTCTTGGCTTCTTACTTGATCCAATAGGAATATATTTTTTAACTTCATCCCAAGAATAATTAGTATATTTCTTTCTAAGACCAATTTTCTTGCTTCTTGGGGGCTAACAGTAATTTCATTAATCTCGAGTTCTTCAAAACTCTGGGCAAAAATCTAGTCATGTTGCACCTCCTCAATGTCCATCTTATTAATTTGGAGTCTCCTCAAATTCTTTCATTTTCATCTTAATCCAAAAATCCATAAACTCGAGAGTTTGAATAAAGTCATCATCTTCAATAAACCTAAAGGCAACAATCACCCTTTCATCATCATGCACTTCTTGATCATTATCCCCATGTACATCCACTTTTTCTTCTAGTTAATGAGCATCAATTGCATGCTTAGGAAATGGTTGATCAACTTCATCATCTTTAAAATTCAAAATTACATCGGTTACCTATTCAGTATCCCCTACTCCACTTATTTCATATACCACTAAGGGGGCCACTCCATGTGTCTTCTACCTTTTAGGACTTGGTTTCTTAGGGGGTGCTTCTAATTATATTGTGGTAGTGTCTGGTAGGGGCTCTATGATTACAATACCACTTGGTTTAATGGGTATCTTGAAGGGTTTTGAAGGCTATCCCTCAGGTTTCTTTTCTAGTTCAATGTATAATCTTTCAAACTTGTCAATTATTAAGTTCATCCTTTTGATAGGATCCCCTTCTTCAAAATAGAATCCTTGGAATCTAGTGTCCCTTTTCTTCTTTTCCTCCTCAAGCCTCTTTATAATTTCCCACTGCCTCTTCCTCTAAAAAACTTCATGAGGTGTTAAGCAATTTATTATTATATCTTCTTCCTAATCCATTACATGGGTTTAATCCTAGCTCTAGTGAGAAGTGTCTACTTTATAAAATTAACATGCCCTTCAGGATCAATGACCCTTTCTCCTTGTGACATAAATGAATATATCATCTTCAGATAGTTCTACAATTCTTCAAGAGTTTTAGACCCTATGGATAGCTCCTCACATTCAGTTAGGTCAGGGAGGAATGTCTCCTTTTTTTGTCTTTTCATAACATCCTACTCCATCCATAACATTTTCCACAAAAAATTTATAAATTCAATTACAACATAAATTTTTTTAGGTAAAACATGTGGGGCTTGAGGACACCCATAGACCCTTATTATTGTTTGGTCTACTAAGAAGAACCAATCACTGAAATTGTGTGTCCTTGCTCTGGCTTCAATGCTAAAGGTCTTAATACTTGCATGATTTTATTAGGCAATCTTGGTGAAATATGACCAAGACTAGCCATTAACTTTATTATGAAATCATCATGAAATATTACATAATCACTATTTTTACATCTACTATCCCAATTCTAACATGAGTTTTGTATAGAAAACCTATTCCCTTTATCATCATTCATTCCCAAACACATTCTTTTAGTTCATCTATTTCTATTTTGGTACAATATTAAATGACACAACAGAGAGTATTTCCTGAAAGTGATGGGAGGTAATTTCTCTCTTACTTGTAAAAATCCCTAATGTAGCCCTTTCTCAATTTCAGTAGCAAATTCATACTCAATGTTGAATTCAAGATTTTGTATCTTCATTGTCATCATCATGAGATAGGTTGGCATCCTCTCTTCAACATCTATTCCAAACACTTGGCAAAAAGAAAAATAAGTTCTTTTGAAATGTACTTGGAAGTCTTCTATGGAAAATTGCTCAATTTGGGAGGGGGAGATAGGTATCCTCCTATTGTTTACACCCCTTTTCATGTGTAAAGGAAGTTCATCACTCCTATAGGTTTTTCTCAATCTCCTATAATCCTCATCACTTTTTTCAAAGTCGATCTTAGTGATAGCTTGCTTGTTTAACATAAAACACTCTATAGGCATTCTTATAGTCCTAGTAGCCGGGTGATTATATTGTGCCAATACTTTAATAAACTCAACATCTACGAAGAAATTTGGGACTATCAATTTGGCCAAATATAAGGTCCAAGGATTCAAAAATGGAATCTTTTCATCCATTTTTTCATAGAAGTACCAAAACAGATCCCACCTTGAGATAAGGATAATTGGGTCTCTGCATCCATGGGATGTATCTTTAAACACCTTTTTGAATCCATTTTTTATAAAATTAGGTAACACATCTAAAATGGATTATAGGGATCTGTTCTCTCTTTTAGAGACTATGGACTCTTCCTTTCTACTCACAAGTTGACTTCTTTTGGGTGGCATGATGAAAAATTTACTCCTACTTGATTTCTTTAAGTGTCTATTTGTAGAAGAAAATTTATTTCTTATACACTTTCTACAGAAGGTTTCTGTGAACTTACCTAATGAAATAATAGCTACAGAGTCTTCCTGCTTGAACTCCCTTGGCTCTTCTAGGCTAAGCTGCGTAAATGATTGCCAAAATTTCATCACGTCCCAAGTAATAGTTGTTGTTGAGCTTAGTCACCTAACTATTAATGTCAATTCTTGCAAAATATTTCATAATTTGCCAATATTTTGAGTTTGAATACATGTCTTTGATCTTGGGAAATCAAATGGTTCATGTTTAGAGGTATAAGCATTGCCACTAATGATTTAAATGCTTTGAAAACTTGTACCATAGTACTAATCTATCATTTCAAGACTGTTGTGAGGTAGCATTAGTAGTACTACCACCCCACGCACACCTCTTTGGACTCCCACAAGATGGTGGGTTAATTTTAGTGGTTGAGTGATTATTCACTACCAAACCACTCAGTCATATCAAGACTATTGCAGGGTAGCGATATTGTAGGGTCAGCAGTACTGCCACCTTGTGCACACCACTTTGGACTCCCATAGGACAATGGGTTTATTCTAGTGGTTGAGTGATTGTTCACTGTCATACCACAATGTCATTTTTTACCCCTTATGAGGTTGCAATTTAATTTAGTTGTTAACATTTTATTGCCGCCACCCCACGCAATTCATATTTTGTTTCCATGATATTGTGGTAAGAATTTGTACATTGACCTATATGTCCTTCCATACCGTGTTATTCATGTTTGGTTGCAATGATATTGCAGAAAGCATTTTTTATATTGACCTATATGTCTCACCATCTCGTGCATACCTCTATTGATTGTTGTGGTAGTGCAGTATTGTATTTCATTATGAATGTAGTATTTTAGATATCATTTTCTAGAAAAGATTGAATAATTTTCATATTTTGCGGTCTCTCAGTTTTAGTTTTCAATGTCAATCAGACCTAAGAGATCATTTCTTTATTTGTAATGAGGAGGCTTAGTTCAACTAATGTTAAGATATCTATATGTATTATTAAATCATAGATGTTCATTATATGTTTTCATCTAGAAAACATATACGACATACAAGAAATTATATTCTAACTAAAAAAAATTAATTTCAATTTTTTAACCAAAGTAAGAAAACTAAGAAGAATGATTGAACCTAACTTTAAATCCACTTCAAATCAACAGTGAACATCTCAAGTTTTGTATACAATGTACTAGCAGAATAATGATGATTACATTCAAAAATGTATCAGTAAAACAACATTGAATAAGCATACCTATACTCAGATCTTTATTACATTCAATAATAAATTACACCATACATATAACCAAATTTTAGGTGACAAGCTAACCTTTTATAGTGAGAAAACATCATCATAATCATCTGCATTTCTAGCAAGATCAAAACCTTGACTACTCATGTCTACATCTGCTCGATTTTCTTCCTCATTCTCATCTATGATATGCAATGCATTCTCTCTTCCAATCTCTTCATTGGTAATCAAAATTTCTTCTTCAAACACTCCATCATCGTCTTCATCCACTTCTTTGAATGTTTCTTGTAAATTAACATATCTCCCATCAGGAATTATATCAACAACTTCAATGAATTTTCATTTTGAACGAGACTCTATTTGAATGACATACAAAAATCTTGGGCTTCTTACATCATCAATTAGAAAATATTGGTTAATTTGAAGAGAGGAAACATATGACTCATTTGTCTCTAATCAAAAAAATTTCTTGTATTTACACGCACAAATCCATACTCATCAAATTGTATTGTGGATGGTTGGATCCACTTACATTTTAATAATATAGGACTATTTTTACCATAGTCCACTTGAATAATTTCTTGGATGAATCCAACATAAAATTTATTCTCAGTTTCATGAAGAAATTCAACACTAACAGCACAATCATAATTTTTCTTTCCTTTTTCTTTTTCTTCCACTCTTAAATGACTACCATAGGCCCACATTCCACTAAAATGCATAGCCCATAAATGTGGATATTGGGAAATCTCACTTTCCTCCGTTGTTATATCTTGAGTTTCCTTTTTGCATCATTGACTACATTAGAAATCTATTCTTCAAATTTTAAAAAGGAATCATCTCCAATCAAATAAGCATGATGTATATGTTTTTGAGGTCAATGTTGCATCCAATCTTGATTGTCTTGTTCATATTTTCTACATAGAATATTAACGTACAAATAGTAAGATTAATAATATAAATGTGTAAATGCAATTGAGTAAATAAATTAATGTGTAATTTTTTTTTACATGTGCCACTTATCAAAAAAGATGTGTTTTGAATAATATAGGCATGTATCACACTTCTTTCTTTATGTGATAGCTTGCAGTGAGATACATTTCCTTCTAATACTTCACCTGCAACTGTCTCTTCTTCCTCATCATCCCTTACACGTTGATTGAAATTTTTAAAACCCTTCATATATTCTTTGCAAAATCCCATGGCCTCTTGCATTGAATATCCTCAGACATGCTTCCTTCTAGTATTTCCCTAGTACAAACATTTTTTTCAAAACCTTCATATAGCATTCTATAGTATACATCCATCTTATTCTTATCGAGCCATAATGTTTTAGTTCATATTGTAGATGTATCAAAAGATGCATAGAAGTGTTAAGGATTGTTGGTGAAAATTCATGTTCCAATGACAATGGACTTCAACAACCTCCTCCCTCAAACTATCAAATTTTGAAGGATCTAATACATGTAAACTCATTCTCTTTAATATTAGGCCCAACCTTATAACTGCCAATCTTGGCCCCTTTTCCAAACTTAATATATTTACCACAATAGGTAAAATATTCTCCATTATGACATGATAGTCATGGGTCTTGAGGCCTCTTAAGCCATTAATTTCATTTTGGCTTCTAATACTACTACTTACATATCCAATGGGAAAGTGAGTCTAAGACATCAATTATAAGAATTGTGCATGTTGTTCCTTTGTCCAAACATAAGGAGCACTAGGTTTTCTATATTTTTCATCATCATATTTTTCAACCCAAAGATTTTGATGAATCTTTAGTTTTTGAAAGTTTTCACGTGATGAAATTTTATCAAATACACCAAAAAGAGTTTCTATAATAGCATAGGCTATATTTTTCTTAGTACGCATAAATTCAATAGTATGCCTAATGGCTATATCCTTAAAGTATGACAACTTATAGAATATGCACAACCTTTTTACACTACTTTCATTACATGTGGATCATATCTACTACCAACAATCCCATCATTTTCAATAAATGACATTTTTTTTGTCCATTCTCAACAATGTAATCACCTGTTATTAGCAATGGTGCTTCATGATTCTCTTCTTGACCTTTGAACCATGTCTTTTGTTGATGATATGGATGATCCATTTTAAGGTAAGCATGATTTCCACAATAAATACACTTATGCAAACTTATTGAGTGCCTCACAAAATCCTTAAAGTTGCAAGCAGGACATCCATGGTATCCATGAACACTAAGACCAGACAATGTGCCATATGCATTGAAGATCATGAATCATAACAAATAAGGAAGCTCTTAAAATTAATTTGATTGAATGATAGTCCCTTAAAGATTGAATTTCTTCAATTCCTTTCCACAATTCCATTAGCTCATCATATAATGGCTCTAGATAAGCATCAATTATATCTGAAGTCACACTTTTCATTCTTGGTCTAATCAATGCATTAAGAAAAATGGTTTAGTTGTGAACCATAGAGGAAAGTTATAATTTATTAAAAACACTGGCCAAGTTGACCATTTAGTACTTTTATCTAAGAATGGGTTCACCCCATCTAGAGCCAAACCCAACATTATATTATGAGGATATTGATAAAAATCAAGCCATCTATTATCAAGTTACATCCACATCTTAGAATTAGCCACATGTCATTATTTTCCATCAGTGCTTTTATTTTGGGCATGCCATTGCATTAGTTCAACAATATCTCTACACCTATACCTCGCTTCATGACATTCACTCTCACTTGCAAGATTCTTGCAAAATAATACTGTAGTGTTGAAAAATGTCGTCAGGGATATTTTAACACTTGTTTGGGCCCTTGTGAA
This sequence comes from Sequoia sempervirens, assembly GCA_007258455.2. Classification (NCBI taxonomy): domain Eukaryota; kingdom Viridiplantae; phylum Streptophyta; class Pinopsida; order Cupressales; family Cupressaceae; genus Sequoia; species Sequoia sempervirens. Next base: position 162,217,308 of record VDFB02000013.1, on the reverse strand, counting down.
TCTAATCTTAATGTTTCCTTGATTTAGTGTTGTAATGTGGTTGATACATTCACATTAGGTCTTGGGCCCTTGTGAACTAATGGATTCAAATGGTACTTTGCTAAAGTCTTGTGAAGAGTTGTAACACACTTTCACACTTTTATAAGGTCTTATTAATTAATTACACCTAATAAATCTCTTTTTAACCTTAATCCTACCTTATCTAAAGAGTTGTAAAGTGTTGTAACACACTTTCACACTTTTCTATGGTTTTCATTAATAATTGGGCTTTCTTATGCTTTAATTGGACCTATTTTACATCCACAAGCCTCATTTAATGCATCTTTTCTAGGATAATCCTGACATCAATCATTACCCAATAATCATTCAAGTGTTTCAAGTTTGAATGGCCTATATTTAGTGATCTACAACTCATTCGCCACCTTGTAAAATGGGTCCCACCTAGATCTTTTGGTCTCGAACCTAGTTTTACACATTTCTAGGCATTTTAAAAAATGGTCACAAAATTAAGCCTAGTGGGACTCATTCGCCACCTTGGGCGAATGAGTCTCAGGTGGCCCAAAATTAAAATTAATTTAAATTTTTGGTGGGATTTTATTATCCTAGATTTGATGTCAACTTGCAATGCTGTAATTTTGGGAAGTCTTGCATAATTGAGTATAAATACAAAGTTCTTTCTCTCATTTTCATCCTAACAAGCATTCAAGTGATCCTTATAGCAAGTTTGAGTTCACAAGAGCATTCAAGTGTCTTCAAGGGAAGATTATCAAGCTTTCTAGAACATCATTCAAGCATCAATCATCATGTCAAGGAATTCATGCATCGTGTTTGTTTTTGAGTTAACAATTGTGATGTGGGGTTTATGATTCAAGCAAGAATTACATTCAAGATGCATCACCTTCAAGCAAGAGTAAAATTATACAGCCATTGAAGCCATTTCAAGCATATTTGCATCACTTTATTGCACTGGTTTGGTGAATTGCAACATTTTCATTGTTTCATTCATCATTCTCCCTTCTTATTTGATTTCATTTCAAGGATTGATTTCCAAAATTGGGTTTGACCAAGGAAAACCCCTATTCACTAACCCCACAACATTTTTCCCTCTCCTTTGTGTGTGATTTGTAGGTCTAGGTTGCAAATTTACTAAGGATAAAGATTGGAGAAAAGTTTTCAAGAGCTCAAATTTTTCAAAGTTGTCATCAAGCCTTGGAGAAGACCTATAGGTTTCAAATAGGAGATTCAAATCCAAAAATCACTTGGGAATAATAAAGCAAACAAAGAAGAGCAAGATACCTTTAGAGTTTTAGAAAATCCCAATTGAACTGATTCACCACTTCTAGAAAATGAGTCCTAGTTCTACTCAAATTTAAGGATTTTGCAGATTCGGATACCCATTTGGCATATTCATGTTCCTGCACAGTCTTCCAGAAATTGGACTGATTCACCCATCTTGGCAAATGAGTCCTAGTCAGCAATAAAGTCAAATTTTCTAGTGTTCCTGACCTCCATCCAGTCATCTTCAGATTCCTAGGTGCACACCTTCCTTTTGTAGTTTTATGTGTTGTTTCATTCAATTTTCTAGGTCATTGCATTGAATTATGGTTTTGCATTGCATCTTTCATTTAATTTTCTTTCCCAAGTCTAAACTTGGTGGTGAACACCTTATTAGATCATATTTACCCCTAGGACATCCCTCTTACAATATCTCTTTCTCCTTTGCATTGAGATCTCAAGGGTTTGTTCTTGAGTGAAAGTTAGTGAAAGTTTCCCTTTTAGGTCCTAAACCCTAAGAGGGAAGCAAAACAATTTTCCACCTTTCAAATACACAACCATTCACACATGTGTGGATGTTTTCATACCTTAAGCCTATCTTAGTGATTTTTTTTTTACATTGACTTATTTTTGTTGGCAATGTGGAGTCAGGTGTTAACAATGAACTTAATAATGCCAATAACTTATCTACACTTTCATTTTTCCAACCAAACACCACTTGCAAGTTAAGAATTTGAAGGATTTTTGTCAAATGACTTAACTTGCAATTAGCATACATGAGCTTTAAAGCATCCTCCATCAACTTGTCCCAATCATCATTTAGACCCTCATTCAACATTCTATCAACTTCAAACCCTTCATCTAACATTGTTGCCTCTTCATCTAAGTTTGGTGCAACTTCATTTATGTTTTTTGCCTCTTCATCTCTCACACTTTTGAATTCTATCACGTCTTCATAATAATTTTTATTCCAAGGTATTATACCACTATGCCTATATCTTATCATATTTTGATAAATGAGACTTATTTTTTTCACCTTTCCACCAAGACAGTCATTACATGGACATGTATATTTATCCATTTACCTCTCATTGGCTACTCTCTCATAAAATGCATGTTATTGATCCATAGTCAACCTTCAACATTGATCCATATATAATTTTATACACATAGCAACAAAAAATTGTAGACTAAGAGACAAAAACTATTTTTTTAATTGAAAGGCATTTCCATAGCAATAGAGTTACAAAGAGAAAATAAGATAGAGAGTTTAACTAATGAATTGTAAAAAATAGATTTTTGTAGTTTATATTCAAATTGTTGATTACATTACATTGGAAATCTTTCAAACTCAAATAATTACTTCACATTCCATAACTAATAACTAGATGTTGATAGATGAAAAAATGTAGAAAATTGTAGAATAAGAGACAAAATATTTTTTTAATTGAAAGGAATTTCCATAGCAATAGAGTTATGTGCCACAGAAAAATGGCCCCTTGTCATTTTCATGGTATTTGATATATTTTTCTCTAATTTTATGTTGTGACATGGCTTGAACATGCATATTTAGGTACTAAAATTCAAATAATGATGTATTGTAAAGGTGTTGTGAAGTGTTGTAAGACATTTCTACATTCGTCTAGACTCTTTATTATAATTCACCTAAAAAAACCTTTTTATTCATCAACAAGTCCTATTTTGAAGTGTTGTAAAGTCTTTTACAACAAGATTTCATGCTTTTCTAGGCACATCTTCACTATTTATCCCTTTCTCATGTTTTATTTGACCCTTTTATGCCCTCATATGTCCTAATTAAGTGTATGTTTGAATATTATCCCAACAAACAAAATTAAATACAACATATTTCTTGACACATATTTTTCAGGTCCTAGGTGGGACCCATTCACCATGGGTTGCGAATGAGTCCCCCTTGGCCCCAAATTCAAAAAATTTTAAATTTCTTTTCGGTTTTTTATTCAAAATCACTTGATGTCATCCTGAGATGAGGTATGAATGGTTAACGAAGGCACAAGTGTGTATAAATATGTGATTTACACCTCATTTTTACATCTCTGATCTTTCATAATCTCCTCATCTCTCAATCATCTATTCATCTAATCTTCCATCTCAAGTTAAGCAAGTTAGGGATTTCACATTGCAAGACATCAATTTAGCTTCCTAAGACATCCAAGGGAAGATTCTACATGTTATGCTGTAGAATTTCAAGATCTATCATCATGGCAAGGTAATCTATTCCATTGTTGCATGTTTCATTCCTTTCTTTCATCATTTTGGTTTAATTACCTAAATGGGGTTTGACCAAGGCAAACCCTCATGCCCTAACAATCAACATTTCTCCTTCTCTTATTGTGTGTTTGTAGATTTAGGCCCTTTGAAAGCTTGGAAATCATTGAAGATCAAGTTACAAGGTTGTTAAAGTCCTCTCTTCATTCAACAAGTCAAAGAATCAACAAAAAGTCACTTTCAGGCCCGAATCTGACAATTTCAGAAGCAGACACCTGTAGGAAGCAAAAGTATTGATCTAGCTACACATAATCAACTCCTAAATTTGAAATTTTCTATAGGAGGACTTATTTTCCATGCATGAAAAATTAGTCCCATCTATAGGCCTGAAAGGTGATTTTTCCAGAATTTAGCTCTCGGTAGTTAGAAACCTATTTCTTGAACTTTTGATTAGAAGCGGGACTGATTCTCCATCTGTGGTGAATTAGTCCCAATGTCCATTAACAATGACTTTTGGACCATTAAAAAACCTTTCAACAACAATAATTTTCCTCTAGGTACACTCTGATCAGTCTCATCAATTTTTGTTTTCATTTATTTAGGTTTCTAGTTCATATTTTGCAATCAATATTGTATTTTTCAACATCTTGAATTAGATTAGTTTATATTCATTAATTTTCATTTGTAAGCATTCAAACACATCCACACACACTTCACATCCATTTCCTATCCATCCTTGTATTAATTTTGAATGAAACATTGTGCATTTCGATCCATCCTTCCCCTTTTAGGTGAAAAACCCTAAGAGAGAAAGGAAGGATTTGGGTACCAAAATCCTTCGTTTCATTTTGGTGAACCTGTTGTTTGAATTCCCTCTTTTCTGATTTTGGAGTCCATTAATCGTTCTAGAGTTGCTTGCATTACATTTGGCATTAGTTAGCTTGCATTCTAGAGTTTCATTTTTGCATCTTTAGTCATTGAAAAGTTTTGAATTTCTACATTTTTCATTTAGCTATGTATGATAAGACTTAGAATTCATGAAAATCAATCATAAATTTCTAAAAATTCTAAAAAAAGTCCATACTGGGACTCATTTGCCACCTTGGGCTAATCAGTCCCTTTTGACCCCTGAAACAACATTTTACAGAACTCAAAAATTTGTTTTTAGGCTTTTGTTTGGCGCCTTAACTTGTATATATCAGTTAGTTACATTTTGTAGCATGCATTTTTTTGAATTTCACTTCAATTAACTCATTTCATGCATTGTTTAATTTCACTTTTTCCATCACAAAATTTCATTCTCAAATTGTTGCATTATATGGACAAATGCTTACAAACTGAAAATTGCATTGCATTGTACTTTCTTTAATTTTAGTATGTTTTCTTTCAAAATATATTCTCTTGATTTGATTAAACATGGATTTTATAAGCATAATATCCACTTTTATGAGTTTTCTTTTGACTACCATAATAGGGACTTTAAGAAACAATTCATTAATCCAATCCTCAATCTTACATTACCCATTGGTGAGAATGGGAATGTAGACAATCATAACACACATACTTTTTCTTCTTCCAATACCTCTCCTATTGGTGACAAAGGTATTTTGGTGCACAAAGTCACAAGCCTTGAAATTTTTGATTGTCCATCTCCTTATTCCCCTTTGGATGATCTTACACAAAAATAGCATGCTATCATAGCCACATTCCTCAACATCACCTTACCAAATATTCATGGTCATGACAATCAATCTTGTCCCTCTCCTAATACCACTCCTCGAATTAACAAGACTAGGTTGGTGTTAGAAGACATGCCTATTATGAATCATGACAACATTGATCCTCCCTTCCCTCATGTCCCTATCCTATGGGAAGATTTATTTTCAAACCATAGTGGTTCTCCTTTTGATACCTCCTCCACTTGTGATGAAGCTACTTTACAAACCTTAAACTTGGATGAACATATTACAAGATCTTCTTGTAGGGTAGATAATATGGAATAAGAGAATGAGCCTTTAATGACAATGGACATTCATAATTTCCCTCCACATAATTCCATCATTAATCATTCCCCTATTGGCAACAAAGTTTATGTGGAAGAACAAAGCCTTACTTGTCACGAACATGTGGCTTGTTGTTCTCCTAAAAACTCTCCTCCTAGGGAGAATGTCATGGCATTGGACTGTGGCAAACAAGTGGTTCTTGATTGTCCTCACTTAGAGATACATCAAAACAAAACTGTTGATGTTATGAATGCACAAGTGTTCATTTGATCCCACTTGATCAATGAACCCCATACATATCCCATAGTACATCCTCATAATTCTCTCATCCTTTACCCGTCTTCATTCAATTTCACACAACATACCCCTACCTTCTCCTTCACAAGTAATGGTCTTGAACATCATCCTTCCTACAACATTCAAACTGCCATCTCGTAAAATTCTCATGATTTGAATTTGTTAGATTTTGTATCCTCCTATGATGAAGAAGACAAAATCTCGCAATCTACAGAGTCTTGCATAGGTATGACATCTAAGCAAGATATATCTTTGACCCAAACCACACAACCACCTTCTCCTCCTGATCAAGAAGGTATCTTGTCAAGACTTCTCCATGATAACTTGATCACCCTCCCTCTAATAACTCAAAAGAAATGTTATTCAAAGACTTCATTTTGCGCATATCATAGAGTTCATGGTCACTCCACTAATGAATGTACTACTTTGAGTCGTAAAATTCAACATTTTTAGGAGTTTGGTATGATTCCCTATGTGGGAGCATCTAATTCCTCTAATTTATTTTGATTTTCACTCTAGTATACATTTCATCAATCATTTCGGCTCACCTTTGTCCTACACTAATTTGGAGAAATAGGTTCGGTAGCTTTGTTCTCGTATGTCACTTGTGGTTACCTCCTTTGGCTAGTCGTTAACTTTTCATGAACATATAAAAGCAAGCTTGGGATGTGGATGGCATGCCTTGAGTTGGCTTGCATATGACATACTTCTCTCTTTCATGATGTAGCTTATCAAAAACATATGACTTGGCATAGGGATTTTCGAATAAGCTCTCATGTCTTCTTCTCTCTTCTTCTACTTTAAAGAAATTGCTCACAGTACGGGTGCTCGCAACTGCTTTAAAGTGGGGGCATACATCACCACTCACATTTAATTATGTGGTTTTCTTTTTCTTATGATTTCCTCTCTTGGAAGCATTAGGTACAATGTTTCCCAGGATGAGACCTTGCACTTATCCTCTCTTGGAAACAAGATGAGATCATTTATACTTATCCTCTCTTAGAGACATTGAACATGATGTTCCCTAAGATGAGACATTGCACGAACTAAGAAAAATCCCTTTGAACAATCCTTACATTATTTTGCATTAACAATTTCTATAAGTATCAAAATCATTTCATTTTATTTTGTGGTGCCTTGTTAAATTTATCAGCAGGTGTAACTTTAATATGGTTGAGCGGGAAGCCCACCTAGCGGTATGACTTTTTCCCATAGCCACCTTTGTGTTTGTGAGTGCATAACAACTAGCGTATGTATCTTACCTTTTGTGCTTTCTCACCCCATAGACAGTCAAAAGTTCTGTGGCCCCAAAGTGAGTACATTTGGGCCTTCTCACCCAGTGGACCGTCCTGTGTTTTGTAGCCCCAGAGTGAGTACACATTCTCTTTTTTCAAACAATCAACATGGATCTAATCCACAACTAGTTGGATTGACGATCGACGCTTCATCCAATTCATTTCAACACTTGTGTGTTCCTTTGTTCTTATGCTTAGTTTTCCATGGGATCTCCATCCTGGGGGCTTGATCATCCCTCTTGATCGTTGTTATTCCATCTTGCTAACATAAGTGCATTTAAACCCTCCTCTCAATGTTCATGGCTACTTTAGTGTGAGTTTGAAGTAGGTTCATCCTCTCACTAAAGTGGGGGCTAAATGTGCCAGCGAAAAATGGCCCCTTGTCATTTTCATGGCCTTTTAGGTCTTGTTTCATAGTATTTGATATATTTTTCTCTGATTTTATGTTGTGACATGGCTTGAACATGCATATTTAGGTACTAAAATTCAAATAATGGCATCTTGTGAAGGTGTTGTGAAGTGTTGTAACAAATTTCTACATTCTTCTAGACTCTATTTATTATAATTCACCTAAAAATCACCCTTTTATTCATCAACAAGTCCTATTTCGAAGTGTTGTAAAGTCTTGTAACAAGATTTCATGCTTTTCTACGCACATCTTCACTATTTATCCCTTTCTCATGCTTTATTTGACCCCTTTATGCTCTCATATGTCTTAATTAAGTGTATTTTTGAATATTATCCCAACAAACAACATTAAATACAACATATTTCCTAACACATATTTTTAGGTCCTAAGTGGGACCCATTCACCATGGGTGGTGAATGAGTCCCCCTTGGCTCCAAATTCAAAAAATTTAAAATGTTATTTTGGGTTTTAATTCAAAATCACTTGATGTCAGCCTATGGTGAGGTGTGAATGGTTAACTAAGGCACAAGTGTGTATAAATATGTGATTTATGCCTCATTTTTACATCTCTTATCTTTCATAATCTTCTCATCTCTCAATCATCTATTCATCTAATCTTCCATCTCAAGTTAAGAAAGTTAGGTCTTTCACATTGCAAGACATAAATTTAGCGTCCTAAGACATCCAAGGGCAGATTCTACATGTTATGTTGTAGACTTTCAAGATCTATCATCATGGCAAGGTAATATATTCTATTGTTGCATGTTTCATTCTGTTCTTTCATCATTTTGGTTTAATTACCTAAATGGGGTTTGACCAAGGTAAACCCCCATGCCCTAACAATCAACATTTCTCATTCTCTTCTTGTATGTTTGTAGATTTAGGCCCTTTGAAAGCTTGGAAATCATTGAAGATCAAGTTGCAAGTTTGTTAAAGTCCTCTCTTCATTCAACAAGTCAAAGAATCAACAAAAAGTCACTAAATCAGACCCAAATCTAACAATTTCAAAAGTGGACACCTATAGGAAGTAGAAGTACAGATCTAGCTACACAGAATCAACTCCTAAATTTCCAGATTTCTATAGGAGGATTGATTCACCATGCATGGAGAATTAGTCCCATCTGTAGACCTGAAAGGTGATTTTGTCATAATTTAGCTCTTGTTCCAACTGACAACCCTCTCATGAAATCTCATTCATATTATAATCTTTCACAATCTTATCATAGTAAGTTGATTATGACACAACTTCCTGCTACTACATGGCATCATTCAAGGAAAGCTAGAGGCCATATGATTTTGTGGATAGGTTCAATTGAAGCCGGGAGATCTTAAGAGTTCTCTCTCAAATTTTGAAAAGGCTCTGGATGTCCACCCTGAGAACTGTGAGAGATTAAAAGCTCTAGGCCATATATATGCTCAACAAGGGTAGGAAGAGAAGGCTTTGGAAATTTCAAGAAAGGAAGCTCACATAGATCCACATGATTCCCATGAATTTATGAATATGGGTGAGTTATTAATATCGTCAGACCCTAGTACAGCCTTAGATTCTGTTAAGACACCAAAGTCTCTTCTGAGGAAGAGTAGAGAAGAAGTACCCATTCAATTTTTAAACAACATCCGCGTTCTTCTTTTTGAGTGTGATGAACTAGAGTTGGCTCAACAAACTTTAATGGAGGCATTAGGAAATAATGTTTTTCCTCTACATAAATCTTTGTTGTTAGTTTTGTGCATCTCTTACTCATACGATTCTCACAGTTAGTGAAAAAGGTAGTGTTCATGAAGGAATGGAAAAGATGCAGAGAGCCTTTGAATTATACTCATATTATGCAATGGTATTGTATCATTTAGCGAACCATTTTTTCTTCACTACAAGGTAGCATTTTCTTGTGGAACAGTTGACTGAGACAACTTTTGTTTCAACTAACCACCCTCTCATGAAATCCAATTCATATTATAATCTTGCACAATTGACTGAGACAGCTTTTGTTTCAACTAACCACCCTCTCATGAAATCCAATGCATATTATAATCTTGCACAATCTTATCATAATAGAGGTGATTATGAAACCACTAACTACTCCATGACATCAGTCAAGCAAAGCTAGAGGCCATAGGGATTTTTGGACAGGTTCAATTGAAGTTGGGAGATCTTAAGAGTTCTCTCTCAAATTTTGAAAAGGTTTTGGAGGTCCACCCTAAGAAATGTGAGAGCTTAAAATTTGTAGGTCATATATATGCTTAGCAATGGAAAGGAGAGGGGTATGTGCAGGATCATCATGGAAAGAATAGGCCCTTAAGTGGCAAAAAATTCAGAAAAATCAGAGTTAGGCAACTTGACGTAAAAATTTGAATAAGTTATCTATATTATTTCAAAAATATGTAAGAATAGAATTTGTAGCAAATTGAATTTAGTTTCTAAACTACTAGGTTTATGTAAAAAAAAAAACTATTTGGTGAAAATTTGAAATTTCAATGCAATAGTACTTAAATTTTAGGGAAAAAATAAGAAGTAGGTGTTTGTCTGACCACCCTAACCACGATAAAATGATAATATTTTTTATAAGATTTTAGACATAAGTAGAGGACTTATGTCTAGATGTGATGCATATTTTTTTGTAATTTTTTCCACCTAAATAATTAATTATGAATTTTTTATTACAACTTTTAAAAAATATAAAAACTCGTATGTCGACCACCTTAACTTGGTCAAAACTTCATGAAATTCATTTTTCTTTTTTAATCCTATAGTATGCAAAGCATAGAATGTGATGCATGTTTTGGATTCAAAAATGTGATCTTGTTGAAAGTTATAGATGTTTTCAATCAGCCTATCAATCAACAAATTAAGTAATTCAAATAGAAAATAAATAATAATTATTTATTAAATTCAAAGTAAAACATAATTTATACTAATGGAAAGCTGAGAATCTCCTTTAAAACCCTTTTCATTTCATCAATTTTGGGTAAAAAAGTCATCAGCCACATACCCTACAAATACCCATCATATTGCCACTTTTTGGCCCTCATGATCCTGCACATACCCAAAGAACGCTTTGGAAATTTTAAGAAAGGAAACTTGCATAGATCCACGTAATTCCCTTGCATTTATCAAAATTGGTGAGTTATTAATATTGTCAGACCCTAGTGCAACCTTAGATTCTCTTAAGAAAACAAAGTATCTTCTAAAGAAGAGTAGAGAAGAAGTACCCATTCAATTCTTAAACAAACTTGGGGTTCTTCATTTTGAGCATGATGAACTAGATTTGGCTCAACAAACTTTTATGGAGGCATTAGGAAATGGCATTTGGGTTGAATTCATAAATAAAAGTCCTAGTGCCAATTCTGCAGTTTTTCCTGTACTGTTTAAGGATATGAAATTCTTCCATCGACTAGAAGAAGGTGGTTTTTCAGTTGAGTTACCATGCTATAAAGTCACAACACTATTTAATCTTGCTAGGTTGTATGAACAGGTATGTGATACTAAAAATAAAAATCTTTTATATAGGCTAATATTGTTCAAGTTTCTTGATTATGTGGATGCATATCTATGTCTTGCAACCATGCATCAAGCTCGGAATGAGATCCAAATAAGGATAAAATTGATTTGGGATGCACTTAAGGTGGATAAAACCTCATCAAATCCTTTATCTATGCTTGGAAAAATGGAACTAAAAATAGATAATTGGCTTAAAGAAAAAGAAACAATTAAAGCTGCATAAAGTGAATCAGATGCAAATAATTCTTATGTTGACATTTCACTTGGAAATTGGAATTATTTTTCATCTTTTCGCAATGAGAGGAGGGATCCAAAGTTTGAGGAACAACATCTTGAGAAGGCTAGAGAACTATATTGTAAAGTTTTGACATAGAGACCAGGAAATGTTTATGCTACAAATGGGGCATCCATTGTGCTAGCTAAAAGGGGTCAATTTGATATTTTAAAGGAAATTTTTATACAGGTACAAGAAGTTGCAGTAGGAAAAAAAAAATCTAGATGCCTGATGTGTGGGTAAATCTAGCACATGTTTACTTTGCACAAGGACAATTTGTGCTTGTAGTGAAAATGTATCAAAATTGTTTAAGGAAATTATATTTTTGCACTAACACACAAATTTTATTATATTTATCTTGAATACATTATGAAGTAGAATAGTGGAAAGATTGTAAAAGAACACTATTAAGAGTAGTAGATTGTAACTACTGTAAGTTGCCAATCAAAAAGCTATAGATTTTGTGTTTAATTTAATGATGGTTTCTAATTACCTCTAAATTTGTCGCAGAGGGCCTCACCAAATTCAAATTTGTTGCAGTAAACTCAGAATTCCTTGCCCTTTCCTTCCTTTTCAGAAGTCTCCAGGTCCTCTACAAACAATCTTTATCAACCAATATGTAATACCCAGGCTAGTGTAGTTGTCAAACGAATAATGAATTAGGCCAAACAATCTTTATCTCCAAAAAATATTTATCTTTCAATCAAATGAACTGCTTCTATAACTCAAAATGCCTCAAGCTAAATGAAAAATGAATCCCATGTGTGCAATACACTCCCACCCTATGTTTCTTGAAATATTTTTTCTTATTTTTTCTTATTTATATTTGTGTGACTAACTACTTAGTCATTTTTATTTGTATGACTAAATATTTTTTTAGTGCACGACTAAATTAGTTATTTATTCACTCATTTATAGCTAAGTTGCAAAAAATTAGTAGAATTTAGTCATTTTTAGTTGTTGTGACTAAAAGTTTTAGTCACCTAGTCATTTATTTTCCAAATTATACTAGTGAATGTATCTATTGGGACTCCGGTTGAAATAAAAGACATCCTAGTTGATCATAATTATCTATGTAGAGCCTTGTCAGAAGCAAAGAAGCTCTGGGATGAAAGAAAATCCTCTTGGATAGGTACTCTTCACGAACTTCAAGGGACAAGCTCCTCTAGTTGATTACTCATAGCTACTATTTTGGATGTACTCCTAAGGGGGATTATTCAGGTATGCAAAGGAAATTCTTAAAACATTCAATATCTCTTATCCTTCGCCATTGATGTCAAAGGGGGAGAGAAAGTACCATGTGGAAAGAATTTTTGGGGAGAGATGAAAAGTTGAGAAGAAATATTTTGATGGTTGTCACATCATGTGTTGCCATCAATGAAAAAGGGGGAGATTGTTGAAAATTGGAAGATTGTTGTCATTGATGTCAACAATAACATCAACATACCCTACTTACATCACTTGTATAGATCAATAGGTTCTCCAGTAGTAATAGTATGAGCTATGTTGATCCAGTATTGAAAGTCTGTTGATCTGGTATTTTTGGTCTGAATTATCTTATTTTGTAAGATTCATTCAAAAGAAGATAATATGCTATATCTTGAAATCATGTACATCTACTGAAAATATTTTAGTTGGCTTGGTCATAATATTGGAAAGATATAGTTAGCAAAAGTTCGGTAAAACAATGTTCTATTTTGCTAATCCTATTTTTTGGTTTGGATTCAATCACAAAGAATGATATCAATGTAGGATTTTGTACATTGATTCATGAATATGAGATTCATCTTACCTTGAATTTTTATGATGATATGAAAAATCATATAGAAGATATGAATATCAATGTTTTGTTTAGAAGATTATAGTACGCTTCTGTATAGCACATTGATGAGGGAGATTCTGCATTTTCTCACATTTAACTATTTTTCCTTGCAAAATTGAATATAAGTTAGGTTATGTCATCTAAAGGAGAATTTGATGTGTTAACAAGTTTTGGTGTTACATTTTTAGCGAATTATGATTGAATTATTTTGTGTTTTAGGTCTAACTCTAGCCAACCTAGTTATGGATTGGTGTTAAGAAGTTTAAATATGCATTGTGATTGCTAAATGGATCTATCTTGTGTTGGGTGCAAAGATTAATATGTTTTGAGGTTAATGCTAAGAGAGTTAGTTTTGATTTGAAATGGTGTTACTCTAATGTGAATGTATACGGTATATATATGAAATACATTGTTGAGAAGAATAGAAGATGATGAGTAGAAGATACGACATAGAGAAAAATGATAGATCATGTATGAATTGTTGCATGGTGTGAGTGTGAGAAATTATATGAATAAGCATATAGAATTGTTGAGTATAGTTTATAGTGAAGTGTTTTGTATTTTGAGCTTGATTGGGACTAAACTCCAGCACAAGGAAGGTGCATTCTATCTCATTTCACCTTTTAGCAGTGATCCATTTTCTATTTTGTAATTTACTTCAGGTTGTGAGCCTTCAAGGACAATGAATCTTGGCATTGAGCCCTTGTGATATTCTATATCCAAATATATTATATTGTGAGTTAATCCTCACCATGGTTTTTTTTGTATTTTTGGTTTTCTACATAAAAATACTAGAGTTCATGTGCATTGTGAGCTTGTCTTGATTTCATGCTTTCACTTGTTATTATAGTTAGAGTTGTGTTATTACTTGGATGGATATTGTGTAAATAGTTTAATGAAATACTAATTCACCCCCCTTCTTAGTATTTAAGAATGTTTGGAAGTAGATGCTACATGATAAGGGATGGAGAAATTTTGGGAAAATTTGAGTCCATATTAGATGAAGGTATCTTCCTTGGCTTTTCATCAAGGAGAATAGCATACGGGTGCTACAATAAAATACTACATAGAATTATCAGAAGTGGGTATGCGTAGGATCATGATGGGCCAAAAAGTGGTGATATGATGGGTATGTGTAGGGTATGTGGCTGACGAATTTTTTTTAACCCAAAATTGATGAAACGAAAAGGGTTTTTAAAGGAGATTCTTAGCTTTCCACCAATATAAATTATCCTTTACTTTGAATTTAATAAATAATTATTATTCATTTTCTATTTGAATTATGACTAAAGTCTTGATTGATAGGTTGATTGAAAAACATCTATAGCTTTCAACGGTATCACATTTTTGAATCTGAGACATATGTCACATTCTATGTTTCGCATACTATAGGATTAAAAAGTTGAATTTCATGAAGTTTGACCAAGTTAAGAGTGAGTGACATACAGTTTTATATTTATTAAAATTTGTAATAAAAATTCATAATTAATTATTTACCTAGAAAAAATTACAAAAAATATGCATCACATTGGGACATGAGTCCTCTATTTATATCTAAAATCTTGTAAAAATATTATCATTTTATTGTGGTTAGGGTGGTCAAACAAACACCTACTTATTTTTCCTTGAAATTTAAGTACTACTGCATTGAAATTTCAAATTTTCATCTTGAATAGATTTTTTTTTTTAAATAAGCCTAGTAGTTTAGAAACTACATTGAATTTTCTACAGATTCTATTCTTACATATTTTTGAAATAATATAGGTAACTTATTCAAATTTTTACGTCAAGTTTCCTAACTCTAATGTTTATGAATTTTTCACCACTTAAGGACCTATTTTTTCCATGATGATCCTACACATACCCGTGTTCGACATTGTTTGAGCCCTAAACCCCTTAAAGATCCTAAGTATTGAAAATTATTGGCCTACATTCTAATTCGTAGTTGACCCTTGGTGGACCTTTCGTGGTTACCCAAGTTACAACTTGAGTAATCAAATCTATTTATCTACCGACCCCTGTTGCATATCTTGTTGTTCGATACTTGTGTGAATTATTTTAACCATGCCAAATGTTATGTGGGTCTGAAAATCATTTAATTATTTTCCTTTTATCCTAAGTCTGAGTTTATAATAATGCTTAAAGTAATTTTCCTTGTCAACGTAAAGGAAGACCCCTTTAAGTGATCATTTGATGCATGTTCCCTTAAAAAACCTTTAAGCAATTGTCGAGTCCCACCAAACATTTTCTATTGGTTCCCCACTAGCCCACAACAATAAAATAATCTGATAAATCAACCAACGGGCCAGTGGGTGAGTGATAGTTTTCCACCCTTGTGGTAGGTCCTACATTTTGTCAAAGGAATTGGTGGTAATTGGCATTGAAATATTGGCTTGGATGCACTCTAAAGAATGAATCTCAACCATTCCTTGCAACCCACGGGCGACCCACCATCTAATCTCATCTCTTAGTAGGGTAGAAAGTGAGTGCCACATGTCACTATCACCACCATCAAAAGGACTATGGAGGACATAAATATTTGATGAAATATTTCATGAAAACTACCAACATGCTAAAGAGTGTGCTACTAAATGGATTTTAGAGCATGTGAAAAAATCCTCCACAAGATGTTTTAATCTCGATCTTTCATCACTAAGGGAAGTTAACTTTGTAAGCACTAGACTTAGAGATTATAGGGCACACACATTGAAGGTCATTGGGTTCATATGGGTCATTTCCCGCTAGCCTGTAACCATAGATGTAAACCCTATAAATTCTAGAGGGGTAGTGGGCAACTACCATGTGGATTCTCTCATGGATTGTAAAGCGTAATGGGGGCATGAACCCAAGAAAAAGGATGCACATATGGCAGGAATTGGGCCTAATGGATGTTGAGTCAATGAAAAGAAAAAAATGCAAACTTCTTTGACTTAATATTGGCCACACACTAGTCCACATCATGATGAGATCAATGAAAAATATTTAAAGTTACTATAAAGGACATCATGGAGCCGTTCTCATTCGCGCGAACGAGTAGCCATGGCGGAGTTGATGTTTTTCAACTGAATTTGTTAGAAAAACAAGATCTAATTGCAAACCAAAATAGACCTTCCACAAAAGAGAAAAACGAAAAAGCAGAAGCTTTGCATAAAAACATGCAATTTGATATATTTGAAAAGACCAATAATTACAAGAGATAATTTTCTTTATAAAAGCAAAGATTCCTAAACCTAATCTTATCTTGAGCAACAAGATAGCTCGATAAGATAAAGATAAGATCCTATAACCTAGAAATTAAATATGCCTAAGTAAACTTATGCAAATGTGTAATTAAATATTAATTACACCAACAACCCCCCATAAGTGCAACTTAGGGAGAAGCATATTATTATGCAAATATGAGTCCCGGCAACAAGGCCTGATGAGGTACTCATGTACAAATGCAAAGAGAGAGAAAACCCAATGGGAAACCCCCCTTCAGAGAGATGAACTGCTGTGAAGAAGCACTGGAAGAACTCTGATGAAGCAACACTGGAACCCCAAATCCGGCAAGCAAAGAAAGATAGTTTTGTTTGCAAAATACCAATTGGAATCACAAATGCAACAGCAAACCCGATGCCAAGGAACACTGGAAACTAACATACTTGATCAACCCTGGAATCTATAAGCAATAGTAGATGAAGGATGAAAGGACCCATAATGATGACAAATATGGAAGTTGTGTCTCTAAGCCAATGGCAAACTAAAACTAAAACTACCCATAGGACGAGTACCATCAAGATTCTGGAACATTAACTATAAAACCATGGCCTCCAAATGAGAAATATCTGAACCAATGCGGATCAAGAACTATAAAATCCCAATGTGAAGTGTGAACCGAAACAAACCAACGATGTGTCTAGCTAAGCAAGAAAGAAGCTAGAAGGAGACAACAGGAAACCAGAAAAACTCATGTGAGTTGTCACCAAAATGAAATATGGATGCAAGAACACCCCTTAATGGAACTTTATATCAGTTCTTTATTACAATACCCAATGATTGCATAAGGAGATGATGCAAAATTACAGAAACATAATCGAAAATGCAAACCTAGCACACGAAACAAAAATGAATGCATGGCTAAAATAGATTACACATTTTCTAGAAATGACCTCATATCTGTATAGAGGCTGAAACCAGCTTTCCAACACCGCAAAAATCACGAAAATTGGATAAGCGAGTCAAAAGATATGCGTCCCGGAGTGAAAAAGGAAACATCTAACTTTCGAGGCCAAAAAAGATATCAAAAAGAAAAACCAGAAAATCAGACCTATACCATTGCGTAGAGCTTGGAAATAGCTTTCCGGAAATATCTTGTTTGCAAAAAAATGATGCCGTATGTGAAAGATATGCCTATTTATGTGAAAGTCCTCCAAAAAGGTCTGATTCTGCCCCCAAAAGCCCTCAGGGGCTAAAAAAAGGACCCCTGGTCACATGGGCGGACTAGGGGACTAGTAGCCAGGGAGCTTCGGCCTGGCCCCTGGTCACCCACGCGACCGGGGTTGGGGCTAAAAGCTCGGGCGGGGCTGAGAACCAAGCTCCTGGGCGCCGATAAGACCCTGCGCTAGGCGATTGGAGCCCTCGGGGACCAGCAGAGCGGAGCAGAAGTGGCACCTCCTGGGAGCGGTGGGCTGGCAGATGGTTGGTGGCCCAAGGGAGGAGCAAGCTGGTGGGTTGAATGGGCTAGCGGAGCAGCTGGTGGCGCGGGCGATGAGAGCGGCTACCGCTGGTGGAGGGGTGGCCGTCGGGCGGCGGATGGGTGGCCCCCGGGTGGTGACCCAAATAACACTAGCCGAACAAAGTCTGAACCCAAAAAGTGGATTTTTTTAGTATCTTTTTATTTTTTTTCAAAAAAGATGCCTCGAAAATTGTGCCTGGGGGCCGTATGGCCCTTGGGCAAAAAAAATTTGCTTCTCCGGACGACTGTGTCCAAATCAAACGAACTTTATATGGAAATAGGGGTTTTTGAGCACTACGAATCCAACGGCGAGGTCTATTTGGGCCCAAAGTGCTCCGAAAATCAAGCGACCCCCAAATCTATCAGATAAATCATCGAGCTTGAAACCCTCACAGATCTGGCAAATGGTGATGAAAATCAATGAAATAAAAGTCATTTCTGACTTCTTCCAGCGCTCTAAATCCAATGGAAAACCCTGATCTAATCCAAGATGTTGCATAAATGTACTCAAGGATTGAAACCCTCGAGGGAGCTCGAACGAGCTCTGCAACGAAATCCTCCAAAAAGGCTGAGAAGGGACTGCGAATCGAGGCTCTGATACCATGTTAGAAAACCAAGATCTGATTGCAAACCAAAATAGACCTTCCACAGAAGAGGAAAATGAAAAAGCAGAAGCTTTGCATAAAAACATGCAATTTGATATATTCGAAAAGACCAATAATTACAAAAGATAATTTTATTTATAAAAGAAAAGATGCCTAAACCTAATCTTATCTTGAGCAACAAGATAGATCGATAAGATAAAGATAAGATCCTATAACCTAGGAATTAAATATGCCTAAGTAAACTTATGCAAATGTGTAATTAAATATTAATTACACCAACAGAATTGAGGGATTTTTAACCATAAAAGTTGGATTTAAAACTTTTTGTTTATTACAAGAGCATTTCTAAGGCATCTAGGAATTGTTGTTGTGCATTTCAAGTTCTTGGCATCTTAAAACTAGGGTTTCCTATGGTGTTAAACCAATAATTAAAATTCATACTTCTTGAGCTAGAAACTTCTTGGGTTTTCATTCAATTGCAATAATTTTCATTTGATTTCCAATTAGGGCTTCTTTTAAGGTTTGAAGTTCATCTAGATTGCTATAAATTTATGATTTTAGTCACTCTTTATGTCAATTCTTCACTTGAAACCTAAGAGCCCTAGTCTTAACTAGTCAAGCCCTAGGTGAAATTACTCATTAGATATGACACCAATGGTCCAACTTCCTAGTCGTAAACCAAAGATAAGACCCTTGGTGCCATAATGTTTTTGACCAACTACCACCCTCAACAACTGAGAAGCGTATAGGGAAAAATTTGTTTGATGGCCCTAGGGTTAAATATGGTATTATTGATAGACAATGTACCATTAACGATGCTACACTATCATACACTAGGTGGACACTTTTCCAAGGCTAGTTTGGTAATAGGAATTCCCACATTCCAATATACAACACTTGGAGGTTGGATTTGGCTAAATTCATTGTCCCCAACATGTATTTGGCTATTCACCTTCTCAAGGTTGTTTCCAATTATGACCCCATTGCTAGGGTATTCAAAACCCATTCTGGGTAGGATATGATTTGGGTTACAAAAGAGGAAATTACAAAAGTCTTCAAATTGAAGAAATGGAGCAATGAAATGGTAGAGATTGATGACAAGAAACTAAGGGAAGAGTATGATAAAGTGAGACCTACATTCAAAGTCTCAGTGTTTGCGCATTTCTTAGCATCAACAGGAAAGGGAAAAGCTATAATTGTACTAGGAACATCTAATAAGGAACCCTTTCCTATCAAGTAATTTTTCCTCTACATTTAGAAAACATTCTAATCCCTATGCTAGATTCTAGGGTATCATTCTTCCTCCAACATATGCCAATTGCACTAATGTATATGGCTTCCAATATTCAACATCCCAAAATCAAAAACTTGTATTATTTTTCTACTTATTTTTTGGAATAAATGCACAAGGGTTTAGTGGAATTGAATAATGGGGAAAAAACAATAAGATTCTGCTAGTATTCTTTGTTTATGCATATGTTCCTATAGAAGGGTGTAGATTTCTTTTGAAAGGATATGGAGCTAAAAAGAGTGGTGGATGGTATAGAGATGCCAGTTCAATCATGGACTCCATTGTTAGATAGGCATGAGTAGAAAAAATTTTTTGTGATTTCCACAAACATATTTTCCTCCAAATTGAAAAGAGCTCTAATTGTGAATATGCCAAGGATTCCACCTAAATTGCATGATTTCTTGAGGCTAGTGGAAAGGAGGGCTAATTTGAATATTAATCATAATTGGGGAGATGTAATCTCTTATCAGGATTGCACAATTATCAAAGTATATGGAATAAGGAAAACACCTGATATACTCTGTAGGGATGTACCATTGAGCATTGGATTCCTTGAGGTCATGTGGAAGTTGGGTGATGTTGAAGATATTTACTTATTTGAGAAGAGGAAAGGAACATTCTTCCCTACTTACATAGTATTCTCTAAATTTGTTATGATAACAAATGGATGGAAGAAGAATGTTGACAGATCAAGGCCCTATGAATTGAAAATACAATCATATAGAATTTAGGACCTAGAGGGTTTTATGGTTTGGTTTATGGTTAGAATAAAAGGTGTGAAGTTTGTGCATACCTTTCCTTTCCTTGAGGACATAATCAAAAATGTTTTTTATTTTGAGACACAGGAGGATAGGATGAGAAAATGGATTTTATTTGAGAAGTTGGAAAGAGAAAAGAGGGTGAAGTAACCTTAATCCATAGCCTTGTTTGATATTGGGGATGCAATTTTGAGAGTGGAAAAAGTTATGTAAAATTTGTCCAGTCTCTTCTGCATCTGGAAATAAAACCGTCTGTCCTCAAAACACAGTACCCCAAGCTTTGAAGTCTTAGAGGCAAAACAGTGAGTAGAATAAATAGTTGGATATTAAAATAAACTTGTAGGTATTGAACGTAGTGTATTCATGAAAACACAATCATTTCAAGAATAAGTATGGAGGGAAATGAAAGATGAGTATGTGATGAATGTACAAATGAAGGAAAGTTGCATCCCTGAGTTGCCAAAAGAAATAATAAAGGCTGAGGTTCGTAATGAGATGAGAACCAAGTATTTGAATATTGATGAAGATGAAGGTAGGGAACTTGTTAGAAAGAGTGGTGTATTGATATTACTAGAATGGGATTTGGCATCAACTATTGCATTTGATACGGTCAGAGGACATGATTCCCCCATCTTAAATAGAGAAGAGGAAGTTACTTTTTCCATGCAAGGATCAACCTTTAGTTCTCAATGGGACACACTAGCTATTTGGGCTTTAGCCACAAGCACAAAGAAGGTAGAGGTTGTAGAACCATCTTCTAGAGTTAGAGGAGGGATAATCATAAAAAGAGTAGCAGATACATCAAGCATTGAAGTAGCTACATTGAATGTCATTGTAGCTCAATTTACTAAAGCCACAATAGAGTCCTTAACTAAAGAGAGGGACAAATTCAAAACACAATATAATGATATAGTGGTTGAATATAATGTGGGATAGCAGAAGATAGTAGATATGCAATTGTAAATTTTCAAGGTTATCAAAGGAAATTTTTGAGTCAATGCAACCAAGGTCATCACAAGCTATAATTTTTCTTCCCCCTTCTCCAAAAGAACAAGTCTCATCTTCTCCCATTCTTTCACCACCTGCAATCCCATCTGAGGTTATACCTCCTAATTCTAAGTATGTTCCCATTACACCATCAGCTCTAGATTCATTAGATGCACCTCCAACTGAGGATATCACCAAGGAAGAGTTAATGGAAAAGCTAAAAAATTATGAGAGATGTCAGTTGTTTGATGAGCTAATCCATGTGAGAAATTTGAAGATTATGATAGTAGTACTAGAGAACTTAAATAAAAGGATTGAGAGGAGATTGATTAGAATTCATTCAAACTATTCTTCCATTTTCAATGCAATAAGGAACTTTTGATAGGGATAAAGATATTTTCATCCCATTGATGGATAAATGGATCCCAAGACCACAAGAATTGAGAGATATGGCCATTGGGTCAAAACATGATGCAAATAAACCTTCCAACATTGTCCCAATCCTTAGTCTTGTGAATGCAATCAAGGAATTCCAAGGGTTGATTGAACTATTGGAAATGAAAATCAGGGTATTAGTAAAGAGGTTTGATGAGTGTAGTTTGAGTTTACTCCTAGATATTTTAAATGAAAATAGTGAAGTTAAACCTGTGCAAGAATGGAAGGACCAAGCAAATAAGTTGATAGACACTCAATTCAAATTAATTTTTGATGGAGTAGATTTGGATATGTTGAAGAACACTATGGATAAGCTCACCCACACATTCATATTCAATGAAGAATTTGACAAGGAAGCTAATAATGTATTCATAAAGTACACTCAATATAGAAAAAAGGAAAATAAAGTTATAACATTTGACTAGCCTTCTGAGTAAGAGTTTGAACTTTAGAAAACCAAATATGTTGACATCTTGGATGAGTAGGTTGTTGTACTGGCGAATTGATGATTGAAATTTTAATCTTATCTCTACAACAACAAAAGTTACAATAGGAGAAGTACAAAGGTGGAGCTAGTATAGATTAGGCCTTAGGTACATCAATGTTTAGATATTTTATCTTCTCCAATTCAAATTGATGACATAGAATGTAGAAGTGGAAATTCTTTGGTGTATCCTTCTTTCTTTAGTTTATGCTTTTCATCTACAAGTTTTGGAGGCACGTGGAAAAGGGTGTAGAGCTCATGGAAAGAATAACTTGCACCAGTTAAGGTTCCTTTTGGAAGGTGGGGGAATCTTCATCAACAAATAAGAAATGGTTTTTTGTCTTATGTGAACATATCCCTCAATTTTGGGCAAATATAATTTCCTTTGAATGTAAATGTGAATGTCAAATGAAAATATGACATGTGTACAATTGACTCGATGCTTTTTTTTATCTCTCTTGTTCTTATAAAAGGGAATTCAAGGCCAATTATACAGGGTTGCCAGTGGATTCATCTCAAAGAAGTTTTGTAACCAAGTCAAGATAATAGAATTTTGATTATATTCTAGGTTTTATAAGACTTTGAGTCTTGTAATGGTGAATATGATAATAGTACTATCATGTTTTGAAATATAAATGGAAAAATATTCAAGGCCATCATTCTCCATTGTATACTTTGCATAGATTATCAATATAAAGGAATCAAATATTACTTCTATTCATCTTCTTGTCTTTCCTTGAATGCTTATCCATTTTTTAATACACTTTTTCAAAGAATGAGTTAAATTTTTTTAACATGAATAAAGGTTATTGTGAATGTATGCATGGATAATTAAGTATTTTTGGTTTTTTTTTGGTATTAATGGAGTACAAAATCATTGACGCGCTTTGTTATGACAGGGATGTTGTTAGATGTTTTCAATTATGTGATTTACAATTCTCCACCCTAGGATAAGGCACTGGTTCTGTTATGTTACAGTATCCTAGATCTTTCGTAGTAGCCACATTCAAAAAAAAAATTAATATCCATTTTCCATGTGAATGTATTTCAAGCTAAATTTATGATATTTTCTCATGTTTTACTAAGATGTTACCATAAGTATTAGCCAGATCTTTAATGTTTTTTGTCTATTAAGAAAATTAAAGGAGAATTATTTATTAAATTTACAATGTATATGATAATTGGCACAAGAGTATCTCAAAATACATTGTAGAGATCACCCTCCCAGGTTTTACATAGCCCAAAGTGTAGAGGGAAATCCTAGCAAGCTTTCACCTTATGGTTGGCCAATCTCTCATAATTATTGACAATTGAATCTATAACATTCATAGATAACTCATGAGACAAGCTTGGTTCATTAAAAAATAACCAACAAAAATTCCATACCTTGTGGCATTTGTGTTCTCAATATTTCCAAGGATAATGGATTGGTTTTGATGTATTGTAAAGGTTGGCCATTGTTTTTTTATTTAGGGTAGTGATTTTTTATTGAAGGGATTGTTAAGAAAATGTGTCTCAACCTTGCAATTACATAAGTTAATGTTGATACATAAGGTGATGTTTAGCTAACAGCGATAGGGGGAATGGGGGGGATTCCCCACCCACAAGGGGTATAGGGGGATCATCCTCCTAGCTAGGCATCCAAGAGGCAGCATGCCTCAATGAGGACTCAGGGGCAGTGCCCCTGGAAGCCAATTTTTTATACACTTTATTAATAAAAATCTAGACCATTCATCATTATATCTCATATCTGATGGCCAATATTTTATTAGCTTGACTGGCCCTAGAAGCTAACCTTGTTTTATGAGAGTGTTGTATTATGACTATCTATTATGATGTATTCTGAGAGTCTAATAGCAGTTGTGTTGTCTCTAGATGTCTAAGTGGTGATACTACTATGAGAATCTTTCTCTGCAAGTATATTGTAATCTTTGTTATTACTAAATAGTATTGGGAGGCTTTTGGAGTGTTGGGTTTTTCTCTCGAAATGGTTTTCCCACATAAATCATTATGTTGTGGTATACATGATATTTTTGTTTATTTCTATTTAATTTTTTGTAAATTTTAAATATCTATAAAAATTTTGCATTATTCTCCTCTCAAGTTTAGTGTAGGAAGTTGTTCTGCTACCTTAGCTTCCTTACAAGTGGTATCAGATCTTGATTACCTTTAGTTTTAGTTGTGGGTTGTTGGGTTTCTTGAACCAATCTAGATTTGAGTGAGAGCTTTTGCGGAAGACACTTTCATATTGTTGTAGGAATTTTCAGATGACAAGTTCATCAAGGAGAATAGAGGTGGATAAATTTTCTAGAAATAATTTTTAAATGTGTAAGTTGAAGATGGAGGATTTGTTGATAGATCAAGATCTGTGGGATGTTGTTGATGAGAATGTTTCAAGGCTTGCAGATCCTACTTAGGATATTCAATATTATGTTATGGACCATAAAGCCAAGGGTCTAATTAGATTGTGCTTGGTAGACTCAATTTTAATCAATGTCCATGAAGAGACCTTTGTACAAAAACTATAGAAGAAGCTTGGTGAGATGTATCAAGCCAAATATTTAAAGAATAATATTTTCTATAGGAAGAAATTGTATTCCTTGAGAATGGAAGAGGGTGGAAAAATTACAGACCACCTGGAAGCATTCAATATGTTGGTGGCCTAATTGGCATAAGTTGGTGTTAAAATGGATGAAGAAGAGAAATGTTAGATCCTACTTTGATCTTTTCCTGATTCAAGGGATTCTCTTATTATGGCTATTGGGAGTACTTCTATTATATTGAAGACTGAATATGTGGTGGTTTCTTTGCTTTCTAAAGAGATGAGGAGGAAGGTATCCATCAATTCCAAGGAAGCCCTGAATATTTGTGGAAGACCTAAGGAAAATGGGAAGAAGAATGAGAAGCGTGACAAATCCATGTCCAAGGGGAGATCTAAATCTCCTAGAAAGTCCAAAGTTATTTGTTGGAACTACTGTAAACTTGAAAAAAAATCATAAGGAATGCAAAGGAGAAAAGAAGAAAAACAATAAATTTGATTCTAATTCTTAGTCTAAGAAGGAAGATGGTGACACATTCATTGTAGCTTTGGTATCTCATGCAGATAATGATGCATAGTTAATTCACTTAGGCACATCTTTCCATATGAACTTTAATAGAGATTGGTTTTCTAAATATGAAGAATTTGATGGAGGTAAGGTGCACTTGGGTGATGATTCTCATTTAGAAATTATTGTCCATGGTAAAGTTAAAATTAGGTTTCTTCATGGTAGAATTAAAAGGATTAATATTGTGTTGCATATCCCTGGTTTAGCACAAAATCTATTATTTGTGATGCAGGTGTGCAACTAGTATTTTCTAATTAAATATGCAAGATGGTCTGAGGTGCTATGGTGATTGCTAGAGGTCTTAGATATGGCACATTGTATAAGCTTGATGCATGCATTGTTGAGTGCAATAGTACTTTTGTGAAAAGCAATTATGTGGAAGAAGTGAGGGTTTCACCTTCAATAGATGGTCATGGATTTTTGGTACCCAAGGGTGCTCCTTCTTCTGAATCAAATTTACCTGTAGAGAAAACTATGTTATCAAACGAAAGACTTGGCCACATTGGAGAAAAGGGTCTAAGGACCTTCAAAAATAAAAACCTCGTTGAAGGTTTTTCTGACTGTAATCTTGAATTTGATTTCTATGAGTATTGTGTTTATGGAAAACAAAACCATATTTAGTTTTACTCAAGTTCTCATAAATCTTGTGTTGTATAAGACCTTATTCATTCTGATGTGTTAGGTCCTGTAGATGTTCATTCAATTAGTAAATCCACATATTATGTTTCATTTATTGATGATTATAGTAGAACGAAATGGGTATATTTTTAAAGAGTAAATCTGAAGTTTTCAATCGGTTTAAATAATTTAAAGCAATGGTTGAGTTGTAGATTGGGAAGAAAATAAAATGTTTGATGATTGATAATGGCTATGATTTTTTCTATAATGATTTTGATATATTTTGTAAATATTGTGGCATTCATAGACAAAAGACAGCTCCATATTCTCCACAACAGAATGGAGATGTATAAAGAATGAACATGGCACTGATGGAGAAGGCTAGGAGTATGTTGAGTGGTGTTGGTCTCGAACAAAGGTTTTGGGTTAAAACTATTTCCACTATTTGTTACCTGATTAACATATCTCCTACATCATCTCTTACTGATAATATGCATATAGAGACATGGTCAGGTCGCAAGCATTCATTGAGACATCTAAGAGTTTTTGGTTGTGAGGCATATGCACAAGTGCCAAAGGAGAAGTGAACAATGTTGGAGAACAAGGCTATGAAATGTATCTTCATCGGATATGGTTATGATGTGAAAGGATACGAGCTTTGGGATGATGTTGCATAGAAGGTAATACAAAGTAGAAGTGTTATTTTAGAGAAATTAAGCCTTCTTATGTTACATTGCAGCCATAACAAAGTAAACAGGAAGATGTGATTCAATTTCCTTCTACACCTGAGAAAGTTAACTTGAGGCCCATGGATAGACAAGAAGTTGAGGAGAGCTCATCTAGATTTGAATCTTCAGAAGAGGAGGAATAACCTCCAAGTTAGCTTTTTCATAGGTCTACAAGGAATAGAAAACCACTTGAAAGGTATTCACTTGATGATTGGAGATGTATTTTTTCTTTGAATACTAACATGGATGAACCTAAATTAGTATAAGAGGAATTAGGTATGAATGATGCATAATATTGGAAGATTGCTATGGATGAAGAAATGGTAGCTTTGAAAAAGAATGATACAAGGGATCTTGTACCTTTTCCTAAAGGATGAAACCTTGTTGGTTGAAAATGGGTGTTCAAGAAAAAGATTGGTTCAGATGGAGGTAATGAGAAGTACAAAGAAAGGTTGGTTGCAAAAGGTTACTCTCAAGTTGAGGGTGTTGATTATGGTGAGATATTTTCTCCTATTGCAAAAATGGAATCCATTAAATTTTTGCTTTCTATTGCTACTGCTTATGACTTAGAGGTTGAGAAAATGGATGCAAAAACTACTTTCCTTCATGTTGACTTGGAGGACGATATTCATATGACATAGCTAGAGCACTACGTGGTGAAAGGTAAAAGTAAATTGGTTTGCAAATTGAAGAAATCTTTGTATGGACTAAAATAGAGTCCTAAGATATGGTACCTGAAATTTGATACATATATGTTGAGTTTGGTGTTTGAGAATTCTAAATTAGATTAGTGTGTTTATTATAAAACATATTGTGACTATTTCTTGTTTATTGCATTATATGTTGATGATATGTTATTTATTGGTAGAGGGAAAGGTATGATTTCATAAGTGAAATATCAACCTGGTGCTAAATTTGAAATGAAAGATCTTAGTGCAGCTAAAGACATTCTTGAAATGAAAATTAAAAGAGATAGAGTGAACAAAAAGCAATGGTTTGGCCAAAGTAAGTATTTCATTTCAATTTTACAGAGGTTTGATATGCAGGATTGTAGACCATTGTGCATTCATATTTCAAATGGAACAAAGATATTTTTTTCAGATTTTCCAACATCTCCATTAGAGATATAAGACATGAGCATAATTCCTTACCAGAGTGTAGTTGGAAGTTTGATGTATGCTATGGTCTGTACAAGACCAGGCATTTCCCAAGAAGTGGGAGTCATTTCCAGATATATGTCTAATCCCGGTAGAGTTCATTTGGATGTAGTTAAAAGAGCCTTCAAATATTTGTGTGGTACCTTAGATTGTTCCTTATGTTATCATAGTAATATGATTGAAGATGATATTTCCCTTTATATTCATGGTTATGTGGATTCAAACTAGGCAAGTGATGTTGATAGCAGAAGATGATCCATAAGTGCCTATGTGTTTACTTTATTTGGTGGTACAATTAGTTAGATGAGTAAGTGAAAAGATGAGGTTTCTTTGTCCACTACTGAAGAAAAGTATATGGCAGCTACTCATGCTTGTAAACAAGCCATTTTCTTAAGAGAATATGTTCAAATATTGGAATAAAATAAGGTGCAATAACAATTTATTGTGATAATCATAGTGGGATATTTCTAGCTAGGAACCCAACATTTCATGCCAAGACCAAGAACATTGATGTACAATATCATTTTGTTAGAGATATGGTCGAAGATGGCATGGTGAATTTGGTTAACGTAGAGATGTTGATGAATTTTATTGATTCTTTTACTAAGCTTGTGAGCACAAAGAAATTCAAATAGTGTTCAGAAACTATGGGCCTTTCGGCTCCTAGAAATTAAGAGATGATGATGGCACCCTTCTATTGTCCTTGCAAGGTGTTTGAAATGACAGAGATTTTTTGAGAAAATGTGTCTCAACCTTGCAATTACATAAGTTATTGTTGATACATAAGGTATTGTTCAACTAATGACGATCAGAGGGGTGTGGGGGGATCCACCCACAAGGGGTCTAGGGGTCTATGAGGTAGTGCACCCTGATGGGGGCTCAGGGGCAGTCCCCTCGAAAGCCATTTTTTTATACACTTTATTATTGTAAATATGGACTATTCATCATTATGTCTCATATCTGATGCCCAATATTTTATTAGCTTAGCTTGACCTATAAGGAAACCATATTTTATGAGGGAATCGTATTATGGCTATTTATTATGATGTATTTTGATAGTCTAAGAGTGGTCATGTTATCTCTGGATCTCTAAGTGGTGATACTCCTGTGAGAAGTTTTCTCTACAAGTATATTGTAATCTTTGTGATTGGTAAATAATTTATTGGGTGGCTTTTAGAGTGTGGGATTTTTCTCTTGAAAGGGTTTTCCCCATGTAACTCATTGTGTTGTATGCATGATATTTTTTTTTATTTCTATTTTATTTTATGTAACTGTTAAAGATCTGTAAAATTTCTTCATTATTCTCCTCTCAAGATTAGTGTGGGAAGTTGTTCCACTACAATAGCTTCCTTATAGGGATACCATGTTTTGCAAAAGTGTGTTAATGATGGGATCATTGTTGGTATTGTAAGATGGAGGGGATTAAGGTGGAGTGGTGTATGTTTACGGAGGGTAAGTGAATTGTAGGTTTGTAAGGGGAGATGATTGAGGAGATATGAGATTTGAATGCACAAAGCTAGAAGGATTCCTTGTGGAAATACCTAAGGAAGTGTTGACATTGCTAGTAGGTTGAATGGTTGTGGTAACATGAGTACTAGTGTATGTAGGAATAAAGATGGGTATTGTAGAAGGAGGAATTGAAGTTCCACCTTGGCTTTGAGTATACCCCAAAGCTTGAGTACAACTAGTCATGGTAGGGGTGGTATTGTTAATATCATGTACATTGGTTGTAGGTAAGGAAGTCATTGGAAATGAGGTATACATGTTATGATCCATAGGGGGTTGATGACCAACACTATTAGAAAGAGAGTTAGGAAACCCAAGATCCATGGTGAATGGTGTATCACAGGATGACATGAGTATTGGACTACATCTCACAACAGTATTGCTAATAGAAGACCAAGTTGTAAAGCTCATACAATATTAACAAACTCAATTCCAACCCAAAATGGAAAAAGGGTAAAGTGTTATGTAATAACCTAGAATACAATATGTATATGTAATTTTCAGATTCTAAACAAGTTAATTTTATGATTACACTATGCAAAAATATAAAAATGAAGTCTTGTAAATGCAATTTTGGAATAAAAAAATGCACTAAATATATCAAATTAATCTAGATATGATCAAATTAAAGAAACCAAAATTCTACAAATAGAAATAGAAATTTGAAAACAATAATGAGGAATGCAAAAATGAATGTTTTTAGGCCTGAAAAATATGAATGTGACCCTAATCAGGGACTCATTCGTCCTAGGGTGAATGGGTCCTAGGTGAGGGTTTTGAAACATATTTTTACATATTTTTGAGTGATTTTTAGTAATTTCTAGATTCAAGTTTGTTACAGCAAGCTTCAGTTTCAATTTTCTATAAATTCAATGTGGAATGCAAGTCCAAAATGTGACAAAATGACAACCTAGAACACCTAATTTTCTATGCAATTGTGATTCAATTTTTAAATGCAAATGAATTCTATGTAAATGATATGCAAGGTGACTAATTTTTTTATATTTTTTAGATTTAAAGAATACAAAATATGCAATCCTAAAACCCTTAAATGAAATGCAAAATTAAATGCAAACTAGACACCCTAAATGAGACCTAATTCAATGCAATGAGATGAAAATGAATGCAAGATCTAAATATAGAATGAAAGAAGACTCCAAAATCAGAAAATGCAATGATAAAACTCAAGTTCACCAAAATTAAATAATGAAAATTGGGTTCACCACAATGGAGTGATGAATAATGGACCTATTTCTCACTATTTCATTCAAAATATAGACTATAATATGCAAATGAAGAACAGTAATCAAATCTAGCAGAGATAATAATCAAAAGGTAGATTTGGAAAGGGGAGAATTCTATGTACCTTTCACCAAAAGTTACCTTTTGAAGCTCACTGAAGACATTCGCCCTATGGTGAATGGGTCCTGGCTAGGGTTCCTAAAAATTGCTTTTTACACTCCCAAATTCTAAGTGTTCACTGTTGGAAATCCAGAAATAAAATCTGTAGAAGAGTTTTCATGATTTGAAAAAATTTCTTATAACTTTGACAACTTTGCAACTTTCTTCAAATTTTCTCTTCAAGTGATCTTTAGCCTAAAATCTGCAGTCACACATCAAAGAGAGAAAAATGTTGTTTGTTAGGTGAATGGGGGTTTTCCTTGGTCAAACCTTGTTTTGGTAATTAAACCTTGGAATGAAATAGAAAAGAATGAAGGATTGATGAATGAACAACAATATGTAACAACTCACCAAACCTTATTTGAAACCTTGGAGTACAAGTCTACAAACTACCATGAAATGACCTTAATGAATGTAGATCTTGATCATGAAACTTGATGTGAAATAATTCCTTTGATATGGTTGATTAGATCTTAAACACTACATCAACATATGAGCTCAAACAACATGCATGATGCAATAAATCTTTGTGAAATAGATTTTTGGGACCCTATGGACTACTCTTGCACTTCTAGGGTTTTTCACCGAAAAGAAGAGAGATAGGGCCAAAAATGCTTATGTATCACTCAAATAAAAATGTGTATGATGTTGTATGATCTAAACAGAATGATCTAAGTGTAGCTAATCCATGAAATTGCTTGAATATGAATGCAAAACTTAAGAAACAAGTGATGTTTTAAAACACATTGTGTAATGCAACAATGAACTAGAAACAAATGCAAAGCTAAACAAAAATGAATGAAACTTAGAGTGTGCAACTGAAACTTTGAAGGAGACTGGAATTTTTTTTTGAAATTTTGTTGATGTTGATTTTCAGGCCTGGAGGGACTCATTCGCCATTCTGGGCGAATCAATCCAAGTTCTATAAAACTAAACTGAAGCCCATTTCAGACAAAAGGGTATCTAGAAATGCAGACAACCAAAAACTGACCTTGGAGTGGGACTCATTCACCACCCATGGAAAATCAGTCCACTTTTAAATTTCTAAATATTCAAAGGTTGATTCTAGAGCTTTCGGTCTGCACTTTGACTTCCTACAGGTGACCACTTCTGAAACTGTCGTATTCGGGCCTAACAGTGACTTTTTGTTGATATTTTGACTTGAATGATGAAGAGATGACTTGAATGACTTTGAAATATAATCTTCAATGTTTCTTAAGCCTCCAAGAATCTTAAATCTGTATACAAACAAAATAAGAAAGATAAATTGTTGATTGTTAGGGCATGGGAGTTTGCCTTGGTCAAACCCCGTTTAGGTAATTAAACAAAAGTGATGAAATAAAGTAATGAAACATGCAACAATGGATATGATTTCCTTGTCATGATGATTTGATCTTGAAAGTATATGTAACATAACATGAAGATTCAACCCTTGAATGTCTTGGGGAGCAATCTAGATGAAGAAACCCTAGCTTGCTTGACTTGAATGAGAAGATAGATTATTAAACAATGATGAGAGATGTAATAATGAGCATGAGATATGTAAAATGAGGATAAAAACACTTATTTATAGACAATTGTGCCTTAGTACTCGATAATACCTCATCACAAGCTGACATATAGTGAAAATAAACTTTAAATTTCACTTTTTCCTACTCAAGGGTCAAAATGGGGACCAGATAAGACTCATTCATCACACATGGTGAATGGGTCCCACTTGGATGGGACTGATTCACCATGCATGGCGAATGGATCCCATGAGAGCCATTTCGACACCTAAGAAGCCAAGGAATCAAGAAATAAGGTCTAAAATTCCATCTCATCAAGTATTTGGTCAATTAAAGCCTTAGTATGTACAATATGGGGGTATGTGCAGGATCATGATGGGCCAAAAAGTGGCGATATGCATGGGTATGTGTAGGGTATGTGGCTAATGACTTGTTTTTAACCCAAAATTGATGAAACGAAAAGGGTTTTTAAAGGATTTTCTTAGCTTTCCACCAATATAAATTATGCTTTACTTTGAATTTAATAAATAATTATTATTCAATTTCTATTTGAATTACGACTAAAATCCTGATTGATAGTCTGATTGAAAAAAATCTATAGCTTTCAAATGGTATCAAATTTGTTGAATCCAAAGCATGTGTCACATTCTATGCTTTGCATACTATATGATTTTTTTTTAAAAATGAATTTCATGAAGTTTTGACCAAGTTAAGGTGGTCAGACATACGAGTTTTTTATATTTTTTAAAATTTGTAAAAAAATCATAATTAATTATTTGCTTGGAAAAAAATTACAAAAAATATGCATCACATCCAGACATGAGTCCTCTACTTATATCTAAAATATTATAAAAATTATTATTATTTTGTGTGGTTAGGGTGGTCAGACAGACATTATTTTTTCCCTAAAATTTAAGTACTACTGCATTGAAATTTCAAATTTTCACCAAATAGATTTTTTTTATTTTTAAATAAACCTAGTAGTTTAGAAACTATATTCAATTTGCTACAGATTCTATTCTTACATATTTTTGAAATAATATAGATAACTTATTCAAATTTTTACATCAATTTGCCTAACTCTAATTTTTCTGAATTTTTTGTCACTTAAGGGCCTATTTTTTCCATGATGATCCTGCACCTACCCATGGGTTAATTAAGACCTATTAGTGATGATGTAAATGTTGAATAGGGCTTGGGACACATAAATCAATGTGAAAGTGTGATTAAATACACTTTACAACACTAAAATTAGGTCCACATAGCCTAGAAGGGCACAAAAATCAATGTGAATGTGTCAATCACACTACAACACTAGTTTATCATTAAGTTTGCATTAAGAACCTTCTAGAATGATGTAATAATTTTATTAAACACATTTTATAATATTTAATTAGGGAGAAATAAGTTAATTAAGTATAGAAAAGCATGAAAGTCCTTTACAAGACTTTACAACACCTTTACAAGACCTCATTAAAAGCATGTTGTTTGATTTGCAAAGGTCCAAGACCTAGTTTGGATGCATAAAATGTCTCACAACACTAGATTAGAGCCTCATTAAGTCCATTTTATCCCATTTCAAGCAAAGGGTCCTTTTTTCTATGGCACATTTAGCCCCCACTTTAGTGAGAGTATGAACCTACTTCAAACTCACACTAAATTAGCCATTCAAGAGAGATCCACATGTTGTTCAATCCCCCAAGATACAAAAATCATGCAATGACAAGAATGAAATATGGGGTGATAAAAGATGTACTCACTTTGGGCCAACGGGACTTCTTGGTTGTCTGCCGGGTGAGAAAGGCCAAACTGTATACTCACTCTAGGGCCACAAAACTAGTTGTCCACAGGGTGAGAAATCCCAAAAGGTAAGATACATATGCTAGTTGGTATGCACTCACAAAGAAAAAGGTGGATATGGAGAAAATTCATGCCACTAGTTGGGCTTCCCGATCAACCATGTCAAAGTTATACCCATTGATAACTTTAGCAAGGTGCCACAAAGGAAAATGATTTTTGAGCTCCATGAGGTAAGCAAAACTTCATATGCTTGACACTCAAAGAAATTGTTAATGCAGAAAAATGTAATGATTGTTCAAAGGGGTTTTTCTTAGTTCATGCAATGTTTCATCTTAGGGAACATCATGCTCAATGTCTCCAAGAGAGGATAAGTACAAGATCTCATCCTAGGTAACATTGTACCTAATGCTTCCAAGAGATGGAATCACAAGAAAAAGAAAATCACACAATGAAATGTGAGTGGTGATGTATGCCCCCCACTTTAAAGTAGTTGTGAGAACCCATACTATGAGCAATTGCTTTAAAGTACAAGAAAAGGAGGACATGAGAGCTCACATGGAAAGATCTATACCAAGTCATATGTTTCCATTAAGCTACATCATGAGAGAGAGAAGTATGTCATATGCCCCCTGTTTCAATGTTTTGGAATCGGGGGGTTGTTCATTGTTATGTTTGTCAAGGGTGATTGTAGAATTTGTGGCATTATCTAAAGTGTTTGAGGTGGATTCTTTTGAAAGGTTATCCAAATTTTGCATTGACATGATGGTTTTATGTTGTTGTTTCTCATCTTTCTTTTGTGTAAATATGTATTCGCCCATAACTGATGGTGTGAATTCTAAGGATCCCCAATCATCACCAAAGAATTTAGAGTGCCATTCCTAATCATTATGTTCAATTTCTATGTTGGAGGTGGGAATCAATGTGTTTAGAGGACTTGTAGTTTTGTTTTCAAGATGTAAGCAACTTTCAGGCTCGGGATCTGCTTCAACTTGATAAATTTTATTGTTATAGACATATTTCATTATACGATGAAGGGTTGAAGGAACTGCATTCATCTCATGAATCCATGGTCTACCTAGAAGAAGGTTGTACGAAAGATCATAAGGCATGACATGAATAGGAGTTTTCAAAGTAACCACCCCAATCGTAATAAGTAAAGTGATTACACTGAGTGGTTTCTTTGTTGTATTATCAAATCCTCAAATGGAAATGGAATCAGGTATGATTTGTGATTTTTCAATGTTTAATCGATCAGGGAGACTCACACCACACACATTAAGAGCAGAACCATTATCTATGAGAGTGTGTTTGATACATGCACGATGGAATTGAGAAATTATCATAAAGGAATCATGTTGTTTTTGTAACTCCAAAGGAGGGAGCTCATGTTGATGGAAAATAATGTCAAGATTATGTTTGTGGATGAGAGCTATCACATCATTTGGAGTGGTTTTAGGAGGAATTGTGATTTTTTTTAGAGCAATTTGAAGAATGGTGTTATAAGTTGGTGAAGTTTGAAGCAAATCCCAAAGGGAGATCTTGGCAGGAGTATTCTTTAATTTTTCAACAAGATCAAATTCCTTTGTAGGAAGGTTATAACAAGGAGCAAGGTGGATTGGGTAGAGGTAAAGAGGGTGGGATTGGTTGTGGTGGTTGTGGGTTATTTCGTGTGTTATATGTATGAGCAATAGTATCATCACTAGATTGATGTGATACATCAGTGTTAGGTGGGTATAAAGTGTGGCATGGTCGATTAGAGGGATGAAGCGGATGTGAGGGTGGGTAAAGGATAAGTTTAGGTTTATTTGGAGCTTGTTGTTTGTGTGAAGGTGGATAAAGGATAAGTTTAGGTTTATTGGAAGGATGAAGTGGATGTGAAGGTGGGTAAAGTGTGTAGTGAGGTTGAATATTCTTAACATCCCTTAACAAGTGAGATTCTTTATTGTCTTTGAAGGGTATGTTATCTTTGTCATGGATCATAATATCCTTCCTAGAAGGAGAATTCCTAGGAGAAAAACAAACCATATGTTTGTGACAATTAAGGTTTGGTTCATCCAAAATAACTTCAATGCCACTAAGGGAGGTATTAATGGGTGAGTGTGTTTGAATATTGATAATAGAGAAATTAGAGGAAGACTATATTTGATTGTTGGTTGTTTCTATGGGCACATTCCCTCATTCCATGTTGTCGACCATACTAGGAGATTTTGTAATATGTTTATCTAAGGGTGAATTTTGCAAAGTAGCTTCATCACAAGTATGAGGAGGAGGATCAATGATGGAAGTGATTTGCTCAATAAATTTTTCCATAGGTGAAAGGGGACAACTAAGATTCTCATGATTCTCATTGTTTATGGTTTCTAACAACAAAGTATCTATTGCACAACAAGGAGAGATACTAGAGGAAGAACAAATGTTATTTTCATGATCATCTAAGGTTGTGTTAGGTTGGTTGTGAGTGTGTTGTCCACTAAGAGAGGTAAAAGGAGAGAAACAACTAGGATTCTCAAAACTCTCATTAATTGATTCTTCTACTAAAATATCTTCATCACCAAGAGGAGAGATATTATGAAAAGAAAAAGTATGATCATTAGGAATGGCCCAAGTTGTAGTCTCTTTCACTAAAACACTCTCATAGGGATGGGATAGGAAGTGTTTCTTGACATGTTTACATATGCAAGGTACTAGCATTGTTTGAATAAGAATGAAAAGAAAATGTAAAGTATGATCATTAGGAATGGCCCAAGTTGTAGTCTCTTTCACTAAAACACTCTCATAGGGAGGGGATAGGAAGTGTTTCTTGACATGTTTACATATGCAAGGTACTAGCATTGTTTGAATAAGAATGAAAAGAAAATGTAACTATTTCATGCAATGTTTTAGCAATATGAACAATGTATATGCAAAGATACAAAACATTCTTATCCAATATATGAAAGATTTGAAGAATGCAAACAATGTACATGAAAGAATGAAAAGAACTTTTAACAAACTTATGCAAATTTTTAGGAATAGAAACATTGTATATGCAAAAGTGAAAAGTACTTTTATCAATGTTATGCAAAATTGAAGAAATGGAAACATTTTCAAATCTAATGATGCTTGGAATTGAAGTGATTGGAAAGATGACTATCTTAAATTGATGTTTTTGAGATAAATGCATAAAATAAATGCTCCAGAAACCTTCTAGACTTATAATATATGATACTAGGAGCCTTAGGAAGAACAAAAATCAAGTTTTTGATGTTGTAACAGTCAGTGAAAAATTTGTACAGGGACTGATTTGCCACGGATGGTGAATGAGTCCTAGTAGGGGTTTTTTGAATTTTTTTTAGAAATTATGAATGGTTTGTGATGTGTGTGAGGTTGTAAGGTTCATACCTAAGATGGAGATGCAGAATTTCAAATATTTTTAATGAAATTGTATGCAAAAATGCAAACAAAATGCACTTTTTCCTAATGCAAAAATTTGAAACCCTAGCTGCAAATTAACAATGCAACTCTAATGCAACTTCAAATGCAAGATAGGATTAATATGAAAATGGACTCCAAATCAGAAAAAAAGATGTTTAAAAAGTTGGGCTCACCAAAATGTAATGAACGATTTTGGCACTCAAATCCTTCTTAGCTCCTCCTAAGGTTTTTCACCTAGAAGGAGAGAGAAAATGGGCCAAAATGCACAACATTAGCACTCAAGACTAAAGGATGGAAGAATGAAAAGAAAATGTGGAATGTGTAAATGTGCCTTAATACTGGAAACTTAATGAAAACGAAAACTACATAATGTAAATTAATCTAATACAAAAGTGTTGAAAAACACAGTGTTGAATGCAAATATGAACTAGAAACTTAAGCAAATGGAAACAAAAGTTGACAAGACTAAATAGAGTGCACTTGGAGGCAGATTGATGTCACTAGAAGATTCTAGAATGTCTCAGAAACTTATGTTAATGGCCACTAGGACTGATTCGCCATGCATGAAAAATTAGTCTTGGTTATGGTGAAATCTTCTAGAAACCTAATTCTGATTACCGAGAACTGAAATCTACAAAAACAAATATTCAGACATATAGAGGGGACTCATTTTTCATGGGTGGTGAATTAGTCCACCTACAACAATCTACAAAATTAGGAGTTGATTCTGTGGAGTTAGATCTGCACTTCTGTCTCCTACAGGTCTCTACTTTTGAAACTACCATATTCGGGTTTAAAAGTGACTTTTTGCTGATTTTTTTTCTTGAATGATGAAGAGATTCCTTGAGTGACTTTGAAATGCAATATTCAATGATTCCTAAGCTTCCAAGAGTCCTATATCTTTAAACAATGAAGATAAAAGAGAGATATGTTGAAGGTTAGGACATGGGGGTTTGCCTAAGTCAAACCTTGTTTAGGTAATTAAACCAAAGTGATGAAATGAAGTAATGAAACATGAAAAAATGGAGATGATTACCTTTTCATGATGATTTGATCTTTAAATTCTACAACATAACATGAAGATTCAACCCTTGAATGCGTTAAGAAGCTAACTAGATGACTTCTAATGAAGAAACCCTAGCTTGCTTGACTTGGATGAGAAGATAGATGATAAATAAATGATAAGAGATGTTCAAATGAGATAATGTATGTGAAATGAGCATACAAATACTTATATATAGACAATTGTGTCTTAGTACCCGATAATACCTCATCACAAGCTGACATGTAGTGAAAATAAACTTTAAATTTCACTTTTTCCTGCTCAAAGGTCAAAATGAGGGCCAGATAAGACTCATTCACCACACAT
Source organism: Sequoia sempervirens (assembly GCA_007258455.2). Taxonomy (NCBI): domain Eukaryota; kingdom Viridiplantae; phylum Streptophyta; class Pinopsida; order Cupressales; family Cupressaceae; genus Sequoia; species Sequoia sempervirens. Next base: position 162,178,305 of record VDFB02000013.1, on the reverse strand, counting down.
GGTTAATGGGTCCCACTTGGATGAGACTAATTCACCATGCATGGCTAATGGGTCCCACAGGGGCCATTCTGACACCTAAGAAGCCAAGGAATCAGGAAATAAGGTCTAAAATGCCATCTTATCAGGTATTTGATCAATTAAAGCCTCGAGATGCACAATATGGGTTAATTAGGACCTATTAGTGATGATGTAAATGTTTAATAGGGCCTAGGACACATAAATCAATGTGAAAGTGTGATTAAATACACTTTACAACACTAAAATTAGGTCCACATAGCCTAGAAGGGCACAAAAACCAATGTGAATGTGTCAATCACACTACAACACTAGTTTATCATTAAGTTTACATTAAGAACCTTCTAGATTGATGTAATAATGGTATTAAAAAAAATTTATAATATTGAATTGGGGATAAATAAATTAATTAAGTCTAGAAAAGCATGAAAGTCCTTTACAAGACTTTACAACACCTTTACAAGACATCGTTAAAAGCATGTTGTTTGATTTGCAAGGGTTCAAGACCTAGTGTGGATACATAAAATGTCTCACAACACTAGATTAGAGCCTCATTGAGTCCATTTTATCCCATGTCAAGCGAAGGGTCCTTTTTTCTACAACACAATTTGGCATGATAGGAATCTTGATTGCCGCAATAATCTTCTATAAATCTACCCTAAAAATTCCTTGAAATCTCTCTTGACCTCTCTAATAATGCTCTAGCTTGATCTCATGAAGTCACATAAAAATTCTAGGTGAAACTAAGTGAAATAACCTTGTATTTATATGTATCTTAATATTATTTCCCAAAATTCAAATATCACAAGCCAACATTGAATTGTAGATTTGAAATCATTAAAATACTACCAAAATCATATTTCAAAGAGGGGTCCTAGGTCTAAGTGAGGAGCCATTCACCATAGGGAAAATGGGTTCTAGTCCACTTACCTAGGACACACAATGGGCAATGTTAAATATTATGTAAAACCAAGGTCATAGGACTAAGTGAGGACCTACTCGCCCTATGGAAAATGGGTCCTAAGTCACTTACCTAGAACACACATTTTCCAAAGTTAAGTGTTGTGAAATGGATTTTATGAATGTTGGGTTTTATCCCTCAGAATTTGTATTTAATTGGGCTTGGATTTGAAGTAAAGGGGCCAATTAAGGAAAATTAACCTCAATTAACTAATAAAGCCCTAGATTAGTGTGAAAGTGTAAAGGTACACCTCCCTAAACTTAATATGAATATGAAAAGCATATTACAACACTAAATCAAGACACAATTAAGCTCATTTTATTATTAATTATTGTAGCAATGGAAAATGTATCCCTCTACATTCGCATGCTTTTTTGGGCCCTTCTTGTTAAATTGAGCATAATGTTGACTTGATTTAGTGTTGTATAGCGTGTTTAACAAATTCCCATTAGGTATTGGGACCTTGTAAGCTAAATGGAATTAAGTGTACCTTATTTAAGGAGTTGTAAAGTGTTGTACCACATTTTCACACTAATCTAAGGTTTTCATTAAGTATTGGGATTCTTTATGCCTTATTTGGCCTTATTTTGCGTCCACAAGCCTTAATTAATGCACTTTCTAAGGATAATCCCAATATATTTACCAACATCCAATCATAATTTAGGTGTTTCTAGATTGTATGGCCTATATTTAGTGATCTGGGACTCATACGCCACCTTGGGTGTATGAGTCCCACCTAAGTTTTGGGGCCCCGATCCTAATTTCACATGAATCTAAGCATTTCTTGAAAAATGTGTCCCAAAGCCTAGCCTAATGGGACTCATACTCCACTTCTGGCATATGAGTCCTGTGTGGCTTACAATTAAATTAAATTCAAATTCTTGGTAGGATTTTATTCTCCTATATTTGATGTTGGCTTGTAGTATTGTAATTTCAAGAAATTTGGCATAAAAAAGTACAAATACAATGCTATTTCATTCATTTTTCAGCTAGCAAGCTTACAAGTCACCTAACAATTTGAGTATTCATGCATTCTAGAAAATTGGAGATCACAAGAGCATTCAAGAGTTTACAAGAGTATTCAAGAGTCTTCAAGAGCTGATTATCAAGTGTTTTGGAGCATTATTCAACTATCAAGCATCATGCCAAAGTCATCATGCATCATGTTTTTTTTTAACCTAACTAAATTATGATGTAGGGTTTTCTAATTCAAGCAAGATTTCAATCCAAAATCCCTATCATTCAAGCAAGAGTCAAGATCCAAATCCATTGGAGCCACTTCATACATGTTTGCAACACTTTATTTCTAGGGTTTGGTGAGTTGCAACATATCATTTTTTCATTCATCATTCTGCTTTTCCATTTGATTTCATTACAAGGCTTGATTACCAAAATGGGGTTCAACCAAGGAAAACCCCTTTCCAGTAACAAAAAATGTTCCCCTCTCTTTAGTGTTTGGTTTGTAGATCTAGGTTGAAGACCCTCTATGGAGAAAGATTGGAAAGAAGTTATCAAGTTGTAAAGTTGTCAAAGTTGTCATCTTGTTTAGGAGATCATTAAAAGGAATCTACAAAGTAGAATTTGATATTTCAAATCCAAAAACTAGGTTGAGAAGATAGAATAGAGGTTAAAGAGAAGATTCAGATCCTAATCCTCTAAAAAATCCAAACTAGACTGATACACCACTTATGGCATATGAGTCCCAATACAATCAACTTTCCAATTTTCAAGTGTTCCAAACTTGTCTCTACCAGATTTTTGTTCCTGCCCAAAAACCCTAATTAGGGACTAAATCACCCAAGCTAGCATATGAGTCCCAATAAGCATTAAATTCAACATTTTCAACATTTCAAGTCTTGAGTCAAGTTACTACAAGTTTCCAGTGCCCCTCTGTACTTTTCTATCTTTCTATTTTATTTTGCATTCAGTTCTAGGTCATTTAGTGAATATTTGCATATCATTAGGTTTAATCATTAGGTTTTGCATGTTACTTGTCTTTACAAGCCATAGCATGGTGGTGAAACCCTCTTTAGTCATTAATCAAACCCTAGGACAACCTTTAGTAGATCTATTTCCTTCATTCCCTCCTTGGATTGAGATCTATAGGGTTTCCTTGAGTGAAACAAGATAATGAAATAGGAGGAGCCCTATCTCTTCAAAGATAGAAAACCCTCTTCCCATTTCTAATGTTTCAAATATTTCCAAATTAAGTGTGAAAAAGAGATACTTTTTCCCACACTACAATTGGAAAATTAGATAGGAATCCTATAAAACTAAGTCTCACATTCATTTTAAACTAGAGAGAAGAAGCAAGTTAGACAAGAGAATTCCATATGAGATCAAGAATTCAAGAGAAAGGAGAATCATTCAAGAATGAAGTCCTAGAGAAACCTTTGAGTTATTTTTGTAGGTCTTCAAGCTCCTTTTGTTGTCAAGATCAAGCATTACCAAAGGATTGATGATAGTTTCCTATATAGGATCATCAAGGATTCTAGGCTTTGGGAGATGCACAAGACATTCAAACAAGCATAATGACTTATTTCCTAATTGATTTCATGCTCTATTTGTTGAATAGGAGAACTAAGAGGGGGGTGAATCAGTTGTCATAGATTTTAATCTTCAATTCAATTACCAAAACTAGATCTTGATACTGCTTAATTGATTAAAAATTAAGTGCAAAATTGAAAGTCATCACATAAACACAGTAACACCAAATTTACATGGAAAAACTAATAAGGGAAAAACCATAGTGAGGATTAACTCACACTAGAGTGAATATCAAAATCGATTACAAAAGGCTCACTGCCTAAGATAAGGCTCGCTGCTTGAAATAAGGACTCACTGTCCAAACTCAATGTCCACAGAGCTACAACCCGAAGATACAAAAGATGGCTAACTACTAGAATACAAGAGTTATGGATTACTGCCAAAAGTGTGAACTGATGGATTACACCTCCCTTATGCTGAGTTAAATTCTAAATGAAGCTTTATATAAGTAGTACTGCATTTCACTAGTTGCTCAATAATTTTGTTTTGATCTTTAGCTGATGCACATACACTTTATTGTCTTCACCTGCTTTGCTTACTCTGCTCTGCTGCACTCTCTCTTTCTCTTTCTTTCTACTTCCTATCTGTTTATCTTTGTTCATTTTCTTTTGTGTGTGTGTATTTTATTTATCAATTATGTTGACATCATATGAGGTTAACACATTTCTTATGTCAGCCAAAACATCCATAAAACATAATTAGTCCATATAATATATTGCACACACTAAGTTAGCCAAGATCTAAATCATGGCTTGTCTCACAATAAAAATTGTACCTAGAAACTAACACACAAGACTAGCCAGCATATTGGACCACATATAACGGTCATCTTCAATAGGAAATAGCTTTCAATTATCATCTCATTCATTCAGTACTTTTTTGAAATTAATGACAACCATTTGATGCAATCCTATTTCCAAGAATCTCCCCCTTTTTCATTCATGGCAACACAAGATGTGAAAAGACAACAACAACAACAACCTTTGTAATTCTTTTGATGAGCTGAAATGATTTTCATTCTTTTCACACGCTTCCTCTCCCCCTTTGACATCAATGGAAAAGAAAAAGAAAAAATATCTATCTCCCCTTCATTTCTTTTTTTTTACATTTAAATAGTCTTCAAAAATGATATCAAAAATGGTTCTTTACCTCAATCCTTCTTCCCTTAAAATATCTCCTTGTATTTTTCTTTCAGTTCCGAAAGACATGTCTTCCAATAATCCACTGCCAACTTGATGTTTAAACAAATATTGTTGTTCTTTTCTATTGAATCAATTGTTTCTAGAAGAGTGTCTTGGATAGTGATATTTTGTTCATTTTTCTAAGCTTCCACTAGGAGACCAGAAAGCTATTCCAATCTCAACAAGAAATTATCTCTTTAACTTTGCAAAAATTAATCACAATACCATCCCTTTGTACCATAATGACTAAAATTTTAGACTGTAAGGAATTGATCCTTTTCTTCTGTACTCGATCCTTTTCATTAAGGATATCATATGTTTTTCCAATAGAATTCAGTTCAAGTTCAATAGCATCGATTTTTTTTCTATATTTTCTAATAGTAATAGGTCACCGAAGACAATTAGTCAATTTATTCTGTGTATTTCTGCATCTTTCTTCCATGGGCAATTGAATCTCATCTTTTTCTATTGTTTCACTAGATGACTATGCCTTTAGTCTTTCTTCAATCTGCTCAATCAATACTTTTGGTAAAACACTTGTCAATTTACTTAGATCAATATCATTATGAACTATGCAAATAGCCAAGGCATTTGTAATCTCATCCTATTCATATGATGGTCATGACAACCAAACATCTCCAATCTTCTTCAGTCCATCAGATTGCTCAAGAATATTCAACACCTTCTCCTCAATGAAATCTTCTTCATCATCATTAATTGATGCCAAATCAATTCCCTTTGTAATATTTTCTTCCTTTTCTTCTTTCTTCTCCTTTTTCTTCAACTTCTTTATTTCCAGAGAAGAACTTGAGATAATTATTCTTGCTTTCCTCTTTCTGGAGGAGGATCTAGCTTCAGATATCCCAATCAGATTGGAAATCATGCCAAAACTACATACATTTATTTTATTTTCAAAATATTCTTTACAAATATTTTCCTTTTCTGGTAGACATTCCAAATACTAGTAGAACTTCTTCCCAACTTGTATAACTGACTTCCACACAACATTCTCTTTCAATGGTAATGATTTTAGAAAATACATCATCAAACATATAGCCAGAGATCCAAAATGAAAAGGGTAATTGTCATTCTTTATCATAGTTATATTCTCCATTAATTGATTCCTTAGTAATTCACACAAATCAAAATCCTCATTATTTTCAATCATTTGATGTGCAACATAAATGACAAGCGCTGAAGTAGAGCCTTCCCTATTTCTAAAATAAATCTTATATGAAATGCCATATGTCACATACCTTATCACAAGGTTGATTATAGTATGAATTAGAAGTTCCCTTTGATCTCCTGTTACCCCAGTTAGGGCTTCAACTTCTTTTTTCTTTACAGACTTCTTTACTGGAACGGGTCCATCATTGCATAAACCTGTTACTGTTGCAATTGCTTGCTTTGTAATCTCATAGGGTTTGTCAAAGATCATATGATCACCTTAAATTCTTCTTGGGACAAACTAAACAATCTCCACATCTGAAAAGTATGGAAATTTACTCCAAATATCTAAACCCTTGTGCCCTAAATTCTTGACCATTTGCATTTTCTCAACTAAAAGGGAACCCTTGATATTTTGAATCTTTTCATGATTAAATTCATTGATTTTTAACTTAATTTTTGTAGTTTGTTGTTGCACAGATTAAATACCACCATTTCCTTCAACTCCATTGTTTTAGCCTCATTCTCCATACATTCGCTTGGGGTTAAGCCACAATAGTGGTTTACAAATTTTTTGAGGAAGGATTTTTTTTTTTTTTCACAATGACAATGGGTTCGGTCGAACCAGTTTAAGTGTTCGACTAAACCTACTGGTTCAATCGAACAATAGGTTCGACCGAACCCATAAACATATGAATAAAAAAATAATATTTAATAGGGTTCGCTCAAATGGATGTTCGAGCGAACCTGTTGAAATAGGGCTAAAACAATAAAAACAAACTGTCACTGTCATTCTACGTATTCTCTGTTAGAGCTTTGTATGCAGTGAAAGCGAACCCGAAAGATAATGTAGTGAATAGATGTGGGAAAAACGTGCATCAACCCGACCTCCATAGCCACAGTTCATCAACCCAACCTCCATAGCTCACTCACAGGTTGGTTAAATTCAAATTTTGTAGATTTCAAAATACATTTGTTTGAGAAATTTTGAAACCCTAATGTGAAATGTTTGAAATTTGTAAATTTCAAATTGTATTTGCTTGAAAGTTTCTAAAGCCTTTTCAACAAAAACTATTTCTATCATTCTTTGATGAATGTGCATACCCTATTCCAAAGCTCCAATTTTGGCACAGGCAGAGAGTGTTGAAAAAATGGTGTTGCATTGCTTGAAATATTTTAGAAACTCATTTCAAAACTCTCTCAAAAAATTAACATGCCTTGTCTATGCTTCCACTTTTTGCATACATTTCTACCAGGGCACCTCCAATTGCATTTTCTTTAATGTTTCTAAATTCTTACCTAAACATAAAACATATTTATTTGAGGCATTATATCAAACAACTTTCATGTTAATTTTTTTTGGTTATATTTGTTATTAAAATTATTGTTGATAACCATATATCTTTATAATTTTGTATTGGATGGATTATTTTGTTCAGCCCACAATAATGAATTATTGGTAAATAAAAATGTGAACCATAATAGTGACTATTTCCCTTATTGAGGTTGATAATTTATGCTAATGATTGTGGTATGAAAGTATAAATAAGAATATGATCTCTAATTGGTAAGATTTATTAATGCACAACCTCTCTAATGAGTATAATTTTTTGAGGGATTTGAAATAATTAATCTAGAACCATTGATTAGAACTAAACATATTATATTACACTCTAACAAAACTTCAATTGGAACTTAGGTAATCTAGACTATTTATAAAAATGGGGAATTATAGTTATTCCCCTACAAGTTTTTATATTGGTAAACTATGAAATTATAAATTGGTAAAAGGTATAAAGTGGTAATCAATTAGAACTAAAATGCAAACATTGGTGAAGTTTTATCTAATTATCTTTTATATATAGGACCTTTAGAAAAATGGGCCTCATTCATGGTGGATATGACACCAACAAAGAAAGCTAGGGAGCATGGTGATAATGATGTGAAAATGTCATACCTAGAGCTATGAAGTAGAATTAATATATTTTATATCTTAAAATATTAATATAATTAGGTGCTTCTTACTATTTTGTATCACCTTAGATAGTTTAGAAATTCAACTTAAAATATAAATCCTTGTTAAAAGAGGTAGTGTTGAGTTGTGTACATGTCCCAACTTAGATAGTTTATAAATGATACCATTGTAAAATTATAACTTAGGGTGCATACAATGGAAACTTGGATAGAATTCTTCATATTTTTCCTTTGAGTCTTATGGAATTACTCCAAAAATAGTTGGTTCTAAGTGTATGAATCAAAGAATAAATTTAGAGGAAAGAAACTAGATTGTTTGAATGAAATGTATAATAAAATAGTTCTATTAGGATTAGAAGGAATGAAGGTATTATTAAATTTACTATTTAACAACTCAAAAGAGAATAAAGAAAAGGGTGTGCCTTGTTTGTTGTTAATTTAAATTATTTAGTAAAAGTGAATGAGAACCATTCAAATGAAAATAAACCTCCATTACAAAAGTCTTAGGATGTCTTTCCTAGAATGAACTCCTCATGTTTCCTCCTAAATGGGTGTTTTATTTTTTAATAGAGTTCATGCATGAATTAGCCCCTATATCTAGAGATCCCTATCGAACAAACACTTCATATTTGCATGAATTAAAGGATTTCCTAAATGACATTTTAAAGAAAGGATTTATATGTTCTAGTGTCTTGTCATGGGATGCTCCAACTATTTTTATGAAAAAGAAAGATAAGACACTTTTCCAAGTTGTCTTGATTATGTACATGTTCAATAAATAAACAATTAACATTAATATCCACCACCTAAAATAGATGACTTATTTTACTGATTGAGAGGGGTGGCCATATTTTAAAAAACAGGTCTAATATTCAATTACAATTAGCAAAGAATAAAGGAGGAATACATTCATAAAACTACATTTAGAATTAGGTATAGGACATCAAAATTATATGTTTGAGGCAATGCATATAAGACACCCATATACAAAATAGTACAAAAGAAAGAGAAAAAATGTAAAGAATGCACTTGTAACCTATACTTGCTCGAGCATTAAAATTTTGAAATTAAACATAAAGAATAATAGGATTTATAAATTAAATACATGTGAGGCTATTATATAATATCAAAAAAGACTATTTTAAAGTTTAAATTTATATTTATATTTTAGGGTAAATACTTTTGGTTGAATTTATGAATTAGAAATAGAAATTTTGAAAGAGCCCCACCCTTTTACAAAGACCAATAAAGAGACAAAAAATGATCAATCAAATTGGCATGGAACAACAATAAAAATATAGTTGTAAGTTAGAAAAATAACATCCAACTAGAAATACTCCACCAATACTGGCAATGTATCTAATAAAGAGGGTTGTTTTCCTAAAAACATTAGTAGATCTATCATTGAACACAACTTGAATCCAAAATTCTTCATGGAACTATATCTTATTGTCAACCTTATCCTTTTCCATGAATGAACCTAGTTCCTTTGTAATGGAGTTTCCATCTTTAGTTTCCAAACTTGAGACCAAAGGGTTCCTATAATCTTCTAAACTTGAACCTTCTTCATATTTTTAAATTATTAGAAAGAATACCAAGAGGTGAATGTTGCAATTCAAGAGAATGGTAGGGGAAATGAACTCCAACTAATCCATCTGTAACATGATTCTTTTCTCTACCAATATCCTCTAAATTTATCTTGACAAGACCTTCTAAATTAGTCATGTCTACAAGAGGACCAACCACCCCTCGATTATGCTCAAAGGGAGCCTCAACCAAGTCCTAAGGTAAACAAGGCTCCATCTCATCCTTATGCATTTTTTCAACCTTGCCTTCCTCTAAAATTCCTACACCTATAAAATACATAGCTATGATCTACACATGACAACATGGTGAAAACACAAGAAAATCCTATAGCATGACATGTTGAACCCAAATAACCAAATTCAAAAATAATTTAATCTATAATTATAAATAGTTTGATGGTAGAAACTTTATACATATAAAAATATGATAAATGTGTGATTATTTTTCTTTCCAATCTATAAATTTTTGATTTGCTTGGCTATATAATTGAGATGATTCACTCATAATGTAACATGATAAAAATTTAGTATGTATGAAAGAAATATTTTTGAGACATCAAGCTACCATTCTACATAACTTTCATGGAAATAAGAATATTATTTTATTTTAACTAAAGAAATTGTGTGTACTCTATCTTGAAAATTACTAATTAATTTTGAATTATATACTTATAATTTAAAATAAGAGCATCCTTTGTAACATGGAATAGATAGGTTAATTAATGAAATAAAATATGTTTTTATATTAAGAAAAATTTACAAATATATGGAACTCATACATTGAGAAATTGACTAAGACAACTCTATATGAGAATTAAGACATGCTCGAATAATCATTTATATACCTTCTTTCAATAATTAACATTAGAAATTAATACTTGGCTCATATTGTATAATCACACTAGAAACCAACAATGGAAGATTGAGAGTTTCAACTAAGAATTCCACCTTATAGATAACATTCATACTAGAAGCCAACAACTAAAGATGAAATTTCATAAATAAAGTTCATGTGTTATATATCATGCCTTTGAGGGGTCCACAAGTACCATGAGCCTTTTGAAATCCTTCTCCATATAAATGCATCCATTCCAAGACCATTGGTATGTAGGTATCCCATGTTCCTTAATTTCTTGTATGAATTTAATCAAGAGTAGGACATTGTGACTTTGGCATTTAAATTTAAATCTAAATGCACATCCAAAAAATACAAATTCAATAACTAAATTTAATTCAAAAAGTGGCCCACAATCTATGGCCTTCTATAAAACTTTCGAAGATGTCATTACCATAAATGATAAATTAAAATTTAAGTTATGACTTCACCAAAATGACATGAAATTATCTTTCTAATCTATGTCATATTTGCATAAATCCCTCAAAGAAATTTTTAACTAATTTTAAACACTCAAAAAAATACATATACATGAATATATACTTCATTTATAAATTCTTAGAATATATCTTGATCCATCACAATTAAATTCTTAGACATCATGCATAATATTTTTTATGTATTCACAAAGCCACCTAGGGTCTCATAAAACTTGAGTAGGTGAATACCAATATGCATATCTAATGGTGGGGTAAATGGAGGGGGATTAGGAGTAAGTTCATATATATCTATTACTTATTTTGCTATCCAATATATTGGTTGGAGAGGTTGCATTTGAATAGGATTTAAGATAAGGTCTATTAAAATATGACTCACCATCTTCTCTATTCTTAGGATTTTGGAGTTTATCAAAATATCCTTTGTCGATCTCAACCAATCTTTGCTTCAACTTTCAAATCATCCATGCAATCCTCCCTGAAATATTCAATATGTGAAACATAATTATGAGGAAGATACAAATAATCCTTGAAATAGCTTTTTGTATCAAAGGATAATATGGTTCTCTAATTTTAAAGTATTTCCAATTTTGAAATCTAAATACAATAAATAATCTATTTAATTGAGCAATAATCGTAATTTTAAGGCAAACATAAATTACTTGAATCTTTTTAAGGTCTAGATAATTAGATTCTACTTACTCTAACTTAAACTTAAAAAACAACATTAAAATCCATAAAACAAATTTCAAAGACATAATAAATTATTACAATATTATTTAAAAATCTAATTGTAATGAACATGTTATAGTAATAAATATTCAAATTTTAAATCTATGAAAATATATAACCAAATAATCCTTAGTTTTCATATATCATTTGTGATGAGAATGTTGAATATTATAATTTTTTAGGCCAATCTTTAGGCACTAATTCACCATTGTTAAAATGATCCTTAGTTTATTCATTGTTTTTTTCATGATTATAATTTTTTTTAATTTCTATTAAACCAAACTCAAAATAATGGTATGAATTAAGATTCTTGTCTTTATCCTACATTTGGGTCATGTTTGATTCTAGATTTATTAATTAGAAGTTGTATAAATTGTTAAATTATATATTTTTTAACATATATAAAATGTATGGTTGGATTAGTGAGATATTTATAACAAGTACATGCAATATGAAGTCAAACTTTATTAGATTTGATTCTTAATAAATTAGTTTTAACGATTCAATTTAGAGCTTTATGCAATCTATAAGTTTGAATAGTTTGATGGTATCTAAACTTTATACATATAAAAATATGATAAATGTGTGATTATTTTGATTTCCAATCTATAATTTTTTTATGTTGTTGGCTATATAATTGAGATGATTCACTCATAATGTAATGATAAAATTCAACCTCATATGGAGGATTTTATATTATCTTCCATTAAATTCATCATCTTTATGAGATTCTTATGGAATATTGATATTCTAGTGTGAATTCTTAATTTTAGACACATCTTCCATTAAATTTTAGAACTATTTAGATTATGTTTTAAATTTAAATTTTAGAACTGTTTTAGATTATGTTTTGTGTGCAAGCTAGTAATTTGAATGTTTTGAAATTATTAAAAACTATGATAGATTTTCAATGTTTTTTTGTTAACATGGTATGAAAATATTATTGATGGTAGATGAATTATTACAAGCGTTTTAGATTTGTATTCACTTTATCTAGA
>VDFB02000013.1:162127455-162160710 GCA_007258455.2 Sequoia sempervirens | reverse complement strand
TCAACAAGATCTATGACACTATCAATCCAAAAACAAGGTGATATCATAAAAGACAGTATAAGGTTATCCAATATAACCATATCAATCCATGGATTCCATGTTTAAAACCATGAGTCGCATCACTTACAATTCAGTATTTTACACTGCAAAGCATACAACGATCTTTATTCCATAGTGGGCATGAGATGTACGTGAAGGAATAGTCAATCGCATTATTCTTGAGATAGAGTGCACTACAGATGCGGTTATTGCTGCTTTTACCTTCCCTCTCTTGGGCAGGGACTTTCTCCTCTCTGCTTTTGAATGCATGGAATGAATTCTCTTCCGCTGCAAATGATTCCTCTTATTCCCTGATAAACCCGTGTATTTTGAGACTTCCAGAATAAGAGAAATCTACTGCAACCACGATCAAACTCTGAATGGATGCTTCGAGGGACAATATAATATACTTATAGAATTAATTTGTTCAGTATTGTTACAGAGCACAGATTTCGAACAGCTAGCTGTACCATCTCTATTATTTTCAAGTGGGGACGGAGTTGATGACATTAACATATCGGACAATATTACTTTGGAGATTGTAATGGGTAACAGGGAACATATCTGAAAGGCCATCCTTGGTGAGGACCATATTTCTTTTCTAGCTTAAATGTAGATGAGATCCTCTCTGTATTCGTCGTCTTATCCAAGCAAATATCCATCTCTATTGGACCTTTTTGGTGCCTAAAGGACAAAGAGTGCACTTGCGGCAAAAATGACACGGCACAGTATGGTCGGAATAATATCTTCAGTTTAGCGGTAGAACTCATGAAAAATTACTTCTATAAGGCGGAGGTGGAGGAATCCTCGGAGGATACAACAATCAATTTCCAAGAAAGTAAAAGGACATAAATAGACCATCGGTGCAAAATTATGGGCCCAAAATTATCACCAAAGCCAAGGCACCACTTGCGTATGGAACGTCCCGTACGGGTGACCTAAAAAGGAAAGAATGATTTAAAACTTAGAATTACTCTTATGTGGGGCGGTGTACACGCAATGTTCGGGATGAATCTACACCTTACATTATTGGAAGTCTCTAGAGAGGCTCAAATAATTGTTGTAGGGTACAAAGGACGGTGAAAGTATCCTACAATGAATTTATATTGTTTTTATTTAGTTCATTTAAGGGACATGTTTGAGTTACTATTATAGTTATGTTCATGCAATTATAATTTCTAAACTGTATGTCTAATCAAGTTAATTTTCTATTGGCTCTATTCACTCACAAGTTAATAGTTTATAGCTATTGTTTTGGCATGAGGGCAATTTGGATTAATGCGGGAGTGTTCAATATATGCACAAGGGTCAAGAAGTCACCATTTAGAGGTGTCGCCTACTCATGGCCATCAAACGTCTCAATTCCTGCCCGCTATAACCACCAAATAATATGTAAAAAAAAGTCCTAATTGCTTCATTATTAGGGTGCAATTATAACAATTTATCATTCATATACGATCAAAAGTGAATGGGTCTAATTCACGGGTTAACATTGGAGGTTTAGGTTAGTGGCCATAATAGTCCACACGTACACATTAATCACCAAACCTTAACACCGAACACCACTACACATTCACTCCATTTGATACGCACGTCGGGTCCGTTGAAAGATTATTTCACATAGTTTTTGGGGGTAAAATTTTATTTTCTTCATTTCACCACATGCCCACTAGCTGGAAGCTTCTGGATAGGTATCAATAGTGTCTTCTCTCCATAGTTTGAAGTAACGATGATGATTCTCCTTTCAAAATGCAAAAAATGGTACTCATGAATCTTTTTATTCAGCGTTTTTATCGACCTATGAAGGGTTTCTTTGTTGACTAAATAATGATTACTACTTGTTTTTAATGAATTCATCATTCCTTTTTATGCCCTTTTCGCCATGTGTTGTTTCACATTGTCAAGTTTGGTGGTGGATTTTTTCCAAAGATTTTTTTTGGGGTAAAATAATTATTTCCTACTATCCATTTTACCGCACGCTCATGGTCTGGTAAACCCTCCATAGTTTCATGATTTTGTCTGATAAAATGTTGAGGCATCTCACAGGTTTGACCACATGTCTACATCAAATAATGTATTTGTCTACTTCAACATTTTTCTTTATAACCCATGTGTATTCGGGCATAAATCTACAAACCCATGTGTATTCGAGAATAAATCTGCAAACCCATGTGTATTTTGACATATATTTGAAAACCCTTGGTTTTTTTGGCATATATCTAAAAACCCATTTTTGTATTCGTGTGACTAAGGAATTATTATCATGAAACCCTTTCTTTCTTTTTTGGGCATATATCTAAAATCTCAAGTCTATATTCATTTTACCTCTATTGAAATTGCTATCCTATGGTTCTCGAATACAACATAGTATCATTCATTTACTATAAAATGTGTTAGTAATTATTGTTAAATGTTTGACCTATGTTGATGTAGTTTAGGAAACAATATCCCTTTTTCACACTTAATTTTGGAAATAATATAAAATAAAAGAACTCAATTATACCTTAATTTAGTGTTGTAATATGTATTTTACATATTCATATTAAGTTTAGGGCCCTATTAAATAAAATGGACTTAATTGTGCCTTATTTATGGTGTTGTAAGGTGTACATTTACACTTTCACACTAATCTAGGGCTTTATTAATTAATTGAGATTAATTTTCCTTAATTGACCCCTTTATTTCAAATCCAAACCTAATTAATTGCAATTTCCAAAGGGTAATACTTGACATTCATCAATGCCATAACATAACACTTAACATTGGAGAATGTGTTTCCTAGGTAAGTGACCTAGGACCCATTCACCCAAGGGTGAATGGGTCCTCACTTAGGTCTAGGGCCTGAAATTCAAATATGTTTTTGATGGTATTTCAATGATTTCAAATGTGTATTCACATGTTGGCTTGTGTTATTTGAATTTTGGGAATTAATGTTAACATATGTATAAATAAGAGGTCATTTCACTATGTTTTATCCTAAGACTTTGAAGCATCCTAGAATTTTTATGTTACTTCATGAGATAAAGATAGAGCAATATCAAGAGCATTTCAAGGCATTCAAGAGTAGATTTATAAAAGAATTATTACAACAATCAAGATCCATTGTCATGTCAAAGTCATGCACGTTATTTGACCTAATATGTTGATGTAGTGTTGAATCCATTGCAGAACATTCAAAGGTGTTCAAATAAGTTTCAAGATCAGATCCACATCCATTGAAGTCATTTCAGCACAAGTTGTAGATCCGCTTATTCCGGGTTCTATGGACATGAAAGTAAAACCCTTTACTTTTCACTTATTTTGTCCCCAACTCATTTGGCTTAGGATTTTACCTTGATTTAATGTTGCAATATGGCCCACATATTCACATTAGGTCTTGAATCTTTATGAATCATTAAACCTTTATGATGTCTTGTAAAGGTGTTGTGAAGTGTTGTAACACGTTTCTACACTTTTCTAGACTCTTCTAATAATTCATCACATTTATCACTTACCAGGGTGTTATTCGGGATCTTTGTAACAAGGTTTCGCACTTTTCTGGGCTTTTAAATAAAGCAAATACCTTTCTTGGCTAAGCTTTATTTTGCGGCCTTTATCCCACTTCTGGGCCAGCCAATTGAGATTATTACATTTTTTATCCTGGTAAATGATGTTAAGAACAGCTTAATTCCCAACGCCCTCATATTCCTTGAGTGGGACCCATTCACCCAGGGTGGTAAATGAGTCCCTCTTGGCAAAAAAATAAAAAATAAATCAAATTTCTTGTGGGTTTTTATTCCTAAAGACCTAAGGTCTGCCTGTGCTGGTGTAGTTTTAGGAAATTAGTGCATAAGTGTGTATAAATAAGTGTTTTTCTATCTATTTAGCCACTCATTCACTAATTCATTCAGATTTTGATGTATTCTAATCCATCTAAAAGCATCATAGCATTATTCAATAGAGCCATTATCAAGCATCTTGGAGCAGCATTAACAGCATCTTTCTTCCGCTTAACAGGGGTTTGGTGACTCTGACATTTTCATGCTATTTTTTCATCATTCCTTTCTTATTCCATTTTATTTCAAAGGGTTTGATTACAAAAGTAGGGTTTGAACAAGGAAAACCCTTATACTCTAACCCTTAACCCTTTTCCCCCTCTTTGAATGTGTGTTTACAGGTCTTGTAGGCATATGTTTCAAAGAGAAAGATGTCAAAAAGGTGTTGAAAAGTTATCTAAGTCATCAAAGTCAACATAACCCTAATTGGAGCTTGAAGACCATTTTTAGCTCATTTTCTGCAGATTCAGATCCAGCAACCCGACAAGTTGAAAAGTGCAGACCAAGACCCACAAAGTTGACCTTTGACTTTGTAGATTTTTGTAGGTGGACTGATTCACCATCAGTGGTGAATGAGTCCCACTGTCAGACTGGAAAAAGAGTTTTCTTCAATTCTAAGTTCCCAACATCTTGGAGCCTGTTCCTGCAGATTTTACTAGAACCTGGACTAATTTGCCATCAGTGGTGAATGAGTCCTAGTGGGCATCAACATTGAATTCTTCAACATTCTAGAATCTTCTCATATCTTCTTTCAATTTCTAGGTGCCCTCCATTCAATCTCATTCAATTATGTTTTCATTTGTGCATGTTTCTAGTTCATGTTTGCATACAACACTGTGTTTTCCAGCTCTTTGCATTTCCTAGTTTGCATTCAATAATTGATCCATTTCATTAGTTGTATGCATTTAGCTTACCTTATTTAGGCATATTGCACCAACATCACATCAATCCTTGAATTTTAAGCATTGCATTTTGTCCCAATCTTCCCTCCTTTTTGGTGAAAAACCCTAGAAGTAGCATAAAGCATTCAAGTGCCAAAATCTTTGGCACAATTTTGGTGAACCCGACTTTAGAGAATTTTTACTTCTAATTCTAAGTTCATTTGCATCCTAGGTTTAGCTTGCATTATCATTGCATTAGGTTTTTCATTTTTTTGCTTCCTGGGGTTTTTTTAAAAATTGCATTAGTGAAAACATCATATAGCTTTCATTTTTGTATTCCAAATCATTTAAACACACTGAAATTCTACTGATTTTCATGTTGTAGTTGCATTTGTGTATCTTAAAAAAATCAAATTTCATTTCATATTTTTGAAAAAACTCAAAAAAAATCATCCCTAGACTCATTCGCCACCCTGGGTGAATCAGTCCAGTTGCACATTTTGAACTACATTTTCTGGCATTTTCTAGGCATTTTTTGCATTACAATTTTATATTATTACATCTCTATTATAGTTTTCAAAATTTATGTTATTATCATTTTATTGCTTCTAGTTTACATTTCATTTGAATCCACCCTACCTTTAGTTTCCCTTGTATGAGTGTTTGGTGCCCTATTGATAATACTTTAGTGAGAAGAAGTTCTCGATTCATCGCATGTTGCGATAGCACACTTGTTGTGGACCTTGGGTTGTCTTGAGCTACTACTCCTAGTGTTGACAATAGTGCACATTAGGCATGGATCCCACCTTTAGCAATACTTTGCCTTCCCATAACATGCAAGTTGACACACAAAATGATCACATTCTGCAAGACAAAGTCATTAACATTCATGAGGATTTAGCACACTTGCAACAAGATTTGTGTCTTGCAAACATCTCAACTACTTCGATTCATGCTATAGACAACATGCATTAATTGAAAGTGACGAAGGCTTAAATGTTATGAAAATGATTGTTGAGTTGTACAACAAACATGCTCCTTCCACCTCTAGCACATCCCAACCAGCAAATATTGTGGTCAGTCAAGGAGGACTTAACACTTCTCCTCCTTCCACAGTTGTATCCATAGCTACCTACACCATTCCACAAGTCACAACCATAATGCAACAGGCTAGCAATGTGCTTCCTTCCTTGACTATTCCTACTAGTATTCCTAATTCTTCTGTGGCATCAAATGTTTTCTACTCTTCCACCATACCACCTATTAACATTCCATTCACTTTCCCTACCACTACATACACTCCATCACCATTATCTCTTCCACCTCATGCCACTTCCACTAACCCTCTCATCACGCAACCTTTCCAAATTATTTCCTCAATGCAACAACAAATATCCACCATAAGTCAAAGTAAAAATACTCCACCCACCTATTAGAAATATTTAGAACATCGATGCCACAAGGAATTGAGATACCTAGATTTGAGAAGTACAGAGAAAAGGGTGATCCTACTAATCATATTAATACTTACACAACCTTATGCAGTGACTTTGTTCTTGATGATAAATTGTTGGCCAAACTGTTTCCTAGGACCTTAAAGGACACTTCCTTGGAGTGGTTTTCAAACTTACCAAATAATTAAATTTTTTCATTCCATGAACTAGTTGATGCCTTCATAAATCATTTTCAAGTGCACATGACTCCCAAAAATACATTGGATGATCTCATAAGATGTAAACAAAATGTGGATGAAAAAGTAACCAATTTCATCTCACACTATCAGTCACTATATGCCCAAGTCGATGTCAAGGTTCTTGATCCACATCTCAAAAGGATGTTTATTGAAAATTTATAAACTCAGATTCAGGATAAATTGACCATGATGAAGTTTCCCTCTTTCATGCATTTATGTACAGCCCTTTTTGACTATCACAATTTGATTAGTTGTCGTGATGTCAAGTCCACTACTAACTGAACTGAAAAAACCGAACCTAACACTTCAACCAATTCACAACCATTTTGAAAACTAAACAAGGGCTTCTTACAATTCAACCCCCCTCCTCAACAACCACCTCAACCCACCAATAACCAAGTAACATATGTTAAAGTTGTGATACCTTTTACCTATGGAGATCCAAAGAGACAGTTTACACCTTTACGAGATACTCTTCACAGCACCATGACCCAGCTATTGCAGCAACAAATGATTACTTTACCTATTGTTAAACCATTAGATCCAACAAAACCTTTTCCTCCAAACTTTCAACCCAATGTTTATTGTCATTATCATAGACAAAATGGACATGACATAGAATAGTGTAAGCATCCTAAACACGTAGTGCAAGAGCTCATTGTTTCTAGTCGTTTATCCATTTCAAATATAAATGTTAAAGGAAATCTATCTGTTGCCCCACCCAATCAAAATTTTCAAATTTTTACCAATCTGATGCCAAAACATACCATGTCATTCGTCAAAGCCAGTGAAACTCAAAAAAATGATGTGATGAATGTTCATAAAACTATTGAACATCATGATCCTATTCCACATACCACTTCTATTAATCCTATGGATGATATAGTAGGAGTGATAGATGTTATCCCTCGCAAAGGCCAGCCTAAGAAAAATATTTATATTTCTTTCTCTTCTAAAGATATTCTTCCAAATCTTCCTCATGGTTCTCTTTACATAGCCAGTCATTTTTATCATAAGCCCACTAATGGGATACTCATAGATCTCGCCTATGGCGAGAATGTGATCACTGAGGAATTTTTGGTATTACATGATCTTTATAAAGATATTTATGACAAACCAAGAGCATGGATCAAAAAACACAATGGTTTTGCATTCCCTACGATAGGATCGATTGTCCTTCCATTACAAATAGGACCTAAGACAGTTTCCATGTAACATTTTCCATCATTCCACAATCGAATTAGTTTCTTTTACAGCTAGACCATCCATGGCTTCGCTCGATACAAGTTGTTCCTTTAGTCATACATAAATTTTTAAAGTTTTCACATGACAATGAAATATTCACTATTCACCAAAGTGGCTTTAACCCTTTGTCTTCTAAAGGAAACTTCTCCTTAGAATCCTTTTTTCCAAAGCCCATGGAATCCATAACACCTTGCAAATATTTATTTTTCATTGCTTATCAAAAGTTTAAATAAAATAAAATTCCCAAATTTTCCCTCCGCAACCAATCCACATCCACTTCTGACACTCCCATCCTCAATGAGACAATGCTTCAACCTTAACCTAAACCAAAATCCCCAAATCAACCAAAAATAAACACTTCACCTTCCTCATCCAAACCTCTAAGAGATAATGAAACCATCCCCATCATGCCCCTTCCCATAAAACAAGTTTATAAGGAAAAAGAGAAAATGATTGATACACTTCCTATGGCCCTTCGGTTCCTCCCCTTGAGGAAGAAATGGAGCTTATGGTGGATCAACCCACTCTTACACCCACACAACTTCAAAATATAATCAAAATAAACTTTAGTGTTAGGGAATGTAGGCATCAACGTTGTCTCCTCACTCATCAATTACAAACTTAAAACAACAAAGAAAATCAACCTTCGCCTTTGACAGAAGCAATAAATAATGACCCTCTTCCCCAACCACAAAAAAATGATCTGATACAACCACAACTCTTGATAGACCCTTCATTGGAAATTACCATTTTTCCTCCCATCGTGATTAATCTAGATGATTTGATGATGATGAGATCTCTAAAATAGATGAAGAGGTGCATAATGATCTAAATACATTATTTTCCTCTTCCATGAGCTTGAATGGAAAATCTCCTAGACAACAAGTGTAGAACCTAGTAATTCCCCTAGTTTGGTACTTGCAATTATCCCTTTGGATAGTCAACCACCCTCACAATACACTGAACATGATTGGGAGGTGGATGACTTGTTACATGGTTGACTTGCATTCACCTTGCTAGCCTTTTGCATTTTTCCTTCATTTTCTTGTATGTGTGTACGTGTTTCCTCATGACGTGATGTTTGATGTTCTCTCTCTCTTTGTACACTTCCTCTATTTGTACCTCCATTCTTCTATATGTCGTGCATTGCTTTTCTTTTTCAATTTTTTTTGTTTTTTCCTTTTGGGGATGACGCAAAGCATAGAGACGACCTATTTCTCTTCCATGTTGACCCAATCGATCCCTTTACCTTCCTTTTCTTTTTCACTTTTTTTTTGTGTTTTCCTTTTGGGGATGACGCAAAGAGTAGAGACAACCTATGCCTCTTCCATGTTGACCCAATTGGTCCCTTTACCTTCCTTTTCCTTTTTAATTTTTTCTTTCTTTTCCTTTTGGGGATGATGCAAAGCGTAGAGAAAACCTATGTCTCTTCCATGTTGACCCAAATGGTTTTCCTTTCTTTTTCCTTTTTCACTTTTTTTTTATGTTTTATCCTTTTTGGGATGATGCAAGGCATTGAGACCAAAATGTCTCCTTCATGTTGACCCAAAAGCTTTTTCTTTTCTTTCACCTTTTTGTTCTTTTTTCACTTGTATTTTCCTTTAGGGGACGATGCAAAGTGTTAAGACAATAATGTCTCTTCCATGTTGACCCAAAAAAGATCTTTCTTTTTCTTTTGTTTTTTCTCTCTTTGTGTCATTCTTCTAGTTCTATGTGTATTTGGGGAATGATGATAGTTTTGAGCTCTTTAATAGCAACAATGCAGCAAAAAATATGTTGACCCCATATCCATAGATCCCTTATGTGGTTGGTGTGTTCCTTTTTGGGGGAAACCCCTCTTTCTTGTGTTCCTTTTCATTCACATGATGCAACCTTACTCGAAAATGTATGACTTGGCATAAGGGCTTTCCAAGTTGGCTTTCATGTCTTATTTCTTGTTGCATTTTTCATTCACTACTTTAAAGTAATTGCTCACAGAACATTGTGTAGAAATTCCTTTAAAGTGGGGGCATACATTGACATTATTCATTTTGCATTTTTCCTTTTTCCTAGTTCTTAGTGCAGCCTTGTTACTTCATATGAGGCATTTGTCACTTTTTGGATGACATTAGGTGTGATATCCTTCATAAGCATGATCTATCTTAGCATATTACATTCCTCTTAGTGGCCTGATGCGACGCACTGCATCCCCTAAGTTGTGAATATTCTATTCTTTGATTAGTCCTCTCTTGGAGACATTAGACACAATGTTCCCTAAGTTATAAACCTCGCATCAACTAAGCAAGACTCATTTGAACATTTCTTTTGCATATTTCATTTTTCATTTACATGGCCATCTTTCATAATACAACTTGCATGCATGTGTGCCATTGCATTTGTTCATGAGTACTAAGCATACAAAGCTTGTCTCATGAAGCACGAAATGACATTATCTTTTTTGGCGCCTTATTAAAGTTATCAGGAGATATAACTTTAGTATGGTTGAGTGGGAAAGCCCATTCTGAGGCATGAATTTTCCCCATAGCCACCTTGTGGATTTCTCAAGGTCATCCCACAAATTTGGTTTACAATTTCTGGGAGATTTTGATTTTTGTTGGAATCACATATTTTTAGAAAATATAATGATTTAATCATTAAAAATTTCCATTTAAAGCATTCCAATTGAAGAGGGTTTGATCAAACTACCTTAGATCAAACCTGCTTGGATAGAACCCCACTAGTTTTAAACCATACTTATAACAAAGTCTCCTTTACACCTATCAAAATGATGATAAAAAACCACTTTTGATTTACCTTTTTGGGGATCAAATGAATTCATTTAAAATTTATTGTTTGTAAGTATGTAGTCCTTATTATAAGCATCCCAAAAAGTATAATTTTAAATAAATTTAATTTAATTATTATATTTATTTTTTATTTCTTGTGAATGTAGGTTTTTCACCGAAAATCAAGCTCTCTATTCTGCACATGCCGAAAAATAGAAGATTATCAAAAAATAAAATTAAAAATATGAGTGCACACTAGATATTGAAGTCCTTGATCCAACAAAAAAATAATAATTTCAACAAATACAAAAAAAATTGTGTTATATAGTCTGCCTCTGTCTAAATTGTAATTGGTTTGACTTCGAAACTTGATTAAGAAAATAATATTCAATAAAAAAAATACGAAACCAATTGAAAACACTAGATATCGTAGTTACAAATCTAAATTTGAAAAAAATAGAATTTTATCCTTCATGGAAAAAAAGTTGTGTTATGCGGTGAGCATCACTCCTTAAAAATGGTGTTTACTGAAAAAAACAAGTTTTTGAAGGAGATGGAAAAACAAGTAAAATTTAATTCCAAAAAATTTTAAAAATATATATTTAGAATCTATAGAAAAAAAATGTCACAAATCACTAGTTGGCATCATCTTGAAATTCCTAATGATTTAGTTGCTATAGGTGCCCGAAAGTGAAGATTTAATTAGAAAAAATTAGTTTAGTGTCTAGTTTGGCCAAAAATTGTAAACCAGTATTGTGGGATCACCCATCACCCCATAGACAACCAGAAGTTTCGTGGCCCCAGAGTGAGTATACTTGGGGTTTCTCACCCGGAGGACAACCATGAGTTATGTCACCCTAGAGTGAGTATGCATTTTCCTTCCAAACAAGAAGGCCTAGATCTAATCCACAATGAGCTAGATAAACGATCGAAGCTTGATCTCACTTTCATTATTTTTCATCACTTTCATCTATGTGCTTATGATTGATTTGCAATGGGATCTTCATCCTAGGGGCTTGATAATCCCTCTTGATTGTTGTTGTCTCATCTTACCAAGAATTGGTACATTCAAACCCCTCCTGAGATGTATTGCTTTACTTTAGTGTGAGTTTGAAGCAAGTTCATCCTCTCACTAAAGTGGGGGCTAACTGTGGACATAGAAAAATTAACCCTTTTACTTTTTCTTGTTTTGTCCCTCCTTGTGCTTATTTGACTTGATTTTACCTTGATTTAATGTTGCAATGTGACCCACACATTCACATTAAGTCTTGAATCTTTATAAATCATTAAGACTTTATAATGTCTTGTAAAGGTGTTGTGAAGTGTTGTAACACATTTCTACACTTTTCTAGACTCTTCTTATCATAATTCATCTACATTATCGCTTACCTCGAGTCTTATTCTAAAGTGCTGTAAAGTCTTGTAACAAACTTTCATGCTTTTCTAGGCTTGTCATCAACAAATACACCTTTCTTATGCTTTATTTAGCCCCTTTATGCATTTACAAGCCTTAATTAAGTGTACTTTTTAATACAAACCTGAGAAACAGCATTAAAGACAACTTAATTCCCAACACCCACTCATATGCCTTTTGTGGGACCCATTCGCCCAGGGTGGCAAATGAGTCCCTCTTGGCACAAAAATAAACAACAAGGGTTTGGTGAGTCTATGAAATTTTCATGTTATTTGTTCATCATTCCTTTATTATTCCATTTCATTTCATAGGGTTTGATTACCAAAGTGGGGTTTGACCAAGGTAAACCCCTATACTCTAACCCTTAACCCTTTTTCCCCTCTTTGCATGTGTGTTTGTAGGTTTTGTAGGAAATTTTTTTAAGGAGAAGGGTAAACCCACAATAGTGGGTTACAATTTTTCGAATGAAGAAAAATTAGAAATTCTCATAAAAAAATTTTAAATGGTTTACCCCTTCTAATGAAGGGGGTTCGAATGAACCACCCCCCTTCTAATGAACCCCCCCTTCTAATGAACCCTCCCCCCTTCTAATGAACCACCCTCCCTTCTAATGAACCCTCTTTTGCACCATATAAGGGGGGTTCGAATGAACCCCCCTTCTAATGAAGGGGGAGAAGAAGGGGGGTTCTAATGAACCCCCTTTTTTCACCTTCCCCTCCACCATTTCAAAATTTATGCATTTTTTTGACTATCGAAGCTTCGGAAGGAGGTGCAAATGGAGTCAAATTGATAAACCAAGTTGGATGATTGTAGTGATCGAAATGTGCTTTCCAACAACTATAAATTTAATATATTTTGTTTTTATTTTATATTTTATTTTTTAGTTTTACTGTACATAGGTTTTTCACCGAACCTCAAGTTCGATGAAAAATCATTGTGGAAAAATAGTAAATTTGAGGAAAAAAAATTGAAAAATATATATCCTCTAGGTATTGATGTCCTCGTTCTAACAAAAAAAATAAAATTGAATTTCAATACATACCAAAAAAGTTATGCATGTCCGAAGTGCACCTATGTCTAAATTGTAAATGTTTTGACTTCAAAACTTAATTAAAAAAAAATATTCAACAAAACATTATGAAACAAAATGAAACCAATAGATACCAGTGTTAGCAACCTAAATTAAAAAGAATCAAAATTTTATCCTTTGTAGAAAAAAATTTATGCGTGTCGAAGTACACATCACTTTTAAAAAATGTTGTTTACTATTAAAAACTAGTTATCAAAGGAGACAAAAAAAAAACAATTTAATTCCAATTTTTTTTAAAAAATATATTTAAAATCTACAGACAAAATCTCACAAATCACTATTTTACATCATTTTCAAATTCCTAATAGTTTACCTACTATAAGTGTCAGAAAGTGAAGTTTTCTCTGAAAATGTTGATTTCAATGTCAAGTTTGGCCAAAAAGTGTAACCCACTATTGTGGGATGACCCAGAAAGGTTTCAAAAAGGTGTTGAAAAGCTATCTAAGTCAACAAAGTCAACATAACCGTAATTGGAGCTTGAAGACCATTTTTCAGCTTGTTTTCTATAGATTCAAATCCAGCAACCCGGCAAGCAGAAAAGTATAGACTAGGATCCACAGAGTTGACCTTTGACGTTGCATATTTGTATAGGTGGATTGATTCATCATCAGTTGTGAATGAGTCCCACTGCTAGGCTAGAAAAAGTTTTTTCTTCAATTCTGAGTTCCCGACATTCTAAAACCTATTCCTACAAATTTTACCAAAACCTAGATTGATTTTCCATCAGTGGAAAATGAGTCCCAGTGGGCATTAACATTGAATTTTGCAACATTCTAGAATCTTCTTATATCTTCTTTCAGTCTTTAGGTGCACTGCATTCAATCTCGATTAACACTATTTTCATTAGTGCATGTTTCTAGTTTATGTTTGCATACAACACTATGTTTTCCAGCACTTTGCATTTCCTAGTTTGCATTCAATAATTGATCCATTCGAACCCTTGTTAGATTTGGATATAGGGTTGTTATCTAAGGGTTTAGGGTTTTATTCATTATAACTGCTTGTAACATTCTATTTGGTCATTGACTTCATGTTGCCCATTTCTGGTCATTTTAAAAACTCTCTCTATTTCTATCACTGTCTTCAAGTGACCGGTCCCTATCACCTAGGTCTAAATTTCTAAATTTAATAAGGTTAAGTTAAGGGCATTTTTGGCCTTTACATCATTTGCATTTCATGACTTAGAAGTTTTTGAGCCCAATTTCTCATGTCATCCTCAAAGGTCCCCTTCATTAGAACAAATTAAGTGCACGTTCTTAGGGTTTTCACTTAAGTCCCGATGGCCATCATACTTTTATCACCCATTGCTAATATTTTAAAAATGTATGTCTCAAATCAGTGACGAGTGATGAGCGACATTTCTTTGTTCTCGCTCATCACAAATAGCTGCCAGACCTCTTAAATTGAATGCACAATGAGCAATGTTCCTTGTATTGTTGAGGGATCTCTTATCGCTAATGGCTTTTGAGCCTTCAATATTGTAATAGTGATGAGCGATGCCCCCAACCTTATGTTCTTAATTTTCATAGTGTATTGTGGATATATTTTAAGTGCTAAAGTTCCACATTAGCAATACATGATACATATTGTAATTATGTAAATTCTCCCATCGCTAATTGCTTGCAAACTATACGAGGAGAATTAGTGATGAGAAATAGCCTTATGTTTTATCGCTCATCACGGATTCATTTCACAACTTAAGTTCCAAATTAGCGATGAGAAATGGTATTCTTTGAGAGGTTTCTTTTACTAATATGATAAGATCTTATGTGCGATGTCTCTTGTACCATTGATTTTCATGTAGGTGTAGTTGTCTAAATCTAATTTCTTCACTGCATCTCTCATTGCTAATAGGAGCCAAGATGCAAAGTTTGAATTAGCAATATGTGATGTGAGGATGAACATGATCAAAGATGGACCATAGATCCGAGGGATGATATTTCATCACAGGGATGTTTACATCGCTGATAAGGCCAATGAAGGAAGATATGCATCCGTGATAGGTGATGACTATTGATGAAAGGGAAATGTGGTAGAAACCAAAGGATTTCACATAAAGCAAAAAGGAAAGTAGCAAGAGGACTAGAGAACCATTGATGTGGTTTTTAGATAGGATGATCCAATAGACTAAACTTCATTGTGGCAATATTTTCATCTCTGATTTTGAGCACCCTAAAGTTTTGGGAAGATCAGTGATGAGTGATGAAGTGTATAAGGAAATATTCTCTCTAAGAAACACTGATCTTATATACTTTTCTGATATTAATTAAAAAGCATGAATTAGGTTAGTGATACATGTTAATTGTTAGATCGCATATGATTTATCAAGATTAAAGAAGAACATGGCAGGATTTGAGATTGCATCATTGATTTCTAGGAGCAAGTTGCTAATGGTCGAAAAACAATGCTCATGGCCACCTTAAATGAATTTTTAATTGTTTTAAGATCAACGACCTAGATTCAAATCCAAGTTGTTAAGTTATTAAATTGCTCATGTGAGGAGCTCTTGAATCATTAATTTTGCATGCTCTAATTGTCTATTTAATGCAGGTTGATCATTGTTCATTTTCACCAATTTTCCAGTCTACAGTGAATGTAAGGTGAAGTGTGAAGAAGAGTGAGAGGCTATTTATTTTTCCTGAGTTGCATATTGAGTGTTCTTGTCTTGAGTAAGCTAGTTTAAATTGGGTTCTCTAGCCTGGTTAGGAATTTTTTCATTGGGTTGGTTACAATTCTTTGGGTTTATAGGTGTGTCTCCCTGTAGCTCTGTCTTGAATTGTTATTTTTTTCTTGTTCTAGAGATGGGGAAAACTGGTGTGACAATTCAATCTATTAGAAGGTCTAGCCTACTCAATGTATTTGAGTATCATGAGGATATAATTGAGTAGGAAGCCCAGGCTTCTCCTGAGGTTTCAAAGGGTAAAAGGAGGGTTAGAGGTCATTAGAAGAAATCAATTGTGCAGAGTACTTACAGCTTGAGAAACAAGACCATTCCAAGAGAAATGGTCAAGTTCAAAGACAAGGAACTAGCTCAGCCAGTGAAGAAGTCTAGGAAAAAAGATAAAATTCATAGGGCCTACCTGGGTAAACGCTATTCTCCGATTGTGCTCTCTAATACTCCTTCGAACGTTGAAGGTGACACTAATTCAGGATATGGCTAGTACCTCCTTTCTCTAGTGCCATATGGGAGCTCTGATGATGACGTGGTGATGGTCCCTCAAATTTCATCGAGGGAAAGGAGCAGTCAGGCATTCTCTAATGTCGACGACTCTGAATAGGGTCACCACCTTTTTTTTGTTTTTGATGACACCACAATCTTTAGATATGAGGTATTTATTTTAGTATGTCCATGGTTTTTCTTTTGCTCTTCCATGCTGATTTGGAAGTCCTCTGACTGATATGATATGGAATCTTTTTTGTTTCAACAATAAACGTGGTGACAACAACTAATGGTATCATGCACATGTGTTTTTCTTTTTGTCCTCCCCTATTCCGAAACAATTGCGTAAGAAATCGTCAGGGGGAGTTCTTTAAGGATTCAATTGAAACTAGGGTTTTGAAATGAACTGAAATGAAAATGTAATTGTAATTCAGCTAGATGCTCATTGTTCCCCTATTTGTAAAGGGGATTTAATGGTTGATTTGAGAGAGTTCAAAAATTTTGAGTCCAAAATAGGTCAAGGTGAATACTATGCTCTTAAAGCAAATAGAATGTAAATAGATACATTACCAAATATATCAAAAGCTAATCTAGGGCCAAAGTTATACTGTATGAAGATCTTAAATATGGTTTTACAAAGTAAATATCAGCAATGGAAATAATGTTAGTTTTAAAATATTGCTCTCATGTGTATCTTTCTTCTAAATTATGAATGAAGTTATTGAGAATAGTTTTGTTTTTCTTCTGTCATTTGCACCGAATGGATGAGTTTTTTTTATGCTTTAGTTCAATGAATTGATTAAATGCTAAAATGAGGTCATCAGTTTATAGGAGAGGGATATAGGATTTGGTAAGGAAGCAATATTTTGAAACATAGTGAGTTAGATGCTACAAAGTGGCATAATTATAGTCCATTAATTTCTGATGTTCAATCATAATTGTATTTCTAATTGATTGCAAGTTATGACTCTATTTTCCCTTAGATAGGGTGTTGATTGTTTTATTAGTTTATCTCATGGCCAATTGAGCTAGTAATGAATTTGGCCTAAGATTCAAGATGAAGAAAAATTCATAACATACTCTAAATTACACTACCCCAACTTTTAGTATATAAACACATTCCCTAAAACAAACAATATTTCACCTGAGGTCTACCAAGCCTTTGATGAAGTGAGTTTCTTGAGGAAATGCATCTGTGTGAGGAAATGCTCTTGATCAAATTTGAGATATTATGATCATGCATAGGATTACCCTACTGGGTCTCACAAATCCCAAAGACAAGAAGTTAGGTACTAAGTGCTTTACTTAAGTGTTGGCTAATCCTCAACCTTGCTGATGATTGAGTTGTGGAAAATTCATAGGTAAGGACTGAGATTAAGTTTGGTTCTTAAAAAATCCCCAACAAAAATGGTGACTCCGCTGGGGAGCGTCAAAATAAAATCCATTCAAGAAGAGTAAAAAAGAATGAATGACTATTTCAAGTGTTGAAGAAGTTCTAGATCTGTAAATTGATTTGTAGCAGCCCCAAATTCAAAATACTATGAAGTGACTATGCTGGAAGAACTCAGAGAAAGATATCCTTGCTTCAAAGGTTTTCCTCTTGTTGAAGAGGTGGCAACTCTACTCTACAATTTATACACATGAAGGGTTGTTGTTTGTTATTGTAACCGTATAGTGTTCTATTCAAATTTGCAGCAACTGGAGGTGTGAAGGTACATGGTTCTTTGCATATTTGCATTTGTTGAACCTATCATATTGAATGCAATTGTTGTTCCATTTAAAGTGTTTTTCTGAGTATTCACAAATTTTCTAGTATGGATGGTTAGAATGAATTTGTATATCTTTGGGATTTCTATCCATTTTCATTATCATACGTTTCAGTCCCAGGTTACCACCATATTAACAACTATCCTAGTGATCCTTCATATTGTCATGGTTATGATTATGCAGAATTAGTTAAACCTAGATTTGCATGTATCTATGGATTACCAAAGGGAAATAACCATACCATTAAAAACCTTGATGCATATTGTCAAGAAGCTTCAGAAGTCTAATAATATTCAAACAGTTGAAACCCCAAAGTATAGGAACCCAAGTGCAAACAAGCCTAGACTAAAGCAAGAATGGAAAGTTGTGTTTAAAAGGGGAATTAAAGAGTTGAAAAAAAGGCACAGAATGGCTATACAAGCCCAGTTAAGAGCTAATCATACTAGATCTGCTAGCCAAATTGTTGCACCTTTTGTCAATTCTTTTGACTTGTTATATGACCAATTCAACTTGTCATGGATTGATTATAAGGTTAAAGTATGTCATCTCGAGTCTATAAGTAGATGCGTAGATTTAATGGATACAATGCATGTGAAGGAGATGCACATGTCCAAAGTTTTTATAGCTTCATGGTGAAACATTCATTTGGAGATTAGGATATGTGGATGAGATTTTTTGTCAGATCTCTTGAAGCTAAAGCTAGGGACTAGTACTTAAGTTTTCCTGAGAAGTCTTTTCCTTGTTGGGATAAATTAGTGGATGCTTATAGAGAAGAATTTTCAAAAGAAAATTTTCACCTTGTCACAAAGTTAAAGAAGATTAAGAAACAAGATGAAGAGTCAAGCATTGCTTTAATTCATGGGTTTGTTTTTGCTCTTTCACTAATCCCTGAAAGTTTTAGACCTAGTACATCAGATTGCATTCATATGTATTTTGAAGCTTTTGATGAGGGATCTAGTGCATTATTAAAGGATTTTAAAATATTGAGTATGCAGATGGCTTACACATGTTTAGAGAATATGGAAAAAGTGAGGAATGAATATGTGCAAGGTATGATGTCTTCAGTTGTTGGTAAACATACTGATGAAATTAGAAACTATATGAATATAAATGATCATATGTCTTCAACTTTAAATCTAGACAAGTGCATACTTGAGAAGGAAGAAGTTAAGAGTGCTACAATGTCTACCATTGATGTTCATGATAGCGAAAATGTTTGTATCTATCCTCAAGAAAATATAAATGACCAACTCAATGATGACACCCAATCCAATGTTGAAATGAAGAAAGATGTAGATTGTTGTTATGACAACCTAAAAGTAAGCAAGAATGAACAAATGGACAACCTGTGACCATGCTTTTGAAAAGGTTGTTAGAAATTCAATCTCCTATGATTGGAAAAATATAGTTTATGATCAACCTATTTAGTTTTTAGATATTAATGATGGTGATATCATGGTATTTCTTGATTTACAACTTGGTATTGCATACAGTTCTACTGGAAGTCAAGAAGAAGAAGTGGTTGAAAGAATGGATCATAACAATGGTCTATTAAGTAGTGAACAAATTTCAAATCTGTTGACCACTGAATATCAAAAATATGCACATGTGAGTAACCCATAGTTGTTGTGTATTACTCATATTGATTTTCACAATGATGATAATCTTCACTATGCAAGATATGATGCATGGGTATCTGATCTTCCTCCTAGTTATGAACCAGTTGGTTAGCATAATGATAATGTGGGTAAAGACAAACAACCATTTTATTTTAATGATGCATTATATGATGAGTATGAAAGTGTTCAGGCTGATGCAAGTTCAAAAATCTATTTTGAGGGTATGTGCAGGATCATCATGGAAAAAATAGGCCCTTAAGTGGAAAAAAATTCAGAAAAATCAGAGTTAGGAAACTTGAAATAAAAATTTGAATAAGTAATCTATATTATTTCAAAAATATGTAAGAACAAAATCTATCGAAAATTGAATGTAGTTTCTAAACTACTAGGTTTTTTTTGTTTAAAAAAAAATCTATTTGGTGAAAATTTGAAATTTCAATATAGTAGTACTTAAATTTCAGGGAAAAAATAAGCAGTGGGTATTTGTCTAACCACCCTAACCATGTAATAAAATGATAAAAAAAATTATAAGATTTTAGATATAAGTGGAGGACTCATGTCCTGATATGATGCATATTTTTTTGTAATTTTTTTTCCAAGTAAATAATTAGTTATGATTTTTTTATTACAACTATTTAAAAATATAAAAACTCATTTGTTTGACCACCTTAACTTGGTCAAAATTTCATGAAATTCATTTTTGTTTTTTTAATCCTATAGTATGCAAAGCATAGAATGTGACACATGTTTGAGATTCATAAAATGTGATACCATTTGAAAGTTATAGATTTTTTTCAATTAGCCTATCAATCAAGACTTTAGTCATAATTCAAATAGAAAATGAATAATATTTATTTATTAAATTCAAAGTCAAGCATAATTTATATTGGTTGAAAGCTGAGAATCTCCTTTAAAAACCCTTTTTGTCTCATCAATTTTGGGTAAAAAAAATTGGTCAACCACATACCCTACATATACCCATTATATCACCACTTTTTGGCCCATCATGATCCTGCACATACCCTTGATGAGTTAGAAACAACAAATAACCATGAAGTTTATATATTTGATAAGCCAAATTTTGAGAATTTTAATGTAGATTTGGATAAGTGTCTATTTCCTGATTTAGATGAGTCTAGTTCTGAATCTTTTCATGTGGATATGGATGTTGATTTCAAAGTAAAAAAATATTATCTTTTTGAACCAGAATTGCTCACTTTTGAACAAGTTTTGAATGCTTCAAAGATGTTGATATGTTATGTTCAGAAGATATAAAATTGAGTAAGGATGAGGATAAGTTAGATATTCTTGATGATTCTCTATACCATCATGTTGGGGCATAGAAACAATATGTGCCAAAATGTGAGTGTATCTATTTACATACACTTGGAGATAGTTTGCATGATGTACATAATCTTTTGATTTTAAGTTCTTATAACTATTTCATCTTTGACATGCAAACTACTAAATAGATTGAGCTTGGTAGTACCAGACATGTGGCAGAATATGAGTGCCATTTTTTTCAGCTGGATGAAATTTTCTTACAGTGTGATAACATGCAAAACATTGAAGAATATTGTTTTTAGCTTGACAATGATTCATATGATAAATGTCATAAGTTGTTGCCACATGAAAATTAATATTTTGAGGGTACGCCTGATTTTCAAATGCTTGGTAATTGTGAATTTGTTGATAATATCGTATATGTTGAGCTATTGAGAGATGTTGGCATTTTTAATTAGGTAGATTGTAGTGATATTTTCATATTGGTTTCAATCAAAAGTGATGAGAACTTTGTCTATGACAGAGGTACGAAGAGACCTATAGTTCTTGGTGGCCTTGGGCCATCAAATATGGTTTGACTTGTCAAACCAGAGAAGTAGGGGGTAGAGATAACCTTTGGACTCTATCACCCAATGAGGTAGGCACCTATTCTGCTTCTCCAAAAGATCTGAATTCAAAAAAAAATTGTTCCATCTTGAACCCTTGTTACATTTGGATGTAGGGTTGTTATCTAAGGGTTTAGGATTTTATTCATTATAATTGTGTGTAACGTTCTATTTGGTCGTTGACTTCATGTTTCCCATTTTTGGTTATTTTAAAAACTCTCTCTATGTCTATCACTATCGTCAAGTGACCGGTCCCTATCACCTAGATCTGACTTTCTAAATTTTATAAGGTTAAGTTAAGGGCCTTTTTGGCCTTTACATCCTTTGCATTTCATGACTTAAAAATTTTGAGCCCATTTTCTCATGTCATCCTTGAGGGTCCCCTTCATTAGAAAAACTTAAGTGCACATGGTTAGGGTTTTCACTTAAGTCCCGATGACCATAATACTTTTATCGCCCATCGCTAATCTTTTAAAAATGTATGTCTCAAATCAGCAACTAGCAATGAGCAACAGTTCTTTGTTCTTGCTCATCACAAATAGCTTCTAGAGCTCTTAAATTGAATGTATGATGAGCGATGTTCCTTTTATTGTTGAGGGATTGCTTATCGCTAATTGCTTTTGAGCCTTCAATATTGTAATAGCAATGAGCGATGCCCCCAACCTTATGTTCTTATTTTTCATCGTGTATCACGGATATGTCTTAATTGATAAAGTTCCACATTAGCAATACACGATATACATTGTAACTATGTATATCCTCTCATCACTAATTTCTTACAAACTTTATAAGGAGAATTAGCAATGAGCGACAACCTTATGTTCTAGGTAAAAGTACAAAGTTGTGTCACACTTTTAGCCAACTTATCAGCACAACTGAATTTTAGTATTTATAACTAAAAATCAATTTTGATCAAACATATGATCTATTAAGATTCATTTTAGATAAGTCAAATATGTCCAAATTTTTCAACTAAAATTGTTGGCTAAATACATATTTAGCACCACTTTGAGGCCAATTTACTAAAAAAATGAAATTATTTGAAAAAATTATGTTTCAACAACTCATATAAATAACATTTTTTTTAAATATAAAAACACCATTTTGTAGATATGTGAGTGTAGTTTTCAAATATATATTTAATTTAATAGTTCAACTATTATTTTTATTTTATTTTTATTTTTTACTAAAAGTAGGTTATCAACACAAAAATATTAGGTTGATTACCATGTCAAGAAAAATTCTAAAACTTATTTAATATATATATATGTATATATATGATTCCCTAGATAAAAGAATCTAGATTAAGATAGTATAATGTGTTTTCTATTTTAGATAAATATTTAATATAAAAGTTGATGTTGAGTGGAAACAGCCGTATTTTAATACACACACATTTAAATATTTATTTAAAAATATATATTTATTAAAGTTGAAAAAAAATTATATCCTTTCCCTAAAGTTTCAAGTTATAAATATACACAAAAAATTTGAAGGAAAAAAAAAAGAAAATTTCTATATAAAGCTTGATGTCTCATGTAATATCATTTTTCAGCATTTTATCAGCAACTAAATTATAATGTTAATTTATAAAAAACTATATTCAAATAATTTTTAAATTTTTTCAAAAAATTAAAAACATAAAATATACTAAAAAATAAAATAATTTATTAGTTTACATCATTTCAAAATTCAAAACATACTTGCCACTTTCTAGTGATTCAAGTTTAAAATTTAGATCAGTGTTGGCTGATTCCTTTATAAAACTGTGACACAGCTTTGTACTTTTACCCAGTGGAAGATTATCGCTCATCACAGATTCATTTCACAGCTTAAGTTCCAAATTAGCAATGAGTGATGGTATTCTCTGAGAGGTTTCTTTCGCCAATATGATAAGATCTTATGTGCAATGTCTCTTGTACCATTGATTTTCATGTAGGTGTATGTGTCTAAATCTAATTTCTTTACTATATCTCTTGTCATTGATAGGAGCCAAGATGCAAAGTTTGAATTAGCGATGCATGATGGAAGGATGAACATGATCAAAGACAGGCCACAGATCCAAGGATTGAGATTTCATCGTGGGGATGTTTACATTGCTGATAAGGCCAATGAAGGATGAGATACACCCACGATAGGCAATGACTATTGATGAAAGGGAAATGTGGCAGAATCTTGAGGACTTCGCATAAACCAAAAAGGAAAGTAGTGAGAGGACTGGAGAACCATTGATGTGGTTTTAAAATAGGATGATCCAATGGACTAAACTTCATCGCGGTAATATTTGCATCACTGATTTCACCCTAAAGTTTGGGAAAGATCAACGATGAGCAATGAAGTGTATAAGGAAATATTCTCTCTAAGAAACATTGGTCTTATGTACTTCACTGATATTAGTGAAAAACCACGGATTAGGTTGGCGATACATGCTAATTGTCAGATCGCATATGATTTATCAAGATTAAAGAAGAACATATCAATATTTGAGATAGCTTAGCTGCTTTCTAGGAGTAAGTTTCTAATGGTTAGAAAATGATGCTCATGGCCACCTTAGATGAAGTTGTAATGTTTTTAAGATCAACAGCCCAGATTCAAAGCCGAGTTATTAAGTTATCAACATGCTCACATGAGGATTTCTTGAATCATTAATTCTCCATGCTCCAATTATCTATTTAATGCAGGTTGATAACAATTCATTTTAACCATTTTCCAGTCTATAGTGAATGTAAGGCGAATTGTGAAGAAGAGTGAGAGGTTTTTTTTCCTGAGTTGAATATTGAGTGTTATTTTCTTGAGTAAGTTGATTTTAAATTGGATTCTCTAGCTTGGTTAGAAATTCTTGTGTTGGGTTGGTTACAATTGTCTGGGTTTATAGGTGTGTCTCCTTGTAGCTCTATCTTGAATTGTTAAATTATGCTTGTTCTGGAGATGGTGAAACTGGTGTGGCAATTCAGCTTGTTAGAAGGTCTAGCCAACTCAATGTATTTGAGTATCATGAGGATATAATTGAGTAGGAATCCCTAACTTCTTCTAAGGTTTCAAAGGGTAAAAGGAGGGCTAGAGGTCATAAGAAGAAATCAATTGTGCAGAGTACTTATACCTTGAGAAATAGGACCATTTCGGGAGAAATAGGACCATTTCAGGAGAAATGGTCAAGTTCAAAGGAAAGGAACTGGCTCAGCCAGTGAAGAAGGCTAGGAAAAAAGATAAAAGTCATAGGGTCTACCTAGGCAAACATAATTCTCCTATTGTGCTCTCTGATACTCCTTCAGACGCTGAAGGTGACATTGATTTAGGATATGGCCAGTACCTCCTTTCTCTGGTGCCATATGGGAGCTTTGACGATGATGTGGTGATGGTCCCTCCAATTTCATCGAGGACATGGAGTGATCAGGCATTCTCTTATGTCGATGACTCTGAACAGGGTCAGTGCCTTGTTTTTGTTTTTTATGAAACCATGGTCTTTGCATAGGAGGTATTTGTTTTAGTATGTCCATGGTTTGTCTTTTTTCCTTCCATGCTAATGTGGAAGTCCTCCAATTGATATGATATGGAATCTTTTTTTGTTTCAACAATAAACACAGTGACAACAACTAATGGTATTATGCACATGTGTTTTTATTTTTGTCCTCCCCTATTCCCAAATGATTGTGTAAGAAACCGCCTAGGGAGTTCTTCGAGGAGTCAGTTGAAATTAGGTTTTTGAAATGAACTGAAATGAAAATGAAATTGTAATTCAGTTGGATACTTGTTGCTCCCCTATTTATAAAGGGGATTTCATGGCTGATTTGAGAGAGTTTGGAAATTTTGAGTCCAGAATAGGTCAAGGTGAATACTATGCTATTAGAGAAAATAGAATGTAAATAGATACATTACCAAATATATCAGAAGCTAATCTAGGGAAAAATTTATAGTATATGAAGATCTTAAATATGGTTTTACAAAGTAAATATTAGCAATGGAAAGAATGCTAGTTTTAAAATATTGCTCTCTTGTGTATCTTTCTTCTAAATTATGAATGAATTTATTGAGAATAATTTCATTTGTCTTTCATTTGCACTGAATGGATGAGCTTTTTTTATGCTTTAGTTCAATGAATTGATTAAATGCTAAAATGAGGCCATCAGTTTATAGGAAAGGGATATATCATTTGGTAAGGAAACAATATTTTGATACACAGTGAGTAAGATTCTACAAAGTGGCATACTAATAGTCCATTAATTTATGATGTTCAATCATAATTGTATTACTTATTGATTTCAAGTTATGACTTTGTTTTCCCTCAAATAGGGCATTGATTGTTTTATTAGTTTATCTCATGGCCAATTGAGCTAGTAATGAATTTTTCCTAAGATTCAAGAGGAAGACAAATTCATAACATACCCTAAATTACACTACCCCAACTTTCAATATATAAATGCATTCCCTAAAACAAATAATACTTTCACCTGAGATCTACCAAGCCTTTGATGAAGTGAGTTTCTTGAGGAAATGCATCTGTGTGAGGAAATTCTCTTGACCAAATTTGAGATATTATGATCATGCATAGGATTACCCTCCTAGGTCTCACAGAGCCCAAAGAGAAGTTAGGTACTAATTACTTTACTTAAGTGTTGGCCAATCCTCAACCTTGTTGATGATTGAGTTGTGGAAAATTCATAGGTAAGGACTGAGATTAATTTTTGTTCTTAAAAAATCACCAATAGGTCCCAACTAAGATTTTGCTTGATATTACTTTCTCACAAAAATATATACTTAAACATGCACCCAATGGTCCTCTTTACATAGCTAGAAGAATCAATGACAAGCCTACTAATTGGATATTAATTGATCTCGTCGGTGTAGAGAATGTGATCACTGAATAATTCCTATTTGTGCATGATGTCTATCAAGATACATATTAAAAACTTAAATCAAGGATCAAAATGCATAATGGTTATGTGTGCCCTACAATTGGCTCAATAAATCTCCCTCTAAAAGTTGGACTGAAAGAATTAATTGACCCATTCACCATCATCCCATCATCGGACCAATTGCATGTGAAGTTAGGCTATCCATGACTTTTCTCCATGAATGTTGTCACATCGGTTGCGCATAAATGCTTAAAGTTTCCATTTGGCAATGAGATATTTATAGTGAATCATAATTTTTTTAATCATGTGTCTTCCCATGTGAACTTTTCATTAGATTTCTTTTGGCTTGAGCCTATTGAACCTATTAGATCCTATGAAGACTTCTTTTCAAATCATATCAAAATTTTAAGGAAAAGATTATAGAAAAATTATCCCTTAGCAATATGCCTCAACTCATGATTGAACCAAAATCCCTTACAAGTACCCAAGAGAATCCTATTACAAATCCTTCACCCACTTCATATAAGAGACCACAAGATAACAAAACCAATCCTACTATGCCTCCTAAAGTCAAAAAGTTTACAAAGTTAAAGGGAAAGTGGTTTAACAACCTCCCATGGTTCCTTTCATTCCTCCCTTAAGGGAAGAAAAGAAACATATGGTTGATAAACCCACTCCTACATAAACACAACTTGAAAACCTCATGAAAATAAATTGAAATGCTAGAGAGAATATGCATAGATTTCATGTTATTGCTTGTTCATTACAAGCAAAAGAAGAAGAAAATAACATAGAAAATTAAAATCCAAACTAATCTCCTGTAAGGAAAGGTGTCTCTTCACCCTCACCATAGCATAGACATGAACAAACTTCCATGGATATTATCATTAGACCTCTCGTTGTGATTAATCTAGATGATTAAATTGAAATTGCTAAGAATAATGAGGAAGTGCATAATGAGCTAAATATAATTTTTTCCTCTTCTATGAACTTAACATTTGATGATTATACTAATAATATTGTTGAACTTGGTGTGTGTCTTAGTTTTAAACTTGACGTTATCCCTTTGGCGATTTTTCCTCCTTTCGCATATACTAAATAAGATTGGGATGCAGACGACCTGCTATAGGTTGACTCGCATGTCCCTTACTAGTATTTTTGTTTTTTTCATTTTTCATGTTTCTATTCTATTTGATGTATTTCATGTGCATAATGTGATCCCCCATACTATTCTATTTGATGTATTTCTCTTTTCATGCACATTCTTCTATATGTATATACATTCTTCTCTATATCGTAAACATTGTATCTTGTCTTGTGTTTCCTTTTGGGGATGACACAAGGCATCGAGACATTTAGGTCTCTTCCATATTGATCTGAAGGAATCTTCTTTTTTTTCGCTCCCTATGTTTCATTCTTCCTATTCTACGAGTATTTGGGGAATGATGATGTTTCTATGCTCTATAGCAACATTGTAACAAAGATATAGTGACCCTAAATCCATAGATCCCTTATGTATTTTTTGGGGCAACCCCTTCCTCTTACGTGATGCAGCTTCATTTGGAAACATATGACTTGGTATAGGCCTTTTCGAGTAAGCTCTCATGTCTTCATCT
This sequence comes from Sequoia sempervirens, assembly GCA_007258455.2. Taxonomy (NCBI): domain Eukaryota; kingdom Viridiplantae; phylum Streptophyta; class Pinopsida; order Cupressales; family Cupressaceae; genus Sequoia; species Sequoia sempervirens. The sequence continues at coordinate 162,132,864 of VDFB02000013.1, read as the reverse complement.
ACTTTAAAGCTATTTCTCATAGCAATGGTGTTAGTAATTCCTTTAAAGTGTGGGCATACATCGATGTCCTCACATTCTTTGTGTAATTTTCTTGCTTCTTGTGATGTGTTCTTTTCTTAGTGGTGTCATTGGGTTTGACGTCCTCCCAGAGTGTGATATTTCTTAGCATACGAATTTCCTCTTAGTGGTGATGCTACGCGTTGCATTCCCTAAGTTGCAAAACTTTTATCTTGGACTTGTCCTCTCTTGGAGACATTAGGCATGATAATCCCTGAGAAGAATACCTTACACAAACTAAGCAAGATCCCTTTGAACAAAACCAATTATAATGTTCATAAGTGTTTAGCATAATACAACTTGTTAACCATGTGAATCTCAAAATCAAAATGTGTGTGGTGCCCTATCAGAGTTGTCAAAATGATAGCTTTGATATGTTAAGTATTGTGAGAACCAATACAGAGGCATTACTTTCTTACTAAACCACTTTCCTAGGGGATTACCTAATGGAAAAAATGAGGTTCCACTAGCTTGTGTGAGTGTATGTGTTGTTTACATAGTGGACATCAAGTTCTACTTGTGAACGAGAAGGAAAAACGACCGTGTTTCACATAGCTTGGAAGACTCGAAGCTTGATCAACCCCTTCCTTGGACAAACATTTATGTTTCACATCCTGTTGGGATAGTCAAAGCTTTATCTGCCTCCCCTTTTCTTCTCCTATGCTTTGATAGTGTATGATTGAGTATCTTTGTCATTTTCTTATACATAAGTGTCTCGAATGTCTACTTTAGTGTGAGTTTTACATGGGGTCATCCTCTCACTAAAGTGGGGGATAAATGTAGTGTAGGAAAAGTATCTATTTTTCACACTTAATTTGGGAAATAATATTAAATAAAAGGACAAAATTATGCCTTAATTTAGTGTAGTAATATGTATTTTACATATTCACATTAAGTTTAGGGCCCTATTAAATAAAATGTACTTAATTGTACCTTATTTATGGTTTTGCAAGGTGTACCTTTACACTTTCACACTAATCTAGGGCTTTATTAATTAATTGAGATTAATTTTCCTTAATTGGCCCCTTAAATTCAAATCTAAGCTAATTGCAATTTCTGAAGGGTAAAACTTGAAATTAATCAATGTAATAACATAACACTTAACATTGGAGAATGTGTGTCCTAGGTAAGTGACCAGGACCCATTCTGCCAAGAAAGAATGGGTCCTCACTTAGGCCTAAGACCTACATTTCAAATATGTTTTTCATGGTATTTAAATGATTTCAAATGTGTATTCACATCTTGACTTTAGTTATTTGAATTTTAGGAATTAATGTTAACATATGTATAAATAAGAAGTCATTTCACTATGTTTCATCCTAAGACTTTCAAGCATCCTAGAATTTTTATGTGACTTCATGAGATCAAGCTAGAGCATTATCAAGAGCATTTCAAGGCATTCAAGAGTAGATTTATAGAATAATTATTACAACAATCAAGATCCATTATCATGTCAAAGTCATGAATGTTTTTTGAGCCAATATGTTGATGTAGTGTTTAAGATCCATTCAAATATTCAAAGGCATTGTTTCAAATCAAGTTTCAAAATCAAGATCCACATCCATTGAAACCATTTCATGCAAGTTGTAGATCCATATTCCATGGTTCAAACAAGGGTTTGGTGAGTCGTGACATTGCTTGTTCATTCATCATTTCCCTTCATGCTATTTCATTTCGTTACAAGGTTTAATTACCAAATTGGGGATTGACCAAGGAAAACCCCTATTTGACACCTAACAAAACAACATTTTTCCCTCTTGATGTGTGTTTGCAAATTAGGTGGAAGATCTATTGAAGAGAAAAATTGTAAAGTTATCAAAGTTGCATTTGTTGTCACTATTCTTGCAATTTCACATAAATTGGCCTACAAAATTTATTTTTTGGATTTTCGACTGTGATATTCGAGAATCTGGAAGTGTAATTTCAGTAGAACAAAACCCAAAAATAGATTTTCAGGAGCCCTAGTAAGGACCCATTCACCATAGGGTGAATGAGTTCTGATTTTTCTTTGAAAAGACACTTTTGGTGACTAGTACACATCACTTTCCCATTCTCAAATCTGCAATTTCATTTCTGGTTCCATCAGAATTGAGTTTAATCTTCTAGATTCTCTTTATATATTGTAATTTGGAGTTGTTTATATATTTTTAATCTTTCTCTCCAAAGTGTTGTTTAATGAAGACCCACATCCTTGCATAAAAAAAAAAATTGTAGATTCGTGTGCCTTGATTTGACTTACCTTTTGGTTGACAGTCATTTCATTGTTTAGATCTCATTTCCTAAATGAAATTAGAGAAGTAGGTCCATAATTGGTTCATCAATCCACATTTTGGTGAACGACCCTATTGTTCTATATTTTAGTTGAAATCTCAATACTTTGTATCATATATTCATTACTTCATAGCTTATGTTTTCATGAATTGTGAATTCTACATTCTACTTAAAGTTATTTTCATGAATTGTGCATTTAACAGTTATATTTATGTAGTGTCCTTTTATACGTTATACGTAAATGAGGATCTTTTTTGGTACATTTGGGTTATTCCTTACAAACCCAATTTACAAATTCAATATTTAGTGTGTGTTCATTTACTATTTTTAGTTATTTCTCAGGGTTTATATTTGCCATTAACTTTCACCACCTTGACTGCTACCTAATAGATGATCATACCATATGTGTGTAGAAAATAATGTATTTTTCTGTTTAGACCTTTTTCTTAATAATCCATGTGTATTTGTATGCAGTCATATAATTGTATTCTTAATATCTCAGGATTGTGTTGCCAACTAAATACAATAGAATACATCTTAATTTTGGAGCTACTCTTTATATATATATATATATATATATATATATATATATATATATATATATATATATATATATACATATGTACATATACATATATACATATGTACATATACATATGTACACATATGTCACATATACATATGTACATATACATGTAATACATACTTTCTATATATATATTGCATATCAATATATATATATATATATATATATATATGTATATATATATATATATATATATAATATGTATATATATATATATACATATGTATATATATATATATATACATATATATATGTATATATATATATATATATGTACATATATATATATATATATATGTACATATATATATATATGTATATATATATATATACATATATATATATACATATACATATATATAGGTAAACATATATATATACATATATATACATATGCATATATATATATATGCATCTGTACATGTAAAAATGTATAGTGTGTATGAATGTGTTTATATATGTCAATTGAATACAGTTAAAAATATTTTCATTCCCGGTTATTTCTCAGGGTTTATATTTTTCATTTATTTCATAAAAGGCTCCTTTATATTTTGTGTCTCTTGTTATGTAGCACCCCTCCATTTTGGCTCTTTTGATCGTACAATGTGTTCTTGTTATGCTTTGTTCTGCTAGTACTTTGTCTATCGTACTTGGTTCTATTTGATTGCAAACTCTCAAGCAATGCGTATGTTATATTTTGATGTGATGGAATCTTACTCTGATGTTATCATTATGGCCTATTTTAAATTAGCTTAGCAGATATTTAATTAAAGATGCTCTATGCTTTTGATTATATTATTGATGTTAGACTCGTCACTTAGAAAGTTTGTATTCGTGAAGGGGACGGGATTGTATCACTCGCTTGTCAGCACCCTACGATTCTGAGATTTCCTCTTCATGGTATGTTTTATTATATCATATATATGCATGTTCGATATACTCTTTGTTCGTGGGTTGATAGGTATAGGACATCGACTCCACCTGATTTCACAGGTTTGAGCATGTCCATTGACCAACAGTAATCGATTGGGAGATAGTAGCTAGGTTTTCCGTGCCAAGTCATCACCCTGGTCATAGTGTGTCGTCGGGTTGTAGTCGGGTTTAGTTGTTTTAATTTTGTCCATTTCACCTTGGTTTTTATTTAATTTCAATTTATAAAGGTAAATAAATGGCTTGTGTAGTTAAATTGATGATTAGATATATATTTGGTTGTAATGTTAGAAATGTTAGTTATTTTATTAATTAATTTAATTTAATTAATAAAATAATATAATCTTGGATTATATATTTTTTATTGATTAATTAAATTAATTATGAGTAATAGAATTAAGTTATCCATCTTGGAATTAAAAGTGTTAGATTCTTTTTGAAAGGAATTTTTTTTAAAGTTTTAAATTCTTTTTGGGAAAAGAAAATTTTAAATGTATGAAATTCTTTTGGAAATGAAAATATTTAAAAGCATTTAAATTCTTTTGAAATAGAAATTTAGAAAAATGAAATAATGAAATAAAGTCATGTTGAAAGAAATTTTGGGTTTTCATTTTTAAAATTTTAAAAAGAAAATCAAATATCTCCAAATTTGCAATAACTATGGTGGATGGGATATTTTAGGGTATTTGACCAAATTTGGGGAAAAAAATAGAGAAGGCTTTTCATTCTTAAAATTGGGGCTGTGAGAAAAAAAGGAAGGAGAGCTCTTCATGTTTTGTTGATGCATTTTGGATTTTGGGAGAGGATTTTGGAAAAGCTTTGGAGAATCTTCTTGCAAGGAAGCTCAACTATCTTCTTCAAACTCTCGTTCAAGCTTCAGATCACAGGTTTTCCTTATTTGTTTAGAAATTTGCATTTTCAGTTTAAAACTTGCTTGTAAATCTTTGTTTTGAAACCCTGTTTAAATCTTGAAGAAAGTTAGAATGTTTCTTGAAAATCAAAACTTGCAACAGAAATCTTCAATTTCAACAATAGAAAATGAGAGAAACAAAATGAAATTTGAAAACCTCTGTTCTGGATTTGAAATGGTTCTTATCAAATTTGAAATTTGAACCAAGAAATTGTGTGGAGAAAATTAGTTTATTGCAAAAATTATGTTGAGAAGTTGCACAATTTGTCTGTAAATGGGAATTTAGGTATATTTTTAACATATGTCTGTATATATATATACAAACATATATTTTGAATGTATTTTGAACATTTTGGAAAACTTTATTTTTTTGAAAATTTTCTACACAGAAAATTCTATGCAAGCAGGGGAGGTTGTGTTATTTTAGTTTTTATTAAAAAATAAAATATAAATTAAAGTTTTTAAATACTATTTTAGGGGGGGAAGGGGGGAGGGGGCGCAACCATGGCTACACACAGCCATGCCCCATTGGAGGGGCATTGTTGTGGTAGCACTCCCCACACTATGTGTGGGGGAAGCACTACCTGTGGCAGCACTGGCCTCCATAAGGGAGGTTGGGCGTAGCCTTGGGCTGTGTCCCCTCTTCCTTTTGGGG
>VDFB02000013.1:162023759-162112546 GCA_007258455.2 Sequoia sempervirens | reverse complement strand
TTGAAGAGAAAAATTGTAAAGTTATCAAAGTTGCATTTGTTGTCACTATTCTTGCAATTTCACATAAATTGGCCTACAAAATTTATTTTTTGGATTTTCGACTGTGATATTCGAGAATCTGGAAGTGTAATTTCAGTAGAACAAAACCCAAAAATAGATTTTCAGGAGCCCTAGTAAGGACCCATTCACCATAGGGTGAATGAGTTCTGATTTTTCTTTGAAAAGACACTTTTGGTGACTAGTACACATCACTTTCCCATTCTCAAATCTGCAATTTCATTTCTGGTTCCATCAGAATTGAGTTTAATCTTCTAGATTCTCTTTATATATTGTAATTTGGAGTTGTTTATATATTTTTAATCTTTCTCTCCAAAGTGTTGTTTAATGAAGACCCACATCCTTGCATAAAAAAAAAAATTGTAGATTCGTGTGCCTTGATTTGACTTACCTTTTGGTTGACAGTCATTTCATTGTTTAGATCTCATTTCCTAAATGAAATTAGAGAAGTAGGTCCATAATTGGTTCATCAATCCACATTTTGGTGAACGACCCTATTGTTCTATATTTTAGTTGAAATCTCAATACTTTGTATCATATATTCATTACTTCATAGCTTATGTTTTCATGAATTGTGAATTCTACATTCTACTTAAAGTTATTTTCATGAATTGTGCATTTAACAGTTATATTTATGTAGTGTCCTTTTATACGTTATACGTAAATGAGGATCTTTTTTGGTACATTTGGGTTATTCCTTACAAACCCAATTTACAAATTCAATATTTAGTGTGTGTTCATTTACTATTTTTAGTTATTTCTCAGGGTTTATATTTGCCATTAACTTTCACCACCTTGACTGCTACCTAATAGATGATCATACCATATGTGTGTAGAAAATAATGTATTTTTCTGTTTAGACCTTTTTCTTAATAATCCATGTGTATTTGTATGCAGTCATATAATTGTATTCTTAATATCTCAGGATTGTGTTGCCAACTAAATACAATAGAATACATCTTAATTTTGGAGCTACTCTTTATATATATATATATATATATGCCTATATATATATACTCTTATATATATATATATATATATATATACATATGTACATATACATACCATACATATGTACATATACATGTAATACATATGTACATATATACATATGTACATATACATATAATACATATATATATATATGTACATATGCTCTCACTATATATATATATATATGTATATATATGTATATATATATATGTATGCTTTCCATATATATATATATGCTCTCACTGCTCATATATATACTCCTTCTCCTGTCTTATATATATATATATATATGTACATATATATATATATATATATGTACATATATATATATATGTATATATATATATATACATATATATATATACATATACATATATATAGGTAAACATATATATATACATATATATACATATGCATATATATATATATGCATCTGTACATGTAAAAATGTATAGTGTGTATGAATGTGTTTATATATGTCAATTGAATACAGTTAAAAATATTTTCATTCCCGGTTATTTCTCAGGGTTTATATTTTTCATTTATTTCATAAAAGGCTCCTTTATATTTTGTGTCTCTTGTTATGTAGCACCCCTCCATTTTGGCTCTTTTGATCGTACAATGTGTTCTTGTTATGCTTTGTTCTGCTAGTACTTTGTCTATCGTACTTGGTTCTATTTGATTGCAAACTCTCAAGCAATGCGTATGTTATATTTTGATGTGATGGAATCTTACTCTGATGTTATCATTATGGCCTATTTTAAATTAGCTTAGCAGATATTTAATTAAAGATGCTCTATGCTTTTGATTATATTATTGATGTTAGACTCGTCACTTAGAAAGTTTGTATTCGTGAAGGGGACGGGATTGTATCACTCGCTTGTCAGCACCCTACGATTCTGAGATTTCCTCTTCATGGTATGTTTTATTATATCATATATATGCATGTTCGATATACTCTTTGTTCGTGGGTTGATAGGTATAGGACATCGACTCCACCTGATTTCACAGGTTTGAGCATGTCCATTGACCAACAGTAATCGATTGGGAGATAGTAGCTAGGTTTTCCGTGCCAAGTCATCACCCTGGTCATAGTGTGTCGTCGGGTTGTAGTCGGGTTTAGTTGTTTTAATTTTGTCCATTTCACCTTGGTTTTTATTTAATTTCAATTTATAAAGGTAAATAAATGGCTTGTGTAGTTAAATTGATGATTAGATATATATTTGGTTGTAATGTTAGAAATGTTAGTTATTTTATTAATTAATTTAATTTAATTAATAAAATAATATAATCTTGGATTATATATTTTTTATTGATTAATTAAATTAATTATGAGTAATAGAATTAAGTTATCCATCTTGGAATTAAAAGTGTTAGATTCTTTTTGAAAGGAATTTTTTTTAAAGTTTTAAATTCTTTTTGGGAAAAGAAAATTTTAAATGTATGAAATTCTTTTGGAAATGAAAATATTTAAAAGCATTTAAATTCTTTTGAAATAGAAATTTAGAAAAATGAAATAATGAAATAAAGTCATGTTGAAAGAAATTTTGGGTTTTTAATTTTTATTTTAGAAAAAAAAATAAAAAAATAGAAAATCAAATATCTCAAAACTTGCAATAACTATGGTGGATGGGATATGTTAGGGTATTTGACCAAATTTCGGGAAAAAAATAGAGAAGGATTTTCATTCTTTAAAATTGGGGCTGTGAGAAAAAAAGGGAGAGCTCTTCATGTTTTGTTGATGCATTTTGGATTTTGGGAGAGGGTTTTGGAAAAGCTTTGGAGAATATTTTTGCAAGGAAGCTCAACTATCTTCTTCAAACTCTCCTTCAAGCTTCAGATCATAGGTTTTCCTTATTTATTTTTTTAGAAATTTGCATTTTCAGTTTAAAACTTGCTTGTGAATCTTTGTTTTGAAACCATGTTTAAATCTTGAAGAAAGTTAGAATGTTTATTGAGAATCAAAAATTGCAAAAGAAATATTAAATTTCAACAATAGAAAATGAGAGAAACAAAATGAAATTTGAAAACCTCTGTTTTGGATTTGAAATGATTCTTATCAAATTTGAAATTTGAATCAAGAAATTATGTGGAGAAAATTAATTTATTGCAAAAATTTTGTGGAGAAGTTGCACAATTTGTCTATAAATGGGAATTTAGGTATATTTTTATCATATATATATATATATACAAGCATATATTTTGAATGTATTTTGACCATTCTAGAAAACTTTAACTTTTTTGAAAATTTTCTTCACAAAAAATTATGTGCAAGCAGGGGAGGTTGTGTTATTTTAGTTTTTATTAAAAAATATATATAAATTAAATTTTTTAAATGTTATTTTAGGGGGGTGGGGGGGCACAGCCATGGCTGCACAAAGCCATGCCCCATTGGAGGGGCACTATTGTGGAAGCACTCCCCACACTATGTGTGGGGGAAGCGCTGCCACAGGCAGCGCTAGCCTCCACAGGGGAGGTTGGGCGCAGCCTTGGGTTGCGTCCCCTCTTCCTTTTGGGGGCCCGTGAGGGTAAGCGAAGTAAATTTGCTTTTTTTTTTCATTTAATTTTTATTTTTTATAAAAAAAATTATTTTATATTATATATTATATAATATATATATATATATATTATAATATATATATAATATATAATTATTGTTTAAATGAATATTTTTATAATCATTTAAAATATATTATATATATATTTTTTTTTTAAATAGTTGGAAATTATTTTTAAATTAGTTGGAATATAAAATGATGCATTTTTTTTAAAAACATATATTTTTATGATATTTAAATATTTAACTATATGGAGTTTCAAATGATTATTCTATTATCTTAGATTGGAATAAAATTGACTTTATAATAAATGTTTTTTATTTAAAAAGTTGATTTTTATTATTATGTGTAATTGGAGAAAATAGAATTAAATTGTTAGTTAGATTCTTCAATGTCACCAATGTAATTTTAATTACTTTTGAGTAGTTGCAAATAGTGTTGATTATTTTATTTGATTACATGCAATATGTTATCACCTTGCTTGGATTTAGGAAATCCTAAAGTGGGTATTTGAATTGTCGATTGTCCTTTCGTCATGATCTCTCTCTCTCATTCGTGTTGTTGGGAAAAAGGAATAAATTGTTTTTTTTTTTTAATGATTTATCTTGAAAAGAAGAAATGGTTATTATTATTATTATTATTATTTGAAAAGAAGAAATGATTTATTGATTTTTTCTGAAATAGAAGAAGTAACTATTTTATTTTATTATTATTTAAAAGCAATTAAGGAATTGAACATATGGTTTAAATTTCATCTTTTGTCTAAAAGAGACGTTATTAAGTTAGTTTTATTAAGGCAATAAATTACTAAATGTAATGAAGGAAGTGGACTTAGGAAATCCAAATATAGATTTAATTCCTATTTGATTGCCCTTCTTGAATGTGCACTTCTTTTGTTTTCGCTTTGGGGAAGTTGATTAGAAGGGTTGTTAATTCTTCCAAAAGGGGTTTAACTTTTGGGGTTGCTATATTATATTAGTCAACCGTTGTATTGCCTTGGGTAGGGCATATAGTCGTATCCTGTTGTTTTACCCAATTTTCATGAACGAGGATGGTTTGTGCCTCCTTTGTATTAGGAGTGGGTTATGTTATTTGTGGCTCCTTTGGAAGGAGTGGATTATTTGTTTTGTTGCCTTCAGTGTTTGGAGAGGGGTTTGACTTTTGTTGTCTCCAATGTTTGGAGTGAGCTTTCTTCATGTGTTCCTCCTAGAGTTGGAGTGGTTTTATCTTGTGGGTATGCACTTGGGATTCCCTTGGTGATTGGTTTTGTTTGGTATGTTGTCAAGTAGAAGAGTAGCTTCTGTTAGGGGTCAGAGCCCAAAGAGGTAAACCGGATAACCTTCGAAGGTGGTTTAATCAAGTGATAACTAATTCAATGTACTTAGAAGTTAGGTAGTATTTCACACTAATTAAGATAATTGAGCCTCACTCATGGACGCAAGTGCTCGTATAGGCTTGGGATGAGTGGGAAGGCCTGGAATGGAAATTTCATCTATCTTGTCTTTACTAGAGGTATTTGATTCCACATGAGTGTGTATGGGTTCCGAGATTCAGTTGAGGCCACCGGGACAACCCATATTGGGGGCCGAAGCCTATGAAGATTCTTAGAGGATATCCCATGACAAGCTGTGTGATGACACTCTTTCTACGACAACAGTTGGCATTTGGTTTTATGTTTATGGTCTTCTTATTATACTCGATCTGTTTTATTTTTGGAAGCAATGTGACTTATGTCAGTGATGTTAGAGTTGTACTTGTGTTATTCGTATGGTTGCAAGGTTCATGTGATTGGTTGTGTAAGTGTGTGTTAGCCTATTTCTAGAAGTAGATGGTCTTGTATAGGATTCCTTGTTACTATCTCCTAGCACAGGGGGTAAGCCTTCGAGTATCACATGGTTGGGTGGAACGTGCACCTTAATCCATTGGGTTGTCCTCTTGTTCGTGTGGACGGGATTTCTAGTTGGAGAGTTCGTGGGATCCAGTTTCTTTTCATGCTTTATTATTTTCGGTGATTATTTTAATTTTATTACCCCTCATTTGTATCGAGGTGGAAGATGTAATTTGTTACCATGTTTATTGGATTTACCTCATTCAGGAAATGAGAGTTGTAATCGTATTGTAAATTATCGTTAATTGAAAACATGTGGTATCTCTTATGCTTTGATGTAATTTATCATGTGTGGAATGTATGTGTATTTAATTTATTAAATAATTAAATGTTTTGGTTTCTTCTCATGTTTCTTTTTTTGGTTTAAGTAGACTCAGTCTCGTAACCTTGGGGGTTGTTGGCAATGGGTAGTGAACTTGCATGTTTATTGTATTTTAAAAAAAAAAAAAATTAGTTCGTTTGTGTAGTAAATTGTAACTTCCCCTAGGGTTGCGTGGCAGGGCGTTACACATGGTATCAGAGCCTAGGTTTAAACACTGGGTACTCTGGGATAATGTGGAACCCATTAAATTGTTAGTTGCATAGGTTATACTCTGGGCACTATGAGCCATGGCGTTGACCTAGGTGCTTTGTTCGTTAGTTTATGTTTTCCTTTTGGGTTGATCACACTTGTCTACCCAGAAGTTGTTGTGAGGTGGTATAGGTCCAATGGTGCAGGAAGCTAGTGGAAAGGATAGGACCCTCTGTGTAGTGCACAATGCACCGATATCCTTCCTACTGGAAGAATGCATTATGGACAATTGTGTAGTGTGTGAATTTGGTGTGTTGTGTGTGGTGGACAACAACCAGTTTTGTTGTTATTTCCACCCCTTGCATATCTTGTTGATGAATGATTTGGTGGGGGTTAGTTAGGCCTGTGAGCCTACCAAGAAGTGTGTTTTGATTGGTCTCCTTCTCGATGCATGGCTCTTTCATTGTGTAAAGGGTTGTGACCCTTGAGTGGTACCTGAGTGTGGTTGTAGTGTGTTTTTTGGGTGTGTTCCAAGTGCTTGTTATGGTGAGATATTCATAGGACCTCTTGCCTTGAGTGCCTTAGTATGGCGTTTTAGAGGGTTGAGTTTTCCAACCATGTCTTGAGTTGTTGAGGAATGATGCCTCCTAGGTTTTTCCTTACCCTTCAGGATTGGAGCAATTCCCTTGGTAGAGAGTCTTTTGAGGTTGAGATCGATTAATCCACTCTATCCTATGTTTCGGGTGAGCATGTTGGACCTTAGCTTGTTGGTGGGTTGCAGGTGACATGTGTTGCCTAAAATTACCCTTGCTTGGTTTCTCTGCTCATGTTGTGGGAAGGTCTGTTTGACCTTGAGGGTGCCAAGAAGTTCCTTTGGTGTATATTCTCTTCTGGAGTCTTCTTGTTTTTCTTCACCATGTAAGTATCTAATGCATGTCTTCTTGTTCTTTACCTCATTGTGCAAGTGATTTCCTCATTGACCCTATGTGGTTTTGGAGTTGCGTTTGCATATTATATTGTTTTGAAATTATGAAATATGGTAATAGAAAATGAAAGATCATGTTGTTAGTTCATAGAGATTTGTGCATACTCTCATATGGTTGATACATTTGTGTGAAAGTGATTGTGTGATGATGAAACCATGATTACATTCGTGCCTATGTTAGAACTGTAAATATCTCTTGTCTTCTATATCTTCCCTTTGGTTTAACGAAGATGCCTGTCCTTGAGTGTGTGGTGTATTGAAACCCATAGTATGTTGTATCTTATGAGAAAATGCTTATGTATTCATGAAGGTTTGTTTTATTAGATCAAACCTTAGGTAAAGGACCTAAGTCCCAAAGTTGCATTCATAATTATGGAAAATGTATAATATGAATAGAAAATCATTTTGCAATAAGTAAAAGTTTAGAGAAAAGGGATTAGTGAAACCATTGCATGTTAATGATAATTGCATAATAGGTGCATCTTGTTGGTGAGGCCTATAGTCCCCAACTTTATTGTTAAGACTTAAGAAATCATGAGATGTTAAATTATTGTACCTGGATTTTAAATGAAAAATGGTAAATGTGTGTTGAAGTGTTGCACACCTTGTCTTGGGTAAACATTGTAATGCTATTGCACTATGTGTGGGAAATAAATGTGGTTACCATATGTGTGTAGTAAGGTGATTTACCGCTTGATAAAAGTGAATGTGAATGTGAGATTTATCATGGCATTGTTGATTTACTCCTTGTAGCACTATGATATTTTGTATGGTTTATTTGTGATGGACTTGGCTTTTGGGTTCATGGATTCTTGTATCATGGATCAGTATGTTTCTTTCCGATGTCCAGATGGACCCATGTGTGGCCTTGCGATGATTCACGGTGATGTGTATTGGTGCATATGTGTATTATGTATGTTAATCTGTGGATATGTGCTTTGGAGATTTGGTTGGTGGTTGCTTTACCATGTTGATTTGTATAGATTGACAGTTTACTTGGTTGGGTTGATTATAGCACGGGTTGTTGTTGTTTTATGTTGAGGTATGGGGTGGTTCAGTTTTAGAACCATTGATTATGTGTGATTTTATGGAGTTTGTACTAGGGGTATTTGCAGGCTTCCAGGAGTAAGCCTGACCCTGGAGGGAGGATGTAGCACCCCTCCATTTTGGCTCTTTTGATCGTACAGTGTGTTCTTGTTATGCTTTCTTCTGCTAGTACTTTGTCTATGGTACTTGGTTCTATTTGATCGTAAACTATCAAGCGATGTGTATGTTATATTTTGATGTGATGGAATTTTACTTTGATGTTATCATTATGGCCTATTTTGAATTAGCTTAGCATATATTTAATTAAAAATGCTCTATGCTTTTGATTATATTATTGATGTTAAACTCGTCAATTAGAAAGTTTGTATTGGTGAAGGGGACGGGATTGTATCACTCACTTGCGAGTGCCCTACGATTCTGATATTTCCTCTTCACGGTATGTTTTATTATATCATATATATGCATGTTCGATATACTCTTTGTTCGCAGGTTTATAGGTACAAGACATCGACTCCACCTGATTTCATAGGTTTGAGCGTGTCCATTTACCAACGGTAATCAATTGGGAGATAGTAGCTAGGTTTTTCGTGCCAAGTCATCACCCTGGTCATAGTGTGTTGCCGGGTTGTAGTTGGGTTTAGTTGTTTTAATGTTGTCCATTTCACCTTGGTTTTTATTTAATTTCCAATTATAAAGGTAAATAAATGGCTTGTGTAGTTAAATTGATGATTAGATATATCTGGTTGTAATGTTAGAAATGTTAGTTATTTTATTAATTAATTTAATTTAATTAATAAAATAATATAATCTTGGATTATATTTGTTTTATTGATTAATTAAATTAATTGTGAGTAATTGAATTAAGTTATCCATCTTGGAATTAAAAGTGTTAGATTTTTTTTGAAAAGAACTTTTTTTAAAAGTTTTAAATTCTTTTTGGGAAAAGAAATTTTTAAATGTATGAAATTCTTTTTGGAAATGAAAATATTTAAAAGCATTTAAATTCTTTTGAAATAGAAATTTAGAAAAATGAAATAATGAAATAAAGTCATGTTGAAAGAAATTTTGGGTTTTTATTTTTATTTTTATTTTTTAAAAAAGAAAAAGAAAATCAAATATCTCAAAATTTGCAATAACTATGGTGGATGGAATATTTTAGGGTATTTGACAAAATTTGGGGAGAAAAATAGAGAAGGAATTTTATTCTTAAAAATTGGGGCTGTGAGAAAATAAGGAAGGAGAGCTCTTCATGTTTTGTTGATGCATTTTGGATTTTGGGAGAGGGTTTTGGAAAAGCTTTGGAGAATCTTCTTGCAGGGAAGCTCAACTATCTTCTTCAAACTCTCCTTCAAGCTTTAGATCACAGGTTTTCCTTACTTATTTGTTTAGAAATTTGCATTTTCAATTTAAAACTTGCTTGTAAATCTTTGTTTTGAAACCCTGTTTAAATCTTGAAGAAAGTTAGAATGTTTGTTGAAAATCAAAACTTGCAAAAGAAATCTTCAATTTCAACAATAGAAAATGAGAGAAACAAAATGAAATTTGAAAACCTTTGTTTTGGATTTGAAATGGTTCTTATCAAATTTGAAATTTGAACCAAGAAATTGTGTGGAGAAATTTAGTTTATTGCGTAAATTTTGTTGAGAAATTGCACAATTTGTTTGTAAATGGGAATTTAGGTATATTTTTATCATATGTCTGTATAGATATATACACAAACATATATTTTGAATGTATTTTGAACATTCTAGAAAACTTTTTTTTTTTTGAAAATTTTCTTCACAGAAAATTTTGTGCAAGCGAGGGAGGTTGTGTTATTTTAGTTTTTATTAAAAAACATAAAATATAAATTAAAGTTTTTAAATGCTATTTTAGGGTGGGGCGGGGCGCAGCCATGGCTGCACATAGCCATGCCCCATTGGAGGGGCACTGCCATAGGAAGCGCTGGCCTCCACAAGGGAGGTTGGGCGCAGCCTTGGGCTGTGTCCCCTCTTCCTTTTGGGGGCCCATGAGGGTAAGCGAACTAAATTCACTTTTTGTTTTCATTTAATTTTTATTTTTTATAATTTTTTATTTATTTTATATTATATATTATATAATATATATATTATAATATATATATATATATATATTATATATATATATATTATATATATATTATATATATATATATATATTATAATATATATATATATAATCTATATATATATATATTATATATATAATATAATTATTGTTTAAATGAATATTTTTATTATCATTTAAAATATATATATTATAGATATATTTTAAATAGTTGGAAATTATTTTTAAATTAGTTGGAATATAAAATGATGCATTTTTTTTTTAAAACATATATTTTTATGATATTTAAATATTTAAATATATGGAGTTTAAAATGATTATTCTATTATCTTAGATTGGAATAAAATTGACTTTATAATAATTTTTTTTAATTTAAAAAGTTGATTTTTATTATTATGTGTAATTGGAGAAAATGGAATTAAATTGTTAGTTAGATTCTTCAATGTCGTAAATGTAATTTGGATTACTTTTGAGTAGTTGCAAATAATGTTGATTATTTTATTTGATTACATGCAGTATGTTATCGCCTTGCTTGGATTTAGGAAATCCTAAAGTAGGTATTTGAATTGTTGATTGTCCTTTCGTCATGATCTCTCTCTTTCATTCATGATGTTGGGCAAAAGGAATAAATTGTTTTTTTTTAAATGATTTATCTTGAAAAGAAGAAATGGTTATTATTATTATTATTATTATTATTTAAAAAGAAGAAATGATTTATTGATTTGTTCTGAATAGAAGAAGTAACTATTTTATTTTATTATTATTTAAAAGCAATTAAGGAATTGAACATATGGTTTAAATTTCATCTTTTGTCTGAAAGAGACGTTATTAAGTTAGTTTTATTAAGGCAATAAATTACTGAATGTAATGAAGGAAGTGGATTTAAGAAATCCAAATATAGATTTAATTCATGTTTGATTGCCCTTCTTGAATGTCCACTTCTTCTGTTTTCGCTTTGGGGAAGTTGATTAGAAGGGTTGTTAATTCTTCCAAAAGGGGTTTAACTTTTGGGGTTGATGTATTATGTTAGTCAACCATTGTATTGCCTTGGGTAGGGCGTATAGTTGTATCCTATTTTTTTACCCAATTTTCACGAACGGGGATGGTTTGTGCCTCCTTTGTATTAGGAGTGGGTTATTTGATTTCTGCCTCCTTTGGAAGGAGTGGATTATGTGTTTTGTTGCCTCCAGTATTTGGAGAGGGGTTTGAATTTTGTTGTCTCTAGTGTTTGGAGTGAGTTTTCTTCATGTGTTCCTCCTAGAGTTGGAGTGGTTTTATCTTGTGGGTATGCACTTGGGATTCCCTTGGTGATTGGTTTTGTTTCGTGTGTTGTCAAGTAGAAGAGTGGCTTTTTTTAGGGGCCAAAGCCCAAAGAGGTAAACTGGATAACCTTCGGAGGTGGTTTAATCAAGTGATAACTAAATCAATGTACTTAGAAGTTAGGTAGTATTTCACACTAATTAAGATAATTGAGCCTCACTCATGGACACAAGTGCTCATATAGGCTTGGGATGAGTGGCAAGGTCATCTATCTTGTCTTTATGAGAGGTATTTGATTCCACATGAGTGCGTATGGGTTTCGGGATTCAGTTGAGGCCACCAGGACAACCCATAGTGGGGGTCGGAGCCTATGGAAATTCCCAGAGGATATCCCATGATGAGTTGTGTGATGACACTCTTTCTATGACAACAGTTGGCATTTGGTTTTATGTTTATGGTCTTCTTATCATACTCGATCTGTTTTATTTCTGGAAGCAATGTGACCTATTTTAGTGATGTTAGAGTTGTACTTGTGTTATTCGTATGGTTGCAAGGTTCATGTGATTGGTTGTGTAAGAGTGAGTTAGCCTGTGTCTAGAGGTAGATGGTCTTGTATAGGATTCCTTGTTACTATCTCCTAGCATGGGGGGTGAGCCTTCGGTTATCACATGGTTGGGTGGAACATGCACCTTAATCCATTGGGTCATCCTCTTGTTCGTGTGGATGGGATTTCCACTTGGAGAGCTTGTGGGATCCAGTTTCTTTTCATGCTTTATTCTTTTTAGTGATTATTGTAATTTTATTACCCCTCATTTGTATCGAGGTGGAAGATGTAATTTGTAACCATGTTTATTGGATTTACCTCATTCGGGGAATGAGAGTTGTAATCGTATTGTAAATTATCGTTAATTGAAAACATGTGGTATCTCTTATGCTTTGATGTAATTTATCATGTATGGAATGTATGTGTATTTAGTTTATTAAATAATTAAATATTTTGGTTTCTTCTCATGTTTCTTTTTTGGGTTTAAGTAAACTCAGTCTCATAACCTTAGGGGTTGTTGGCAATGGGTAGTGAACTTGCATGTTTATTGTATTTAACAAAAAAAAAAAAAAAAGTTCGTTTGTGTAGTAAATTACAACTTCCCCTAGGGTTGCGTGGTGAGGCATTACACAAGCTACTCTTGATATATATATATATATAAACATATATATATAGATAAATATATATATATACATATATATACATATACATATATATATATGCATCTGTACATGTAAAAATGTATAGTGTGTATGAATGTGTTTATATATTTCAATTGAATATAGTTAAAAACATCTTCATTTTTGGTTATTTCTCAGGGTTTATATTTTTCATTTATTTCATAAA
This sequence comes from Sequoia sempervirens, assembly GCA_007258455.2. Taxonomy (NCBI): domain Eukaryota; kingdom Viridiplantae; phylum Streptophyta; class Pinopsida; order Cupressales; family Cupressaceae; genus Sequoia; species Sequoia sempervirens. The sequence continues at coordinate 162,099,772 of VDFB02000013.1, read as the reverse complement.
AGGCTCCTTTATATTTTGTGTCTCTTGTTAATTCAAAAATTGATATAAGCATGTAGAATCATCTGTTAGACTACTTTATATTCAAAATAAGTGTACATATCATCTTGCATTTTCATTATATATATGATTTTGTATCCTTTGGCTATCGAATATAACACATTAGCATTCATTTACAATAAAATGTGTTAGTAATTATTGTTAAATGTTTTACCTATGTTGAAATCTCAATACTTTGTGTGACCAATGAAATAGTATGAGTTAACCACACTTGATCCATGAGGAATCGAAGTGCAATTTAGCCATTAAACCTCAATCGGACCAATAAAATAATTCAATATAAATCAAAGTGGAAGCCATTAAAACTTAATTTGTTAACCTACAACTTTTGAAATACCAACTCTAATCCATTGAAACTTATTCTATTGGGGGATTGGTGTTGTGTTGATGTGAAACGACGAAACTTTCCCAATCTTGTGATCAGTGAGCCTATTTCAGTCAATTCTATGGAAGAGAATCGATGAAACCCGTGTGATTGATGTATGAAAACCTAGTTTATGCTAAAATGAACATGATGCAAGCTAAATTACCATGATTTTATGCTAAAAATGCATTGATTAAATTCTATTGCTAAGCTAATCTAAGCTAAAGCTATGCTAAAAGATGAAAAACCCTAATTTATAAACAAGCTAAGATGGATGCATGGAAGCCATTAATGAAAGATTGAAGCCATTATGCAACTAAAATGAACTAAAAATAAGCTAAATGTGTGCAAATTGAGAGTATGGATGTGAGTAAATTCAACAACATGACTTTGCAATAAAAGATGGATCAATTTGTCTCCAAATAGTTATCTATTTATAGGAGAGAAAATAAGGACTGAATGGTTGAGATCAAAAAGCTTAATCAATAGTTTAGGATAAAAAGATGAGAGGCATAGATCATGGATTCTCATCAATAGATGAGAATTCAAGATGAAGATTAATCAAAGTCTCACAATTACCTCAAACAAACACACTTTTGACTTTCTCACATAGGTCAAAGGTAACTTGCTAGAAAGGTAAGAGGGTTAACTTGCTTTTGAAGCTAAGTGAGTTGATTGGAGGAGAGGGAATATTCCTTAGAATATTCCATTAGGGTGAGGAAAAAGATAATTTTACAAATTAAGACAAAGTTTTAATTGTGCAAAAGGATAAAGAATATTCCATGGGAATATTCCCTTTGATTAGAGGAATAATAAGTTTAATTGATAATTGAACAAGGTTTAATTTATGCAATTAGGGGATTAGAAGAATTAAGAGATATTTATCAAATTGGATGATTTAATAAATAGGGGAGGGGTGAAATGATATTTAATTAAATGACTTAGGGGTATTTAATTAAATAAGATGACTTAGGAGATTAAATTAAATATTTTTATGTATTAAATTCAATAAGATGAAGTGTTAGTGCAAAAAGAGATGAATTAACCTAATTTAATTAATTCGGCCAAATAGATAAAAATAATGTAATTAATTAATTAGTTAGGCTAATTAAATTAACTAAGCAAAAAGAAGATGGATAAAGAGGAAATGATGTTAATAAATCCAATTTGAGTGTATGACATTGATTATGACATTTTTCAGTGTCTACAATTTGCATTGAATATATTTTTTACTTAACAACTTACTTTTTCATTGTACTTTGATATGTTCACACAAAGATATATCTAACTATGCATATATACATGTGTACATTTAAATACATATAAATATGTATGCATTTATATGTCTATATATATGTGTGTGTGTATTTATACATGTATATATACACTTGTATATTGTATATAATTACACACACACACACATATACATACATGTATATATATCTATTTAGGTACATATATATGTAAACCCTCAATGGTATGTTGATGTCTTCTCTCCATGGTCTAAGGTAATGACGAACATCATTCTCCTTTCAAAATGTAAAAAATGGTACTCCTAAATCTTATTATTCAGCATTTTTGTGTACCCCTAAAGGGTTTCATGGACGTTTGATATTTGTATAATTACAATAGAGTACCATACATATATCATCTTACACTTTTATCGTACTATTCAAAATTTGTATCCTACATTCTAAACTTAACAATTGTCATTTTCATTGTACTTTTAGATATTTCTTGGTTAATTGATGGAGGCCTCCATTTTGTGTATCTCGGTTAATTCATTAAATCCAAGCACGTATTTTATGTCATAAAATTTTATACTTAAACATGCAATTTAATTATATATGTATATATACACATGTATATATATATGTATGTATGCACACACATATATACATATGTATACATATATATGTATGTATGTATATATATCTATATATGTATAAACGTATGTATATATGTATTTATATATATGTATGAGTATGTATACATAAGTAAATATACATACATATGTTTCTATATATGTGTGTGTTTGCATATAATCAGTCTTAAGCTTTGAATAGTTTAATACCTTTGAAATGGTTAGGCTTTCGTCTTCATATGTATGACTGCATATAAAGATATTTGTATGTGCATACATACATACATATATATATATATATATATATATATATATATATATATATATATATATATATATATATATATATATGTATGTATGTATGTATGTATGTAGGTATGCATGTATGTATGTATCTATACATACACATATGAATTTTTCCACTATCTATGAATATGTGAAGAGTAAATTGGAAACTGGACACAAAATAAAGTTTTGCATTATGCCATTTCTTCCATACACTCCCAACATCTTCAAATGCTAAGACTTGACATTCTGCCAATTCTTCGGTATCACCATAATAGGATGCTTCTTCTTCTTCCTAAAAAAGGTCTTCCCCAAATCATGTAGGAAATAATGGAATCACAAATTGATCATCCATCAACATGTCATAAGACTGAAAAAGCTTCCTCTTGGCCTCAAATGGAATATAATCATTCTTAAGCATCAAATGCTTTAATACCTTTGAAATGGGTAAGGTTTCATCTTCACATGTATGACCACAACTTCAAATGCAAAGACTTGACATTTTTCCAATTCTTCAGTCTCATCATAATAGGATTTTTCTTCTTAAAAAAGGTATTCCCTAAATCATGTAGGTAACAATGGAAGCACATATCGATCATCCATCAATGTATCATAAGACCCACAAACCTTTCTCTTGGCCTCAAATTACATATAATCAACTTCTTTACCTTTGAGATGTGTAATCTTTCATCTATGATTATCTGAAGTTGAATTCTTCCAATTGTTCCATAAACTTCCAACATCTTCAAATGCAAAGGCTTGATATTCTTCCAATTCTTTGGTATCATCATAATAGGATGCTTCTTCTTCTTAAAAAAGGTCATCCCCAAATCATGTAGGCAATAATGGAATCACACATCGATCATCCATCAAAAGACCATAAGACCCACAAACCTTCCTCTTGGCCTCAAATGGCATATAGTCAGTCTTAAGCTTTGAATTCTTCAATGCCTTTGAAATGGGTAAGCTTTCATCTTCATATTAATATATATGTATGTACGTATATATATACATACATATTGTATGTATGTATGTATGTATGTATGTCTATATACATATGTTTATGAATTTATCTAGATGTCTATGAATATATGAAGTTTCAATTGGAAACTAATCCACCACTGCACCCAACATGCCTATTAATTGTCCAAGGAATGTGTAGTGGTGTCTAGTGTTAAGGCTTGGGGATTAATGTGTAGGTGTGGACTATTATGACTATTAACATAAACCTCAAACGTTAACCTATGAATTTGACCCATTCACTTTTGATCGTATATAAATGATAAAATTGTTATAATTGCACCCTACTATTGACACAATTAGGGAATTTTTTAAATATTAATCGATGGTTATAGCAAAAGGCTATTGGGTATTTTATGTTTTGCAAAGTATATGTATGTATATTTTTCTATGAATGTATGAATGTATGCTTATGTTTTTATGAATGTATGTACGAATACAAACATGTAAAAAAAGCTATTTATATAAGGGTCCCCAAATAAACATCAAATCCAAATATAATGCAGAATTCAGTCAATTCACCTTTAAAAAACATATGTAAATGGAAACTAAAAATTCAAATGATTGGATCATCTCCCAAAAAATTCAAATTTGAAACATAACAACCAAGATGTATTCTATTGTATTCATATGGAAACACAATCCTAAGACATTAAGAATACAATTATATGAATGAATACAATCAGTAGGTCCACACATACAATTATATGAACACATACAAATACACATGGTTTATTAAGAAAAAGGTCCAAGCAAACAAATACATTTATTTTTGTAGACATATGGTCAAACCCACGAGATGCCTCATCATTTTTTCACATAAAATCATGAAACCATGGAGGGTTTACCAAATTGTTAGTGTGTGTTGAAATGGAGAATAGGAAGTAATCATTTTACCCCAAAAAACCATGGGAAATAATCCACCTCCAAACTCGACCACTTGAAACATCACATATAGATATATATGTATGTGTTTATATATAGTTATATATAGATATGTTTGTAAGTATCTATATATATACATGTATATATACATATATATAGATACAAACAGACATACAGATTTATGTATGTCAATATTTGGGTGCAGTTATAGCAATTTCATTATTCATAAACACCCAACATTGAATGGGTAAAATTCAGGGGTTAATGTTGGAGGTTCAAGTTAGCACTCATAATAGTCCAGAAATACACTTTAATTGCCTAGGCTTAACACTTGAAATCATTACACATTCACTCCAATCAGTACACTATGTACTACCTCTTCATCACCATGCTTATATGAAATAACATTCCAAAATTATTGCATAATTTAACCTAAAATATATATTGAAATAACATGATAGAAATAAAACTTTATATGTATATTGAAAGTTATGAAATTATAATACTATAAATTCAAACAAACATAATTAAAAAAAAATTCTAAAAAATTCAATAGCACACAAGAAATCTAAAGGTTTACAAAAAAAGATAGTAGCACACAATGAAATCACAAATTTCACAAAAAATCATTGGTGCAGGGGCACCCACAGGGTTACATGCCTCCAAGGGTCAAGAAGTGAATTTTTTCTTTGTTTTTTGTTGTTTTCATGTAATAAGGTATTCTTAGACCATTTCATGATTGTTGGAGTCTAGGTTGAGTCCTTAGGTGTAAGGTTATGATAAAATGCAAAAGTTGTCAAGGTTGCATAATGTTGTCAAACAACTTTTTTGCATTTTTTTCTCAAAAGTGAACTTAATGTTGTTTTGTTAATCCATAATTTTAATTATGGTTGGTGACCATTGGAAGATAGTTGTAAATTCTTGAAAAGGCCTTGCATCATCGACCATGGGGTTGTTGTTGAAGTTTTGAAGTGGAAGAAATAAAAGAATTTTGTTTTTTCTACAATTCCTAATATTTCTTCATTGTTCTTTTGTTTTGTATAGATTTGTACGATATTGCACTAATCCAAAGCCAATTTTGGATGAAAGAGTATTGAATCTTCTTTCCTTTGGCATTGGTTTCATGTAATTTCATTGAGATTCAAGCAAGTTGTGTTAATTTTTCTTCAGACTGGTCTAAACCCTAGGTAGGGTAACCAATGAGTGAATAAAATGCATAAAACTCCATTCCACTGGTAGAAAACTCTAAAAATTGGTGGAATTGACTATCTTGATGTGTATTTTGATGTTTCTACATTTCAGAGGTATGAGAAGGAATTTGGAATGTGTGAAGATGCTTGAAGGTTTGATAGCTCTATGTATTAGAGCTACGAACCCTAGAGACTTAGGGAATTTGTTGCAAGGCTATTGGAGAATGATCCTTGTGGTAGTTTTTGATTTAGGCCATGTGTGATGTGTTTGAAGTTTTGGAGTAGGAGTTGAGGCCCATTGAAGCCCTTAACCCAACTATAACATGCCTACTTTCCCAACTAGGCCTAGTAAAAAGGAGGAGAGTTAGTTTTTGAGCCTTTCCATACAAAGGAACCCTACCTCATTTTGAGATATGTGTATGAAGAGCCAAATGTGTATCTAAAATGGGTCATTTTTTTCTGTAGATCAGGTCTATGCCAAACGATAAGTGCAAAAATTCCTTTTTGAAAGGCTACAAGAAAGAATGGTGTTTTATGAAGGAAAGCCCATCAATTGATGACTAAGGGTTTTCAAGAGTGGTTGTTTGAGTGTGCTAGAACTTTCCATACCCCTTCTCTACATAAAATTGGTATCAGAGCATAGGTTGGTTTGAAGAGGGAAAAGTTGAAGTCAAGAGAAGCAAGAATGCCTCCAAAATGGAATCCAATCGCCAGAGAGGTGAATGAATTGAAGGAGAGACATGCAAGAGAGTTGAGACAAGTGGAGTTGATAGAAGCACTTGTAGACAGGCTTGTTGTAGTTGAAACAAGTCAAAAAAGAGGAATGGTCACATGAGACTTGAGTGACTGATAAGGAGAAGAATAAGGGGAGGAGGAAAACTCCCAAGAAGGGTTTGAGGAAGAGATGGATCTTGGTGACTTGAGAATGGAAAAGATATTGAAGGAAGTTAAGGGAGAAGATCCCAAGATAAAGATGGATTTACTAGTGTATAGAGGAAAATTGGATAGTGGAGCTCCTAGATTGGATAGGAGCACTAGACAACTACTTTGAATATGAAGATGTACCAGAAGAACATAGGGTGAAGTTGGAAAAGAAAAAATTGAAGGGCCATGCCATACTTTGTAGGAGTATGTGCAAGATGAGAGGAGAAAGAAGGGAAAATCTAAAATCACATCTTGGGATACAATGGTTGCTAAACTCAAAAGAAAATTCCTACTCGGTGATTATGCCATTCAATTGTTTAGGAAGATTCAAAACCTTAAGAAAAAAGATATGGATATGAAGGCCTATATAGAGGAGTTCTAAAAATTGAGTATAAGAGCAAGCCATGTGGAAGATGATGTGGAGAAATTTGCAAGGTATATCAATGGGTTGAGATACAACCTTCAGGATTAACTAAGCCTCACAAACACAAGAATCGTAGAAGAGTGTTATCAATTGGCCATAAAGGCTGAAGATAAGTTGAGAAGAAGGAAAGAAAAGAAAAAGCAAGGGTAGAGGAAGGAATTCTAGAGGAAGAGGAACGTTTGTTGGTAGGGGGCAGTGCCAAAGATCACAAGGTGAAACAAGTAATAATATAAAAAAATCAAACTTAAGGGGAAGCTTTAGAGGAAGAAGACCCAACACTAGGGGAAGATTTGGAGGCCAAAGAGGAGGATCAAGTGGATTCACTAATAAATTTTACAAGTTCAATAAATTTGTAGGCCATCAAGCATGGAAATGTATTGAAAATTAGTCCACCACTTCATGTGGAGGAGAAAGAAGAAATTAGTTTGTAGAAGGAGAGTATAATGAAAGTGTGAATTCTCCAACACATAATGTTGATCCAAAAGTTGGTGAGTCTCTCATGTGGTGAGAAGGACTTTGATCAAAGTACTAATGGAGAAGGAGACACCATAGAGAAAGTCACTTTTCAAAACTACATGTAAGTTCTTAGGTAAATGTTGTAAATTTGTGATTGATTCAGGTAGTACTGACAATTTGGTTTCAATTGAAATGGTAGAAAAGCTTTAGTTGAAGAGAACCCCTCATACCACTCCATACACAGTCTCTTGGCTTAACAAAGGGTAGCAATTATTTGTGAATGAACAATGTTGGGTAGATTTTCACATAGGGGGATATAAGGATAAGGTCTTGTGTGACATAATTCCAATGGATGTTTTCCATTTTCTTTTGGGTAGACCTTGGTAGTATGATAGAAAGGAAATCCATGATTGTAGGAAAAATATATATGACATAGAAAAGGATGGGGTTTCTTACACCCTCACACCATTGAAATATGAGAGCCAAGATTCCCAAGTAGGGTCTAGTGTGATGTTGGTCAATGAAAAGTTATTAAAGAACATGGAAGAGGAGAATGTGGGTTTTTCCATCATAGTAAAGCCTAGATATGTAATTGCAGCAGAAAAGAAAGAGGATTTTCGTTTAGAGGTCAAAACATTGTTGAAAAAATATGTTGATGTAGTGGTTGATGAGATTCCCAAAAAATTTCCACCTATGAGGGACATTAGCCACCACATTGATTTCATTCCAGGGGCTAGTTTTCCTGACAAATATACTTATAAGGTGACTCCACAACAAAATGAGGATATTAAAAGGTAAGTGCAAGAATTACTTGATAAGGGGTTGATTAGGGAGAGTTTGAGTCATTGTGTGATTCCCACAGTTCTAGCACCAAAGAAAGGTAGTGAGTGGAGGATGTGCATTGATTCTAGGGACATCAACAAGATTACCATAAGGTGTAGATTTCCCATTCCAATAATTGAAGATCTAATGAATTTTTAAGTGGTGCATGCTGCTTTTCCAAGATTGATCTCAAGAGTGGATACCATCAAATCAAAATCAGACCTGGTGATGAATGGAAAACAACCTTCAAGACAAATGAAGGGTTGTATGAATGGCTTGTAATGCCCTTTAGGTTCTCAAATGCACCTAGTACTTTCATGCGGTTGATGAATGAAGTGCTCAAACTTTTCATTGGTAATTTTGTTGTGGTATATCTTGATGACATTCTTGTTTTCAGTAGGACTAAAGAAGAAAATTTGCAGCATTTGGATTTGGTTTTGAGAAGATTGCATGAAGAGAAACTAATTATAAACTTGAAGAAATGTGAGTTCTTCTAAATAGAGTTGGTATATCTTGGTTTGGTGGCCACCATTGGCACCTTGAAGATGGATCCTAGCAAGGTTGAGGCTATCCTAAGTTAGCCTACACCAAAATTAGTGGTTGAGGTAAGGAGTTTCCATGGTTTGGTTAGATTTTACAGAAAATTTATAAAATATTTTAGTCATGTTTGTGCTCCTATGATTGATACTATCAAGGGTGATAGAAGGAAGAAGTTTGTTTGGTCTAGTGATGTTGATGGGAGTTTTTCAAATATTTGAAAAAGAGGGTTGTTGAGAAGCCTATATTGTATTTTCCTAGTTTTGATAAGGTATTTACCATTGAATGTGATGCAAGTGGCCATGCCATAGGTGCTATCTTAAGTCAATAAAATAGGCCTATTGCCTTTTTCAATGAAAAATTGAATGAATCCAAGAAAAGGTATTCTTCCTATGACCTTGAAATGTATGCAATGGTGCAAGCATTAAAGAAATAGAGACATTATTTACTTCCTAAGGAGTTTATAGTGTAAACTGATAATCATGCACTCCAATTTTTGAATAGTCAAGATAAACTCAGTCATAGGCATGCTAAATGGGTTGAATATTTGCAAAGTTTTACTTTCACCATTAAGCATAAGAAAGGGAATGCTAACAAAGTCGCTGATGTATTAAGTATAATGGATCTAATGGTGCAAGAAATTCAGTTGCAAAGCATAGGATTTGACTCTTTAAAAGGTATGTATCTTGATGATGCAGATTTCAATGAAATTTATGCAAGTTGTAGGCAATCTTGTAGCAGAAATAATGATAAATGGCTTGATTTTTTTATCCAAGATGATTTTTTGTTCAAAGGGGCATAATTATGTATTCCTAAATGTTCAATGAGGGATAACTTGATCAAATAAAGGTATATTGGCAGCCTTGCAGGTCATTTTGGGTTGGATAAGACCTTGGAGCAATTAAAGATGCACTACTATTGGCCAAAAATGCAAACTGATGTGAGGAAATTTGTTGAAAAGTGCACTATTTTTCAAAGGGATAAAGGCTCTAATACTAATGCAGGGTTATATAAACCTATTCTCATTCCCAATAGGCCTTGGGAATTAGTTAGTATGGATTTTGTGATGGGGTTTACTAGAACACAAAGAACTTTTGACTCGGAGTATATTTTGTGGATAGGTTTTCTAAGATGGCTCACTTTATACCATGCAAAAGTAATAATGATGCTTCATACATAGTAGGTCTATTCTTTGAAGAAGTGGTAAAGATCCATGGTTTTCCTCTTAGCATTGTTTTAGATAGGTATAGAAAATTTGTTGGTCATTTTTGGAGAACCTTGTGGAAGAAACTTGGTACTAATTTGAGTTTCAATTATACCTATCACCCTCAAACTGATGGGTAGATTGAAGTGGTGAATAGGAGTTGTGGGCACCTCCAAAGATGTCTAACAAAGGAGCATTCAATAGAATGGGATCTAGTTTTTCCTCAAGTAGATTTTTTCTATAATGACTCGATGAATAGAAGTGTTTGCAAAATTCCTTTTGAGATTATTTATGGTTTGCAGCCCAGGGGTGTGTTTGAATTGAGAGATTGCAGTCATATGGAAAGGAGGATTGTTGAAGGTGAACAATTTGTTGTGGCTATGCAAGAGATCCACCAACAATTCAAGGACAACCTTCAAAGGAGTATAGAAAAGTATAAATACAATGTTGATCTAAAGAGGAGAGAGGTTCATTACAAGGTTAGGGATTTTGTTTTGGCTCAATTGAGGAGAAAATGATTTCCTAAGGGGTATTACTCTAAACTAAAAAATGATGAAGATATGGCCATGTAAATTGGTGCATAAGTTTGGAGAGAATTCATATGAGATAGAACTTCCCCCTACTGTTGTTGTTTCTCCTATTTTTAATGTTTCTGATAGTTACCCTTATAAAGGGGATGTTGTTACAGGTGCTAATGTAGATTCATCAGCTACTTCATATCATGGATGAGTCTGAGATCTTCCATCCAACCAACATTTAGATTTGGAATGCATTTTGGATAAGAAGGAACTCAAGAAGATTTAATTTGGAACAAGGTCTATTACCAATATTTGGTCAAATGGTGAGGCCTTCCTCTGGAGGATGCATCTTGGATGACTGGGGATGATATTGTAAAGCATGGTTGTATAGTTGTAGTTCTATCCTCAATTGGAACTTCAACATTCTTTCCCTTGGAAGTATAGTGCAGGGGCACCCACAGGGTTACATGCCTCCAAGGGTCAAGAAGTGGAATATTTCTTTGTTTTATGTTTTTTCAAGTAATAAGGTCTTCTTAAACCATTTCATGTTTTTCAGAGTCTAGGTTGAGTCCTTGGGTGTAAGGTTATGAGAAAATGCAAAAGTTTTCAAGGTTGCATAATGTTGTCAAAAAACTTTTTTGGATTTTTTTCTAAAAAGTGAACTTAAAGTTGTTTTGTTAATCCATAATTTGAATTATGGTTGGTGACCATTGGAATATGGTTGGAAATTATTGAAACATCCTTGTATCATCGACCATGGGGTAGTTTTTGAGGTTTTGAGGTGGAAGCAATGAAATAATTCTATTTTTTTTACAATTCCTAACATTTCTTTGTTGTTCTTTTGTTTCGTATAGATCTGTATGATCCTAGACTAATCCAAAATCAATTTGGGATGAAAGAGAATGGAATATACTTTCCTTTGGTGTTGGTTTCATGTGATTTCATTGGGATTCAAGAAAGTTGTGTTAATTTTTCTTCAGACTGGTCTAAACCCTAGGTAGGGTAACCACTGAGTGAATAAAATGCATAAAAGTCCATTCCACCGGTAGAAAACTCTAAAAGTTGGTGGAATAGACTATCTTGATGTGTATTTTTATTTTTATAAGTTGCAAAGGTAGTAGAGGGAGTTTGGTATGTGTGGAGATGCTTGACGGTCTGATATCTCTATGTATCAGACTTAGGAACCCTAAAGACTTAGGGAATTTGTTGGAAGGCCATTGGAGAATGATCCTTATGGTAGGAGTTGTTGATCTATGCCATATATGATGTGTTTGAATTGTTGGAGTAGGATTTGAGACCCATTGAATCCTTGAACCCAAATGTAACATTCCTACTTGCCCAATTAGACCTAGTCAAAAGGAGGACAGTCAATTTTGAGCCTTTCCATACAAAGGAACCCTACCTCATATTGAGATATGTGTATGAAGAACCAAATGGATATATGAAATGGGACACCTTTTTTGTAGGTCAGGTCTATGCCAAAAGAGAAGTCCAAAAAGGCCTTTTTGAAAGGCTACAAGGAATAATGGTGGTTTATGAAGGAAATCCCATCAATTGATGACTAAGGGTTTTTAAGAGTGGTTGTTTGAGTGTGTTGGAAATTCCCATACATTTGCTCTACATCCGGAACCCTAATCATACATCCATAGATCTAATTAAGAAGTGGTGTGTCCTTGGGTATATATTGAGTCAACATCAACTAGACATGATGTTAATTATTATGGATTGTTTTGTATGGCACTTTCTATAAAAGAAAGAAATGTAAAATTTGCCTCTAGTTTGAGTTGCAATTATTCAAAGTAGCCTATAGAAGATCCATTTTTTATGCTGCTAAAAGTAGCAAAGGCTGGAGAAAAAATATTAATCATGTCCCTTAAAATTGGATGTTGCAGAGGAAGAGGAGTTGTAGGTGTACTCTTACTTCTATTTCTTTCTACTCTATCTTCCTACTTGTGGGTTTCCTTCAACTGTCAAGCAATATTTTCCTGATCCCTTTCAATATCCCTCTATTTTCGCTACCTAAGCTTCTCCTCTACAATTTTTTTTTTTTGTAGCATGATCCAATCTCTTTGCCTCCCTCTCTGCTAGGTTTTCTTCTCTTTCTACCTTATTTTCTCTTATTTTCTACGTTTTCCTTTGCTACAATTCTTGGTTTCTTCATTTTTGTGCCTCTTGTTCATTTAACAAATCAAAAAAATCATCTAAAGTCAAAATTTTGGATTGCCTACTTAGGGGAGCACCCCATTGTGACCACTATTAACGATTGGTGCACCCTTTTTATTGGGAGTTGCAAAAAAATGCTTCTACCTATTGGTTGTTTCTCTTCGACTTGTATGCATGGCACATTGTCAGCTTCTTGGTCACTTGTATCATTATCTTCCACTCCTTTCACTTCATCATTTTCATTCCAATTTCTCCTAGTGGTGAAGTAATGGATGTCCTCTTCAAGATCAACATGTGGTGGTGATGGCTTGGATATTCCTTCATCCCATTGACTAAAATTTAGATGCACCACTAGGTTTAAAGATGCATCTTGAAACTACCTTGACTGTCCTATATTTGATGGTAGATCGATAATTTCTTCAATTTATGTTTCCTCATTGCATGTTGTTTGAACTACAGGGATTTCTCTATCATGCACCTAAACATCAATATTTCTCTATACAGTTTCCTTTTACTTCATTTTTTGGATTTGGGGCATTGATTGCATTCAACATTTCCAAAAACTCTCCAATCTAATCTTTGTTCCAACCTACTGGCCTCAATCAAATCTTACTGCCATGAACTGTGCATCATCCTTAGTTGTCATGGCCTTTGTTTCGACTCCCATAGTGGTTTATTTTTCTTCAACTATGAAAACTTCACTTGGCCCCATATCCATGTCAAGTGTATGTTGATCTAATGGAAAAAATATTGTTCTTCTAAAACCACTTACAATATTATTAGAAGTCAAAGCCTGTGAAAAAGCTTTGATGGAAAGAGTTGCCAACTCTTCCCTTCCTATGTCAAGTTGAGGATGTGTAAAGACCCATACAATCCTTTGTTGTTTGAATTAATTTAAATGAATGGTGAGAATACACTGGCATCCAAGGGTTGTAATTTGTGGTTGGTATGTGTTGGAAGCATGAGAAAATCTATTCCCATACACTAATAGAGAGAGTGTTGAAGAATGTGCATTTGACATCCCATAGAGTTGATAGTGATGGAAGAATGAAGAAGGTGACCTCTGAGTTTGGTGTCATTGATGCAAACACTGTTTGGTAACTAGCTAAGTAAACTATATGTCTAATTTGATCTGATATTCTAATCTAGAAATTCTCTCAGTACAAGATTATTCTATGTGTTTTTGATATGTTGCTCAGGAGTATCAGTTACAACTATGAATGAGCTTTCAAAATTTTTGGTTGATCTGGATGAGATATCTAGATAACAAAATTTTGGCATTATTTTTTCCAAAAAGGTTAAGAAATGCTTGTCTTTTTTGTGTTCCTTATTAGGTCTGATCCGATCTAATGTGTGGATGACATGTTTTGTTTTGTGAGCCAAAAAGAATTTTGAATTAGGTCGACCTAATTGATGAAGGAAGATATAGTTTTGTATATGTATATATGTGTGTGTAAGTGATGGATAGAGAAATGAGATTACATATAGTATGTGATGCGAGTGATGTGACAAGTGTAATAGTGCAAAGTTATTGATAATAACTGTATACCCGTAATATTTCAAAGCAAGATTTTAGTTTTCCAGAGCTTAACTAGAACTAATCTCAGCACTTTGAAGGTGTAATTCTTCAGTTCACTTTTGGGAGTGAGCCATACCTTTTTGTATCTTGGAAATAAGCCATTTTTTATTTAGGTTGTGAGCCTTCCAAGGATAGTGAGTCCTAGAAGTGAGCCATGTAATATCTTATAACCAGTTATATAGTATATTGTGAGTAAATCCTCACGGTGATTTTTCCCATTCTAGTTTTTCCACATAAAAATAATAGTATTAATGTGTTATAAAATGTTATGATTCCTTTCATTCTTTGGTTTTTTTGTTGTAGTTATATATGAATTAATAATCAGATGGTTAGCAATTAGTTGTGTTAGAAAAATAATGATTCACTCCCCCCTCTCAGTATTCAATGCATTCAACAAATAGGAGTTTGTGATTATGTCATGTGAAGCACCATTAAGTGTGCATATCTATTTATTAATATAATATGTATTGAGGGTGGCACCTTTTGCAAGTGGGGGTATTTGTGACAATAATTTTTTTTTATAAATTGTAAATGAGATTTTGTGTGTGTAACTAGACTTGTATTATAAATGCAAATGCATGTGTAGCTGACTACCTACATTGGTTAGTTACACATTGTGTTATGAACATGTATTGGCACTTTTGCAACTTTTTATTTGATTAAATAAAGTTTTTTATTGGGTCAAATTCAACTTTTTGGGGGAGGTTAAGTGAGTATGGAGTGAGTCATAATTGGTACATCTCCTCTACTCAATGTCAAATTGCATATCTATGGTTTTTAATATTGTTTTGACTAGAGAGCTTTCAATGCATAAAAACTAAAAAAAAACATAACAATTACAAGTCATGATCAAGAATATAAAAATTAGAATATGGGTCCTTCTTTTTGTGTATGTTGTGTATGTGAAGTCCAAGAGACTATACCCTTCACATTCTATACCTCTTCAATTTCTCCATTACCCAAATCACTTCTATATATTGAAGATTGCTAATTGTAACATGCAACGGATGAAGAACTAGTATTTCCTACTATTCTAAAATAAAGATGTTATGCCCACCTTTCCAATGGATGTAGCCATATTAGAAAACCATGTGATTTTTGTGTCATTTATTGTATTGTGCTCTACTTTTATCTTCTATTTGTGATGTTCAATTCATATTAAATTGCTCAATTATTTAACAACTAGTATTAGAGAGAAAGAGAAGTTGTGGGGAAAAATTTGGATAAATTGAGGAAAGATGGAAGAAGCAAATAAATGGAGAAATAAAAAAAATTGGGGAAAAAATTTAGAATGTGGAAGCTATAGCTAAAATCATGGTTGGTTCAGAAAGACCTTGGAATAACACTAGAAAGAAAAGTAAAGAAGTCAATTGTGATGTTTGATGAGGAGGGAGAAATTTGACAAGAAGGTAGTGGAAACCATAATTATTTCCCTCTCTAGTAGTTTTTTGTTCAATGTTACAGCGGAGAAGACAATGAAAGGTCTTTAGGATCATTTATTTGGCATGTATGAAATGGCTTCCATGTCGAACAAAGTTTTTCTAATGAAGAAATTATACAATTTGAAGATGAAATAAGGTGGTAATATTTCAAACCATCTAAATGAATTTAACAAAATTATTAGCTAATTAATTTTTGTGAGTATAAACTGGGATAATGAAATCAAAGCCATTTTTTTATTGTGCTCTCTACCAGATAGCTAGGAATGAGTTGTTATGGCTATCAGCAATGTAATGTCTGACAAGAAGGGAAGTGTATTAAAAGTTGATAATATTGTTGGAAGTCTTCTTAGTGAGGATAAGAGGAGGAAGAATCAAGGAACTTCATCGGGGGATGCTTTGCTAACCATATATAGGGGGAAATCAAAAGAAAGAGGAATATCAAAGTACAACAAGAGTGAATTCAAGCAGCAATAATAGTGGTTTCTCATATTGTGGCAAGCAAGGCCACATCAAAAGAAATTGTTCATCATTCAAGAAGGCTTAAATTAAATCTAAGGAAAATGAAGTGAATGCTACATATGAAGAAGATGCAAGTGATCTTGTTTTGTCCATTGGAGAGGCTCCAACAAATGTTTGGGTGCTTGATTCCAAAGAATCATTTCATGCTTCTTCATATAGGAATTTTTTTAAGAACTACCAAGAAGGTAATGTTGGAAAGGTTTATCTTGGTGATGATAAACCTCGTAATATTATGGGTAGAGGAGAAATTTTTTTGAAATTAAAAACTAAAAATATTTGGCTACTAAGGGATGTTAGACATGGCCCTCAACTCAAGAGGAATTTAATTCCAGTTGGGTAATTGGATGCTCAAGGATGCAACATCACTTTTTAATCAAGTACATGGAATGTAACCAAAAGAACTTTGGTGATTGATAGAGGTAGAAAGTACAACACTTTATGTGTGATATAAATTCAAGATGAAGTGGGAGCTACAATGGCATATGTAGATAGAAGCATTGAACTTTGGCATAAAAGACTCTGGCACATGAGAAAATAGGGCCTTGAGATTTTGCACAAAAAGAATCATCTTCCAAGGCTGAAAACCATGGATATAGAATTGTGTGAGCATTACACATATGGAAAACAAAAGAGGACTAGATTCTCCACTGAAGAACATCACAAGAATACACAACCTTTGGAGTTAGTGAACCCTGATGCCTTTGGTCCCATGTGTTGAATGCATAAGACAACTCAAAGGCAGGGTGAATTAGTTCTACATTAAAACATAAAAACCCTCATTATCATTTAGATCTGCATTAATCCTTAAACCCTCATCATGCATTAGTAGAATGCAAACATGAGAAAAAATAATGCAAACACATCCATAAACATGAGAACACTAGATTTAAGTGGAAATTCTAAGAAGGGAAAAATCATAATGAGGATTAGCTCACAATACAAAGTAATTGCAACATCAAATATAATAGGCTCACTATTGGAGGGATCACTACCCAAAATAAAGGACTCACTTTCGATGGCTTACTACAAGAATAGAAAGAATAAGATAGATTGTTACAATGAGAAATCCATCTTAGAGAAATAGAAAATTTCCACCACTGCTACACCAGAACGTTCGTACTCTCTCTCTAGAGTGTAGACACCTTATGCTCACTGCTTCCAGTAGTCTTAGACATTAAATCTCATACTACACTTCACGCTTTCATACTTCACTTCATAATTCATACCACACACAATTCACACTCACATCCTTCATCAAGTCAACACACATTTATACCATCCTCAACCCTAAAAACAATCTACAAGGTCAACTATGCACCTCAAATGTGCAAATTCAAACTAGGTCAACACCAAAAAATTCCCATACTGTAGAGGAATGAAAGCAGAACACAACATAGCTTAACTCAGACCTAAATCCATACATGCATGCCTCACCATGCTTCCACAAACACTAAAGCTTATCCACAATTAGTGTAAACAACCAAGGTTGGTCAAAATTGTGTTGACACGATTAAAAATTTGAGTACATGCTTCACCAAATCCAAATATGACTTGCAGACCACACACAATAGTTAAACATAATCTAGAATATTCCACCAATACTCTAAAATCCAACAAATCCTTCACAACATCATACACCTGAAGAACATACTCATTTTGTACAACTAGTTAACCTTCCACACCCTACAACACATGAATCCAATCTTGTGGAGCACCAACCTTTGAATGACTTAGAATGAATATACATATGAAAAAAATAAGGAAACTTCTAGATCCACAAAACTAGAAACCAAAACATGAAGAAATTTGGAGCAAAACCCTTTCTCCCAGATAACACTACAACATAGTTCACACACTGGTGAACACAAATTTTTCAGTTCAATGATCCAAAACTTGAAACTTTGGATATAACACATCTAAATTCCTTTGATCAACATATCTGAACTAAACAAGTAGATCTTCAAACATGAAGAAATGTGAAGAAAAACACTGAAAACCACACACTAATCACTCTTTACCACATTATTTCATCTATTATTCAATTTTATCAAAAGCACTTGGAAACCAAGCACCAGAAACACCACCTCAATATCTGCAACACCAAACCAAATAAAATACAAAAACTCAACCATAATAATGGTTCAACATCAAAAAAAATATGCTCATCAAAGAAAAACCAAAGGTTGACATCAGTGAGACTACTAATGACAACATAATGTAACTAGTTGAATCATCTTTGTAGGTTGACATCAATACAACTAAAAAGATCTATTGGCATCAATGACAACACATACTTCCAAAAATCTCCCCCTTTTTCATTGATGGCAACACATGATATGAAAAACCATCAACAACAACCAGTAGCTTTGGTCAACAACATTTACACTTCACCATAGTGCATACTACTCCCCCTACACAAGAATCTATACTTTCAAACACTTTCTCTATTATAAGACTTCTCTCCCATTTTCTTCATATGGTGTTTCAATTATCTCTCTCTCCCCCTTTGAAATCAATGGAAAAGGAAAACATATATACTCTTTTCTTAGATTCCCCTTTGACATCAATCACACTTATATCTACTCTACAAATACCTTTTTCTTTTACTACACTCTTTTTTCTTCACACCTTCTTTGTACACAACATACCACACCAACTACAACTACTGCACATATCCCTTGACATAGATAAAAAAGGAAAACACTTGTATGCCACACAATGACAACACTTACTCCCCCTAATTGCAACAACCAACAATGCCACTACCTACTCCCCCTAAGAGGTAGCCACCAACATCAATCAATAATAAGGAATGAATCTTGAAATCCATTGGATTGATGCATAACCTTATGCATCTAATTGAAAGGAGGGAAAATAACCCCCAAATTCTCCTTGAGATACTTAAAATTATCATTAGGAAGAGTCTTAATGAAGATATCAACAACCTGATCTTTAGCAGACACATACTCCAACTTTACCTCATTCTGTACAACCTTTTCTATTAGAAAGTGATACCAGATTGAGATATAATTTTTCCTTGAATGCATTACTAGATTCTTTGAAATATTGATAGCACTTTTATTTTCACATAAGATAGAAATTGGTCCATCATACGATACTCTCATATCCTTAAGTTTTTCTTCATCCACAATACCTCTATGCAACATGATACTGCAACAATGTATTATTTGTCTATAGTACATAATGACATTGAATCTTTCTTCTTGTTTGGCCAAGACACTAATTTGCTTCCAAAAAGGAAAGCACTACCACTTGTACTTCTCCTATCATCCACACAACCTACCCAATCTGCATTTGTATAACAAATTAGGGAGAAATTAGTATCCTTTGGATATTATAAACCATGTTTTGGAGTGCCTTTTAAGCATCTAAATATTCCTTTTACTACTACCACATGTGACTCTCTGGGATCTCCTTGAAATCTAGCCACAAGATAAACTACATGCATTATATTTGGTCTAGTAGTAGTTAGATATAGCAATCCTCCATTCAGTGATCTATACTTTCTTTGATCAACCTTAGGAGATTCTTTATTCTTACTCAGTTTATAACTAGTAACACTAGGAGTACATACTAGTTTAGAGTCTCTCATTTAAAAATTCTTTAGCATTTCCTTAACATACATTGATTATGAGATGAATATTCCTTTCTCTATCTAATTGACTTAAATTATATTGATCATGATGTTAGTCACACACCAACAGTGTAGATAAATCCTCACAGATAGACCACGAGAACCTATCTTTACTTGAAAGGTTGAACCAGGGAAACCTAAATCTTAGGCTAACTCAGCTTAATCCCAAGGCTCATTTATGTTAGGTCTTGACCATACTAGGTTCACTTTAGGGTTTTTTGTGATAATGCTATTAATCATGATGGGTAAATAGTTTTTTATTTTGATTTTCAAAAATTCATAGGGATAGATAAAATACAATCCCAGTCCGATCATTTAATAACTTCATGAATTGACAAATTTGCAATAACATTTCATGAACTTCAAATAACTTGCTTTCACTTAAGTAGATTTATCTTTAAGCATTCAAAAATATCATGGAATCAAAAGATTATTAATAAAATTTTCATTCATTTATCTCTTTTTTTGAAACATTTTCTAAAATTTAAACATCTATTCTAAAATAAAAATCAAAAATTATCGAAAAAGTAAAGTTTCTCCCAATTCTTATCCATGCATGTCTCAAAAATTAACCAAAATAGAGAAAACCATTTCATACATCACTAGATTGTTTCAGAGCTAAGCATATAATGATGCAAGATTTTAAAGAGGGGGATTATTTGGACACTAGGTAGGTTTTATATGCACCCTTAAGTGGTGCAACACACAGTCTTATCTAGCCAGAACAAACAATCAACTATGCAAGATTTCATATTAGGAAATAGCTTTTAAATTGGCTCTGATATTGATTAGCTTCTATGTACATACAATTTTTTAATCTGGAATGGAATAGAAAATAGAAAAAACAACAAAACTTAAAGAAGTTTTGATTCTCAAGCATCCACAAATTCTAAACTTAACTTAAAATGAGACTTCTCCTAGCCTTTTATAACAAAAAGATGCAGGGGAGATTAGACAAATACATGAGAGGGAATCCAAGGGATGAGTCCCAACAATGCACATGGAAAATGACAACTGGCAAGAGAATTGCTGATGAAGTCAATGGAATTAAACCCTCTTCAACACAATAAAATATTTTCAAGATCTTCTTCTTTGTATTATCACCAGGATAATAGCTTGAATATGAATAGAATGTAGGAACTTGCCATATATTCAAAATGATCAATTGAAAACTTTGTTCCTACACTTTGGTTCTTCCTCAGGCTTAATACTATAGGTTGGTGTATTCTTTCACCACATTCATAATAGCAGGAGACCCAATATTCTAATAACTCAAGCTCTCCCTTCACATAGACTCCCAGAACATTCCACCTAATCTAGATATGATTCTATTCGTGACCCAAATTTTCCTGACCATCTATACCTGAACATTACATCATAATCTATTCCTATTGCAAGTACAAATTCCACATATTAAATCACATTTTAAAATATTCATAAGACTCTCATGAAAACAAAACGATCTTTAATAAATCATCATTTCAAGCAAATCATAAATATCATGCTTCAAAATACATTCTTTTGTAATTATCTTTTAGGCAGGTTACCAAACCTTTGGACCTCTGGGAAAACTTAAACATTTAACTTTAAAATTGACACTATTACTCGGTACCTGATACTCAACACTTCAGCTTTACTAGAACAAACTTTCTTGGATCTCATATTTTACCAGAACCTCCTCACTTTCCCAAACCTTCACTCTCAAACCAGAAAACTTCACCAAAACCTTTCATTAACATTTTAACATTTTTGGCACTCTAGTACCCGATACCTGGTACACTCGAATCACAAATTACTTCAAAATATCATTTTTTACTTTAACTTTTGGTGATAACACCTACCATAATAGTTAGTTTTCACTTGGATCCCCAAGTCTTACAATCTTGGGGCATGTTGTGACACCACACAACAACTTGCAACCAATAAAACCAAATTTAAAAGAAACCCTAGATCGAATCACCCATTATAAATTATAACTTATACATATTTTAAAACAATAACTCCTTACTTTTACCTAGATTCTAACATAAAGATAATAAAATTTATCCACAAAGTATTAGTGTGTTCTTTGATTAATTCCAATTTTGGGAACTTGGTGAAAAAAATTAGTTCAAGGTATGTGCAGGATCATCATGGAAAAAATAGGCCCTTAAGTGGCTAAAAAATTTAGAAAAATCAGAGTTAGGCAACTTGACATAAAAATTTGAATATGTTATCTATATTATTTTTAAAATGTAAGAATAGAATCTTTAGAAAATTGAATGTAGTTTCTAAACTACTAGGTTTATTTAAATAAAAATAAAAAAACTATTTGGTGAAAATTTGAAATTTCAATGCAATAGTACTTCAATTTCGGGGAAAAAAAAGTAGGTGTATGTCTGAGCACCCTAACCACAATAAAATGATAATATTTTTTTATAATATTTTAGATATAAGTAGAGGACTCATATCCCGATGTGATGCATTTTTTTTGTAATTTTTTTCCATAAATAATTAATTATGGTTTTTTTATTACAACTTTTAAAAAATATAAAAACTCGTCATTCTGACCACCTTAACTTGGTCAAAACTTCATGAAATTCAACTCTCTCTTTTTAATCCTATAGTATGCGAAGCATAGAATGTGACTCATGTTTTGGATTCAAAAAATGTGATACCATTTGAAAGCTACAGATGTTTTTCAATCAGCCTATCAATCAGGACTTTAGTCGTAATTCAAATAGAAAATGAAAAATAATTATTTATTAAATTCAAAGTAAAGAATAATTTATATTCCGTGGAAATTTGAGAATCTCCTTTAAAACCCATTTTTGTTTCATTAATTTTGGATAATAAAAAAAATCGTCAACCACATGGGCCATCATATCACTTACATATCGACACTTTTTGGCCCATCATGATCCTGCACATACCCTTCCCCAACATTGAACTACATAATTTGATATTCCTCCAAAGCCAACTTTAGATAGAGCCATCCTACCAGTTAGGCATCCATAGCCCCGACAAGGTTATCTTTGTAATTCCCCTAAACATAGCTAGATTGGCAGTCAAGCATCTATAGCCTGGGCGGTAGAGATATTTGGATAGCCTAAAGAGTTGAATTTTATCTTTTGATATTTCTTTGATATTCATTTTTCTTTTTTTTTATATTTCTTTATAAGCTTATTTACTTCAACTTGCAGGCAATGAAGCCTACTATTAGGTTGGGAATTATAGTGGTAGTGAAGGTTACCTTTTAATTTTTCATTCAATTCAAATCCTTTCATCACTTCACCAATTTTCAAAAACTCATTTAATTATTCCCTATAGGTGTGACTTTCTAGCTAAATTTTACCATCCTTATGTCAAATTCCAGCTAACTGCAATTTGCTATCTTTAAAAAAATATGCATAAGTTAAAATTTAGCAACAAGTAATCCATAACCAAATTAGTTCTAAATTTAGAAATCTCGGTTACCACCCTTCCAATTTAATTTTTTATGGCAATTGATACAATACTTGGCTAGCAATTTTGATTTGACAATGCTACACTAACATTAATGCATCAGAGTTGTCATGATTACACTTAAACCAGACCATAATACTCTACATTTAATTTGCACACCTTAACACGTGCGTATTATCTCCTTTTAATTTCCAGATGTTAACGTGTGTCACCTTACCAGCTTAATTTTGCATTCTGTATTGCACACATTGACACCTTCATGATTAATACGACTCGATAATGTATAATGAAATGACCACCATTAAATTTTGAAATCTTCAATTTGCTTGATTCATGATATTTGTACTAGAAAACTTCAAAGCAATGGCCACACATTATGTGAGAATTTATTTGATTTAAAACATTAAACTCTATCTAGAAAATTGTCATGTTGCCACCTCAACTTGCATTTTCTAGGACTTCGATCTAGGAAACTATTATCACAGATTACTCATAGTTTTTTATAAATTAGATGTATTTCTCCTTTGAAATTTTCACATCTTTTTCTTTTCACTTTGCTTGCATTTTCTTGCTTTTAGGCTATGGACATTCCCATTTTCCTAACTTGTGGGTGATCCCACAATAGTGGTTTACACTTTTTGGGACATCCTAATTTTTGTTGAAATCACATATTTTTAGAAAATATGATGATTTAAGCCTTCAAAATTTCAATTTAAAGGATTCCAATTGAAGATGGTTTGATCAAACCACCTTAGATCAAACCCCTTTGGATAGAACCTCAGTAGTTTTAAACAATACCTATAACGAAGTCTCCTTTACACCTATCAAAATACTGATAAAAAACCACTTTTGATTTACCTTTTGGGGGATCAACTAAATTCATTTAAAATTTATTTTTGTAAGTATAGTCCTTATTATAAGCTTCCCAAAAAGTATAATTTTAAATATATTTAATTTGATTATTATATTTATTTTTTATTTCTTGTGAATGTAGGTTTTTCACTGAAAATCAAGCTCTCTATTCTACACATGTGGAAAAATAGTAGATTACCAAAAGAAATTCTGAAAAATATGTTTATGCTAGGTTTTGATGTCCTTGATCCAACAAAAATAATAAAATTTAATTTCAATATATACAAAAAAATATATGTTGTATACGATATGCCTATGTTTAAATTGTAATTGGTTTGACTTTAAAACTTAATTAAGAAAAAAATATCTCATAAAACACTATGAAACTAAATGAAACTGCTAGATATCATAGTTGAAAATCTAAATTCTAAAAAATAATAATTTTATCCTTCATAGAAGAAAAGTTATGTTGTATACGGTGAACACCACTCTTTAAAAATGGTGTTTACTAATAAAAATTAATTTTCAAAGTAGATGGAAAATGAAATGCAATATAATTCTAAATATATATATATTTAGAATCTATAGAAAAAATGTTGCAAATCACTAGTTTTCATCATCTTCAAATTCCTCATGGTTTAGTAGCTATAGGTGCCTAAAACTGGAGATTTTGTTAAAAAAATAAGTTCAATGTCCAGTTTGGCCAAAAAATTGTAAACCAGTATTGTGGGATCACCCTTGTGTTCGCCACCAGAATGGCTTTCTAGGTTGCATTACCACCCAGAGGCTAAATAAGGTTTTCTTTCTTAGAACTCTAGCTACCAAATCCAATTTGCACCTGGTCCTTGGGGAAGCTTTTATGGAATCTAGATGGTACTACCGACTGAATTCAAATTTGGCTTTGTGGTTTGTAGCCTCCATGTTGGACCTTAGGCTTTATGTTGCTTAAGTTCATGAAGATACTCATATGATAGTGCGACCTGATTTTCTAGAGAATTTGGACTATGTCCTCTCTATTGCACTGTCAGTCGTTGGAATTCCCTCTGTTGATGATATCCCCCTATTTTTGGAATGAGGATAATTGGTTCCTCTATGGCCATTTCTGACTAACCTCCATACCCCTGACTTTGACACCCACAAGGAAAACACTTACTTGGGATATGCTACCCTTATGGACGAAGCATCCGAAATTGATTGACCTATGACTTGCTGCCTACTAACTAAACTCTACTTTTTTCCCTTTTGTAATTTTGCACCTTTACAATGAGAAATTTTGTATTTTCATGTATATACGAAGTATACACACACACACATATATGAATTTTTATTTTTTTTTGTACATTTAGCATGTATTTCCTTTGTATGGCTTTATTTTTTTCAATTCACAGTACAATGTTTTAGGAATATTTCAATTCATTTTCATGTATTTTTAAATTAAGAAAAATTCATTAATGTCGATAACAAACCAAAAAGAAAAAACAAACCCTACAAAAGAAAACTTACCTAACTAACTAAAATTTATCCTAAGAAAACAACTAACCCTAACTAAGCAATTTATTTTAATTTCTATTACTGTTTTCATGGTATTCTTAGTATGAATTACAACAAGCTTATCTTTAAATTCACTATTATACATTTCATATATCCTACTATAACAATGAATTATCTTAACTTTTCTACATTTAACAAACATAAAATTCAAAGGCATACTTACCAATAAATTGGCTCATATGTACGAAAACAACCTCATTAAAGGTCGATTGCACACACCTTTGTTGGTTTCTCCATACTCTACTCTCCTCCAGTCTCGGTTCATGATTTTCATTTTCGCTTTGTTTTGCTCCATGAATGATTGCATTCATTTCTTTATTTTCTCTCTCCAAGATTTTTCAAGTCCTCGGTCCTATCTTCACTCTTAGCAACACTATTCACTTTGTTTGGCCAAGCAGTAACACAATTTACATTATCATCAAAGAGAGAAAAAGTAAAAACTTGATACTCTATATTCTGCATGAAATCAAGAATTTCTTCCCTTTTAAATTGTGTATTTTAGGCTAAGGGTGACAAACACGCACCTCCTGCTCATTTTTCCCACTCTTCCTCATCACTGTCCTCTTCCACGTGTGAGAGGATTGATGAATCATCATTTTTAATTTTACACTTTTGACATGCTATTTCCAAGTCTCGGCATACTTTCCTTTTTTCTTGTAAAATTTTAGGACTTTCCTCATGAAAATCATAGTTAATAAATTGATTTGATTTAGAAATTAATTTTACAACATTTTTCATTTCACTAAGGTTAGGCACTTTCTCAAAATTCATATCTCTTTCTAATAGTGGTTCCTTTCTTTTAGCAATTAACGATGCCTCCATTAACAAAATCACATTATAAGTAGCCAAGCTTACACTAGTAAAAAAAAAATTCACAATCAAGTTTACCACATGATCAGTTGTACCATGAATTGTACACTTGGTGACCCTACCAAAGGTGAAAAAACTCAAAGGATAAAGCCTCCAATTAATAATTTTTTGGATCTTATCAATGTCCATCTTACTTTCCATTACTAGTTCACTTAGACTTTCGTCTTGCAAGAAAATTTCAAACCTGAAACTAGAATGACAATACCAATTCCAAATAAAACTAGAGGATGTCCTCCTTCTAGCACCAATTCATGTTGATCACAATGTTAGTCGCACACCAACAATGTAGAAAAATCCTCATACATAGACCACAGGAACCTATCTTTACTTGAAAGACTTAACCAAGGCAACCTAAATCTTAGGATGACTTAGCTTAATCCCAAGGCTCATTTATGTAAGGTCTTGACCATACTAGGTTCACATCAGGGTTCGTTATGATAATTCGGTTAATCATGAGGGGTAAATGGTTTTTTATTTCGGTTTTCAAAGAATCGTAGGGATAGATAAAATACAATCCCATTCTGTTCATTTAACAACTTCATGAAATCAACAAATTTGCAATAACATTTCATGAACTTCAAATAATTTTCTTTCACTTAAGTAGATTTAGCTTTAAGCATTCAACAATATCTAGGAATAAAAATATTTTCAATAAAATTTTCATTCATTTATCTCTTTTTTTAAAACATTTTCTAAAAATTAAACATTTATTCTAAAATAAAGCATCAAAAATTACTAGAAAAGTAAATTTTATCACAGGTATTATCCATGCATGCCTCAAGAATTAACAAAAATAGAGAAAACCATTCCATACACCACCAAATTGCTTTCCAACTAAGCATAGATTGTTGTGATATTTTAAAGAGAGCGAGATTATTTGGACACCAAGTAGGTTCTATATGCACCCTTAAATGGTGCACCACACAGTCTTGTCTAGCTAGAACAAACAATCAGCTATGTAAGATTTCATATCAGGAAATAGCTTTTAAATTGGATCTTATATTAATTATCTTCTATGTGCATACAATTTTTTAATTTGGAATGGAACAG
The DNA here is from genome assembly GCA_007258455.2 of Sequoia sempervirens. NCBI lineage: Eukaryota > Viridiplantae > Streptophyta > Pinopsida > Cupressales > Cupressaceae > Sequoia > Sequoia sempervirens. The sequence continues at coordinate 162,072,097 of VDFB02000013.1, read as the reverse complement.
AAAATAGGAAAAGAACAAAACTTAAAGAAGTTTTGATTCTTCGACATCTACAAATTTTGAACTTAACTTAAAATGAGACATCTCTCGGCCTTTTATCGCAGGGGAGATTAGACAAATACATGAGATCGAATCCAAGGGAAAAATCACAAGGCACATGGAAAATGACAATAGGCAAGAGAATTGTTGATGAAGTCAATAGAAGTCAACCCTCTTCAACATGATAAAATATTTTGGGATCTTCTTCTTTGTATTATCTCCAGGATAATAACTTGAATCTAAATAGAATGTAGGAACATCCCATATATTTAGAATGATCAATTGAACATTTTGTTCCTATAATTTGGTTCTACCTCAAGCTTAATACTCTCAGGAATGAGTTACACCATAGGTTGGCACATTCTTTCGCTACATTCGTAATACTAGGAGATCCAGTATTTCGACAACTCAAGCTCCTCCTTCACATAAACTACCAGAATGTTTTTCCCAATCTAGATATGATTCTATTCACAATGCAAATTTTCTTGACCGTCCATACTCGAACATTGTATCACAATTTGTTCCTCCTGCAAGTACAAATTCCATATATTAAATCCCTTTTAAAAAAGTCATAAAACTCTCGTGAAAAAATAAACTAGCTTTAATAAATCATGATTTCAAATAAATCATAAATATCACACCTCAAAATACATTCTCACACATTTATCATTTCAAACTTAACACTATTACCCAGTACTCTGTACCCGACACTTCAGCCTTACCTAAATAAAATTTCTTGGATCCCAGATTTTACCAGAATCTCCTCACATTCTCGGACCTTCACTCCTAGACCAAAACACTTCACCAAAACCTTGCATTAACATTTTAACATTTCTGGCTCTTTGATACTTGGCACCCAATATTGGGTACACTTGAATCAAAAATTACTTCAAAATAATTTTATTTTTTATTTTAACTTCTGGTGATCCTTTTTTACTAGCCAACACCTATCATAAGATTTATTTTTCATTTCGGTCCCCAAGTTTTACAGTCTTGGGACATGTTGTGAGACCACACAACAAATTCTAAGGAATAAATGTATCTCTCCAAACATATACATCTCAAACTCTTTTTTCATCTCTTCTACAAATATCTTGCACATACTTTCATTTCCTCCAAAGATTATATCATCAACATGCACAACCACATTCAATATTTGATCTTTCTCAACTTTAAAGTAAAGATTACTATTTTTGGAACCTTTATTGAATCCTTGTTGCAACAGGTACCTATCCAATCTTTCATACCAATCTTTGGGATCTTTCTTGAGTCCATATAATGTCTTCTTCAATCTATAGGCCATATTAGGATCTTGTAACAAATGAAAGCCTTCTGGTTGTTCAATATATACATCTTCTTCCAACTCACAATTCAAAAATGCAGACTTCACATGTATCCATTTGAAAATCTTTGGAATCCTTATGTGTTGTAAAATCCAAAAACATCCTAACAACATTCATCCTTACCACTAAAGAAAATATCTCCTCAAAGACTATTCCTTCTACTTATGAGTAACCTTTACACACAAGTCTTACTTTATTCCTAAAAACTTCTCCATTCTCATTCAGCTTGTTCCGGAACACCCACTTGGTTCCAATCACATTCTTGTTCACTGGTCTTGGGACAAGTTCCCAAGTCTGACTCTTCTCAATCTACATTAATTCATCTTCCATAGCCTTGATCTAAAATTTATCTTTGAATGCCTCAATCACTATTTTAGGTTAAAATTTGGAAAGTAAACATAAGTTTACCTATTCTTCTATTATAGTATCCTTTATCCTTATCAATACACCTATACTTTTATTTGGTCAATGATCCAATAGTCATAATGATTCTTCTACACATACTTAGGGGTCTTAGGGATCCTTTCTAGAGATTATTCCTCTTCAATATGTACTTCTTTTTCCTTACCTCTATCCTCTTCTTCTTCTCTACAAGATGACGCATTTGATTCATATCCATCTATCAACACTGATCTTTTATGTAAGTCTTCATCCACTTTGACACGTGTACTTTCAACAATCCTTTTTAGCCTCTTTTTGTAGCATCGATAAGCCTTACTCTTTGTAGAGTATCCAAGGAATATTCATTCATCATATCGAGTATCAAACTTTCTTAAGTTTTCTTCATCTCTTTTGATATAGCACTTTCTTTCAAAAAATCTAAAATATTTGACAGTACAAGGTCTTCCATACCACAACTCATAGGTAGTCTTGGAACTGTTTGTCCTTTCTTACACTCTATTAAGTATATACATTGTAGTATGAATTGATTCTCTCCAATAGACATCCAATATGTTTTTTTCCTTCATCATTGTCCTTGCTTCTTCTTGAACAATCCTATTCTTCCTTTACACCACTCCATTCTACTGAGGAGTCCTCAGAGGTAATATATGTCTCTTTATTCCATAATATTCTAAAAAACTATTAAACTAATTAGAGGTGAACTCTCTACATTTATCAAATCTTAAACATTTTATTTTCAAATCCATTTCATTCTTAACCATAGCTTTAAATTTCCTTAACATATAGATAGATCTTCTGACTTTTCTTTGAGAAAAGTTACCCAAGTCATTCTAGAGTAATCATCAATCAACAACATGAAATACCTATCACCTTGAAAAATAATTATTTTTGTATGTCCACAAAGATCTATATGCACCAACTCCAATGATCCTATGATAGAATATTCTTTAACATTGAACCCTTTTCTTGTTTGATTCACAACTTGACATTCCTTGCAAATTGCATTTATAGGCTTTGCAATCTTTGGAAAATCTCTCATAGCTTGAGTAGAGTTGATTCTAACTAGGATATCAAAATTGATGTGAGACATTCTTCTATGTCATAGAAAACATTCATTAATTTGATTCGTAAAGCACATACCGTTAGCACCCTTAGGATGATAAACATTTCCATTTATCCTTCTTCTTGCAACAACCAAAGTTCTAGAGGATTTTCCAATCTCACAACCACCATCCTGAAACAAAATATTATATCCTTTTCTACACATTTTTCCTACACTTAGAAGATTATGTCAGATCCCCTTAACATAAAGAACATCATATGTATTATTCTTGCCATAAAAAATGATTGAACCTTTTCCACATATCTTAGTAGAATGTATCATCACCAAGCTTAATAAGTCCACCTTAAAACTTTTCAATTTTAACAAACTTAAGTTCTTATCACTTGTCATGTGATTTGAGCATTCAGTGTCAAAAATATTATAGTTTTTGTCTTCTCTAGCATGAAAATCAATCACCATTGTTCCATTATGACCTATTTCTAGAGAAACTTCCTTCATACATCTCTCAAAAATAGAAAAATTAGTTCCAACATTTAGATCCATGAACAAGCATTCATCATTTTCATCATCTAGGTAATCAAATTCATCATCAGGTATACTGACATCTTTTTTAACATAATAACTTCTCTTAATTGATTTACTTTTATTCTCCTTAAATCTATCATTTTAAGCTTTAATTAGACATCTTGAAGCATAATGACCTATCTTTCCATGATTGAAACATTTGAAAAGGAGATTACCTTTGTATTTTCTAATGCCCTTTTTCAATCTCCTCACAAATTTTTCTTCTAGCTCATCAAACTCATTTGGATCAAGTTCCTCATTCTTATTTGCTTTGGAAACTTTGAAAGTGGTCTATTTTCTTGAGTCACTAGGACTACACACTCTCAATTCAAAATTATTTAAAGAACCAAACAATTGATCTCTCTATAATAATGATCTAAATTTTGAGCTTCTTCAATAGCAAAAACCTTATTACTATAAGATTTAGGAAGAGTTCTTAATACCCTATTTACCACGTCATCTTCTTTAAGTTTTCCACCAAAGCCTTTGGTGGAATTGACAACTTCATCCACTTTATGCATGTAACCTATAATATCTTTTTCTTTGTCATCCTTAGGGCTTCAAATTTAGTCTTTAGATTTTGCATCTTTGCTTGCTTGACCTTATCATCTCCTTCATAGACACTTTCTAGCTTCTTCTAGATCTCACTAGAAGAATTATAGCTCATAACCTTTACCAGTTCTGAATTAGAAATACCACTCAAAAGAGAATAACTTTCTTTGGAATTTTTCTCATATGCCTTGATCTCATCATCAGTGCTCAGACCATTTGTAGGCATTATATATCTAGTTTCAATAGACTTCCAAACTTCGAACCCTAGAGAAATAAGGAAATCTTCCATCCTGGTCTTTTAGAATGCATAATCAAATCCATCAAACAAAGATCCCCCTTCTTGTGTTACATCCCAAATGTACATCAATCTATTAATATTTCTTCTAAGGAAGTTTGATCTAATACCAATTGTTGAATGCACAAGACAACTGAGAGGGGGAGGTGAATCAATTGTACATTAAAACATCAAAACCCTCATTAACATTCAAATCTCCACTAATCCTTAAACCCTTAATAACCCTTAAACCCTTATCATGCATTAGTAGAATACAAACATAAGAAACAATGAGAAAGATAGAAGGGCTCACTGCCAATTGCTCACTACCAGAATAGAAAGAAGAAGATAGAAAATTATTACAGTGATAAATCCATATTAGAGCAATAAAAAAGTTCCAGCGCTGCTTGACCAAAAAAATTGCACTCTCTCTATAAAATATAGACACCTTCTTCTCACTGCTTCTAGTAGTCTTAGTCGTTAAAGCTCATACTACACTTCACACCTTCGCACTTCACATCATAATTCACACCAAAAACACTTCACACTCACATTATTCATTAGCTCAACACATATATATATACCGTCTTCAACCTTGAAAATAATCTACAAGGTCGGCTATGCACCTCAAACATGTAAATTCAAATTAGGTTGGAACCAAAAAATTCCCACGATGAAGATGAATGAAGGAAAACCACAACACACCTTAACTCAGACCTAAATCCATACATTCATACCTCACTATGCTTCCACAAACACTGAAGCATATCTACAATTAGTGTAAACACCCAAGGTTAGCCAAACCTATGTTGAAACCATTAAACATTTAAGTACACACTTCACCAAATCCAAAGAAAACTTGTAAATCACACAAAATGCTTTAAAAAAATTTGGAATATTCCACTAATACCCTAAATTCCAACAAATCCTTCACAAAATTGTACACCTAATGAACATACTCGTTTTGTATAACTAGTTAACCTTCCACACACTGCAACACATGAATCCAACCTTGTGGAGAACCAAACTTCAAACAACTCATACTAAAGATAGATATGAACAATATAAGCACACTTCCAGATCCACAAAAACTAGAAACAAAAATGTAGAGAAATGTGGAGCAAAACCATTTCTCCCAAACAACACTACAACACAGTTCACACACTAGTGAACACAACTTTTCCTGTTGAATGATCCAAAACCTAAAACTTTGGATATAACACATCTAAAAACCTCTAACCAACATATCTAAACTACACAAGAAGATGTTCAACCATGAAGAAATGTGAAGTAAAGAACTGAACACAACTCTGCCACACTGACCACTCTTTACCACATTATTTCCTCTTTTATTCAATTTTCTCAAAAGCACCTTGAAACCAAGCAACACAAACACTATCTTAACATTTTCAACACCAAACCAACTATAATAAATAAACTCAACCATACTAATGGTTGAACATCCACAAACATATGCTCATCAAAGAAACACCAAAGGTTGACATCAGTGAGATTACTAATGACAACATAACGTAACTAATCAAAGCATCTCTATTGGTTGGTGTCAATGTAATAAAAAATATTTGTTGAAATCAATGATAACCCATACTTCCAACACCATGGAGGTAACTTCTATTGGCAGGTAAAACCCTTTTATCAATTATTCAAATTATTTCACTAGAAAGGTTTGGGCTTATATGTTGAAATGAAAATATGAAGTTTTTAGAATGTTTAAAAAATTTAAATAACTTATAGAAAATCAAATTGGAAAGAAAATTAAGTGTTTGAAAGTAGATAATGGTATTTCTTTATAGAGTTTTATCAGTTTTGTGAAGAAAATGACATTAAAAGGATTGAAATTGTTCCTTTTATACCTCAAGAGAACAGTGCGGCTAAGAGAATGAATACGACTATTTTGGAGAGAGCAGAAAGCATTCTCTCGAATGTTGGTTTGGGAAAATTATTTTGGGTAGAGGTTGTCAACACAACATTATATTTAATTAATCAGATTTCATCTTCTCGATTGGATTTTGAAACTCTTAGGGAGGAGTGGGTGGAGAAAATAATTTCTTACAATCATATTTGAGTGTGTTTGGGTGTGAATCATATATTCACATTCCACAAGAGAAAACAATAAAGCTAGATGCAAAGTCAAAAAGGTTTTTTTTTTCAGATATGGAGATGAATAATATACTTATCGGTTCTTTGATCCTACCTCCAAACAAGTCACATGTAGCAGAGATGTGATATTTAATGAAAAAATATTGCCTAGTCTACAAGAATAGGGGACATATTTAAAAGAGATTGTGCCATTAAATTTCATCTTAGATTATAGTTCTAGCTTGCATTATCCATAAGATATATCACATGGCACATTATAGCCCAACTCTCATATGTTGCAACCAAACATTATTTCCCTTCCATGGTGTGATAAAGGGTGTGCACCATCCCTAAATGATCTCCTTACCTCAATGCAAGAGTTTACCCTCTCACATATTCCTCAGTAAGGAAATTAACAGGTGTCTCTTCCTCAAGTTTGTAGACCTACTAGGGAGCATATACCTCCATATAAATACAATTATTTTATTCAACATTTTCTAACTTCAAATGGAGGAGAACCTATTATGGTTAGAGAAGTATTCCAAGATAAAGTTAGTTAAAAATGGATGGAAGCTATGCAAGATGAGATGGGTTCCTTGATGGCTAACCACACATAGGATTTGGCCCCTCTTCCACCTCACTAAAAAACTTTAAGAAATAGGTTGGTATATAGATTGAAGGAAGAAGATGGTGGTAGGAAGAGGTATAGGTCTAGATTGATGGTGAAAGGTTATGATTAGTAGAAGGGTGTAGATTTCTAAAAACAAATCACCAATAGTGAAAATGACTTCTATTTAGGTAGTGCTAGGATTACTTGTTGTGTGTGAACTTGAATTGGAGAAACTTGATGTCAAGATAACATTTCTCCATGGTCATTTGGATGAGGAGTTATATATGCAGCAACCTAAAGGCTACAAAAAAAGAGGTAATGAGGATCTAGTTTGTAAATTAAATCATAGTTTGTATGGGCTGAAGCAAGCACCTCAACTTGATGTTGTTTAAAATTTGACCTTTTCATGGCTGAGTAAAATTTCACTAGATGTGAAACTGATCCTTGTGTATTTTTTTATTTTTTTTAAATGGTGATTTTTTTCTATTGTTATATGTTGATGATATGCCAGTGATTGGAATTGGCATGGAAATTGTTAGCAATTTGAAGTAACAATTGGATAACAATTTTTTTATGAAGGATTTAGGGGCTACCAAGAATTTTTTTAGAATGAATATCATAAGGGATAAGTAGAGATAGTCACAAGGAAAATATACTAAAAATATTTTGGATAGATTTGGCATGAAGAATGTGAAGCATGTTACCACACCTCTTGTTGATCATTTCAAGCTTTAGCTCAAATGTGTCTTAAGACAAAATAAGAAAATGATCGTATGCAATGAGTTCCTTATTCCTCTAATATTGGGAGTCTCGTGTATGAAATTTCCCACACAAGACTCAAAATTGCACATGCAGTGGGAGTAGTCAGTAGGTACATGAGCAATCTAGGTTAAAATCATTGGCAAGTTGTAAAATAGATTTTGAGATATTTGAATGGAACTTTCGATCATGTTTTAAGATTTAGAGAAAAATATGCACAGTTGCAAGGTTTTGTTGACTCTAACATGGCTAGTGACTTGGATAAATGGTGATCAACCACTGCATATGTATTCACTTTTGCAAGTAAAGTGGTCAATTGGGTTTCTAGATTGCAAAAATTTGTAGCTCTTTCCACCATGAAAGAAGAATACATTTCTCTCATTGAAGGATCTAAGGATATGCTCTAGTTGCAAAAGTTGTTAGTTTAGTTGGGAATAAAAAAAAAGTTATTCACTTTGTATAGTGACAATGACAACACTATATATCGGGTAAAAAGTCCAACATTTCATAATCAAACAAAGCACAATTAGATTCGATATCATTTTATCCAAAGTATTCTTGAACACAAGCTAAGCTTGGAGAAAATTCATACCATCAATCCTATTGATGCACTTATGAAGGTTGTTCGAGCTAGAGTTCTATAGAGCTTCTCTTGGTTTGGTGAAATTGTGAAAAAAATCCTCAAAAGGTGGGTGACATCTCCAAGCTAAAGCATGGTTTGGACTTCAAGTGGGATATTTTTGTGTATGTGAATTCCAAAAAACTCTCCCCCTTCACATTCCATGCCACTTTAGTTTTTGGATTCCCCAAATCACTTCTATATATTCGGGACTGTTAATTGTAATATGCAATAAATGAAGAACTTGTATTTATTGATTTTTTAAAATAAAAATATTGTACTTGCCTTTCCCATTGATCTAGCCATATTAGAAAACCATTTATTTTTGTGTCATTTATTGTATTATTCTCTATTTTTATTTTTATTTTGTGATGTTCAATTCATTTTAAATTGCCCAATTATTTAACTCTTCTAATTTTCCCCTGTAGTGTAGGAAAATGTAATCCTTTACATTTTCACACTATGCATATCCTTAATTAATTAGACTTAATTAAGCTTCAAATTACCTAAATTATGCATTAATAAGCCTTATTATTCCCATTTTTCAAAAGGGATATCGACATTAAACAAATGATAACATTATTTTAAACACCTTGGAAATTGTGTGTCCTAGATTTAGGTCTCATAACCCATTCGCCCAAGGGTGAGTAGGTCCTCCTTAACTTCCAAGACCCAATTTTTAATATATTTTTAGCGGAATTTTAATGGTTCAAATTCAAGTTCCAAATTTTGGCTTATGGAATATATTTTTTGGGAAATTAGATAAACACCTATAAATGCATAATTATTTTATCAATTCAAACCTAGAAGAAACAAAACACTTTATGCAAGAATTCCTAGAGAAAATATTATTGTCAAGAGCATTGAAGAGAAGATTTATCAAGCATCTACAATACTAATCAAGATCATATCATCATTTCAAGATTTGTGTATGTTCATTTTATGTTTTGGAGCTAACATTATGATTTAGGTTTCAACCATTCAAGCATCAAATCAAGCAATCATTCAAGACAATTAATATCTGATCCTTAGAGATATGTGTTAGACTTCGGTCCTCTAAGGGAAGCTATTAAGGGTTTGGTGAGTTGTGACATAGAATTGTTCATTCATCAAATTCCTTTCATTTATCATTATTTCAAGGTTTGATTACCAAAGTGGGGTTTGACCAAGGCAAACCCCTATTCACCCAAAAATTAAAAAAACTTCCCTCTCTTTGTGTTTGCAGATTTGCAGGTGAAGAAGGACTAAAATTGGACCAAAAGAGTAATTTTGCAAAGTTATCAAAGTTGTCAAGCCACGAAAACTCACCTACAGAATATACTTCCAAATTTCTGATGGTGGAATCTGGAGAAATTAGAAGCCTGTACTTGGGATCAAAGGACTATGAAATTAAATTTTGGACCCCTATACAGAGACCTATTCTCCCTAGGGTAATTTTTTCCTTGCAGGACACTCAGCACCCACCTCTTGGGCCTAGTACATGTCATTCTACCCTTCTCATATTTTCCTAAAAGTCATTGTTTTTGTTTGTTCTATCCTTAATTTTTGCATTTCAAGTTTTTACTTCACATAATTGAGCTCATTAAGTATTTTATTTTTATCTCCCAAAAATGCATTTCAGTCATTTCTATCATTAGGAAATAGCAAATCCCCATCCCCATAGAGTTGACTCACCTCAAGGTTGAAATTAAATTATATCCCTAGGAGATCTCGTTTTCTAATGAAACTAGGAAGAGTGAGGGTGTCTTAGATCATAATTTCATTTTATTGAACCTACCTCACACCTATTCCATTTTATTATGTTTCACTTTGGTGAACCCAACATTCTTACACTATAAGCTTTCTAATTTGGTAGTCTTTCAAAACCCTAAATCTAGGATTTGTATTAGTTTACATTGCATCTCATTTAGGGTTTCACAATTGCATTAGCTTGCATTGAATTTAGGGTTTTAAAATTGCATTTTGCATCCTTTAAAATCTCAAAAATCCAAAACATTTTATACATATTACATTGATTTTGCATAGTAGTCTACATATTAGTACTTTTTAATAATTTACATCAAAAAATTGAAAAGAAAATTCATCTAGAAATTTTTCATTTTGCTTGATGTTTGTCATCAACTTACACTTGTAATTCATCATAAATTTCTAGAAATCTCTAACTGAAAGTATATGTTTGTGACCTCAAACAAAAACCCTAAACTTTAACTTAGAAACTAATGACTTAATTTTTCAAACCCTTGTGCAAGGACCCATTTTCCCTAGGGAAAATATGTCCTTATACTTGAGTCATTTTCCAAATTTTTGGGCATAAATTTGTCTCTGCTTTCTTTATTTCTACCTATTGGTAGATCTCAATTTTAGTTTCTAGAAATGCAGTTTTTTGAAATTATTTTCATTCAAGTTGTATACATGAAAATAATCCTAATTGGCATTATCCATCTAAATCCTACTTAATTAACATCAAATTATTTTGTTAATCAAATAAAGCAATTTATTCGATTAATTCGCTAATGTGCATCATATTTGATTAAATAAATTAATTTATTTAATTAAATTCCTAAAAGTCCTCTCATCTGATTTAATAAATCAAATGTAAAATCCCCTAATTCCTTCAAGTTAATTAATCTGAATGAATTAACCTCTAACCATCATTAACCATCATCTAGCTTTTGACTCAACCTAGGTCAAACCTAAACCCCTGACAAACCCACCCACTTGCACATGAAAATCAATTCTTATAATTAGCGAATTATCTTTTTTTCCCTCACAAAGGAATATTCTAAGGGAATATTCCTTCATTAACTCCATTTATTTGGCTTTCTTTCTAAAACAATTTCCCTCCAAAACATCTCAACCATATTCATTTAATGTCTCTTACACATGCATTAATCTCTCTTACATCTCTCAAATCCTCAACCACATGCATTAACTATGCAAATTATCCAAAATGTGCTTCAACTTCACCCATTAGGATTGAGACAAGTTTCCCAATCTCATTGGCTCTCCTGTAGTCCCACATCCCTCCCATCTCTCCATTCTTCAAACTTTCAACCTATAAATAGAAGCCACAATCATCCACAATCTTAGCATTCTCGCTATAGTCATATTCATCTCCATCACTTGCATCTTTGCGTCTTCTATTTGATGTTGTAGTTATGTTGTTGATATCTAGTTGTCGTTGATGTCAACACTATTAGTATTATTGTATTGAACGTTGTATATGTCAAGGATATTGAGAAAATGGTTAAAGGAATAGTTCTAGGTTGCCAATGGAATAGTGAAGGTCATGAAGGTGTCTTGTTCTATACGTTGAAGATCAGTTGTTGTGGACTAAAGGGTTTATTGCTAAGAGTATCTAGTTCATCTATCGGAAGTTTCAGAGGTCTGCGTGAAGATTTGATCGTGCTATGAATAGTTGTGTTCTGACAGTATTTTTGTGGGTTAAGTAAGTGTTCCTAATTGAATTTTATGTGTTTCTAATAATTTATGTTGCTTTGGATATTTCTCTATTAGTTCTTGTTGTTTGTGGATTCCTCTAGATCATTCTCTATCCTTTTACGTTCACATTGATCGGTGTGCTCATGGTCGAAGATTTTTCTTCGTATGTTCGAGTTTTCATGTTCTTGGATGACATGATGGTTGTGGCGTGTTGTGGATCCTTGAAGATTTAATTTTGAATTTTTGTCACACTCGAGGATATTGTTTTAGGTCGCATCATGATATTAGCCGATGGTGTTTGATCCACATTGAAAATTTGTTTATAAATTTGGGCCGACATTGAAAATATGTTTTATATTTTGGCTGACAAGGTTGTTAATGTAATTCCATGTTGTGGATATATAAGAGTGATTGTTTAAGAGAAGTTAGTGTGTGCATAAGAGCAAATGTATGCCAGAGAAAGTGCAGATGTGTTAATAGTTTCCTAATCATTCGATTGAAGAGCAGAGTGAGAAGAATTTTGAGCGAAGTGTGAAGAAGGTTTTTTGTGCTTAACTGGAACTATAATCAAGCTTGTGAAGAAGCTTTTTTCTTAGTTCATACCCTACAGATCTAATCCATATTGTTGTGTTTTGTTAGGAAATGAGCCCTATTGTATTTGGGAAGTGAGCTCTAGGTAGTGTGCCTGAGTGCATGTACATTCCCATTATTTTTCTTATACTTTTAATAGGGTAGAATATTGTGGACTAACATCCATAGTGGTTTTTCCCCTAACAAGATTTCCACGTAAAAAATATTGGTGTTCTTTGTACTTCTGATGTGTTTTTCATTCATGGTTTACTGTTCATTCATTAGATCTGAGATTCAGTTAAGTTTGAAAAAGTTAAAATATTCTATGACAACTGATTCACCCCCCTCTTAGTTGTCTGTCCCTTTTTTTCCAACAATTGGTATCAGAGGAGGTTCCTTTGAAGAATTTTAAAACCTTGAGGTGATCCGAGATGGCATCGTACAAGAAGGATAGTCCTATATTCGATGGAACAAACTAATCATTGTGGAAAACTAGGATGGAGTGTCATTTGAGGTGTATTGGTGAACCCTTCTGGATGAAATTAAAAAAAATAGATATGTTATTCCTCATAATGGTCCTTCCACTACTCATGAGATTAAAGAGACTGAGAATAATGTTAGGGATATGGAAGCTTTGTTAAGTGATCTAACAGATTCAGAAATGACAAATGTGATAGATCTGAGATAGCTCATGAGATGTGGAAAAAGATGGAAACTTTGTATGAAGGAGATGTACATGTGAAGATGGCTAAGCTATAGAGTTTGAAAGGAAAGTATGAAAATTTGAAGATGGGTGAAGATGAAAATATTTCTTATTTTATGCAAAGAGTAAATGAAATAGTGATGGGTATTAGATGTGCCAGTGGTACCCTAAAAGAGGAAGAAATTATGGATAAAGTGCTCATATCATTGCTTCTCTCCTAAAAAGAAAAGGCTCATGCTATTGAAGAAACCAGATCATTGACGAATGTGACAAGGGATACATTGATTGGTAAACTTGTTTCCTTTGAGTTGAGCGAATTTGGTGAATCTATTCCCAAGACTGAAACTGCATTTAAGGCTACTATATCTAGAAGAAACAAGCAAAGATATGATTTGGGAGAGAGTTCTAGAAATAAATTCAAGTATGAGGAAGAAATGAAACAAATTGAAGATGAAGAAAGAGAGGTAGAAGAGTTGGAAGCACTAATTATGAAGAAAGAAGGTAGAGGACAAGGTAAGTATAAAGGAAAGTTATCTTTCAGATGTTTTTCTTGCAGTAAAATAGGTCATTTTGCATCAAGGTGTCCTAAAGCAGTTCCTAGATCTAAGCCTTACAAATCTAGATTCCAAAATAAATGTTACTATGCTAAAGAATGTGTGACTGATGAAGAATCTGATAAAGAAAATGGCAATGAAGATGATTGGGTTTTCATTGCTATCAAGGAAAATAGTCTAGTGGCTACTGAATCTGCTAAAGTTGAGAAATATCTTGCAACCCGAATTGAAGAAAAGGATGAGTGGGTCATTGACAGAGGATCCTCACACCAAATGACTGGTGAAAAAATAAAATTTGTAAATCTAGAGAAGTATGACGATGGGATTGTAAGATTTGGAGATAACAATGCTTGTGTGATTTTTTGCAGAGAATCTATTTGTCTTGGTGGTAAGCATAACACTGATGATGTTCTTTATGTTGAAGGCTTGAAGCACAACCTATTGAGTGTTGGATAAATGGTGGACAAGGGTTATGATCTTCAATTCAAAGATGGAAGATGTAGGATAAATGGAAGTTATGGAAATATAATTGCTTAGGTAAATAGACAAAAGGTAATGTTTTTCACCTGAATGGTGCCAGTGAAAGTTGTTTAATTGCTCAAGTAGATGAAAGTTGGTTATGGCATAGAATATTGTGTCATGTGAATTTTGATAACATTTTCAAAGTAAGTTCCACTCAAGCAGTAAGAGATCTACCTAAGCTAGTGAAGCCTTCTAACACAATTTGCAAGGAGTGTCAGATAGGAAAACAAACTAGAGTCTCTTTTTAGAGCAAACAGCGTCATTCAAATGGATTATTGGAGCTCGTGCATAATGATCTATGTGGACCTTCTAGATTTAGAAGTCTCCATGGTGAAAGGTACTTTATGTTGCTTATTGATGATTATTCTAGAATGATATGGGTTGCTTTCTTAAGAGAAAAATGTGAAGCATTAGAGAAGTTCAAAAGTTTCAAGGCTATGGCAGAAAATGAAAAAGGTCTGAAAATAAAATGCTTAAGGTTATACAGAGGTGGTGAGTTCACCTCCAAGGAGTTTAATTCTTTATGTGAAGAGCATGGAATCATAAGACAATTATCTGCTCCCCTAACCCCTCAATAGAATGGAGTTGTAGAGAGGAAGAATAGAAAAAATTTGGATGTTGCTAAAACAATGATGATTGAAGGAAATGTGTCCCATATCTACTAGAGTGAAGCTATAAGAACTATTGTGTACACTTTGAAACGGTTAAATGTGAATGGTAACTCTGGTAAGACTCCTTTTGAACTATGGTTTGGTTATAAGCCTATTGTTAAATACTTCAAGATCTTTGGAAGAAAGTGTTACATCAAGAGAGATGATGATATAGGCAATTTTTATGCAAGAAGCGATGAAGGAATATTTCTAGGTTACTCTACTAGAAGAAAGGCCTACCGATGCTATAACAGAAGACTGAGAAAAATGGTTGAGAGTGCAAATGTCAGAGTTGATGGGGATTTTGTTAGATCATCTAGATATTTTGGATATGATTCAAATGAATAGGAAGATAACACAAAAAAAGAGAAGAATGATCAGACACATAATCAAATTCAAATTGTGCCATATGTTCTGATAAGACAACTTCAATTTGTTCTAGTAAATCAAGATAGTTAGCAAGAAGAGATAAGTGCAAGTACAGAAGAAAGAACAGGAGAATCAAAAGTTTGAGAGAATCCTAAAACTCTGAGGTATGTAAAGCTAAATCACTCTGAAAATAAAATTATAGGAGACAAGAACAAAGATGTGCAAACTACAAGAAAGAATGCAGAAGAGTATTGCATCATTTCCAAGATTGAGCCTAAGATGTTAATGAAGCTTGCAATGATGAACATTGGATGGAAGCTATGAAGGAAGAACTAGTGTAGATAAAAAAGAATGATACATGGATACTTGTTCCTAGACCTAAAGATAAAAATGTGATTGGTACTAATGGGTCTTTTGGAATAAGCTGAATGAACAAGGTGAAGTGGTCCAGAATAAAGACAGAGTAGTATGTTTAAAGGGTATTCACAAATGGAAGGTATTGATTTTGAAGAAACCTTTTCCCCTATTGCCAGAATTGAAGCTATAAGGTTATTTCTTGCTTATGCTACATATAAGAACTATAAAGTCTATCAAATGGATGTGAAGTCAGCTTTTTTGAATGGTGAGCTAGAAGAAGTATATATTGAACAGTCGGATGGATTTCAACTGACTGATAAGGAAAACATGGTTTTTCAATTGAAGAAAGCTTTATATGGACTCAAGCAAGCCCCCAGAGCCTGGTATGGTAGACTAGACAAATATTTACTGAAGCTTGGATTCAATAAAGGTACTATTGACAACAA
Organism: Sequoia sempervirens; assembly: GCA_007258455.2. Classification (NCBI taxonomy): domain Eukaryota; kingdom Viridiplantae; phylum Streptophyta; class Pinopsida; order Cupressales; family Cupressaceae; genus Sequoia; species Sequoia sempervirens. The sequence continues at coordinate 162,056,163 of VDFB02000013.1, read as the reverse complement.
CTTGTATTTCAAATTGGATCATGACAAAGAGATAATTATTGAGGTCTTTTTTGATGACATTATTTTTGGAGGAGATGACAATCTATGTATGAAGTTTGCTGATGAAATGAAGAGTGAATTTGAAATGAGAATGATTGGAGAGATGAAGTTCTTTCTGGGATTGCAAGTTACTCAGTTAGACAAGGGGATCTTCATATCTCAGGACCCAAATATGTGAGAGAGTTGTTGAAGAAGTTTGGCATGGATGACTCAAAACCTGTTGGTACTCCCATGGTAACTAGATGTAATTTGACACAGAATGATGATTCTCCTAAGGCAAATCAAACAAGATATAGGTCAATGATTGGTGGATTGCTCTATTTAACTTAGACTAGACTAGACATTATGAATGTTGTATGTATGGTTGCTAGATTTCAAGTTGATCCAAAAGAGTCTCATATGACTACTATAAAGAGAATCTTCAGGTATCTAAAAGGAATAGTTGATTTTGGGCTTTGGTATCTTAAGGATGATTATGTTACTTTGAATGCATATACTAATGTAGATTGGGTAGGAGATGTAGATAACAGGAAGATTACTAGTGGTGGTGCCTTCTTCCTAGGGAAGAAGCTGGTGTCTTGGTTGAGAAAAAAGCATAATTTCATTTCTCTATCTACTGTTGAGGCAAAGTATTTTGCTGCTGCAAATAACTGTACTCAAGTGATGTGGATGAAATAGATGTTGAAAGATATCAAAGAAATATATGATGAACCTATTTCCATATACTATCACAACTCAAGTGCAATTAACATATCAAATAATCTGGTGCTACACTCTAAAACCAAGCATATATCAATCAAGTTTCACTTCTTGAGGGAAAAAGTGAGTGAGAAAGAAGTCAGACTGGAGTATGTGCCTACAAAAGAACAAGTTGTAGATATTTTCACTAAGCCATTGCCAAAGGATACTTTTGAGTATCTCAGAGGGATGCTAGGGGTGATTACCCCTCCTAATAACTAAAGATGCATTTACTTGCATCAATCTATGTGCTTCATATATATTTCCTAATCCAGATTGATGTTTGTGTGGCTGCTACTCAGGGGGAGTAGTTAGATGTGCAAATATGTGGTTCAGAGCTTGTATGTGGGAAGATAATGCTTATCTTTGCCATTGATGTAAAAGGGGGAGAAGATTTATGTGAAAAATTGTTACTTATCTGGAGTGAAGATTCTTGTGGGGAGAAGTTCATGCTAAAGAGGTTAAGGAAGAAGATTTAGAATCTAAAGGGGAGTAAGTGCTAATTGAGAGGTTGAGTTGATGGTGTTTTTCACATCATGTGTTTCCATCAATGCCAAAGGGGGAGATTGTTGGATGTTGTGGTTGTGTTGTTGATATGTGGTTATCATTGATGTCAACACTATTTGCATTATTGTATTGAAGGTTGTATATGTCGAGGATATTGAGAAAATTGCTAAAGGAAGAGTTCCAGGTTGCCAGTGGAACAGTGAAGGTCATGAAGGCATCTTGTTATGTACATTTTAGATCAGTTGTTGTGGACTAAAGGGTTTATTGCTGAGAGTATCTAGTTCATCTACCAAAAGTTTCAGAGGTCTGCATGAAGATTTGATCGTGCTATGAATAGTTATGTTCTGACAGTATTTCTATGGGTTATGTTAGTGTTCCTAATTGAATTTTATGTGTTTCTGATAATTTTTCTTGCTTTGGATATTTCTCTATTAGTTCTTGTTGTTTTTGGATTCCTCTAGACCATTCTCTATCCTTTTTGTACGTCTGTGTTGATCGATTTGCTCATGGTCAAATATTTTTCCATGTATGTTCGGGTTTTCATGTTCTTAGCCGACATGATGGTTGTGGCATGTGGTAGATCCTTAAAGATTTAATTTTGAATGTTTGGTGCACTCGAGGATATTGTTTTGGGTTGCATCATGATATTGGCCGATGATGTTTGATCCACATTGAAAATTTGTTTGTAAATTTGGGCCAATAGTGAAAATATGTTTTATATTTTGGTCGACAAGGTTGTTGATGTAATTCCATGTTGCGGATATATAAGAGCGATTGTTTGAGAAAAGTTAGTGTGTGCATACAAGTGAATGCATGCCAAAGAAAGTGCAAATGTGTGAATAGTTTCCTAATCATTAGATTGCAGACCAGAGTGAGAAGAAGTTTGAGCGAAGTGTTAAGAAGGTTTTTTGTGCTTAACTGGAACTGTAATCAGGTTTGTGAAGAAGCCATTTTCTCACTTCATACCCTGTGGATCTAATCCGTATTGTTGTGGATTGTTGGGTATTGAGTCCTCTTGTATTTGAGCAGTGAGCTCTAGGTAGTGTGCTTGAATGCATGTGCATTCCCATTATTTTTCTTATACTTTTAATAGGGTATAATATTGTGGACTAACATCCACCGTGGTTTTTCCCCTTACAAGGTTTCCACATAAAAAATCTTGTTTTTCTCTATGCTTCTAATGTGTTGTTTGTTCATGATTTACTATTAATTCATCAGATCTGAGATTAAGTTAAGTTTGAAAAAGTTTAAATATTATGTGACAATTGATTCACCCCCCCTCTTAGTTGTATGTCCTTGTTTTGCCAACATCTTCATTTTGGAAATTTTATCAAGAGGGTGGGAAAGGGAATCCTTTTCACATCAAAGGAACACCACTCCCACTATGGGATAGGTTTGCACATGCTTATATATTCTTGAATTTATTTACTTTGATTAGGTTATTTTCTTGTTTAGCATATGCACCATGTTTAGATATCTCATAGGATCATTTTATTTGCTTTTTTTAAACTAACTCATGCTAATGTTATGTTAAGGTTTAAGCATTTTTCATATTTGTGCTTAAATTTGGTTCCCACTATGGGGCAGGAATATAGAGTCTTTATTTTTTTTCACCTCTATTTTATGCAGTAGATAGAAATACGAAGTCTTTTTTTTATGTCTACTTTATGGGTATGTGCAGGATCATGATGGGCCAAAAAGTGGCAATATTATGGGTATTTGTAGGTACATATGGCTGACGACTTTTTTTTACCCAAAATTGATGAAACAAAAAGGGTTTTTAGAGGAGATTCTCAACTTTCCACCAATATAAATTATGCTTTAATTTGAATTTAATAAATAATTATTATTTATTTTCTATTAGAATTATGAATAAAGTCTTGATCGATAGCTTGATTGAAAAACATCTATAACTTTCAAACGGTATCACATTTTTTGAATCTGAAACATGCATCACATTCTATGTTTCACATAAGTTATAGGATTAAAAAAAAAAAATCATGAAGTTTTGACCAAGTTAAGGTGGTCAGACATACGAGTTTTTTATATTTTTTAAAAGTTGTAATAAAAAATTCATAATTAATTATTTAATTGGAAAAAAATTACAAAAAAATATGCATCATATCCCTACATGAGTCCTCTACTTGTATATAAAATATTATCATTTTATTATGGTTAGGGTGGTCAGACAGACACCTACTTCTTCTTTTTCTGAAATTTAAGTACTCTTGCATTGAAATTTCAAATTTTCACCAAATAGATTTTATTTATTTTAAATAAACATAGTAGTTTAGAAACTACATTCAATTTCTACAGATTCTATTCTTACATATTTTTGAAATAATATAGATAACTTATTCAAATTTTTACGTCAAGTTGCCTAACACTGATTTTTCTGAATCTTTTGCCACTTAAGGGCCTGTTTTTTCCATGATGATCCTGCACATACCCTAATATCGATTCATGTGTGAGTTTTTGTTTCTATGTGCTTTCTGTATGCAATCTCCTACTATTTATTTTCTTTGTCCGATTATATTTCAGCAATTTTTAGTTGTCGATTTCTTTAAATTTATAGAGGTCACAACTGTAGTGTTTTTAGCTTCTAAATATAGAGATCTCTTGTGAATAGTCATTATTTAACCAGATGTTTTTAGTGTGTTTTGCATTACTCACTAAATAAAACCAGTCAAGTCAAAATGAAACTGATATACAAATTAGATAAATAGCCTTGCATTTTTTTCTTTATTAGCAAAGGCTATAATGTCACCAGTCCATTTTCATGTCATGGTCTTGTAGTCTATGAGATCACCTCTCTTTTAGGCATTTTTTCAAATAGTGCATGTTCCTTGTCTATGCTTACACATTTTGCATACATGTCTACGAGCACACTTGCTACTGTAACATTTGAAAAATATTCCTCTTCATTCTTGCTTTGATGGATGTCCATACCATGTTCTAAGGATTTTGTTTGGCATGGGCAACAAGGATGTTGGCAAAGGTTTGAGAATTTGGCTTTATCCCTGCTAATAGCATTTTCTTAAAAAGTTTCTAGAGACTTTTCAATAGATCCATTTTGTGCTTATCTGGTGGTCATTGCTTTCCATGAGACTACACCACTTTAAGGCATACTGTCAAATAGATCTCGTGCTTTCCATTTTGTTCATACCTTGCAATCATTTCATTCCATGAGATCACATTTTGGAGAAGCATTTTGTCAAATAGTTCACGCGTCTTTTCTATGCTTGCATTTGACATACATTGTCCTTGTAAATTTTGCACATAGTGCTTCAATAGTGGTGTTGTTTTTTCACTTTGTTGACAAGGCCAGTCATAAATTCTCCAGTGCTTTTCATAAGGACTTTTAAATAAGATGATGATGGATGGTTCCTAGTTATTCTTTGGCTGCACTTGTTTAGCGTTGCGGTTATTGATCAGTGTTAATTGGTATTTTATCAATATAATTTATCTCATATTTTATGATTTCTATGTTAGAATTGGCTTTACACCCACTAATTGCATTAGCTTGAAAGCTTTTGAAATACCATTTATTTTCATTAGCTTGAAAGTTCCTAAATGCCATTTAAACGCCATTTATTAAATTGGATTTTAATTGTTGATTACAAAGGAATCTAATATAAGTTGTAGAAGTCGTCATTCTTTCCCATGGATTGTCATGGCTATATAACCAAGAGCATGTTTTGATGTTGATGAACTTGTTGAATGGTATGTTTCTAAATATTTGGAAGTCAAGAATACCTTGTGAATGGAAGGTAATAATGCCCAATCCTTGGAACAGTGTAGAATGAGGTAGGTAATGATGCTCAATACTTACAATGGTGCAAACCACCTGTCCTTTATGGAGATTGTTGTATTGTCAAACATAATAAATTTTCTTTGTCTATGATGCAATGTGCTTTTTTTATGTTGTTGTCATTAATATTGCTGCTTTTCTCATCAATATCGTTGTTTATCTTATTCATATTGCTATTTCTACAATTAAATATTTTTTTTGCAAATTAGAAATGTCTTTCTATCATTAATATCGTTGTTTCTATTGTTCTTTCTACATTGATTAGTACTCTTATTGGGGAGATCTTTCTACGTCAACATCTTTATATGTCGAGATCTTGTCTACAGTGATATCTTTATGTATAATTTGTCTTTTTGTGCATCCATAAACAACCACTAGTTGTGGATAAGGGATCCATAAATTCATAGGTTAATGCATTCATAAAATGCATGCTAGTTGGAAGATCATAGATCTTGTTAAAATTCCATACTAATATTTTCCTTTCTAATTGTAAAATCATACAATCAAAATTAATAATTACAGATCCATTTATTGATGCTTCATTTATTATAATAATCATCCAAAATCATTAGTCTTTCCATTTGAAATCATTCCATTGTTTGAAGTTAATGCTTAAGACGATTTTAATTAAATAACTTGATCCTCACATGATTGTCTTTTTTATCTTGCAGAGGGATTTTGTTTGCACAAGGAACTTGCAAAATTGAAGTGTAGGAAACAATCTTTGGAGAATTTGAGTTGAAAGAGGGCCTTGAATTTGAACTTGAAAAAAAAAAAATTAAATGCTTATTGTAATAACCTAGGGCTTTCATTATTACTTTTATTTTCTGTTTTAGGACAACTCACTTCAGTTTTGGGTTTAAAATTAACCATTGATTTGATCTCTTCAATTTGGTTACAATTGAAGTTAGAAACTTATTAGACTTTGATTGTGAGTTAAAATTGAACAAACAACCTCATACTTGGTTTTGGTGTTGTAAAAAGAACTTGTCATTGCTTTGAGGATTTAAAACGAACTTGTGTTTTCTTTTTCTTGTAATATTTTTTGCAACTTGTGTCATTCGAATGTGTATGCACTTCGCTCGCGCTTCACGGTGATTTTGAGAATAAAAGGCATTTTAGTGACATTGGTTGTCTAAAAAATTACCTGCACATTCAAGTTTTAGTTTTAAAATTGAACAAATCATGCTAGTGTGAGAAAGAGACATTATGTGTGCTCCCTCCTTGCGTTTTACACAAACTGGGCAGTCGAACTAAAAGTGTACTCCCTCACTTTTTTAACCTTTAGAGGGGCCTTTCGAAGACCAATTTGAAGGAAAATCCAACCATTTTTTCACTTGGGCCGGTATATAAATGGATAAGACTAAACTGTCAAGTCCTCATGGTATATAGGCCTTAGTCGTACAGTGTCTTTCAAAATGGGGTACTACTATAAAAATTATAAGATCCCCTAGAAGGATTGATTAAAGCCTTTAGTGACTTACTGGATGCTCGCAAGGTGTGATGTCCCCAATTACCCTGACTAAGAACCAATTTGTATAGAAGCCAAAATCCTTACTATTTGTTGGTGCAAGAATGGTCATTTTGAAGCCACCCCACATTTGTACTATTCAAAGTAGAAATAGAATAAATCCTTTTAATCTCTATATTTTAAGGATTTTTAGAATTGGTGGTCCTGAGAAGTGTGTGTCATGGAGGGGAGCTAGTGTCACCAAATCTCTAGTTGTTCACTTTTTCTCAATGTCTAGAGAAATCCAAGTGGGGACCCAACAAATATTTTCTTTTCTATCCCAGGGTTGTGCAATTTGTGAGTTAGTTAAATACTTTTCTTGTATCCAAAACTTTGAAACAAACATTCAACAAAGTCATCAAAACTTCAAACCCTTTTGAAGAAAAAATATCTTTGAAAGAGTCCATATATTACTGCTTGACCCTAGGGATTTTATCCTTAGAGGCTTCTAAATATTTGGGCCCATATCTGGGTTATCCCACAATAATGGGTTACACTTTTTGGCCAAACTTGACATTGAAATCAACATTTTTCACTATATCTTCACTTTCTTACACCTATAGAATCTAAACCATTAAAATTTTGAAGATGGAGCAAACTAATGATTTGTGAGATTTTATGTGTAGATTGTAATTATATTTTAAAAATAAATAAATAAATAAATTGTGAATCATTTTATGTAATTTTTAATAACTTATTTTTTCTACAAAACAACATTTTTAAAAAGTGATGTTTACTTCGACCTGTATAACTTTTTTTTATGGAAAGGATACAATTCTAATTTTTAAAATATAGATTTGTCACCCCAATATCTAGTGCATGGATATTTTTTCATATTTTTTTGTTGCATATATATTTTTTAATTAATTTTCTAAGTTAAATTAATTATAATTTGGACAGAGGTGTACTTCGGTCCACATAACTTTTTTTGTATGCATTTGAATTAACTCATTCCTTTATTTTCACATAATGGACCTTGTGCAATGAAAAGGAGTTGAGACATAGACATTCAGTTTGAAAAGCTAAGAAAGTGTTGATGTGGTAAAAAGAATCCATTAAACAAAGATAAAAGACAATTGAACCCCACACATGTGTTTGTTCAAATGATTTCCCACAAGATCAAAATTCTAAAACCAAAGTCTATCAATCTTCACAAGCGTCTTAGTCCAAGGGATCTCAAGAAACATCAGTCAACACTTTACCAAGTCAGAGATAGATTGCTCTATAACTTTTACAAACATGCTTCAAAGGACAACCAAAATTTGTATTCATTATATTATTGTTAAAATCCAGCTCTCTTCCAACATTTTAAGTATCTCACTTTGTAGGGTTAAAAGTTTCAAGAGTATAGCATGTTCTTCAATACCTAGGTCTTGTAAATAAAAGTCTCTCTAGGTTCATATAGGATCAAATCAACACTTTCATCCATCCCAAACATCAATGAAATCCCATCTCACAAACAACTCTAAGAATCTTGGAAAAATCATTCATGCTACAATTTTGGTAAAATCCTCAAAATCAAAATCACCTTTGTTTGGCTAAGTGTGTGTGGATGAATCCTTCTTCATACACTTAGCTAAATTATCATCCTTGTGGAAAAGTTTATTCCAAGATAACATCTTGGGGTTTATAAGTCCATTATCCAAATCAAATCAAATCAAATCCAAACCAAATCCAAAGGTCCTAAAGTCTAGTATTCCTCCAATGGTCTTAAAATTTTAAACATCCATATCATTCATCCTTCATTTATCTCATCACCATCATTTGATCCTTAAGCATCCTAGATTTTTTTTTTTTACCTAAAGTTTAGACCAACCTAAGGATTTAGAGGTTTACCTCCCATATTCCTAAAAGTTGATCCTTATTTTATGGTCCAGACTAGATCTCAACACAAGAAGATCATGGAACAAAACAAAGAAACATCAACTTCGAGTGATTTGAGTCAAACTGAAACAAAATTCAACCCTAGGATATCCATTGACCTTCCACTTAATCCTCCTCAAATACCTCAAAATCCTCAAGAGGGAGGTTCCCAAGTGGAGGATGTCACCAAAAAAATTCCAAGGAATGACCCAAGACAAAACCATGGAGCTAGTCCAAAATCCTAAAAACCACAAGATTGTCAACACAATGATGAGATTCAATCCTTCACAATACATGTTAGCATTAGCAAAGGAAGGGGCTAAACTCCCTTCTAATTATGATGTGAGAAATATTGTGTAACAACCTCTTGGGACTATGCCACTGGTATCATTCACACCATCCTTCCAAAACATCATTCAACCCATCCCACGACCAACATCATCTCATGCTCCAAGTCAACCCATGATCACCAAGGGGAGTTCATTACTCCAAGCTCTTCAAACACACCCCCCTTGTAAACAACCAAAAATTGGACGCAAACACCATCTTGGATCTACCAAATACCGTCCCTCAAGACCCAAAGCATCCATATGTCCCACTCATTTCCGTGACATTAACAATTCATCCGCCTTCTTTGCATCATCATAATATTCTCTTGATACACAAGTCTCTCTCCCCATTGTATCACAAGGACAAGTAGATCCCTTTTGGAAAGTGGGAACTTTTAATGCATCATCATCACTTTTTCAAGGATACACACCATTAATTTTCCCACCATTTCCCCATCTAACATCAACATCCACACCAATCCTAGGTTTAGGGAAACCCAACTAACATACCAATCCAAAATAATTCAAGTCAAAACAATCCTCCAATTGTGAATCAGGTCAACATACCAAATCCTCTAAGCATGCCACCGATATCACAAAACTAGGTTGTTGGTAGATGGTCAGCACTTCCCTCAGGATTCACGACATGGACTAACCACCTCCTGTGGATCCATTAACTCTGGAAGTTGTATCGGGCATTAATAGGTCAATCTTTTGGTGCAACGACAATTGTGGGCCAACAAGTGGTATCAGATCCAAAGGTGTCGGATACGAATCCCCTCGGGTAACATTGAGGGGGAGTTTATTGGAATATGGTCAGTGCTCCCCTTGAGATTCACAACATGGACTAACCGCCTCCTATGGATCCGTTAACTCTGCTATTTTTATTGGGAATTAATAGGTCAATCTTTTGGTGCAATGGAAATTATGGGCCAACATAGGTGGCATCACTCCAAGAAACCCAATCAATCATCACTCCATCTACAACACCTCAAACTCTCCAAAACGTGGTCTCCCAAGGACCTAACAAATCAACCATACCATCTACCACACAACCTCTTGTCATCACTCAACAAGCACCTCTGCAACCACCTCAACAAAATCTCATCACACCATCCCACACCATTCCAAATCCTCCACCTCCACCAGCAAATCCAAACCTGGAAAATCAATACAGCATCACACTGCAAGCAACTCAACAAGCCTATCAAAAGGTACTCCAACAATTCCAAGCTCAACAAGCCACACAAGCAATGCAACAAGCTACACAACAAGAACAAGCATAGCAAGCCACAAAACAAGCACAATAGGTTGCCCAAGTGCAAGCGCAAGTCTTATTGCAACAGCAACAAGTCACACAAGTTGTGCAAGCAGCACAAGCCACACAAGTTGCACAATCTTCCCAAGCTACACAAGTTTCTCAACAAGCTCAAGCTTAGCCGCAAGCTCAATATCAAGTGCAACAAACTCAAGCACAAGCCTTCTTACAGCAACAAGCTTATCAACAAGCTTTGCAACAATACCAAGCACAACAACAAGCATTGTTGGCACAACAACAACTATAGGCATACCAACAAGTGTTGCTTGCACAACAAAAATTACAGCAACCTCCCACGAACAGGGAAACAATTTCCTTGAACACGAACATGCAAACCATCCCACCCCTCACCCAAATGGTCATACCACCCCAAAACACATTCATCCCACCACCAAATCCACAAAGTGATTTTTTCGTACAAATTAAACTGCTCTCACAACAAGTGCTAGACATACAATCAGGAAAGACAACAAAATCACAAGGGATTTTTTGTCCCTATCCATTTTATAGAAGCATTGTGATGGTTCCCTTCCCACAAGTATTCAAGATACCAAAATTTGACAAATATCGTGGGACTGACAATCCTAAAGATCACATCATGGAATTCCATATACACTGTATGGAAGTTGCATATGATGATTCTTATCTAATGTGACTCTTCCCTTGGAGTTTGGCTATTCTAGCAATAGAATGGTCCTCACACCTTCCCCCTGGAATTAAAAAGTTTCAAGAAATTGTGGACTTACTCATACAAAATTACTCATTTAACATAGGAATGGATATAAGTTTGGAAGAATTGTCTGGCCTAAAACAAGCCAAGGGGGAGACATTCACATCCTCTTACAATGATGGCGATCCAAGGCCAATAGGAGAAAATGGGCTATGCCAAAAGAACAACAAATTGGGACTATCATCTCCAACATTGGCATGACCTTGTCTTTTCATTTGAAAATGTAATGCATAACAACCTATGACCAATTTATTCCCAAGATGCTCAACATAAAAAGAGCCCTTATAGCACAAGGGGGTACACCCACATATCAATACAATCGATCATCAACCAGTTAAAATGAAAAAACTTGCATGTGGGAAAAGAACAAAAATATCACTAACAAGGATGTTGTTGATGCCAAAGTTATTATTAGTGCCTCAAGGAAAAATACGCAACAACAATCATACCAAAAACCACAAGTCAATGCCAAAAATAATGCACAAATCAAACCATCATCACAACAACCCACCAATCAAACTATCAACAATCTAAATGATCAAGGGGGACCACCCCCAAGGAACAGATATTCCCCTAAATGAAAATACACACCACTTGGGGAACCAATTGAATTAGTCATGCAACAGTTGGTACAAGCAAATCTCATCAAAATCCTTGTTTGTGAAACTTACCAAGAGCCTCAAGTTAAACCACCATGGTATAATGAGAAGCACCTTTGTGACTTTCACAAAATAAAGGGACACATGACATCTAGCTGCATGAGACTCAAGAATCTAATCCAAGATCTCATTGATGACAAGACCATAACCATTGAACAACCTGTCGAGAACCAAGATCTTAGAATATACATGAATCTAATTCCCAATCACAATAAAGGAAAAAACAATGGTAAGGGAAAGTATAATAATGTGAACCATATTTATGACCATGTTGTTGCATCCTTGGATGAGTAGGTAAAAGTTGTCAATATCAAAGGACATATAGCCGAGTGTGGAGTCACCACATGTAGTGGAAAAATTACCATTCCAAGACCTTCACAACCATCCAAGGCACCCATTGTAGATCCAAAATCCATCTAGGCTAATGGTTATAATGTCCTAGATCAACTAAAAAAGACCCCCACCCAAATCTCCATCATGGAGTTGCTAAAAATCTCGCCCACACATAGGGAAATCCTAGAAAAGGAATTGGCTACATTCAACATCCCAACAGATCTTGATGCAGACCAAATCCAAGCTATGATCTGACATATCACTACACCACATCTCCTAATAGTCTCTGAGAAGGACTTCCCGACTCAACCATCTCATAACCGCGCACTCCATCTTGAAATCCTAGTCCATAAGAACAAAGTAAAACAGTTCTTGGTGGATGGAGGTGCAGGTTTGAATATTTATACTCTCAAGCTAATAAAGAATATGGTATTCACTGAAGATGTTATTGAAAAAGGTAAGGGTATCACTATTCTGCCTTATGATGATCAGGAAAGGATGTCTCAAGGCACCATTCAACTCCCTATTCAAGTAGGCCCAGTAATCATGGAGACTTATTGCCAAGTCCTTGACCTAGAACTCCCTTATAATATCCTCCTGGGGTGCCCATGGATCCATGGGATGCAAGCTGTCACATCCACTTTTCATCAATGTGTTAAGTTCCCTTATCAAAACCAAGAATTCACAGTCCATGGTGATCCTGAATTGTTCTATTATTGCAAAAATTTGCAGGAAAAGTATTATAATATCCCCCAAGTCCTGAAGAATAATGAGGGACCCACATCTCTGTATATAGACCCATCCACCCTAGCCTCCACTTATGAGACAAAGACACCCTCCATTTTGTACATCCCTAATATTAAGGTGATTATCAAAGATAATGGGTGTGGAGACTATAAAATGAAAAAGAGTTCCTTTGTGATAGGAGGGTTACCTTAGTCTCCTAGATCCCATGGGAAACCACAACCAATCAACACATCTCAGACCTTCAAAGTAGAACCTACCACCTTTAGAAAATGGGGAGACCTAAGTAAAGAGGTGGTAGATGAGAAATATGTATCAAGCTTATTGTATCGAGATGAAAGGCACGTACCTTATCTTCCCATGGAAGATGACAACAAAGGACTATAGTTAATGTATGGATGGGGCTATAACAAAAATGAGAAGCTTGGGAAAAATGACAATAGTCTATTAGAACCAATTATTCCTAAGAAGTGCCTGAAGAATCTTGGCCTTGGATGTACCCCTACGAAGATAACCATTCTTGGCAAAGGTACCCCTGTTAAAAAAGTCAAAGTTCCTCCTTAGTTATCGGTATCCACAGGTCTACCCCTGGACAACTATACCTTTGATATATAACCGATGTGTGTGATGAGGATCCCATTATTGACCTGCCCATGTTATTTGACAATTCTTCCTTCTTCATGATCAAGTTACCATTTCTTTCAAACCGAGTAACCAAACCACTAAAATAAAGATTGTCTACCCCAAATGATAGATTGTGACCAACAAGGACCATCGATCTTAGACACATTCAAAAATGATGAGGCTCTCTCAGAATTCATGGGACTATAGGATACTCTACCATATAGAGGTCATAAAGAAAGGTTTGATATTAAGCTAGACACGCATGCATACTATGGGGAAATGATTGAATATCTTACTCACAAAATAGAAAATATAAGAGTAATATCTAGGTCTCTAAGTGAAAACCACACTGTGGCACTTTTTGACCCAAAAATAGTAAAAAGAAAGGACGTGTCTGATGGTGAAAACCTCTCTCAGGCACCAAAGGATGAGGGATTCAATCTTCCCCTTAGTGTTATTAATCAAGAAAAATCAGCAGTATTAGCAAAAAAGTGCAACTTCGTCAATCTAGGAACTGAGGAAACACCACACATTACTTTCTATGTAGAGTCACTTTTGACCAAGGAACAAGAAATTCTAGCTACATTTTTTAAAGCAAGGAAGTTAAATTTTGCATGGACTTATGCTAACATTCTCGGTCTTGATCCAGAGGTTGTGGTTCATCATCTAGTCATCTATCTAGGGGAAAAATTAGTAAGAAATAAGTCAAGAAAGATGCATATGTAGATCGCATTATTGGTCAAACTTGAAATGTAGAAACTCCTTGATGTTGGCTTCATATGACCAATTGATTATCCAGAATGGGTTTCAAGCCTTGTACCTATTTCTAAGCCCACTAGGGGAATCCATATTTTCACTGACTTTAGGGACTGAAACAAAGCATTCCCTAAGGATGGTTCCCCTATCCCAAATATAGAGATGATTGTAGATATGATGGTAGGACATGAAATGCTATCATTAATGGATGGGTTTTCAAGGTACAATCAGATTATGATAGCCAAGGATGATCAACATAAGATGGCTTTCACCTATCAATGGGGGACTTACTGCTGGAACATGATGTCGTTTGGGTTAAAGAACGTTGGAGTGACATACCAAAGGGTTATGACTTTTATTTTTCATGACATGATCCACACATCTATAGAGGATTATGTAGATGACATATTAGCCAAATCAAGGAACCGTCAGGACCACATAGCAACACTAGGCTCCATCTTTGATAGAATCGAAGAATATAAGGTTAGACTCAACCCTAAGAAGTGTTTCTTTGGTGTTCAATCAAGAAAGCTAATAGAATATATTGTATCAATGAGGGGAATCGAAATAGACCCTACAAAAATCAAAGCAATCCTTGAAATGGAAGCACCACAGACATTGAAGCAGTTAAGGGGTTTGCAAGGAAGGCTCCAATCCATTCATTGATTCATAACATAGTTAGTAGATAAGGCTATCCCATATTCTCATCTACTCCACAAGGGGGTAGCATAAAAGTGGGACAAGAAATGTGATCAGGCATTCAACAAAATCAAATAATACTTGTTGGCACCACCAGTCCTCATGCCACCAATCCAGAACAAACCATTAATACTCTACATATTAGCAATAGTAGCAGCCCTTGGCACTCTTGGTTCAGCATGATGAAACAGGAAAAGAGAGAGCTATTTACTATATTAGTAGAACCATGGTGGGACACGAGTTGAATTACACATTCATTGAAAAGGCTTGTCTAGCAGTAGTGTTTGTTGCACAAAAATTCAGGCACTACATTTTGGCTCATCAAATAAAGCTATCGCCAAAATAGATCCTCTCAACTATCTACTTTCTAAAGCAACACTCATAGGATGAATGGCTAAATGGGTTACGATCTTAATAGAATACGACATTGAGTATGTAGAACGAAAATCCATCAAAGGACAAGTAATTGTAGATCAACTAGCAAAAGCATCTATATATTCAAAGAACCCATTGGTATCAAAGTTCCCTGATGAGTCAATCTTTAATCTAAGTGCAAAAAATCATTGGAAAGTATATTTTGATGGGTCTTACACACAACATGGATCAGGAGTAGGAGTCTTCTTCATCACACAACAAGGATATTGTATACCTAATTCATATAAGCTATCTTTTCCATGCATTAACAATATTTCCGAGTATGAGGCTCTAGTCATAGGACTCTGAATTGTAGTAAAATGGAATATTATGACACTTAAGGTCTATGGGGACTCATAGCTAATCATCAATTAGGTCAATGATGAATACCAGACAAAGGATGACAAGCTTTCCTCGTATAAGAAACTGGTGGAGAGTCTCAAGGAATTCTCCATTGACATCACATTTGAGAAAATACCAAGGGAAAACAATAGAGCAGTTGATGCTATGGCAATAATCAGATCACTACTAGATATCCCATGCAACATCCATAAACATGAATTCTTGTTAGAACAGCTTATTGTACTAGCTTTCGAGGTACCAAATTATGAGTTCCTGTGTGAAATCATTGGTCTCGGTGATCCTTGGTACCATGACATATACACCTACTTGAAAATAAGAGTCCTCCCTAGAAACATTACCCCAAACCTCAAGAGAACCTTTATTAAGAATTCATATCATTTCATTAACTTAGGTGACACCTTGTATCCTAGAAGTATTGAAGGAACCCTTTTATGATTCCTTAACCTCGAGGAAGCTTTGATTGTTTTAACTGCTCAAGGTACATGATGGTATTTTTGGTTCGCATTCTAGTGGTATGACCTTGGCCAAGAAACTGTTGAGGACTGAGTACTACTAGCCTATGATGGAGAAGGAAGCTCAAGCTCACAATTATGTCCAAATATTTTTGCAATTTCAATAGCATGGAGACCTCATCCATGCACTAGCTCAAGAGCTCCAACCGATTATAACACCTTGGCCCTTTTCACAATGGGGGTTTGATCTCATTGGAAAAATCACTCCCACCTCATCTAATGGACACAAGTTCATTATCACCACAACAAAGCACTTTACAAAGTGGTTAGAAGCCATCCCAATGACCTACATCATATGCAAGTAGATCTCCAAATTCATCCTAAACTACCTCATTTTCCGCTACGATGTCCCACAAGCCCTTATCTCAAATAACAGGACACCTTTCAAGAACCAAGATGTTCAAGAGCTATGCCAAAAATTCAATGTCCAACATCACTTCTCCACCCCATACTACCCCCAGGGTAATGGCCAAGATGAGGCTATGAATAAAACCATCTTGAAAATTCAAAAGAAAACAGTCAATGAAGCTAGTCATGACTAGAAACTACAACTAAATCTCACCTTATGGGCCTACCGAACGAGCATCCGCACACCTACAAATGCAACCCCGTTCTCGCTGGTCTACATATTAGAAGCCATCCTTCCCATTGAGATCGAGCTCCCATCCTTAAGAATATCATTACATAATCTCATTACTAATGAAGAATACCGGGTGTCATGATTGAACAATCTAGAACTACTAGATCAACGATGCATGGATGATTTGAACCACTTGCAGGTCTACCAGAACCGTATCAATCAAAGTTGTAATAAGAATATCAAGAGTAGGTCATTTCAAGTTGGAGAGCTTGTGTTAAAAGAAAATCAAAAGAATGTACCAAATCCAAATAGCAAGGGAAAATTTTAACCCAACTAGTTGGGACCCTTCATCATCACAACAAGCTATAAATCAGGAGCATATCAGCTATCTACACCCGAAGAGCCTCTGATGAGCTTATCAATAGCTCCCATCTCAAAAAAAATCAGAAAACATAAAAATTCAAACAAAATAAGAAAAAGGATTGAAAAAAGTAAAGAAAAAAAAAAACCGTCCTCTAGTGAAAACCATTTTGGTGGCACTTTAGGCAAGTACCTTGGTGAAAACCTGGAAAACAAGCACCTTGTGTAAATAAATCACTTTCCATCCACCATTGAAATTTCATTGGAGTGTTTTGCATCACCTACCATCACTTTCCATCGCATTCACCCATCACATTCCATTTCACCCATTTGTATCTACATCATGGCTTGATCCTGTGTTTATATCATGTTCCACCATAGAACTACTTGGCACATTCCTAAGGTCAGCTTGTCCTGCCTATATATCAAAGTAGTCTATTTCATCATGTTGGGGGCATGTTCTTATACCTACATTGGATCAGTTTTGTGTATATTCTTGAAATCTTCATTAAAATCCAAAAACATTCAAAAAATCAAAAAATCCAAAAACATTCAAAAAATTAGAAAATCCAAAAACATTTAGAAAATCAGAAAATCCAAAACATTTAGAAAATTAGAAAATCCAAAAACATCATAAAATTGAGAAAAACCCAAAAACATCCAAAACATGTCAAAAATCTTTAAATAGGTCAAAAAGTCAAAAAAAGTCAAAAATTGAGTCGTTGAGTCAAACTACGAGTCTATGAGCTTGAACAAAGGAAAGGCCATCATTGATGTGCCCCCAAGACACATTAGGTCAATCCTTTAGGAGTCTGTCACAATAAACTGACAACCCATTTGTTCATTTCTCATCAATAAATGAATTTGTGTCAGTTGAACTACAAGGCTTTTGTGTGTATAACGTAGGCAAGGTGGATCTTCGATCAACCCCCGAGGCCCCCAAGTTAGGTTCTTTAGGTGTCCATCATAATAAACTAACAATCCACACGTGTTCATATCTTCATCAATAAACGAGTTTGTGTCAGTTGAAATACGTGGTCTCTGCATGTATAATGTAGGCAAGGCTAATCTTTGATCAGCCCCCAAGGTACCTAGGATAGGTCCTTAGGTTAGGTTCTTGGTCAAAATCTCGAATAACACCAAAAACATTGGAAAATTGAAAAATCAAAACATTTGTAAAACATTTCAAAAATACCAAAACAGCCTCAAAACATTTCAAAAATACCAAAAACACTCAAAAAATCCAAAATCATCCATCCATTTCACATTCACCCACAATAAAAATCTGCTCATAATTTAAATCAATCGTCACCTTCAACCTTTGGAAAAAAAATTGGAAACAAGTATAGCAAATTGAAAGTGAAAACTCAAATGTCAAGGTCTCAAGTCTAGGTCAATAGGTAAACAAGTTGGTTAGCTCTTGGTATCAATAGCCCATCATCCCGTTAGTCCCAAAATCATCTGATAACATCATGTCCTAGGATGCATCCTTCCTACAATCGAAATCAACATCAGACCTCACTACATAGTTTAGTCTTGGCTAGAGGTATGAAGAACATTAGCTTGTTTGTTTACCTAATCTTTTCTTTTGATTTATCTTATTGAGCCCATTCCAATGACCTCTTGATGATGTCTAATCAAAATTACTTAGAGAGAAAGGAATGGGGCATTGATCATTATCTTTTGTCTGTTGTTCTTGTTGGATATTCTTGTAATATAACTTGGTCATTCTCACTTTGTTTGGTTTGTAGGGAGGGTGTTTTAGATGTCTTGTTGACTATTACATACAAATTTTTTGCTTATCTATGTTTTGGTCCAAGATGTTTGAAATATCTAAAGTACATCCTAATAAGGTTTTGTATGTTGGGTGTGAACAAAGATACTCCTACATGTTTTTTAAGTCAAATTCCATCTCACTAGGTGCAACACCATCCTAGTTTTCTATACCTTGATGCATCGTATCTATATGTGTGATAAAAAATAAGGAAACTTATGCTCTTTACATCCCCAATCCCTGGATAAGCAATACATCATCATCAATCATCATCACATCTAATAAAGTCTCGACAAATCATAGACTTGTTGGACTTCTGCATCTTCTCATAATCAAAGGTTGATCCCTCTCATTCTTCTATCCTCTTTCATGCTAACATGCTATCATGGCATGCATCCATCCTGCATTCATAAAATTTCAGCATACCCATCTTGCATACTCATACATATCATCATAATAGGAAAGATCATTCATCTCATTTTCATCATCATTATCATATAGATCTGTTAGTCTAACCATCCATACATCCATCTTGAACCTCTTTGTTGCAAGATCAACCCTAAAATTGAAATTTTCACCCAATTTCTCAAGGGGGAAGTGTCCCAGCATACTCCTTTCCACTAAGGCAACAATAGGGCATCCAAAAAAATTAGGAAATTTTTGAATTTTGATCTCAGCAGTGTTATTCTTTGAACCAACGCAACTGGTACACTGCTTCAAAGAGGGGAAAAATGTAGGCATGCAAATAATCCTAATCGACATTATGCATCTAAATCTAACTAGTTAATATCAAATTCTTCTGATAATCAAATAAAGCAATTTATTTGATTAATTCACTAATGTGCATCATATTTGATTAAATAAACCAAATTATTTAATTAAAGTCCTAAAAGTTCTCTCATCTGATTTAATAAATCAAATGTAAAATCCCCTAATTCCTTCAAGTTAATTAATTTGAATTAATTAACCTCTAACCATCATTACCCATCCTCTTGCTTTTGACTCAACCTAGGTCAAACCTAAACCCCTGACTAACCCACCCACTTGCACATGAAAATCAATTCTTATAATTAACTAATTATCTTTTTTTCCCTCACAAAGGCATATTCTAAGGGAATATTCCTTCATTAACTCCATTTATTTGACTTTATTTCGGAAACAACTTCCCTCCAAAGCATCTCAACCATATTCATTTAATGCCTCTTACACATGCATTAATCTCTCTTACACCTCTCAAATCCTCAACCACATGCATTAACTATGCACATTCTCCAAAATTTTCTCCAACTTCACCCATTAGAATTGAGACAAGTGTCCCAATCTCATTGGCTCTCCTTTAGTCCCACATTCCTACCATCTCTCCATTCTTCAACCCTTCAACCTATAAATAGAAGCCACAATCATCCACAATATTAGCATTCTCACTATAGGTATATTCATCTCCATCACTTGCATCTTTGAATATTTATTTTGGAAAGCTTATCAAGGGGGTGGGAAAGGGCATCCTTTTCACATCAAAGGAGCACCACTCCCACTATGGGATAGGTTTGCACATGCTTATATATATGCTTGAATTTATGTACTTTGATTATTTTATTTTCCTTTTTTTCATTTGCACCATGTTTAGATATCTCATAGGAGCATTTTCTTTGCTTTGTTTAAACTAAGTCATGATAATGGTATGTTAAGGTTTAAGCATTTTGCAGATTTGTGCTTACACAAGTTAATTGGTTAAAACAAGTGCATAGTTCAAAAATAAAATTTACATTCAAAAGACAATCATAACATGAGTATGGTTAACTTTATTAATGTTCAACCTCATAAGGGCCAAACTAAAATATCTCTTAACATTGCTTTCTCACAAAGTGGCATAATTAAACATGCACCTGATGGTCCTCTTTACATAGCCAAAAGAATCAATGAAAAGCCTACTAATGGGATATTAATTGATCATGTGTGTGTAGAGAATGTGATCACTTTGGAATTCTTGTTTGTGCAATAACTTTATCAAGGTTCTTATGAACAATCAAAATAATGAATCAAAGAACATAATGGTTTTTTCTGCCTTACAATAGGTTCAATCACTCTCCCCTTAAAAGTTGGATGAAGAAATTAAATTTTTCATTATCCATCATCCCATTTTCGATCCAATTTTGTGTGAAGCTAGGCTATCCATGGCTACACTCCAAGGATGTTGTCTCATCGGTAGTACATAAATGTTTAAAATTTTCATTTGGCAATGGAATTTTCACTATGCATCATAGCGGTTTTAATCCTGTGTCTTCCCATGCAAATTTTTCATTGGATTTCTTTTGGCCCCAAACTATGGAAGCTATTAAGCATTGTGAGGATTTCTTTTTCAAATCTTATCAAAAGTTCAAGAAAAAATGCATAGCAAAATTATGTCTTAGCAATATACCTCAACCCATGCTTGAGTCTTGTATCATTGATGAAACCATGATTGAACCAAAATCTTTTTTGAGTAACCAATATAAATCCATGATTCCTCCACCTATTTCCTATAAAATACCAAGAGATAACCATACAATTCTTGTTCTTCCTATGATTAAACAATTTTATAAACCTAAAGAGAAAGTATTGGTTGACACCAACACTCGATGGTTCCTTCCATTCCTATTTTGTAGGAATAAAAGAAACCTAGGGTTGATAAACTTTATCCTACAAAATCACAACTTGAAAACCATGCAAAATGAAACCAAAATTCTAAACAACATAGGAATAGATGTCTTTCTATTACTTGTAAGCTAAAAGAATAGAACAAAAAAAAAATCAAGATCAAAATTTATCTCAAGAAAAATGTGACGATTCTCTACCTTCACCACAAAAACAAATGTATGGAACCTCTATGGACATTATCATTAGGTATCTTGTTGTTATTAACCTATATGATGATGATGATGAGATTATTAAGACTGGTGAGGAAGTGCATAATGAGCTGAATTTTTTTTTTCCTCTTCCATGAGCTTAGATGAGAACAACTGTGATGATCCTTCTAACAAGAGTGCATCACCACAGGTTGAACTTGGTGATTGTCCTAGCATGGCAATTATTGTTGCTCCTTTGGCTATTCATCTACTTTGACATATGATTAATGAGATTGGGATGTGAATGACTTTCTTTAGGTTGGCTCGTATGTGTTGTACTAGCTTTGTGTTTTTCATGTTCTTTGTTTTATTGCATGTGCTTAATGTGATCCCCCGTACTGTGTTGATTGGTGTGTCTTTATATTTGTGAGTTTACTTTGGATGACCCTTGTCACTCTGTTGGTGCAAGGATACAAAGGAACAAAAAATTTTGTAACATTTTTCTTTTTACAGATCTACATTCTTGTATTTGTCGTATCCATTTTCTTTTTCATTTGTCTTGTGTTTCCTTTTGGGGTGATGCAAAGTGCTGAGAAATTTAGGTCTCTTCCATGTTGACCCAAAAGCATTCTCCTTTGTTTTCTCTCTTTATGTGTCATTCTTCCTTTGTGGTCATTATTCCATGAGTTATTTGTGGAATTATGATTATTCTGAGCTTGATTATATCATTGTAGAAAAGACATACACTAACTCCAAATCCATGGATCCCTTATGAGTTATCCTAGGATTGCATATGGGGTAAAATCTCCATTTCATGACATAGCTTCATTTGGAAACATATCATTGGCATAGGGCTTTCAAAATAATCTCTCATGTCTCTCTCATCTATTGGATTTTATCATATTCTACTTTAAAGTAATTTCTCACATCATGGTGCTTGGAAATTTCTTTAAAGTGGGGGGCATTATGCCTCTCGCTTGTCACTTGCTTGATGACATGACCTCTTGTTCAAAGTGTGGTCTTCTTAAATTATTTCACATGATGTTTCTTCTTTTTGGTTACATTGGGATTGATGTTCTTCAAGATCATGACCTTTCTTAGCATATGGCATTCCTCTTAGTGGAAATTTTATGGCTTGCATTCCCTAAGGTGTGAATATTTTATCTCTCGACTAGTCCTCTACTAATGGTGATATTGAGCATGATGTTCCCTAAAGGGAGACCTTTCATGAACTAAGAAAAACCCCTTTGTCTATCTTAAACCAAAACTCTTAGCCACCAAGCATAACACAACTTGCTTTGTGGTGCCTTTATTTCATGAGTGTCTACCATAACACAACTTGTTAGCCTTGTGATTTTCATGTGTGGCACCTTATCAAAGTTAACAGGGAGTATAACTTTGGTATGGTCATGGGTACACACCTGGTGTATATCAAACTACACTAGACCATTATGTTTTTCTCATATTTTCTTGAGGCTCACCTAGTGTATATTGGACTACACTAACCTTTGTGAATGTATCGTTGGACAAATAGCCTAGGCTTGATCCATATCATTTGCACAAACAATTAAAGCTTGATCCTTTTTTCTTTTTCTTTTTTATCTTTGCATTAATTTTTACATTATATGGTGTTGTATCTTGTGTTTCTATTGCATTCATATGTCTCTTTGCACCCTTTTTGGTTTTCCATGGGATCTTTGATCCTAGGGGCTTGATCATCCTCCTTGATCTTTAATTCTCATCTTTCTAACAATTGTACAATTAGACCTCTCTTGACTTATTTGACTACTTTAGTTTGAGTTTGAGTGTGGGCTCATACTCTCATTAAAGTGGGGGCTAAATGTAGTGTAGCAAAATGTACTCCTTTACATTTTCACACTATGTTTGCACCCCCTTAATTAATTGGACTTAATTATGCTTCTAATTACCTAAATTATGCATTCCTAAGCCTTATTATTCCTATTTTCTAAAAGGGAAACTGACATTAAACAAATTCTAACATTATTTTAAACACCTTATAAATTATGTGTCCTTGATTTAGGTCCTAGGACCCATTCGCCCAAGGGAAAATGGGTCTTCCTTAAGTAAAAAGACCCAATAAGTAAAAAGACCCAATTTTTAATACATTTTTAGTGACATTTTAATGATTCAAATTCAACTTTCAAATGTTAGCAAGTATGGAATCTATTTTTTTGGAAATTAGATAAATACCTATAAATACATAGTCATTTTATCAATTCAAACCTAGAAGCAACAACACACTTTATGCAAGCATTCCTAGAGAAAATATTATTGTCAAGAGCATTGAAGAGTATATTTATGAAACATCTACAATAGTAATCAAGATCATATCATCGTTTCAAGATTCATGGGTGCTCATATTATGTTTTGGAGCTAACATTGTAATGTAGGTTTCAAGCATTCAAGCATCAAATCAAGCAATCATTCAAGCCAATTCATGCAAGATCCAATCCTTTGAGAGATGTGTTAGACTTCATTTTTCTAAGGTGAGTTATGACATAGAATTTTTCATTCATCAAATTCCTTTCATTTATCATTATTTCATTATGAAGGTTTAATTGCCAAATCAGGGTTTAACCAAGGCAAAACCCTATTCACCCAAAAAAAACATTTTTCCCTCTTTGTGTGTGCATATTTGCAAGTGAAGAAGGACTAAAATTGGATCAAAAAAGCAATATCACAAAGTTGTCAAAGTTGTCAAGCGACAGAAACTCACCTACAGAATTTATTTCTAGATTTTCAATGATGGAATCTAGAGAAATTAGAAGCCTAGATCCAACATTAGATGACTCTGAAATCAAATTTTGGACCCCTATACAGAGACCCATTTTCCCTAGGGAAAATCTATCCTTGCAAGACACTTAACACCCACTTTTGAATCTTGGTACATGTCATTCTGCCCTTCTCAGATTTGCCTGAAATTTATTGTTTTTGTTTTTGCTATCCTTAATATTTGCATTTCAAGTTTTGCATCACGTAATTGAGTTCATTAAGTATTTTATTTTTATCTCCCAAAAATGTATTTCAGTCAATATTGTCATTAGGAAATAGCAGATCCCCATCCCCATAGAGTTGACTCACCTCAAGGTTGAAAGTCAATTGTATCCTTGGGAGATCTCTTTTTCCAATGAAACTAAGAAAAGTGAGGGTGTTTAGATCATCATTTCATTTTAGTGAACATACCTCACACATATTCCCTTTTTTGATGTTTTAGCCCCATAAATTGATTTATATTAATTTAATATATAATCTTATTATATTTTGATTTTATTTTATTGCATATTGATTGGAGTGTTTTAATACAATGATTGCTTTATAAGTAGTATATATTTATATTTATTTAATATATGATATTATTTAATTTTTATACATATTTAGAGATTGATTTTGAATTCTTGATTCTTCATTTTTTTATTTATAATAAATTTATTGTTACAAATTTTATTTATGTAGTTATGAATTTGTAAACTTATTTGATTTTATATCATTATACTTAAATTAAAATTTTAGATATGGTTATGACTAATGCCTTTTAAAGTGACAATATAACAAAAATAGTTAAATGAACAACTAGAATGCGTAGAGGTCTCCCTTACATGTGTTTCATTTCCTATTATGCATATTTTTAACCCCATTTGTCTATTTTCCATTTTTATCCTTATTGATCCCTCAAAATTTTATATTTTTGCCTCTTATAAAAAATTTGTTGATAATATCTAAGTGATAGAGAGAAAATTATTGTGATGATCATGTAGTTTTCCTATTAGTTGTGCAATTACATTAGTGGTTTTCAAATTTTATGTTGATTAAATATTATATTATTTTCATAGTGATTATGAAGTCACCATGTTGGTTTGGAGATCACCCATATATGAAAATTGGCGATTCTACATTGATACACAAAAAAAATGAATTTTGAGCATCTAATCCATTCATATATTCCTCTAACTTATGCATTATATTTCCATTTAGATCCTACCCTTATAAAACATCCATGCATCCCCATAACTTATTTATGAGTTTTAGAACCCCATTTACAGAGAGTTTGATCAATTTTAAAGTACCACTCCTCTAGAAAACTCCATTATTTAAGTCAACAATAACAAAGATTTGTACTTTCTATCCTATGTAATCCATTAGATGTTATAATTTTTATATCTATTTTAACAATCCCAATTTAAATCCAATAGTCCTAATCGACCAATCTATAACTATGTCAAATGCAATATGCAAGATAATACAAGTATATATCTTCTCAACCAATTTTCCCGTAGTTTTCCTACCTTGAGGAATTCTTCATTAGTTGAATATGAGTGGATTGAAGGGTGAAATTACCTAATGACAAAAATCAATAAGCTTTTTCTAGATTTTGTTGCTTCTTCAACATTTGGTTACAAGTCAAGATTTTTTTATTTCATCAAAGTTAATTAGAAATATTTTGATAAATAAAATATTTCTATATTATTTTATTTATGAATAGATTAGTATGTCAATTAGTTTCTTTTAGTATATTAGATTACTAGTAAATATTTTAACTTTTTATTTGTTTACAAACATCTAGGAAACATTGCCCCTATCTTTACTAAAATAAAAATTTTTAAAAAAAACAATCTAATTGGAACTTTGCACATTCCCCCTTTTTTATTAAAATATTCTAGTGTTTTAGGAGGAGGAATAGTTCCCCCTAATTTTTCTTCCAAATCTATATTTGCATTAAAATCCACTTCTATTATCACTTTTTCTTCCTTCAAATTGTTCATAACCAAAGAAAGAGAGTCCCAAAGATGTTTTCTTTTGTCGTAGTTGCATTTGGACCATAAACATTAAAAATCCACATTCATTTGAATTTGTCTTCATGCATTCAAGCTTAATTCATCACATTCACATTCATTCCAAAACATTCACTAATTATTATCCATTTATTCATCCATGTTTGCACACTTCCACATACCTAATCCTTATCTTAAGATCTTAATCTCTTTGTCTTTGGTTAATCTTGAGTGGCTTAGGGTGGAAACCAACATTTAGGTTTTAATATTCAAACTATAATATTTCCAACCCTTTTAACTAGCCATAATGAGTTGACTTGCTACATGTTTTTGTGAATTTATATTCTTTCTTAGTATTTAAATGAATTCATTTGTGCAATTAATATATTGGATATTGGAGAGTCATAAGTGACTAAAAGGGAAAGGGACTAGAGAAAAATTTGTTTCTAAAGAACAAAGCATCTTAATCTACTTTAGAATCATACTAGGCCAAGTGAATGTCAATGTATGTTGTATTTAATCATTTAATCAAAGTTCTAAAGCCCATCCAATAAGGTTTTCACTTAGGAGAACTAGAACCTATCAATTTGGCAATCTCCTCTAATGTGCTTGTAAACGGTACCTTGGCAAATCAAACATAGAAGGTTAAGGAAAAAGAAATCACTATTGTAATTTTCTAATGGATCATTCTTGTGGACTACAAATCTTTGTCATTTATCAAAGCATTCCCATATTCCCTGATTTTAATCTCAAGGTCCTCAAATTTAATTGATAGAGATCTATGATACTACAAATGGTCCAAAGCATGCATCAAACAAAGAGAACTAATTTTTCTATAACTTGACAACCAGATTCTACACATCAATATTAACTTTCCATCATTATTTTCAAAATTAAATTTGCATATTCCCTTTCATTCAATTATTATATTTATTTTTTATTGACTTATTGACCGAACACAAATTTAGCTTTATTTGACTATATATATGATTATTTACCCTATATTTGTGTAAAAGGGATTTTTCTCCCTTACAACTTTATGAGATACCTTTTTTTTCATTAATGTTGAACGTTATTCCTAAGAAATAAGAAGCATAACGATCTCAAACACGAAGTAAATGTAATCCAGTACCTTCACTACCTATGAACGGAAGAGGATATGTGATACAGAATATTAAGGGGTAACAGCACAACTCTTAAGGGCTCTACACCATAGCGGCGACAAAAGACATTCTAGCCATTAAAAGACGAAGAATTCACAAGCGTTAGCTAACTGGTGGCGGGAGAGATATCGTCACGTTAGCCGAGATTGTTGAAAAACAGAAATAGTGTGATTGCAGTAAGTTGGTCTTTGGGACAGTTGAGAATATTGGTCAATTGACAAGCCTGTTAATGGCAAAAAACAATGCAAAGGCAATAATCCACCTTACTCAACGGCTGCATTAATCCCAGACAACAATGCAATCTAATCGGCGGACCTATCGTAAGCTGCCTACGTCTATAAAAGCCATAGAGATTGGTCCATAAGAGCATTCACAATTTGACGTTTTCATAACCATGGAATCGAGGCTTGGGTTTGTGGTGGTAGCATTCGCAGTGCTTATACTTGTGGGAGATGTGGGCAGCAGCAGAGTAAGGCATGTTGAGCATCTCTTCAAGGGTGGACTTGGCAGAGGTCATGGAGGAGGAATTGGCGGCGGCGGGGGTGCTGGTGGAGGTTCTGGTGGTGGAGGAGGAGCGGGCGGTGGGGGAGGCTTTGGCGGTGGAGGAGGAGCTGGCGGAGGAGTTGGAGCTGGAGCTGGCGGAGGAGCTGGCGGTGGGGCAGGATGAGGAGCAGGTGGTGGCGGTGGGTTTGGGGGAGGTGGAGGAGCTGGCGGTAGCGGTGGATTTGGTGGAGGAGGTGGGTTTGGTGGCGGTGGAGCAGTTGGAGGCGGAGGGGGAGTAGGTGGAGGTGGTGGTGCAGACGGTGCTGGGGTCTTTGGCGGGGGAGGGCATTCTGCCATTCCCTGAAGAAGATGCGAGCTGGTATACATGCACAGTTTAGCAACAGTTCTTCAATTTGCTCTATTTGAAACTATAGTTATTATACTCTGATATTTACAAAATAAAATAAGCAGTTCTAAAACTACTGCTTACGTTGAAGGGGAAATATTTCCTTTACCAATACAATTTGCGTCGCATATTCTATTTGCAGACCTTGTAAACTAAGTTGATGATTCTGTAAGAATAGCCGAGCGTAGCTCCTTGACCAGGTTTTTTTTCAAAATACATGCCAAGTAAGAACATATGTGAAGTAAATATAACGCTTAAAATCTGAAGAAATCAAAGATTATGCAACTAGTGGAAAACTTATATGTAATAATAATGAAAGAAACAACTACTTCGTATAATCCGTGTCATAGAATGTGTACTGGAAAACACCTTGCATGCGTTGAGGTTGTAAATACATCTAATGTGACTCCCGTAGTACAAAGTATAGCTCAGACTACGGCTTGGAATGAGAGAAGTTTTGCTCATAAGATGTTTTATTTTTAATAGCACAGAATGTTGTAATATGACATTATGAAGCAAAGATCTCTTAGGTTTAAACAGCTCACAGAAACCATTAACAGAGAGCAAATTACAAACAGGAAGAATTTTCCATGATCAGAAAAGGAAACACAGTGTTTACACACATAAAATGTTTTTCACTAAGTTGAGTGATTTTAAATGATCACAACAAGGATCAAGTCTTTTTGAGAATAAGTCTCCATAAGAGATGAGGCCAAATCATGTCGTAGGCAACATTGCGTGGGATAGATACACCTTAGTCCTTAGCTTTCTATTGATAAGGTTCAACTTAGGACCCACACTCTCATATTGAATAGCCAAACAATTATGTAGACTTGATATAAAACCCTCCAACAAAAATAAAAATTACATGAAACTTTTTAAGTATACTTTACTATGTAATTTTTAGTCATATTTATTATTATGTTTTTTATCATCATTTTCACTAATTTTACTTCTTTTTCTTTTTGACTAGAAATAAATTAAAATTGTTTTCAATAAAACTAGCTAATAATTTATTATTATATATTAGAAATTTACTTGTGAAACAAATGAGACTATAACAATCAATGGTGGATTGGTCAATAACATACAACTCTAATTTTTATTCAATTAGAGAATTAATAATCATTCTAAATGTTAGAATATGAAATATAAAGAATATAATATGTTATAAAAATTCATATATAAATACCTATATGTGACCACCAAATAAATTTTCACTATCTTGTCAATGATGACCATATTATTCAATCTTCCATTAGAAATATAATCACCCTCTAATATCCCCATACACATAGAATGACAATAAGTAAAATCATGTGAGATGACAACCTATGCACCCTATGGATCACATTATCCTCCAATGTACATATAGTAGTATCTATAGTAGAAATATGGAGCAACAACATGAGAAGATTAATAGTCCTACTACATGAGCATCCTCTAAACTATAAGACTAAAACCTACATGTGACATGTTGTATAATGATGTTTATGAGATTATTGATGGTATCGAGAGTCTACACATCTACTCACCTTGATGACTAACAACAACATTACATGTGTTGAGGTTTTTTTTGGTTAACGATCTTGATGGATATTTTGGTGTTAAAAATAATTTAGAATTTTTTAGATTAAAAAAAACACAATATTTTTTCTAATTAAGTATAAGGGCTTCTTATTATTGTTACATGGATGTTGGTTAAAGAGAATCCATTATTTATCTTGAAAATTAATATTTTTATGAAATTATGATTGCACTAATTGACATGAAATCTATTGTAATTTATTTGAAGGAGCGCATTATTTTTTTTATCTATTCAAATAGTAAAAATAGTTCTTTAATCGTCTTTGTTATTTCCAATTTATCATAAGATAACTTTGTCACATAATATTGGTGACATGACTCCCTATGTGTTTATGATTGATGAATTTCAACCATTACCAGATCAACTTGTTTTTTCATTTCTTTTAGTGTATTTAATGGATGCATGGTGTGAGTTTGATGTGCATTTTACTAATGTTTCAAGTAAATCTATAATTCATTTTTTTAATTTTTCTCTGTTTTCCCTAATAGATCTTATTAGCTTTATGAATGGTTTATAGGAAACATTAAAGGAGATTTAGGTGGTATAGAAATTTATTTTGACACTTTTCCTTCCACATTAGGTTAGGGCCATCCTAGTTCACAATAGTTGGTATGAAAAAATAAGAAAATTTAAAAATTCATTCTACAAAAAGAATTATAAAAAATTAAAGAAAATTTGATCTAAAATCTAAGAAAAAAATCATTTACCTTTCCTTTGATGTATAGAACTATGAAAAATGTATAGAGGGGATTTACAAATGATCCATTTGTAAAATATATTCATATAATAATAGATATCATAGTTTTATATTTTTGAGGTTGTGGGTTATGAAAAAATATGTCTTGTGTTATGAATTAGTTCAAAGATGAGTGAAAGGAGTGGTTGTAGAAAAAGAAGTGGGAAAGGAGTTCCAAATATGCAAAATAAGAGAATATTTGAATTGGATTAAGGGGATGATGAAGATGGAGAGGATAAATTGGTTCTTAATGATTGGGATACCGCATTGGGGGTTGATGAGGATGTGGATGAAGACATTGAAAACCTTTCAAAATTGTGGTTAGAGTCACAAAGGATTTTTTTGCAAGGACCTTTCTTTTCTAAGCATCCATCTTCTTTTTCTACAATAGGGGACCTTGAAAGTACCCTCTCAAGGGTCTCTTTTCTCCTCTCTACCTAGATTCCTTTTGTGGAGGCATGTGGAAAAGTGATAGCAGAGGTAGTGAAGAAGAAAAACCTTATGGATAATTTAATTGCCTCTTGTAATGACACACCTGGTGATGGTGTTGTAATGTAGGAAATTTTATACCCTTTACAATTTCACAATTTTTTTGGGTCCCTTAATTAATTAGACTTAATTAAGCTTCTAATTTTCCAAATTATGCATTCCAAAGCCTTATTATTCTTATTTTCTAAAAGGGAAACCAACATTTAATTAATGCAATTAATATTTCAATCACATTGAAGAATGAGTGTCCTTGAATTATAGGCTAGGACCCACCCTTTAAGTCCTAGGACCCATTTTTAAATATTTTTTTGGTGGTATTTTAATGATTCAAATTCATATGAAATTGTCAGCTTTTGGAATCTAATTTTGGGAAATTATATAAAGACCTATAAATACATAGCATTTTATCAATTCAAATCTAACACACTTTTTGGATACTTCATGTGATAAGATATTATTGTCAAGACCATTCAAGAGTAGATTTATCCATCATTTGTTACAGCATTCAAGATCCTAACATCATCTCCAAGTGTGTGTGTGTGTGTGTGTGTGTGCTCATTTCATCTTGTGAAGGCTAATATGCATTGTTGATCCTAAAAGAATCCAAGGATTTTCAAGTGTCTAAATCAATCAAGAAAAGCAAGATCAAGTCCTTGGATTTATGTGTTTCACTTCAATCCTCTAAGGGAAGCCATTGAAGGTTTCGTGAGTTTTTGCAAGAAAGTTTTCATTCATCATTTCTTTATCCAGTGTCATTATTCTTCTATCAAGGTTTAATTACCAAACATGGGGTTTGAATAAGGAAAACTCCCATTCAAATAAAATATTTTTTCCCTCTTTGTATGTGTAGATTACAGGTTGAAGAAGGATTGAATATCTTGAAGAGAAATTTTGCATTCTTGCATTTGTTGTATTCATTTTTGTCAAGTCATGGAAACCTAGATTCAAAATTTATTCTCAGTTGTCTGATAGTGGAACCTGTGTGAAAAAGAAGCTATGATCTTGTCTCAAAGGATTGCAAAAGCAACTTTCAAAATCCCTAACTAGGACCCACCACCCTAGAGAAAACCTATCCTTCAACAGATCTCAAAACCTACTTTTGGTGATTGGTACATGTGTCCTTACCCTTCTCAAATCTTTTTGTAAACCATGGTTTTCATTTCTATACTTTTGAGAATTTGCATTTCATGTTAAAATTCTTGCAGTTCATTTAGTTTAAGGATTGCATATCATTTCAATTTGGTTTCAAATCTATCCTATT
>VDFB02000013.1:161994073-162023659 GCA_007258455.2 Sequoia sempervirens | reverse complement strand
TTCTAAAGCCCATCCAATAAGGTTTTCACTTAGGAGAACTAGAACCTATCAATTTGGCAATCTCCTCTAATGTGCTTGTAAACGGTACCTTGGCAAATCAAACATAGAAGGTTAAGGAAAAAGAAATCACTATTGTAATTTTCTAATGGATCATTCTTGTGGACTACAAATCTTTGTCATTTATCAAAGCATTCCCATATTCCCTGATTTTAATCTCAAGGTCCTCAAATTTAATTGATAGAGATCTATGATACTACAAATGGTCCAAAGCATGCATCAAACAAAGAGAACTAATTTTTCTATAACTTGACAACCAGATTCTACACATCAATATTAACTTTCCATCATTATTTTCAAAATTAAATTTGCATATTCCCTTTCATTCAATTATTATATTTATTTTTTATTGACTTATTGACCGAACACAAATTTAGCTTTATTTGACTATATATATGATTATTTACCCTATATTTGTGTAAAAGGGATTTTTCTCCCTTACAACTTTATGAGATACCTTTTTTTTCATTAATGTTGAACGTTATTCCTAAGAAATAAGAAGCATAACGATCTCAAACACGAAGTAAATGTAATCCAGTACCTTCACTACCTATGAACGGAAGAGGATATGTGATACAGAATATTAAGGGGTAACAGCACAACTCTTAAGGGCTCTACACCATAGCGGCGACAAAAGACATTCTAGCCATTAAAAGACGAAGAATTCACAAGCGTTAGCTAACTGGTGGCGGGAGAGATATCGTCACGTTAGCCGAGATTGTTGAAAAACAGAAATAGTGTGATTGCAGTAAGTTGGTCTTTGGGACAGTTGAGAATATTGGTCAATTGACAAGCCTGTTAATGGCAAAAAACAATGCAAAGGCAATAATCCACCTTACTCAACGGCTGCATTAATCCCAGACAACAATGCAATCTAATCGGCGGACCTATCGTAAGCTGCCTACGTCTATAAAAGCCATAGAGATTGGTCCATAAGAGCATTCACAATTTGACGTTTTCATAACCATGGAATCGAGGCTTGGGTTTGTGGTGGTAGCATTCGCAGTGCTTATACTTGTGGGAGATGTGGGCAGCAGCAGAGTAAGGCATGTTGAGCATCTCTTCAAGGGTGGACTTGGCAGAGGTCATGGAGGAGGAATTGGCGGCGGCGGGGGTGCTGGTGGAGGTTCTGGTGGTGGAGGAGGAGCGGGCGGTGGGGGAGGCTTTGGCGGTGGAGGAGGAGCTGGCGGAGGAGTTGGAGCTGGAGCTGGCGGAGGAGCTGGCGGTGGGGCAGGATGAGGAGCAGGTGGTGGCGGTGGGTTTGGGGGAGGTGGAGGAGCTGGCGGTAGCGGTGGATTTGGTGGAGGAGGTGGGTTTGGTGGCGGTGGAGCAGTTGGAGGCGGAGGGGGAGTAGGTGGAGGTGGTGGTGCAGACGGTGCTGGGGTCTTTGGCGGGGGAGGGCATTCTGCCATTCCCTGAAGAAGATGCGAGCTGGTATACATGCACAGTTTAGCAACAGTTCTTCAATTTGCTCTATTTGAAACTATAGTTATTATACTCTGATATTTACAAAATAAAATAAGCAGTTCTAAAACTACTGCTTACGTTGAAGGGGAAATATTTCCTTTACCAATACAATTTGCGTCGCATATTCTATTTGCAGGCCTTGTAAACTAAGTTGATGATTCTGTAAGAATAGCCGAGCGTAGCTCCTTGACCAGGTTTTTTTTCAAAATACATGCCAAGTAAGAACATATGTGAAGTAAATATAACGCTTAAAATCTGAAGAAATCAAAGATTATGCAACTAGTGGAAAACTTATATGTAATAATAATGAAAGAAACAACTACTTCGTATAATCCGTGTCATAGAATGTGTACTGGAAAACACCTTGCATGCGTTGAGGTTGTAAATACATCTTATGTGACTCGCGTAGTACAAAGTATAGCTCAGACTACGGCTTGGAATGAGAGAAGTTTTGCTCATAAGATGTTTTATTTTTAATAGCACAGAATGTTGTAATATGACATTATGAAGCAAAGATCTCTTAGGTTTAAACAGCTCACAGAAACCATTAACAGAGAGCAAATTACAAACAGGAAGAATTTTCCATGATCAGAAAAGGAAACACAGTGTTTACACACATAAAATGTTTTTCACTAAGTTGAGTGATTTTAAATGATCACAACAAGGATCAAGTCTTTTTGAGAATAAGTCTCCATAAGAGATGAGGCCAAATCATGTCGTAGGCAACATTGCGTGGGATAGATACACCTTAGTCCTTAGCTTTCTATTGATAAGGTTCAACTTAGGACCCACACTCTCATATTGAATAGCCAAACAATTATGTAGACTTGATATAAAACCCTCCAACAAAAATAAAAATTACATGAAACTTTTTAAGTATACTTTACTATGTAATTTTTAGTCATATTTATTATTATGTTTTTTATCATCATTTTCACTAATTTTACTTCTTTTTCTTTTTGACTAGAAATAAATTAAAATTGTTTTCAATAAAACTAGCTAATAATTTATTATTATATATTAGAAATTTACTTGTGAAACAAATGAGACTATAACAATCAATGGTGGATTGGTCAATAACATACAACTCTAATTTTTATTCAATTAGAGAATTAATAATCATTCTAAATGTTAGAATATGAAATATAAAGAATATAATATGTTATAAAAATTCATATATAAATACCTATATGTGACCACCAAATAAATTTTCACTATCTTGTCAATGATGACCATATTATTCAATCTTCCATTAGAAATATAATCACCCTCTAATATCCCCATACACATAGAATGACAATAAGTAAAATCATGTGAGATGACAACCTATGCACCCTATGGATCACATTATCCTCCAATGTACATATAGTAGTATCTATAGTAGAAATATGGAGCAACAACATGAGAAGATTAATAGTCCTACTACATGAGCATCCTCTAAACTATAAGACTAAAACCTACATGTGACATGTTGTATAATGATGTTTATGAGATTATTGATGGTATCGAGAGTCTACACATCTACTCACCTTGATGACTAACAACAACATTACATGTGTTGAGGTTTTTTTTGGTTAACGATCTTGATGGATATTTTGGTGTTAAAAATAATTTAGAATTTTTTAGATTAAAAAAAACACAATATTTTTTCTAATTAAGTATAAGGGCTTCTTATTATTGTTACATGGATGTTGGTTAAAGAGAATCCATTATTTATCTTGAAAATTAATATTTTTATGAAATTATGATTGCACTAATTGACATGAAATCTATTGTAATTTATTTGAAGAAGCGCATTATTTTTTTTATCTATTCAAATAGTAAAAATAGTTCTTTAATCGTCTTTGTTATTTCCAATTTATCATAAGATAACTTTGTCACATAATATTGGTGACATGACTCCCTATGTGTTTATGATTGATGAATTTCAACCATTACCAGATCAACTTGTTTTTTCATTTCTTTTAGTGTATTTAATGGATGCATGGTGTGAGTTTGATGTGCATTTTACTAATGTTTCAACTAAATCTATAATTCATTTTTTTAATTTTTCTCTGTTTTCCCTAATAGATCTTATTAGCTTTATGAATGGTTTATAGGAAACATTAAAGGAGATTTAGGTGGTATAGAAATTTATTTTGACACTTTTCCTTCCACATTAGGTTAGGACCATCCTAGTTCACAATAGTTGGTATGAAAAAATAAGAAAATTTAAAAATTCATTCTACAAAAAGAATTATAAAAAATTAAAGAAAATTTGATCTAAAATCTAAGAAAAAAATCATTTACCTTTCCTTTGATGTATAGAACTATGAAAAATGTATAGAGGGGATTTACAA
Source organism: Sequoia sempervirens (assembly GCA_007258455.2). Classification (NCBI taxonomy): domain Eukaryota; kingdom Viridiplantae; phylum Streptophyta; class Pinopsida; order Cupressales; family Cupressaceae; genus Sequoia; species Sequoia sempervirens. Next base: position 162,019,796 of record VDFB02000013.1, on the reverse strand, counting down.
ATGATCCATTTGTAAAATATATTCATATAATAATAGATATCATAGTTTTATATTTTTGAGGTTGTGGGTTATGAAAAAATATGTCTTGTGTTATGAATTAGTTCAAAGATGAGTGAAAGGAGTGGTTGTAGAAAAAGAAGTGGGAAAGGAGTTCCAAATATGCAAAATAAGAGAATATTTGAATTGGATTAAGGGGATGATGAAGATGGAGAGGATAAATTGGTTCTTAATGATTGGGATACCGCATTGGGGGTTGATGAGGATGTGGATGAAGACATTGAAAACCTTTCAAAATTGTGGTTAGAGTCACAAAGGATTTTTTTGCAAGGACCTTTCTTTTCTAAGCATCCATCTTCTTTTTCTACAATAGGGGACCTTGAAAGTACCCTCTCAAGGGTCTCTTTTCTCCTCTCTACCTAGATTCCTTTTGTGGAGGCATGTGGAAAAGTGATAGCAGAGGTAGTGAAGAAGAAAAACCTTATGGATAATTTAATTGCCTCTTGTAATGACACACCTGGTGATGGTGTTGTAATGTAGGAAATTTTATACCCTTTACAATTTCACACTTTTTTTGGGTCCCTTAATTAATTAGACTTAATTAAGCTTCTAATTTTCCAAATTATGCATTCCAAAGCCTTATTATTCTTATTTTCTAAAAGGGAAACCAACATTTAATTAATGCAATTAATATTTCAATCACATTGAAGAATGAGTGTCCTTGAATTATAGGCTAGGACCCACCCTTTAAGTCCTAGGACCCATTTTTAAATATTTTTTTGGTGGTATTTTAATGATTCAAATTCATATGAAATTGTCAGCTTTTGGAATCTAATTTTGGGAAATTATATAAAGACCTATAAATACATAGCATTTTATCAATTCAAATCTAACACACTTTTTGGATACTTCATGTGATAAGATATTATTGTCAAGACCATTCAAGAGTAGATTTATCCATCATTTGTTACAGCATTCAAGATCCTAACATCATCTTCAAGTGTGTGTGTGTGTGTGTGTGTGCTCATGTCATCTTGTGAAGGCTAATATGCATTGTTGATCCTAAAAGAATCCAAGGATTTTCAAGTGTCTAAATCAATCAAGAAAAGCAAGATCAAGTCCTTGGATTTATGTGTTTCACTTCAATCCTCTAAGGGAAGCCATTGAAGGTTTCGTGAGTTTTTGCAAGAAAGTTTTCATTCATCATTTCTTTATCCAGTGTCATTATTCTTCTATCAAGGTTTAATTACCAAACATGGGGTTTGAATAAGGAAAACTCCCATTCAAATAAAATATTTTTTCCCTCTTTGTATGTGTAGATTACAGGTTGAAGAAGGATTGAATATCTTGAAGAGAAATTTTGCATTCTTGCATTTGTTGTATTCATTTTTGTCAAGTCATGGAAACCTAGATTCAAAATTTATTCTCAGTTGTCTGATAGTGGAACCTGTGTGAAAAAGAAGCTATGATCTTGTCTCAAAGGATTGCAAAAGCAACTTTCAAAATCCCTAACTAGGACCCACCACCCTAGAGAAAACCTATCCTTCAACAGATCTCAAAACCTACTTTTGGTGATTGGTACATGTGTCCTTACCCTTCTCAAATCTTTTTGTAAACCATGGTTTTCATTTCTATACTTTTGAGAATTTGCATTTCATGTTAAAATTCTTGCAGTTCATTTAGTTTAAGGATTGCATATCATTTCAATTTGGTTTCAAATCTATCCTATTGTCCTAAGGACTGAGATCCAAGGCTGATTAACTCACCTTTGAGGTTGGAAGTCAATCTCTACTCCTTGTGATCTCTTTCCTAGTGAAATGTTATTAGGGAGAGGGATAAACAGAGAAAATACCCCTTATTCACATTAAGGGAACCCTATTCCCCACTATTTCATTTTGGTGAACCCAACATTGTTAAGGTGTCTTGTTCACCGGGTGTTTCTATCAATAAATTTTTAGATGTGGTTTTTGATGATGATGTTTTTGAGACTTTTCACTTGAAGGATGGGATTAAGGAGTAAGACAAATTACTGTTGGACTTTTTGTTAGAAACTTTACTAATGTGGTAGGGGCATGAACTACTCCTAATGAAACTAACCAAAAAGTACTTGTGACATCTTCTCAAGATGTGAAAAGGATTGTGATAGGACCTTGTTCAAGGATTGGGAGTTTTGTTGAGGGATTTCACTCCTTATAGGAGTCCTCCCTTTCCCCTACTATGTATTTGTACTTTCTTCGAGTCAATCTTGGTGCTTTGAGGTCTCAATCCATTACTTACAAGGTTTCCAATGAGGAAGCTTATTGTGATTTTACCTACATGTAGACTATTGTCATTGGGAAATTTTTTGACTTACATTTGAACATTGATAATATTCAAAAGTTGAGTTATAAAAAGATGGACAATGGCTAGTCAAATTCAAGTGGCCATAATGAAAGATGGATTCTTTCTTTTTTCCTTCAAAAATTTAGAGGAAAGCATACATATTCAGTACGGAGGGGGTATGTGCAGGATCATCATGGAAAAAATAGGCCTTTAAGTGGCAAAAAATTAAGAAAAATCAGAGTTAGGAAACTTGATGTAAAAATTTGAATAAGTTATCTATATTATTTTAAAAATATGTAAGAATAGAATTTGTAGCAAATTGAATTTATTTTCTAAACTACTAGGTTTATTTTAAAAAATAAAATCTATTTGGTGAAAATTTGAAATTTCAATGCTTAAATTTCAGGGAAAAAAAAGAAGTAGGTTTCTATCTAACCACCCTAACCACAATAAAATGATAATATTTTTTTATAATATTTTAGATATAAGTAGAGGACTCATGTCCCAATGTGATGGATATTTTTTGTAAATTTTTTGCAAGTAATAATTAATTATGAATTTTTTATTACAACTTTTAAAAATATAAAAACTCGTATGTCTGACCACCTTAACTTGGTCAAAAATTCACGAAATTCAATTTTTATTTTTTAAATCTTATGGTATGCAAAGTATAGAATGTGACACATGTTTTGGATTCAAAAAATATGATACCGTTTGAAAGCTATAGATATTTTTCAATCAGCCTATCAATCAGGACTTTAGTCATAATTCAAATAGAAAATTAATAATAATTATTTATTAAATTCAAAGCAGAGCATAATTTATATTGGTGGAAAATTGAGAATATCCTTTAAAAACCCTTTCCGTTTCATCAATTTTCGGTAAAATAAAAGTCGTCAGCCACATACCCATCATATCGCCACTTTTTGGCCCATCATGATCTTGCACATACCCGAGGTCCTTGCTTCCTTCTTAAGTCTATCATTTTCCATAAAAAATGGTCTATTGGTTTTGATGCTCCCAAGGAAAACCTTAGTTTGGCCTCTATATGGATTAGAATATGAGGGCTTTGTTCGAATTTTTTGCGTGAAAATTTTTTTCAAGGTATTATGAACTCTTTTGACCAATTTTCAACCATTTATGATGTAAAAAAATACATGAAATGTTTGGTCTTTGCTAGATTATGATGGAACCCCTCAAAAATTTCTTGGTTTCATTTTACAATTGTGTAAAATTTGGCTTGGACCCTCATTTCTGACTTAGGGTTATGTCTTCATCACTGTGTTAGGGTCTTTATGATTTAAAACCCTTCAAAATTTGCCTATGATTCCAAAAAACCTTGATCGTTATATTATTTCATTGACTTGATATTCTTGGTCTCTAGTTATTTAAGTTACCTCTTATGCCATCGATGTCATTGTATTCACCGGCCCCCGAAGTTTAGGATTGTTGGCCACCTTGATCATTTTTTATTATTGTTTAAAATGTTGCTATGGTTGGGCTTGATTTTCCTTTTAATGACTTAAGTCTTAAATCCTCATTCCTAAGGGTCAAATTCTCGTTGGCCTAGAGATGCCCCCTTTTAAGCTAACTTTTGCGGCATGTGCAAACTTAGGACTTCATGTTGGTCATTCGATCATCAGGAGTTGATCCCAGCCATTCCCCATGAGCTCGCGCTGATTTATTTCTTCTTATTTTATTCACAGGGGCTGACAGGCTTCAACCATGTGTTCGGAATATTAGTGAGCCCAGTCTCTTTGGTGAAGTAGTTGGTGCTATTCAAAAAGGATAAACAGTTGTAGGTTTGAGACCTGGTGAAATCTTGACCACTCCCCGCGCACCCATGTTGGTTTCTTTCATGTTATTTTAAATACATAGGCTAGCAGGCGATGGCCACATGTTACTATCAAATGGTAGGAGCAGTGTTTCTAGAAGCACAACGAACATGGTTTTAATAAAGATCAATGATAAACACTGCAACATATGTTCTCATCAAGATTGTTCCCCGTGCGCCCATCCATCTAAAGCAATAAAGAAAGATAGTTACATGGGCTAGTGGGTTAAACAACACTTGTCATTTTTGTGGGACCCGCCAGGCTTTGAAGAAGGTGATTGCTTCATAACCAAGGAGATTGACAGTCGATGATAGGTGATGTGGTTCAATCCTGACCACTCCCCGCTATCCCGTGAGGGCCCCATCTATGTCCTATATTTGCAGCGAGCAAGTGCCACATGGACATTCTAAAATATTTTGATAGACTCTAGTGGTATTGGAAGGTTGCTAAATTTGACCGAGATGGTACTATTTCCAAATGGCGCCATTTTTTAGATTACTCTTTGAAGCACATGTTTGGGATTTTGGTTGTCAATTCTAACAGTTATCAATACATGTAGGAAGGTGAAAATAAAGTAGGGTGATGTGCAAACCAATATTTTGAGATCAGATCAAGATCATTCCCTATTGTTCTTCTACGAAGAAATACAAGTGAATTAATTCCCACGGGTAAGTAGGTAATTATAGCACAAAAATTTTTAATTGATGCTAAGTATGTGGTTGAAATATGTGTACAGTGTGGATGTATATCTACTCAGGGATTTTTTTATCAAGAAAAGGCATTACAAGCACAATTAAAACTTGGTTATAATTAGTTTCACTGGTAATCTATCTGTTGATTTATTTTTTAAAACATGATCAATGGTTGAGACTAGAAAGGATCACAGTAGACTATTGTCAGCTCACACGCTCAAGTTTTCTTTGCGTATTAATGGTTGGCACACTTGCATGGCTCTACATAATGAGGACCAATGGCCATATTTTTCATTCAAAAATTGCATTCAGATGCTAAAAATTAAGTTTGAGTTCAAGAGAAGAATTGGTGAAGGTTTGCTAGTTCTTATCATTGAGAAGATGAGTAAGTCAAGAGAATCTATTAGGCCAGTCTGATGGTCTAGGAGATTGAGTTTTCTCGAGCCTGAGGAGAATGCTCTTGAGGATGAAATTGAGACACAGGGAGCCCCTGATACACCAAAGAGTAGAAGGGTACATAGGAAATTCAAGAAGTATGGTGTCAAAAGTAACTACCGCCTAAGGAGCCAAACTATTTTAGAAGAACTGGTCAAGATTAAAGGGAAAAAGCTGGTGGAATATGAAAAGAAGGAAAAGAAAAGGTGCAAGTATCGTAAGGCTTATCTGGGAGGATGTAATTCTCCCACTGAGGTTTCTGATAGCCCTTCAGATAGTGAGGATGACATTGATCCAGGGTGTGACCATTATCCACTCTCCCTGGTACCTGCTGAAGACTCTGAAGAGGAGGTGGTGACAGTTCCTCCAGTTCCACCATGAATAAGATGTGGGTGAGTATCCTCTGAGACTGATGACTCAGAGTGATGACTCTGTGCCATTTTTTTTTTTATGACACCATAGCCCTTTTTTCATGAATTTCCTATTCAACATTCATTTGATTTATTGTTTCTAGTGTTGATGTGGAAATTTTTCAAGCTAGTGTGTTGGAGAAGTTTCAGACTTTCTAACCTTGGTGGCATGTAGGCTTTTTCCGAGTGGTATGCAAGTTTTTGCTAGAGCTGCGAGTGGAGAATTTTCTTTGGTCAACAAGGATGAGGATTCAATGTTGTTGTAGTAACAATCTTTTCCTTTTGAGGAGCTGGCATGTCTTCATGCAAAGGATGTGGAATTTGATCTTTTACTCTTCCATTTTCTTTAATGAGTGCCTGTAACTAACTGAGCACGTCTCAAATTTTAGTGCAAATGATCTTCAAATGAATGAAATGTAATGTAATTGATTCTAATGCTTGTTGCTCCCTTGTTCTATAAAAGGGATTTCAAGGATCATTACAAAGGATCTGATTTTTAAGTCTCAATAGGGTTTTAGGTGAAAGCTAAGTTCAAGAAAGGCACTTTGTAAATAATATGGATGAATACAATAGTAGGTTGACTTGGGTATGAGTCCTATATGTAATAGTCTTAACATAATTTTATAGAAGTTATTGATATCGAAACAAATATTATTCTAGAAAAAAACACTCTCCTATGTATTTTTCTCACAAGTTATGAATGAAAATACTAATGGTTTTTTCATTTATCTTGAATTGTTCCATTGAATGTATGATTCTGTTTTAGCTTTAACTCAAAGAGTTAAATAAAAATGCTTAAGGAGGGTTATAGATTTTGTAAGGAATTGCATAGGATTTATAAGAAGTGAGTGTTTTTCAGGAATTGTGAGTTTTCATAAATGCAATTTAGCACTATGAAAATAGTCCTCTCGTCTCTTAATTAAGTAGCTTACATATATTACTGGTTCTTATATATATGACTTTGTTGCTCCAATTGATGAAACATTGGTCTATTTGTTAGAAAATCTTGCATGAAAATGAGTAATTAGCATACCTGACCATAGACTTGAAATAAGAAAAAAAATCATTTAAAATATTTTCAGGTATAGTAGGGGTTTGAGCTACCCCTATTTCCTAGCAAATAGGTAATTATCTGCTTAAAGGTCTACCAAACCTTTAGTGAAGTACATTATTTTCAATGTGTAGGAATAAATCAATGAATAAATGTGTTGTCAACTAGATACACCTCACGTAAACATAATATGGAACACCCTCCTAGGTCCCATAGAGCCTAAAATGTAGGAGTAAAGACCTCAAAATCCTAAAATCCTTTAGTCATTGTGTTGGCCACTAGTCTTGCAGTTTCTTCATTATAGGAGCTAGCTACTCCTTAGAGAACTCTACGTTTCTATTGGAAAAATAACCAATAGATTTGGTGACTCTGTTGGGGACAAATTTGAGAATATTTTGATAGAAGATCATCTATCCTTAAGAGTCAAGAGTTGGTGAGTTTGGACATCTAGTTTAAATATTAAGAACTTTTCAGACCTGGAAATGATTCTATCGTAGTGATGTTAAAGAATTTATGTGTGACTCTACTATGGGAAAAGACCCAAAATGAAATTCATTCTTAAAGGAGATTCATGTTGCTTGAAATTCAATCCTCTATGAAGAGAGGTGGAAACTCTGTCTAAAGAACCTATTGAAGATGTGAAGATAATTTCAGATCTACAATAATTCCAATCAAGAAGAAAAATCTACAACAGCTGCAATATATCTAGGTATTCTTCATATGTTGGTTTTCAAGAAGCATAAATTTTGTATATGAAGATCACATTTCAAACTCATGAAAAATTCGGTTCCCTATTAAGTGAATAAGCACTGAGAGAGGGAACGGTAGTGATTTGTTCTATATACTTCTATATTACTAGATTGCAAAATCTATTGTGAAGTGAAGTATAAATTATTTTGGAGAAATTCATTCAAAAGATCTTAAGAAAATCAAGGTAGAAATCTACATTATAAAATCTTAAGATTATGTTGTAAAATAACTTGGATGTGCCCTTTGTAATTACAATATTGATATGAAAATCTTGTAAGGGTATAAGAAAGTATATCATCAATATATACACCTTTGTATGGTTCCTAGTGCAACCATGGTTTGTAATCAGCTCCAGTCATGATGTAAGAGATGTTTTAACTCTAAAATATATAGAGCTATTAATTTCATTGGAATTAATGGTAACCCAAATATTATTCCATCTAACATCGGGGAATATTTACCAAAATTCAATGGTACAAAGAATGAGGCAAAAAATAAACATTTGCAAGAATTTAACAATCTAATGGATCACTATGAGATAGATCATGAGGATGTGGTTATGAGATTATTTGTTCAATCTTTGAAAGGAGATCTAAGGGACTAGTTTTCTGATTTACCAACCTGCTTTGTTTATTCTTGGAGTGAGTTCAAATCAACATTTCTAGAGAAAATTTGGTGAAAGAATCAATGCTAGCTCCATGCTTAATAGATTTATGAATATTGAGAAAGAAGAGGATGATCTAATCCCAGCATTTAACCAAAGATTTACTAAAACATTGAGGGATATTCCTAAAGGTATGGTACTAAGTGATGCGGTATGTTTGGTTGTTTATTTGGGAGATTTTGATAATAAGATGAGCTATTTGCTAAGAGATAAGGATCCTAAAACTTTGTATCAAGCATATGGGATGGCCATGAACATTGAAAATAACTTGAAATATGGAATGCAAAGGAGATATTTTTTTGCAGGTGTTTACTACCTTGAGATACTAAATGTTGATAAGAAGTGTAAGTTGAAAAGTAAAGATGATTGTGAAAACACCTCCACCCCTATTGTTTCAGCTTACACATCAAATTCCATAATATTGATCACATAGACTCCCAAATAGATCTTCAAGAAGTTTCATGAATTTGTAATATTATAGCCCCTATTCAAGATCTCTCTTGTATAAGAAGACATGAAGGAGAATCATCATATGACCTTTATGCAAGATTTATGGATACTCTATCTTCAATTCTTGAATGCTACAAACCTGAAAATGCAATATGCATTGATTTCTTTTATGAATCTTATGAACCAGGTTTGAGTGCTCTACCAAAGGAGTTGAAGCTAGTTAGGCTTGACCAAGTATGTGAATACATTTCTTGTTTTGAAAAAATTAGAGGTGATCATAAAAAGGCTACTATGTTTTCAATCTACAATGATAATGATTTAGCTACTCCATATGAGTTAAGTAATGAGATATCACATAAATAAGAAGAGATTATAGTGAACATTTAAAATGTGCATCTTAGTGAAGAAAATGAAATGTGTGGTTTCAATTCATTTGAAGATTCTAGCACTAGTAATCCAATGGAAGGCACAACATTGTGCAATCAATTTGAAGATTTTGAACATAGTTTCAGTGTTGATGAGTCTCCTTGCTATAATAATGATGATGATGACATTGAGAATGATCACTCCTCTAATAGTCAGGATTTTTCTCATAAGAAAAATATTGAATTCTTCATTACAAATGAGAAATATGATAGTGGCAACATATTTTTTCCTAGAAGGAACAACTCTCTTCCTATAAAGAATTTTCAGAGTAAGAACCAGAGATTTTACTTGTCGAAGATGTAGATGAAGTTGAAAATCTATCTATATCCTCTTCTAGTGATTTTTGTGATTCTGAAGATAATGATGACTTGAAGGATTCAGATCTTCATAATGAGGAGGCCGAGGTTTTAATATCAAAAATGAATATAAGGGAAAACCCTTTATTTGATGAGCCTCCATCTTCACTAGAGATAATGAATAATGATACTTATTGGTGTAGAGAAAATACACTTTTTGCTAAAAATTATGATGATGCACTTGATACATGGTTAGAATGTGGCCTTGAACAAACAAAGAAACATATTGATAAGCTTTTGAAGGATGTTACATATGACTATTTCACATTTGATACAAATTTTGCAGATAAAGATGAGTATTATGATGTTGATTACTTGAAAGAATATGAATACTTTGAGTTCCCAGTTCAGTTGGGAGATGTTTTAGTGGAGCATGACAATAAAATGCAAAGAAAAGAATGTTATTTTCAATATAAATATATGTCATGTGATGATAAAAAAATTTAGTTTGTGCCTAATAATACAATACAGAATGATAGAGATTACATTGGCAATGATATACTTAGAAAAATTGAGAAAATTTCTAGTAACAATGTTTGTAATCAGGAAGACTCCAAGGGTATCCACATATTCCTTCTTGTAAGAAGAATGATACACATGTTGCAATGGTATGGCAAAGGTAAATGTGGGTTGAAGGAAATCAATTCTTTCAATAGATTGGTTTTTGACAGGAGCAAGAATCAACCCTAAGTTTCAATGGCCTAGTGCCACCAAGGTGGAAATGAAGCCTACTTAGATTGTAAAGTGCATACTAAAATTTGCACCTCAGGAGAAGGCTTCAAACAAAGTGGAGATTGGATCTCCCTTTTCAAGCCTTTTGGGCCTATGTAAAAAATTGTACATATTTTGGTTTGTTTTGCTTTTGTCTTTTGTGCCTGGTCTATTTCACCCAATGATTTTGGGATCTCACCATGCCTGCAAGAGGCATGTGTCCCCAACAAGAGCCACTGATGGAACCCATCAAAAATTTCTTGGTTCCATTTTACAATTGTGTAAAATTTGGCTTGGACCCTCATTCCTGACTTAGGGTCATGTCTTCATCACTGTGTTAGGGTCTTTATGACTTAAAAACCTTCAGAATTGGCCTATGAATCCAAAAGCCCTTGATTGTTATATTATTTCATTGACCTGATATTCTTGGTCTCCAGTTGTTTAAGTTACCTCTTATGCCATCGATGTCATTGTATTCACCAGCCCCCAAAGTTTAGGATTGTTGGTCACCTTGATCATTTTTTATTATTGTTTAAAAAATTTCTATGGTCAGGCTTGATTTTCCTTTTAGTGACTTAAGTCTTAAATCCTCATTCCTTAGGGTCAAATTATCGTTGGCCTAGAGATGGCCCCCTTTTAAGCTAACTTTTACGATATGTGTACAGTTAGGACTTCATGTTGGTCGTTCGATCATCAGGAGTTGATCCCAGTCATTCCCTATGTGCCCTCATTGATTTATTTCTTCTTGTTTTATTCACACGGGCTAACAGGCTTCAGCCATGTGTCTAGTGTATTGGTGGGCCTAGTCTCTTTGGTGAACGTAGTTGGCACCATTCAAAAAGGATCAACGGTTGTAGGTTTGAGATGTGGCCACATCTTGACCACTCCCTGCACACCCGTGTTGGTTTATTTCATGTTATTTTAAATACACGAGCTAGCAAGTGATGGCCATGTGTTACTATCAAATGGTGGGACCAGTGTTTCTAGAAGGGAAGTAGACATGGTTTTAATAAAGATCAATGATGAACAATGCAACATGTGTTCTCATCAGGACCATTCCTCATGTGCCCATCCATCTAAATCAGTAAGGAAAGACAGTTACATGGGCTAGTGGATTGAACGACACTTGTCACTTTTGTGGGACCCACTAGGATTTGAAGAAGGTTATTGCTTCATAAGCAAGGAGATCGATAGTCGATGATGGGTTACGTGGGTCAATCCTAATCTCTCCCTGTCATCCCATGAGGGCCCCGTCTGTGTCCTATATTTGCAGCGGGCAAGTGCCACGTGGACATTCTAAAAGGTTCCGACAGACTCTAGTGGAATTGGAAGGTTGCTAAATTTGGCTGAGAGGGTACTATTTCCAAATGGCTCCATTTTTTAGATTACTCTTTGAAGCACATGTTTGGGATTTCAGTTGTCAATTCTGACAGTTATTGATACGTGTGGGAAGGTGAAAATAAAGCAATGCAATGTATGAACCAATATTTTTAGATCAGATTAAGATCATTCCCCGTTGTTATGCTATGAAGAAATACAAGTGAATTAATTCCCACAGGTAAGCAAGTAATTATAGCACAAAAAAATTTAATTGATGCTAAGTATGTGGTTTAAATATGTGTATAGAGTGGATGTATATCTACTCAGGGATTTTATGATCAAGAAAAGGCATTAAAAGAATAATTAAAACTTGGTTACAATTAGTTGCACAGGTAATATATCTATTGATTTATTTTTTTAAACATGATCAACAGTTGAGACTAAAAAGGATCACAACAGACTATTGTCAGCTCCCGCACTCAAGTTTTCTTTGAGTATTAATGGTTGGTACACTTGCATGGCTCTATATAATGAGGATTGATGGCCATATTTTTCATTCAAAAATTACATTCAAACACTAACAATTGAGTTTGAGTCTGAGAGAAGAATTGGTGAATGTTTTTTGGTTCTTATCATTGAGAAGATGAATAAGTCAAGAGAATCTGTTAGGCCAATCCGAAGGTCTAGGAGATTGAGTTTGATCAATTCTAAGGAGAATTCTCCTGAGAATGAAATTGAGACATAAGGAGCTCTTGATACACCAAAGAGTATAAGGGGACATAGGAAATTCAAGAAGTATTGTGTCAAAAGTAACTACCGCCTAAGTAGCCAAACTGTTTCAGAATAACTAGTCAAGTTCAAAGGGAAAAGGCTGGTGGAATATAAAAAGAAGGCAAAGAAAAGGTGCAAGTATTGTAAGGCTTATCTGGGAAGACGTAACTCTTCCAATGATGTTTTCGATAGCCCTTCAGAAAGTGAGGGTGACACTGATCCGATGTGTGACCATTATCCACTCTCCCAGTCCCTGGTACCTTCTTAAGACTCTGACGAGGAGGTGGTGACGATTCCTCCATTTCCACCACAAACAAGATGTGGGAAAGTATCCTTTGAGGCTAATGACTCTACCCCATTTTTGTTTTTGATGACACAATATCCCTTTTGTAAGGATTATCCTATTCAACATTCATGTGATTTCTTGTTTCTAGTGTTGATGTCAAAATTTTTTAGGTCGGTGTGTTGGAGAAGTGCTAGACTTTCTAACCTTGGTGGCAAGTAAGCTTTTTCTAGGTGGTATGCAAGTTTTTTTCTAGAGCTACGAGAGGAGAATCTTCTTTGGTCAACAAGGATGAGGATTTGATGTTGTTGTAGTAACAATCATTTCCTTTTGAGGAGATGGCATGTCTTCATGCAAAGGATGTGGAATTTTTTCTTTTAATCTTCCATTTTCCGTAATGAGTGCATATAACTAGCTGAGGACATCTCAAATTTTGGTGCAAATGATCTTCAAATGAAATGAAATGTAATGTAATTGAGTGTGATGCTTGTTGCTCCCTTGTTCTATAAAAGGGATTTCGGGGCTCATTACAAAGGGTCTGATTTTTAAGTCTCAACAGGGTTTTAGGTGAAAGCTAAGTTCAAGAAAGGCACTTTGTAAAGAATATGGATGAATAGAACAATAGGTTGTCTTGGGTATGAGTCCTGTATGTGATAGTTTTAAAATAGTTTTATAGAAGCTATTGATATCGAAAAAAATATTAGTCTAGAAACAAACACTCTCCTATGTATTTTTCTCACAAGTTATGAATGAAAATACTAATGGTGTTATCATTTATCTTAAATTGTTCCATTGAATGTATGATTATATTTTAGCTTTAACTCAAAGAGTTGATTAAAAATGCTTAAGGAGGGTTATAGATTTTGTAAGGAATTGCATAGGATTTATAAGGAGTGAGTGTTTTTAGGCATTGTGAGTTTTAATAAATGAAAATCACTACAAAAATAGTCCTCCTATCTCTGAATTAAGTAGCTAACATATATTACTAGTTCTTATAAATTTGACTTCGCTGCTCCAATTGATGAAACACTGGTTTGTTTGTTAGAAACTCTTGCATGAAAATGAGTAATTAGCATACCTGGCCATAGACTTGAAATAAGAACAACATTCATTTAAAATATTTTCAAGTATAGTAGGGGTTTGAGCTACCCCTATTTCCTAGGAAATAGGTAATTATCTGCTTAAAGGTCTACCAAACCTTCAGTGAAGTACATTGTTTGTAATGTGTAGGAATAAGTCTATGAATAAATGTGTTATCAATTGGATTCACCTCACATAAGCACAATATGGAACACCCTCCTAGGTTCCACAGAGCCTAAAATGTAGGAGTAAAGCCTCAAAATCTTGTACTCATTTTATTGGCCACTAGCCTTGCAATTTCTTCATTATAGGAGTGAGCTACTCCTTAGAGAACTCTAAGGTTCTGCTGGAAAAATAACAAATATATTCAATGTTTGTGTTTAAACTAATAGAAAGCTATCAAAGGATATAAAAAATTGCTCTAAATATTGTACTTTGGTGAAAAAATACAATATGATTCTTCATTAAAAGTTTGCATGTATTGCGATAGAGTTGGGCACTTCTTCTATTCCTTTCAAGGTGCCAAAGAACATCACCATTATCAAATAAATGGTAGAATTTCTCCTCCTATGGTTGGTAGAGATAGTTAAAATGTTGTTAAAGAAAAACATAATACAATAAAAAAAATTAGCTTGTTGATAAAGTGGTGATTCTAATGGAGGAAGTGTGGGGATATGCACAAAATGATAGGATTATGCCCAAAGATAAAATTAAGCTTCAAGTGGTAAAATTTGGTTCCTCTTCAAGGTTAGAACTTGAGGACCAAGACTCTACTCCTCACCAAAATCCATTGGCTAGGTTTGGCTTTAAACCTCCATGATCAAGTTTGGGCTACTCCTTTGTTGAGACTCTATTGTTTCATTGGGGTCTCTTTGGTTTTTTGCTAGGTTCTTTATATTTTTTTTTGTTTTCTAGTCTCATATGGTTGTTCCTTTTTCTTGGTGTGCATAGTTTTGGGGACCTTTCAAAACCCTCTTTTGGTTCACAGCTCTAGCAAAAAGGACTTAACTAATCAAAAACACTATAATATGTATGAATTATTTCATGTTTTTTTTTTTAAATTACATACATATTTATCCCAAAACAATTTCACTCATTTGTCCCCCAACTAGGTGAAAACACCCATGTGTACTATCTAATATTTAAGGTACATATTTATAATTTTTATATTCATTATTTTTTTATCACATAATGCTATATATGACATTTCCTACATGATTTTACACATATTTGAAAACATCATTTACATTATCACATTCATTTTCCTCTCACTTCCAATTACTTAGATGATATGTATGTAACCAAATGGAGTGAGCATGTATTGCACTAACCTTTCTTATAATTAGACTTCAAGTAATGACCTATGTTATACATAGATTATTTGTTGTACTTAGAGCAACCTTGGTCATATTACACACTCACAAAGAAGGAGAGGTTTATGACATTATTACGATTAAGTAGATTATATTTTTCACAATTAAGCATACTCACTTGGCCATATCAAATGGTTCTTATCACATTATCATGCAATCAAGTAGAATATTTTTATATCTTTTTATATAAGTGAAATTTTTCATCTTTCTCTCTCTACTTATTATTTTAATAAATAAATGAAATTATTTATTATTTATACCCAATTCACTTGTGTAATATAAGCTACTCATTGTAGAAATTTTAGTTATTTTGAAGATTCTTATAGAGTGCTCATGCCGATTAAAAGAGTGCAATAAAGAATGCTTTATTATTTTACATAGACTAAATATCCTTTTCAAATATTTGAATACCTACTTTTATTGCATTATTGAGAATGTTAATATACTTAAAAAAGTCCAATCACATTAGATTCATATGCAATGGTGAAACTTACATACCTATGCTAATTCCCATTTAGTTTTGGGTCCATTTTGATCGAATATCTTAATAGAATTACATATTGACAATGGCACACACTTGTATTAAGTTTGGCTCAAAACCTAATACTTATTCCTATCCATTTCACATTCGTTTATACTTATTTTCATGCATTCAATCTTAAATCATCCTCACTTGCACTCGTTCTAAACATTCCCTACAACTATTCTTGATTATAAAATCTTCGACTTTTTTTTTGCAATCAATCTTGAGTGACTTATAGTTGAAAAAAAAAATTATGTTTTAATATTGAAATTATAATATTCCCATCTCTTTTAGCCAGCCATTAGAAGTTGACTTGGTACATATATTTGTAAATTGTTATTATGTCTTAATATTTAAATTCATTCATTTATGCAATTTATATATTGAATATTAGAAATTTGTAAGTGATTAAAAGAAAAAAAGCACCCAAAAAAAAGTGTTTATGAGAAACAAATAATCATAATCTTCATTAGAATCAGACAAGTACAAGTCAATGTATGTTGTCTCTAATCATTATCCAATTTATTTATTGTTGACTTATTAACCAACACATAAATTTAGATTTATTTGATTGTATATATGTTTATTTGCCCTCGATTTGTGTAAAAGGGAGTTTACTCCATTAAACTTTGTGAGATACGATTTATATTAATTTTAAATGTTATTTCAACGTAATGAGAAGCGCTGACAATCTCAAACACAGAGTATATGTAATCCAAAACTTTCACTAATCACAGAAGAGGATATGTAATATAGAATATTAATGGGTAACATAACAATCTACACCACAGCGGCGACAAAAGACGTTCTAGCCATTAAAAGATAAAGAATTCACAAGCATCGCCTAACTGATGGCGGGAGAGACATCGTCACGTTCGCTGGAACTGCTGAAAAACAGACATAGTGTGATTGCAGTAAGTTGGTCTCTGGGACAGTTGAGAATGTTGTTCAATTGACAAGTCTCTTAATGGCAAAAATCAATACAAAGGCAATAATCCACCCTACTAGACGACTGCATTAATTGCAGTCAACGATCCAATTTAATCGGCTAGCCTATCCTAAGCTTCCTATGTCTATAAAAGCCATACAGATTGGTCCATAAGAGCATTCACAATTTGACGTCTTCATAACGATGGAATCGAGGCTTGGGTTTGTGGTGGTAGCATTCGCAGTGCTTTTACTTGTGGGAGATGTTTGCAGCAGCAGAGTAAGGCATGTTGAGCATCTCTTTAAGGGTGGACATGGCAGAGGTCATGGAGGAGGAATTGGCGGCGGCGGGGGTGCTGGTGGAGGTTCTGGTGGTGGAGGAGGAGCCGGCGGTGGGGGAGGCATTGGTGGTGGAGGAGGAGCTGGCGGAGGAGTAGGAGGTGGGGCTGGAGGTGGGGCTGGGGGAGGAGCTGGCGGAGGAGCTGGAGGTGGGGCGGGAGGAGGAGCTGGTGGTGGCGGTGGATTCGGTGGAGGAGGCGGAATTGGTGGTGGTGGAGGAGTTGGAGGCGGAGGAAGAGTGGGTGGAGGTGGTGGTGCAGGCGGTGGTGGGGGCATTGGCGGAGGAGGGCATTCTGCCATTCCCTAAAGTATATGCAGAGTTTCGCAGTAGCTCTTCAGTTTGCTCTGTTTAAAACGATAGTTATTATACTCTATGATATGTATACAATAAAATAAGCAGTACTAGAAATACAGCTTACCGTTGAAGGGATGTATATTTCCTTTACAAATACAATTACGTCACATATTTTATTTGCTGGCCTTCTAAACTAAGTTGATGATTCTGTAAGAATAGCCAAACACAGACCCCTGACCAGTTCTTTCTTAAAATACACGCCAAGTATGAACAAATATGAAGTAACTATTTCGCTAAAAATTTGAGGAAATCAAAGATTATGCAGCTAGTGGAAAACTTAAATGTAATAATAATAATGAAAGACACAACTATTCTGTATAATTCGTGTCATAGAATTTTTACATGAAAACGCCTTGCATACGTTGAGGTTGTAAATACATCTTATGTGTCTCGCGTAGTACAAAATATAGCTCAAACCACAGCTTGGACTGAGAGATCAAGTTTTACTCAAATGAAGTTTTAATTGCAATAGCACATAATGTTGTATTATGACATTATGAGACAAGGATTGTTTTGGCTTTAACAACTTATAGGAAACATTAACAGGGAGAAAATGGAGAGCAAAGCACACGAGGAAGATTTTTCCATTATTTGAAAGGAAACGCAGTGTTTATACAACTCTTAATTACTCAATGGTTAGGAAATTATCAACATTTTGTTTCCATAGTCCATAATATTATGTTTCTGAGATTTCCGGATTTAAACTGTGCGTTATTTTTTAGAGCATCAACATTTCGGATCAAACTCCATGATCCATCATCAACGTTTAGGAAATGTCTTTTTTGGTTTGTATGAAAATTGAAGTTAAATGTTTATGGATGTGCACATCAAGAATCAATTTCTATTGATTGTAAGGTCCTTATATAATAAAAGATGAAGTTAGGATCATGCTCTAAGTGTCTTTGGCAGAATGAACATCCCTCAATAATTAACTCTCAATCAAAGAGATTTTAACCTAAGGCTTGTGCTTTCATATCAAGTAGCTAAACAATTATGTAGGTCTGATATAAAACTCTCCAACAAAATAAAATTCACACATGAAACATTTTAGGTATATTTTATTATATAGTTTTTAGTCTTGTTTTTATATTATCCTTTTATCATCATTTTAACTAATGTTGTTCCCTTTTCCGTAACTACGTATAAATTAATATTGCTTTAAAATGTTAAAGTGAATACTATACATTTTTCTTCTCTTATGTTGTGTTTAGTTTGGCCTTGTCATTAAGTATGTTGTCCTAGAGTTTAATGTGAGAGTTAAAATATATAAGTTGATCTCGGTTAGTGTAAATAGTGTCTTTATCCATCTAGATAGGATATCAGTGTTGGCAAAATGCTCGATCTAAATATTGCGGTAAGTGTTCAATGACCTACATGCATGCATATAAAAAAGAAATGCAATTAAACCAACTGCATAACCGTTGAAACTGGCACAACCAACAATGTAATACACATCACTAAACTATTATATGCTAATATTCACTAACATTCCCCCCCTTATTACATTGTTCCTACAAATGTATCCCCTAAAATCTCTTATTCACTTTGCCAAGGGAGCCCCCCTTAAGGCTTACATAACAAAACTTGTTGATTACAAAATGTATATACATCTTTGTGAAGATCTTCCTTGAAGAAACAAATCCTAAATTAGGTGGAGCTCCATCAAATTATCTCGTGACCCTCGAAAAGGTGTAGCCCCTAGCTGAATTCTTGAGTTCTTCCTCCCATGAACTCCCGAATCACAAATTCTCAAATTATTCAACAACAATCCATATTGAGCTCTCCAAACACATGGCTCCATCAAGTTGTTTGATGACCCTCGAAAGGGTATAATTCTCGATCACAACCTCGAGTGCTTGTTGGACAACCATCCATATTGAACTCCACACCAAACCCCTTACCTGTCTCCAAAAACCAAATGTCACAATATATGTATTCTTCAAATCTGTCAGCAACAAGGAAAAACAAGAAACTAAATCCAAAAATGCTTCTCATGCAAAGCATCATCTCAAAGTGAGAAGCTAACTTGAGATGATGGAAATTCCTCCATCCTCTGGTGCCACCAGCCTCCAATGTGACCCTACCATAGTTTAACCATTTGAAGACTTCTTGGATGAGTCTTTGGAGGCCTCATAAGTTGTAGAAAGGATAGGCCCAATTATTATAGTTTGAATAACATTTATAATGTTCTTATTTCTAGTGTAACCACCCTTGATATACTTAAAGAGCAATCCCCTCTTTGAATTCGGCTTCTCCAAAAGCAATTCAAATATCATCATAAATTCACTCTCTTGAATACCAATAGTAAGAAGATAGATTGGTTTGAACTCCATGCTACACATTTCACTTCTTACAAAGAAAAAATAACCCTCTCTCATTGACAAATAGAGCTTTAAATATGCATCAAACAAATTCCTAATGATACTTCTTTAAGCAACTTGTATTGCTAAAAATTGGCTTGTGGATTGAGCTTGATTGTTTCTGACAGACCCTAAATCTTACATTTATTGGTTCTCTTGAACCTTCTTAGATAGCCCCTAAATGCCAAATCTCCAAATTTTTATTCGAATCAAATAATTTAAACTGATATTTACTTTGTAGTTATAGGGTGGGCAACAATGATCATAATATTGAATCAAAAGCAAAGATCATGAATTACCTTTGAGCCTCCATTCCTTGCTTGCGATCATGGATTACCTCTCCCTTCAATAAAGCCATTATTTCACTACTAAAGGAATCAATGCCACCCTTTTATTTCACCTATGATTTGAAACTCTGAAAATGAATTGTATCTTCAAAG
This sequence comes from Sequoia sempervirens, assembly GCA_007258455.2. NCBI lineage: Eukaryota > Viridiplantae > Streptophyta > Pinopsida > Cupressales > Cupressaceae > Sequoia > Sequoia sempervirens. The sequence goes on along the minus strand of VDFB02000013.1, from coordinate 161,999,926 downwards.
TGATTGACAAATGACAAGAGAAGATTAACAAGGATGTAGATGGACAGTAAAATTATAAGAGAGGTCGTATTCCTTGAAAGCGTGCCTAACAATATAATGAATCAAGAGAGGCCTAGATTGTAGGACTCCAATATGTATTATAATTCTAGGGGTGGTGTAGATAATCCCCTACTAGTGATGAAATGTGAGAAGGTCTCTTCATCTGAGAAAAACATGAGGGCATAGCAGTAGAAAGAAGGCTATCACCCAAATACCAAAATGCAGCACTCATGACCTTCTTGTATGGACCACACCCAAATACAGGAGTTTTTGGCCAATCAAACTAGTTGTTCTAGGAGCTAGGAATTGTTACCTCTTGTAGTGGTGCTTTCCTTGCTAAGCCTCTTCCATCGCCTTACAGATTGTAATGCACAGGTATTGAAACATGCTCTGATACCAAATGTTGGAAAAATGCTTGATATGAATATTGTGGTAAGTGTTCAATGAACTACATCTATGCATATAAACAAGAAATTTAGTTAAACCAATTGCATAACTGTTGAAACTAGCACAACCAACAATGTAATACACATCACTAAACTATGTTATGCTAAGAATCACCTTTCTAGGATTGACCTATTCACACTTAGGTTAAATTTACTTAGGATTCTTTTACTTTTTGTCTCATTCCATAGCATTGGGACATGTGTTCTCATGACTTGAGACACCTATTGCATGTACACTTTTTACTTGTTGACTTACTTATCAATTGAGCTCACAAGTGTCCCATCTTTGGAGGGGTAGTCAGAGTTTCACCCTACCTTCTCACCTTCTCATCCTTGCTTATATATGCAAGGCTTGATCATTTTATTTACACACTCTTCATTTTATAGTGATAGACATACTGTTGCACTTATTTTGTTTCACTTGTGGAAGTTGTTTCATGCTCTAGTATCTTGGAATTCTCCAACAATCCCTAGCCTCAACTTTATTCTTTAGCTCATACATTTGTAGTGGTCTAGACCCATTTATGATCTCAACCCTTTTCTTATTTTCAATGCCATTGGTGCATTGACAAATAACATTTAGAAAAAAAGCACTAGTGCAATTCTATACTGATGATTCTTTTCACCTTGATTGACACACAATTTTATATTTCTTGATTCAAATGTGACAATTTCTTATTATCTTGAGCATAAAAGTTTTGATCTAAGAACTTAGGATTTTCTATTTAAAGGCCATCCTTAAGGCACCAATAGGTTTATAACTCAAGAATGCAGTTAGCAATTGTTCACATATTATCCTAAATTAGTAAGGAGTTTTCAAGGAGCATCATCAAACTAGAGATGCCTCTACATCGAACTCCTTCCATTTTGATATATGTTTATCTAGTCATTATAAATTATGAAAATAAGAACAAGGGAACCAAGGAACAAAGAGGGAAGTTAGACACTTCCATAGACTACAATAACAAGTCCCTTCAAGATGTTTGTAAGTAGTAGCACCTTTACATTAGTGTAGGTTTAGAGACAAGAGGAGTGATATTTGAGGTAAATAATAGACACAAAATTATAGAAAAAATAATATTAGAGTTTTAGATTTATATAATTACAATAATGATTCCATCTGTTTTGTGGAGTGAAACTCAAAGAAAATAATATATACACAAAATTATAGAAAAAAAGAAAGATCATTATTTTTATATATAGAATTGTAATAGTGATTTCATCCATTTTTTAGTGCAATTTTTAAAAATTTCCTTAGGTTGATATTATGTAATTTTCTACACATTTAATTTATCTTGCTTAGTCATAGTGAGTGGATCAAATAATATCCAACCCTAAGGAATTAATAACTTGATAACTCAAGCAATAAATTAGCAATCATTCACATATCATTCTGAATTAATAAGGAGCAATCAAGGGGCATCATCATATTAGAGGCATCTTTACATCTAACCATATTTGTTAGAAGTAATACAAATCAAGGATCTTTTATATTATTTAGTATAAGAAATGAGAGGAAGTTAAGAAATTATGTGATGAGTTATAGAAGGTTGCAAGAGGAAAGAACAATAAAAATTAAATATATGCACACACACATTAAACATAAATTATAACACCTTAGAAATCTATTAGATTAACATGTGATTTATTATATTCTCATATCTCATCATATATCTAATAAAATTTTCACTTATACATCAATCCTCTTAATCCTTATACTATTATATCTCTTCTATTACATTATTTTATCTTACATCATCTTCTATCTTACATTCTCTTCTATCTTACTCATATATGTCCTTAATCTCTCACTCCTATCTATTCCATTTACTTCATATATCTCACACACTCATACATATATGCTCTATGACTTTCTCTCTCACCTTCCCTTATGTATATAGCCTTTTAATACACTTTCCTCTTTCTTTTCCTTATAACCTTTCATAAATACTCTTCATTATCAATTTCTCATTATTTAAACTTTCCCTTATGATGTTTATCATTATTATAATTTATTTAAGGATATTTAAGCATGTTTACAGCTATTTAGGGGAAATATGACCCATAGATGAGTCTATATGACATGTGTGGAGATTGTGCAATGCTACACAACCACCTATATCCTCTTGTGTTCCTCTATTGAGAATTTAATTCTTGTATATTCTAATGCATGTCACTTATTATAGTGTGTGGTATTCCACCATCTTCTTCTATATCTCTATAGATGTGGGACTCTTTTTGTATAGTACTTCAAACCCTTTGTGGTATAAGAGAATATTTAGCCAATAGGCTATTTGTGTGAACTTTGCTCAGAATTTTCGTCAGCCTTCCCAGTTTTAGACTTTTCTGGCACCTGGGAAAAGGTGGTGGGTTTTTTTCCCGTTTTGGTGAACTTTGGTTGGAATTTTCGTCAGCCTTCCCAGTTTTAGACTTTTCTAGCACCCGGGAAAAGGTGGTGGGTTTTTTTCCCGTTTTGGTAAACTTTGGTTGGAATTTTCGTCAGCCTTCCTAGTTTTGTAGGTCTCTGGCGCCATGGAAAAGGTGGCAGATTGTTTTTGATTTTTTAAATAAAAAATGTTTGGCACGATGATAGAGAAGGCCCACGAAATGGCATCAGCATTAATTGTTAAATGGTTTTCGTGTAGTGGTGATGGTGCAAGTAACATTTTTCTTTAAAGTCCTCAGAAAACAAAGTGAATTTCTATGCAGTTTTTGATAATGCATTGTTGGATGTCATTCTCTGGGTTTATCTTGTTGTTCAAGATAGATGTGAGTGAGGAGGGCAAGCTTCTGTGAAGGTGCAAGTGCGTTCATCAGCTGTGGAATTTCTGTGAAGGTGGTTGGAGGTTATTTTGAGTTTTTTGCATGCGTCGATGGTTGCAAAAGCACTAGAAAAGAGTGGGTTGTGATAATTTTGTGTCCATTTTTTGCAGGTGGTGGAGAAAGAACGAAGGGCAGAGAAAGCAAGCGGGAAGAGGTGCATATTGAAAAAACCGCTTGTCAATTATTTCTAAAACAGTTTATGTTATTTTCCAAAGGGGATTGTTGATTGTTTCTTTGTAGCTTAGTCTAAATTGTTTGGTTTATGGTTTCCGTGTAGCTACCATGGGTGGAAGGAAATATTATTTGTTTTTTGTGTTTCTTGTGTTGAATTCGTGTGTTTTTTGTGGGATTTTTCATCCAGGTTACTCTTGAAACTAATAGTGTTTCATTATGTCAATTGTTGTTGAAAAGATTGTATATTTTTGTGGGTTTTAGCATGTGGGTGACTATCATTGGGTATATTGTTTCATTTGTGGCTTCCATTTTGTGCAAATAGTTGCAAAATAGTTAATCTAGTGTGTTTTTGGTTAATCTTGAAAGTGAGTTTTTTTGTGTTTTGTGGGTTTTGGCTTGTGGGTGACCGTTGGCTATATTGTTTCATTTATGGCTTCCTTTTTATGTGAATGGTTGCAAAATAGTTAATCTGGTGTGTTCTTGGTGAATTTTTCCATCCGGTTTGTTGTTGAAACCAATATTGATTCATGTATGGTTCACATTTTCTGGTGAAGGTTTTGAATCGGTCTATTACTGCGAGCTTTCTGTGTTTTGTGGGTTTTTCATGCGGGTCACTATTGAAAGGCATTTTTTTGTGGCGATGGTTGCAATGCAATGAGATAGTTAATGTTATACAGGTTGCATTATTTTAGGGTATATTGTTACCTTTTTGAAAAGGGTCTATTGAGAAAAGACTATATAGTTTGTTCACACTAATATTGTTTGATTTATGGTTCAGCTTTTGTGGGGATGTTTTTGTATAGGTTTGTCACTATGATTTTTAGTGTTTTGCGGGTTTGGCCATCTGGGTGACTGTTGATAATAATATTGTTTTATTTATGGCATTAGTTTTGTGGCGATGGTTGCAATGCAATAAAATAGTTAATGTTATGTGGTTCATGTTTTTTTGCATAGGGCATTGTTCACTGTTGTTGTCTACCTTAGCCTATATTGTTTCATTTATTGCTTCCATTTAGCGTGGTTGGGAAAAAGGTGATGGATAGTTTTTTTATTTTTATATGAAAAGTGTTTGGTGCACCGATAGACAAGGCCAGTGAAATGGTATCATATATATATATATATATATATATATATATATATATATATATATATATATATATATATATATATATATATATATATATATATATATATATATATATGTATGTTTATATGTATGTATGTATGTATGTATGTATGTATAACAGTGAAACAAAAGTAAAAAAATACTTATTTCTCAATAAAACCTTATCAAAAATTGAAAGGATATAGCCTTCTCAGGATTGCCATCTCAAATATTAATAGTGACGTGCAGCCATCAAGAAATATACTCCTTTTTTAATAGAACCTTATCAAAAATTGAAACAATATAGCCTTTTCAACAACACCTTATCAAAAATGAAACAATATAGCCTTAGGCAGAGAAGAGTAATCAACAATACATTATTGGTTTCAATGGCAAGCCAGATGGAGAAACCCATAAAACTATAGCCATAGAGCCCATGCAGAACAATAGCCATAGAACACAACCATAAATGAAACAATATTTCTTTTCCAAATAATATTGTCTTCTATCAACAACACCTTATCAAAAATTGAAACAAAATAGCCTTTTGAATTGAACCTTATTGAAAATGAGACAATATAGGTCGAGCTAGATAGTAATAATCGACAAAAAATTGCATTATGTCAACAATTTTATTTTGTTGCCATGCAAATGGAGAATATAGCCTTTTCAGTAGCACCTTATCAAAAATGAAACAATATAGCCTCAGGTAGGGAACAGTAATCAAAAATATCTAATGTAACCAAACATAGAACCAATAGTGTTAACTATTTTATTTTGTTCCAACCATAACCGCAAAATGAAGGCAATAAATCAAACAATATTGGTTTCAACAATGACCCATAATCAACAATACCTAATGTAACCAAACATAGAGTGTACAACATTAACTATTTTATTTTGTTGCAACCATAACTAGAAAACATAAGCCATAAATTAAACATCATTGGTTTCAACAGCGAGCTAGATGGAGAAACCCACAAAATATACATACATATATATATATATATATATACATACATACTAACTTGAGAAATGTATATATCTATATATGTGTATATGTATATATATATATATATATATATGTATGTATAATAGTGAGAAACGAAAGTAAAAATATACTTATTTCTCAACAAAACCTTATCAAAAATTGAAAGAATATAGCCTTCTCAAGATTTCCTTCTTGAATATTAACAGTGACAAAGCCATCCAGAAATATACTCCTTTCTAAACAAAACCTTATCAAAAATTGAAATAATATAGTCT
>VDFB02000013.1:161914073-161989073 GCA_007258455.2 Sequoia sempervirens | reverse complement strand
TAATTTAAGAGTTGGGAATGGAGCTCGTTAGCCTTTGTTGGTTTAATTGAATCTTTGGTTGTTGTGTTGTTGTCGTAATAGAGCTTGTGGCTAGTTGCCAGCGTTGCAAATTTGTCCTTTTCAAAGAGCGGCCCTAGCATTGTCAGTAGACTCTAGCTCTCCCCAGGCTACTCGACAACCCCCCGGCGCCGAACCCATAAGTCTGTTCCTTGTTTATTTTTTGTTTCTAACACTTGTATTGGATGTTTTCCATGTGCATTCAGCAAAATGCAAACATGCTTTTCTTGCATTTGCATCCCTTCTGGTGTATAGCCTGACTTGTTTATATTTCAGGTATTTATGTGGCCTTCATGTTTTTGTTTGTTGGCTATTTTGGAGTAGTCTATCTGTAGCTATTTATGTGTCTTCCATTTTAGTGGACTTGCATATAACTTTCTTCTTGTTGTAATATTTCCTATGGAATGTCTAGTGATAATTATAGACTTTTTTATAGGGATTATTGCATTTAATCCTATACACACACACACACACACACACACACACACACACACACACACACACACACACATATATATGTACCTGTATTGTGAAGAATAGATGTGGGTGACTATGTAAGTTGCGTAGTTGAAAGTGCAGATCTACACTAAACAATGTCTAACTGAAAATAATCTAAAGTTCCCAATTACTGAGCTGAGTTTTTAATGTAGCCTATTATTCCCTTGCCGGCAAAATATGCAGCCCATACGTAAAGCAATGTTGCTCCCACAAGTTGTGTCAAGTGATGTTTATTTCATTTTCCCAGGCAATAACCATATGTGCCTAGATTTAAACTTATCTATATTTGTTCTTGTATCTATTGATAAGTTCGTGTTGGAAAAATTATTTTATAGGTCTTTATTGAAATCATGATTATCTCATTGAAGGCTTTTGTTTTGTGTTGATGGTTGCAACACTATACAATATATGTTGTTTTCTACAAGGCATTGTTGACTATTGTTCTATAGCTTCTCATCATGTGACAGCCCCATCCGCCATCTTTACCAGGGCCATCGGAAGTCTAGAGATATGGGGAGGGTTGTTGGCTAGTCGGGAGACTGTCGGTTTCAATTGTACTCTGCAAGGTGTTTTTGGTTGTCGTGCTCTAACTTTGGTTATAATTTGGGGCTACAGACCTGCAGTCAATAATTCCTTTTTGTAAATGGCATAGACTATTCAGTTGCTTTGGTGACTTCAAGATGCTAAATATTTTTTTATGCATATATGTCGACTATTATATTGCTTATTGTATGTATTTATGTGGATTTTTTGATTGCTTTGCAGCTTTCACCACTACATGGAAACCATAAATTAAATAATGTGTTAGAAGTTATTTAACAACAATGAAGAATGTGTATATATATCTGCATCTAACATCAGATTTATATATATTGGTGTGACTTTTTTTTTTGAGCTGCATATATATGCATTGCATTTTTTGTATTCATGTGTAGCATTTTGTTGCTTGGAAGTATATAAGCACAAAAAAGAGTGTGTTTGTTTTCTTATGTTTTGTTTCGTTTTTACTTTGTCCAAATATGTATGTATGTGAAATTAGATGTAGGAAGCATTGATATATACTCATCGTCGTGTTTATTGTTTGGTTAATTCTCATGGCAACATTGTTTCATGTATGGGGTCCATATATTGGGGATGGTTGCAATAATAGCTTGGATTTAAAACTTACCAAAGTAATTGGGCAGTTTATGTTATTTGGACTAAGGAATTGTTCAGTGTTGGGTTGTAGATTGGGCTACACAACATACACAACAAACATTGTAGCCATATCATGTATAGTAAGTCTAATAAGGCACATGGATTTCAACATTGATTAGGTTGGTCGATGATGTATCTTGTGTTTCATTTCATATTTCGTATGTGCAGATCTATGTGTTTTTTACATTTCATGCAAACAATATTCATATTTTTTAGGTCCACCTATGGATATATATGTGTATTATCTAGAAATAGATTTGGATACATATATGTGTGTATAGATTTCCCTTTGTAAACGTAAATGTGTGTAGGAATGGTTGCAAAGCGATAAGGTAGTACATGTTCTTCACGATGGGCGGTTGCTGGTTGTTTTTGTATAGTTTCAAGGGTAGTTGTTATTTGTCTAGGCCTTAATACCAGTTTGATCAATGTTGCATCTCACACTTGATACATAGCCTTCCATTATAACAAACCCTTATTGAGGTCTAGACAGGTAACCACTATGCTTCAACAAGAACATTGACTATTTTATTACTTTGCAAACATTGTGACCACACAGGAACCATACGTCAATTAGCCCTGATGTGAAACATCGTTTAATTTTGTTGGCCTTCTTTATTGATGCACCAAATTATTTTGATTTAAAAATCAAGAAATATCCACCAACTTTATTGAAGGCTAAAAAGAGAGGAAGGTTGGCAAAAATTCTAACCAAATTTCACACAAATAGGGGGTAACCACCCATTGTGCATGTGAGTTGTTACACTTCACGAACATTGGCATAAACCTTGCATCTGGCACTTGCAATACAACTTTCCATTTGGAAAATGTAGCAATAGAATAAACATAGGGATCAATGTATATGAATATTGTTTGTACCCACTATGACATATGTATGTATCCAAACATAGGGAAAATGTATTATCCACCATTGTAATCAATGGTAGCATCAAACAAAATATGATAGTAAGAAACCTATGCCCAGTTGTCAATCGAATCAAACATAAACTGGATAAGATTAACTATTTCACTTTGTTGTAGCCATGACTGCACAACGGATGACATAAATCAAAAACCCTTGGTTTGAACACTGACCCAGAAGTGGAAAGTTGCAAAACAGAAAATATACACAGTTACAAACTAATGCAAATCCATAGCCACAAAATGTGAACCTTGAAGAGAGACCCATACATGATTGACGACAACAAACCCATACAAAAATATACTCCTTTTTCAACAAAACCTCATCAAAAATTGAAACAATACAGCCTTCTCAACAGCACCTTCTCGAAAACGAAACAATATAGCTAGACCAAGAGAACAATAATCAACAATGCCTAATGGGATCTAACACAAAGTGTATAAGATTAACTATTTTATTTTGTTGCAACCATAACCACAAAGAAAAAGTCATAAATCAAACAATATTGGTTTGAACATTGACCCAAGTGCAGAAACCCACAAAACACAAAAAATCACAGTTAGAAACCCATGCAAAACCAAATCCATGGAACACAAACCTTAAACCAAACAATAGTCTTTATCACAAACAATATAGTCTTTTCTCAACAGCACGTTATCAAAATTTGAAGCAATCAATAGAACCTTATTGCAGATAAAACAATATAGCCTACAAAAACCCGTGGACCGCAAGTGTAACAATATGGAAAATGGTTTTCCTGATATGCATCTCTTTTCGCTTGGTTCAAGCAAACCTCTTTCCACTAGCTTTGTCCACGCTGCCTTGTTTCTGTAGTCCTCCAACCGTAGCCACAACACGGAAACCATAAATAGAAACCCACAAAAACTCATAGTATCGAATCCATGCAAAACCATACACACACATCATGAACCATATGCGAGCTACTTTTTTTTTAAGAAACTATATAGTATCTTCTGAACAACAGCTAATCAACATTTGAAACAATCAATAGTACCTTATTGCAAATTAGACAACATGGCTTGGCACAGACCCTGAACCACAAATCAAATACTATTACTGATGGTTTTCCCAACATGCACCTCTTCCCACTTGCTTCAAACATACCTCTTCCCACTAGCTTTCCTACACAAAAATGGGCAAAATATTATCATAGGCAACACTTTTTTTTTTTCTTTGCAAACATCACCCCATGCAAAAAACACAAAATAACTTCTACCCACCTTCGCAGAAGCTGCACAAAGCTTGATCGAGCTAGCACCCTCACAGAAGCTTACCTTCCTCACTAACAGGTTTGATAGCATGTATAGCAATAGAATGACACCAAACAATGCCTTATCAAAAATTCCCCAGATATTCATTTTGTTCCCCGAAGCGTTAAACGGTGGGTGTTATTACAACCATTGCCAGTACACGCAAAGCATACAATAATTAATGTTGATGGGAACCAATGTTCAATTCTAGCGTCCTTCTCTATCCATGTTGCATGAAATGTGCCACCCTATTCGCAAGGTATCCAACAACCGCCTCCACCATATTTTATATGGCCACCAGTAGGCTAGAAATATATGTCTATATATATGTATATATATGTATATATGTATATATAATAACATATATATATATATATATGTCTGTGTGTGTGTGTGTATGTATGTATGTACGCACACACACACACACACACACATATATATGTGTATATATACACATACATACATACTAACTTAAGAAATATATATATGTGTGTGTGTATACATATATATATATATATATATATACGTATATATGTATATGCATATACACATACATATATATATATACATGTGTATATATATGCATATATATACATATAATGACAAGAGGAGTGAGCTTGATGCATAGAGGCTTCATGAAAAAATTGATGTGATTAAGGAAGAAGGGGTCAAGAGTGCGGAATGCTTCATGAAGCCTTTGTGTGCATCAAGCTCATGCCTATTTTCATGCTGTCTTTTGTCTATATCCACAAAATCCTACTGCTGCCCATTGACCTTCAATGAATATATATATATATATATAATAACAAATATAAGAGCATACTGTCATGCATACAACACTCCTTTCTCAACAGAACCTCATCGAAAATTGAAACAATATAGCATTTTCAACAGCATCTTCTCGAAAATGAAACAATATAGCTTAAGCAAGAGAACTATAATCAACAATGCCCAATGGGGTGTTTGAATTGTAGCTATATTCCATTTGTATACAAGGTAAGGCTATATGTCATTCTTTCCATCTCTTCTTTTGCAACTACATCCAAAATTCTTTGACACAAATGCCACATTTGTATATATTTTTAGCCACAAAATGGAATCCATAAATAGGAAGCCAAAAAATTTCACTTAAACAAACCGGATTTAAAATATACTCATTTCTCAATGGAACCCTATCAAAAAAATTGAAACAATATAGCCTTCTCAATAGAAGCTTCTCAAAAATTAACAATGACAAATCGATGCAAAAAATATACTTCTTTCTTAGCACAGACTTATCAAAAATGTGAACAGTAAAGTGTTTTCAACAGCACCTTATCGAAGATGAAACAATATAGCCTAAGATAGAGAACAATAATCAGCCACACCCAGTGCAATGAAGCATAAAGTGTACAACATTAACTATATTATATTTTGTTCCAACCATAACCAGAAAATGGAAGCCATAAATCAAGCAACATTGGTTTCAACAGTAGCCCAGTTGGACAAACACACAAAACTATAGCCACATAACGGAACCATAAACAAAATAATATTTCTTTCAACAAACAATATAGTCTCTTCTCAACAGCATCTTATTGAAAATTGAAACAATATAGCCTTTTGAACAGAACCTTATCGAAAATGGCACAATATAGTTGGAGCTAGACAATAGAAATTGTCAAAAATTGCATAACGGTTGGTATCTTGCATTCAGCTTTTGTAGACTTTCCATCTAATACTTGTTGAATCACTAAAACACTTTGCGCTATTTTCCATAGGGAATTGTTGTTTGTTCTTCTATTGGATTGAATAAATTGTTTCATTTATCATTTCAATTATTCCTATTTAAAGAATAAAGACATTAAGGTTCAATGAAGATGATCTTTCCTATTTTGTTATATATATACTAACTTAAGAAATATATATATCTATATATATGTATATATATATGTATATATGTATATGTATATATGTATATATGTATATATGTATATACATATACATACACACAAACACACACACGCATATATATCTATGCATATCTGTAGCAGAAAGTTGTATGCGCTAGGAAATTTCAAGTGCATGCATGTATATTTATCTATATACGTACACGTACGTAAATGTACACATGCATACAACCATGTCCACAATTAGATATATGAATAGCTATAGATACTAATACATCTCTTAAAAAGGACAACAACTCTATATAAATAAACAACATTAAATTATGAAACAATATTGCTTTTAACAAATAATATAGGCTCCTAAGAACAATGCCTTGAGGAAAATTCAAATAATTCAACCTTTTCAACTAGACTTTATTGAAAATGAGACAATATACAACAAACTATACAACAACAATCAACAAAGGGTGAATACTTTTAAGAATGTAATTCCTTACCAGACATAGCTACAAATCTGAAGGAATAAACAAACTCCCACACACAAAAAAAAAAATTGCAGTGGCAAGGCCATGTGAAATTATACTGTTTTCCCTCAACAGAAGTTGATAGAAAATTGAAACAATATGGGCTTCTCAACAGCATCTTTTTTAAAAAAAGATGGAATAGCCTAGGGTAGAGAACAATAATCAACAATACCTATTGCAATCAAACATAAAGTGTATAACATTAACTATTTTACTCCATTGCAACCATAGCCAGAAAATGGATGCCATAGATCAAACAATATTTGCTTCAATAGCGAGCCAGATGGACAAAGCCATCAAACACAAAGATTCATAGTAGCATACCCTTACAAAATGATAGCCATAAAACATGGACCATAGATTAAACAAAATTTGTTTTTCCCAACAATATAGTCTTCTCTCAACAACTTATCAAAATATGAAACAATCAAGATTGCATTGACAAAGATCAAGCAATATAGCGTGCAACAACCTATGAACCAGAAGTGAAACAATATTTCAAATGTTTCTCCCAGTATGCACGTCTTTGTGCTTCCTTCACATATATAGATATCTATACATATGGCACATGCATTCTACATCACTCTCATTATTAGTGCCATTGCCAACACTTTTTGTATTTGTTTTGGAGTGATTGGCCCATGCAAAAAATAGAAAATATGTTGCAGCCACCTTCAAAGAAACTTCACAACAGGCAGTTGGACTTTCACCTTCACAAAAGCTCGTCCTCTTGGCATCAATATTTATTGTTCTATGGTGTCCGTGTAGTGGCAATGGTTGTGCCAGCACCCGATACTCAAAAACCTGAGCTGAGATAGCAAAACTCTATGCAATTTTCAATAAGGAATTGTTGGGTGTTCTTCTGTGACTTTACCTCTTTTCACAGCTGTGAGCCAAGATTGTGAGCTTCTTTGAAGGTTGAAGTCTGACCGGCCTTTCCAATAGATGTACATCACAAAAGGAGTTGTTGCAATGATATGATGTATGTTATGTGTGATGAGAAAGATTACTTTGACCATTGATAAAAGTGATGGAAAATCTATGTTCTTGCTCGGGGGTTTGGTGAGAGACCATGGGGATCCATAACCCAATATGGTAGGGTGGAGAGCAAGCCTTGTTTTCTTTTTTTTCATTGCATATTTTCTATACGCTATTTAGCTATGTTGTGGGTACTTGTGAACATGGTTGTATGTATGTATACATTTACGTATGCATATACGTAAATCAAAAAACAATCCACCACCTTTTCCATAGCACCAAAGAGCTCAAAAATCGGGAAGGCTAACGAAAATTTTGACCAAAGTTCACCAAAACCAAATAGCAACTCGCCATCTTTTTTCTGGTGCTAGAAAACTCTAAAACTGGTGCATATATATGTGTATGTATATATGCATGTGCACTCAAAAAATTGTGTTCCCAATATGGTAGAGTGGATAGTGAATCTTGTTTTGTTTTGTTTGGGTGTTTGCAAGCACATTTTTGTCTTCGTTGTAATATGTGTATATGTATATGTATATATATATATATATATATGTATATGTATATGTATATGTGTATGTATACATGCATGTGCAATGGAAAACGTGAAGTTTTAATAGATGGAGACTAGAACGAATGGAGGCATGATGCGCAACCATAGGAGCACCAGCGTTACACTCTTTTTTAAAGTGTACATTGTACCTTTCATTCGTTACACTCTCCATTGAACACATTTCATATATACAACTACATTTGCAAATACATTTACATATATGTATGCTTTGGTTGTTTCCAATAGATCACTATTGGGGAAAGTATCTATGAATGTGCATGTTTCTAATTTTTTAATTTTTTACTTTTGCACCATGTTTTATATTTACAACTGGAAAATTGCTAGATATGCATCTAATGCATATTGCTGATTGTGATGTCTTAGTAATAACTATTAGTATGAAAGGTTCTATATTGGGCATAGTAAGTAGCATTGGTTTCACCATTGATCATACTGGTGGGTAATGTATGTTCTTTCCTAGTGGTTTAGTAAGACCCCATGCGGCTCCATGGCCCACTATGGTATGGTGGAGAGAAAGTATTTCTTTGGTCTGTTTCATTTTCTATTACCTTTCTATTGATTGGTTGCATTCTTGCTTTTTTAGCTGGCATACATATCCTTTTATATTTCCAAGTAGCAAAAGTTGTGAATTGTTGACCTGGTGTTTGCAAACACATTCTTGTCTTCATTGTACTATATGTATAAGAATATGTATACGTATATATGCATGTGCAATCAAAAAATGTGAAATTATTTTAGGTGGAGAGTGTAATGAAGGAAGGGACAATGCACAGCCATAGGCAGCAGCAATAGTGCACTCTTCTTTAAAGAGTGCATCATACCTTCCATTCATGACACTCTTCGTTGAAAAGATATTGCATATGCATATATACATTTTCAAAGACATTTCTATATATGTTTACTTTGGTTATTGTCAATAAGTGACTATAGGGAAAAGTATTTATCTACATGCAGGTTTTTTATTTTCTAGATTTTCCCTGCCCTGCGCCATGGTTTAATATTTTCTTGAGTAGGAAATCCATATATATGCATGCAATGCATAATGTCAATTGTGATGCCTTGGGTAGTATCGCTTCTACACTCTAAAAATGGTTGTTAGAATGAAAGGTGCTATATTGGGAGAGTAATAAGCAACATTCATTTCACAATTGATCACAAGGAAAAAATTTGTGGACACACTTGAGTTTATACCATTGAAGAGACTTTTTTTTCAAATGAGTATTTAAGTATTAAACTATGTATCATGATACTTGAAAAATTACTAGTATATGCAACATGGTTTAACACTAAAAATGCTTTGCTGAAAAGAAGTCTCGTCAATGTATAGTGTTATCATTAATTCCTATCCATAGGAAAATTTAGTATTGCAATTGATGCATTTGCTTTTGAATTAGCCACTTCTCTAATGAGATTGTTCTAACAAGGCTTTGTGACCCAGTATGCTGGGGTGGAGAGCAGGCGTTCCTTTCTTC
Source organism: Sequoia sempervirens (assembly GCA_007258455.2). Lineage (NCBI taxonomy): Eukaryota > Viridiplantae > Streptophyta > Pinopsida > Cupressales > Cupressaceae > Sequoia > Sequoia sempervirens. The sequence goes on along the minus strand of VDFB02000013.1, from coordinate 161,979,691 downwards.
TATTTCATTTTGTATTAGCTATTGTTTATTGGTTGCATTCTTGGTTTTTTAGTTGGAGTTTGAAAGCAATTTTAAATACAATGCATATGGATACATACATTTATCTATACATATACATATATGTATGCTTTCATCATTTCCCATAAAGCATTGTTGAAAAAAATAATTGTGTCATGTGTGCATTTTTCCTTCTTTATGCATGGCTTTATTAGTATGGATTGTTCTATTCTATGAGCCTTCCATCTAGGCCACTATTCAAAACAATATTGTTTCCTTTATGGCTAGAGTATTATTGAGTGTTTCTATCTACCTTTGGCTACTTTGTTGCATATTCAATTAGCTTGACCGCTTTAGTTATACCATTTCCCTTTAACTTGGCGTTTGTAACCATTTTATTGTTTGCTTAATATTATTACTGTAGGTTTTGCAACCTTCTTCAAGTTTGAATGCTACATTGAGTGTGGATCATAGAAAGGTTGCAAAACGCCAAAGAAACCAACTTTATTATGCACGTCACAAAGACCATATTTGCATAGGTTGGAAAGCCAAGTACTTGCAAAAAATATGTGCTCTAGACCCACCTGGCTTGGCACCACATGCCCAGCTAGGCACGCCGCCATTGCAAGAAAGCTCGCCAATAAGACTTGCTCCTTGTTGTACCCCCTTAACTCCCACCCCTACACAGTTCCAACACATCCACCGCAGTGAATCTACCCCCATAGTACCTAGTTGTACACTGTCACAAACCCTTGATGGTCATGCCTTTCCATCCGCATCACTGGAAACCCACCACTCAAGCAACATGTTGGGTGAAACTTTCTGCATTGCTATGTAGTCCTTCTGTCAGCGCATTGATGCTTTATCTGAATTGAAAATTTGTTCTATTTGCAATGAGAGCTATGTCGGCATGAGAGTCTAGGCATCCAGCACTAGCATTGTGTGTTTGCACTGTGCTTCCGAAAAAGGTGTCCATAAATTTAGCCTAGAAAAGAAAATGGATCCAGGGCCACAACCAGTCATCCTTGCAAAGCTTACTCAAGTTGAAGAAATGTTTATAGCCAAAGTTTCTCCAGTTTTGCAAGTAACCCATGCTAGAGGGGTCCAATACAAATATAGTGGCCATACTATAAGCTCCCCACAAGACATCACAGCCATTGCAACTTTGTTGCTGCTTCTTCTACACGATCTTGAAGTCATGATTGTGCGAAGAATTGGCGTTCAAGGATCAAACTATGATTGCTATGTTGACAAACATAATGTCATGGCTACATTAATATATAAAATTTAGAATGACCCATACTATAGTGATGTTGCAATAGATTGTGATGTTTTAAATTTGTTTCCTTCTACAAGTACTTACATCTCTGATCTTCTGCACATAATGGAAGAACTGACGCATAACCCAATTGAACCAATGGCAACTACAAAAAGCGTTGTTGATGAGGAAGCTGACCTTCAGGACTCGTCCTCATTTATTCCATTGATTCCCAATCCTCCTTGAGAATTGCAGGAAATTAGAGATTCCTTAAAAATTAAAGACACTAGTCAAAATACCTTGCCTTGGCCTAACATAAATCCTAGCCCTATTATTGAATATAATACAGAAGGGTTATTAAGCATGGATTTTCCAATCTTGTTCCCCGTTGGCATGGCAATGCCTCTGCAATCGAGAACCATAAAAATTCACTTACATGAATATGCCTTGCACTTGATGAGATACTATGATAATAGATTTGGGAGGCATGTTAGATTTAGATATTACCTTTATAATTTGATAATGAGACATCGAAGCCAACAATCAGCATCAGTTTTTATGAAAATAAACTTGGAGGAAAGAATCCCACAGTCTATTATTGCTTTGTGACAATTGCTTTGGGAGGCACCGGATACCCAAATAGAAAACTAGCTTGTTCGATTTGGTACATCCTTGTGAGGAACCTGCTCATATTGGGCCAAGTGCCAACAAGAGCTTGCAGCAATGATCCACCAACTTGGTGTACACCGACTCTTTTCTTCACTTTGAGCTTTGTTGATACAAAATGGCTCAATCTACATAGGGTGATTGAACCACGTGCCCAATTGGATTTTCCATACTCCTGGAGACGCTTCACAAAGAACATTATACAGAACCCTCACATAACAGCCTTGTACATGCACTTGTGATTCACTATTTTCCTTGAAGAGGTTATTGAGAGAATTTTCCACACAAAGGACTATTGGTATAGGTATGAGTGGTAAAATCGCAGGTCAGCACATGTACACGATTTCTTGTGGCTCCTAGATGCCTCGAACATGGACATGCTTGATTGGTCCAACCCACATGAGCTTCAACAAGCAAAAAATTACTTTGATTGCTATGTCTCAGCATGTAACCCTCGCTCCCCGAAGCAGCTAATATCAAGGATGCACCACTCAGCTTTGGAGAACACGTGCTTGCTTGATACAATGCAAATTTCTTCCATGGATCCAATGGTGGACTATCAACAATTGTTGAACACGGTGCAAAGGCATACCAAGTGCACTCAATACACTTGCCTTAGGAAAAAAGGCCACCAATTACAATGTTGCTACAAAGCTCCATGGACTACGCAACCATCTTCGACATTGGCAATTGACAATGAATTGAAAAAATCATATAAACTAGCAAGAAATGATGAGCGTGTTAATATCCACAACCCTGCGATGCTTGCAATTTGGTGAGCAAATGTTGATTGCCAGCCAGCATTGTCTAGACAAATTGTGCTAAACTACATTTCCCAATATGCATCAAAGTCTAAGAAAAAAATTGAAAGCTACATTGATATCTTGCAAAGGCTTGCAAATACAAATTCATCTGGGGATAAAGCGTTACTTTCCTACCAAAAATTCATGATGAATTTGGTTGTTGATCGTGACATTGGTGCACAAGAAACATGCCATATGTTGCAAAAGTTCCCCCTTGTTATGTCAAGTCGGAATTTCTTGTCTTTGAACGTTAGCAAGCATACATTTCATCATTTGAAAACAATTGACAGTGGTGACGAGCTTGCCAGTGGTTATATTCATTCCTACATGCAAAGACCAACTGAAATGGAGATGATATCCCTTATTCATTCTGCACAACTTTATACATATCGAAAAAATCGCAAAGGTGCATCTTGGCGTTCTTGGCCACAACCTACTATCATCATTGTTTACCCACTTTTCAAGACCATCCCGCCGAAACAAATTGATGCCTTCAAAAAAAATTGTTGGTCAGAATTGCTACTATACAAACCTTTTCGAAATGTTGAGCTTGAGATAGGCCTTACAAGAGAAAGCATAACACAAAATTGGAGGCTATTTTATGTTGTTGGCTATGATGCTTGGCATGTCAATAGAATTACTATCCCCCCTGCTGATGGGGAGGGTAGTGATAGTGAACGCAGATGAATATGAATGGGAGTTGCTCTCTCGACTTGGTGCCACAAATAATGTTTGTTTTGACCAGTTGCAACTCTTGGGTAGACAGGACTTTGACCTACATCACAAGTGGGACATCCACCATGTTCTAGAGAATTTTCATAGCATTGTTGAACAATTTGTTTCAACAAGTAAATTTCATACAGTTGAAGGCACTCTTTACTCATTTGCAATGCCCGCACTTTTCCATCAACTATCTCCTAGGAAAAAGCTTGCTTTGAATATTATTGAACAACACCATCTTGGCCCATCCTCATTGCCACTGCTACGTATGATCATTCAAGGAAATGTTGGCACAGGTAAATCATTCTTCATTGACAAGATACGGAGAGCAATAAATACATCATTGAATTATAAAATGAATCCTTTGCTTGCTTTAGCGCCAACGATTGTTGTTGCTTACAATATTCGTGCCTCCACAGTTCATACTACTCTCTGGATACCAATAAGAGATATGAATCCATTGAAATGACAACCATTGACCATATTTCAAGAGGACTTCAAACATATTAAGTACATCTTAATTGATGAAATGAGCTTCTTGGGACCAAAGTTGTTGCTTAAAATAGATAGTCGATTGCAGCATGCATTCCCTGGTAGACATATGCAGCCATTTGGTGGTGTGTCCATTATACTCATGGGTGACTTGGCACAACTACCCCCTATTATGGACAGGCCTATCTATGGTTCTCATTCCATAGCGTTGGCACTTTGGCACACTTTTAATATTGTTGTCGCGCTTGACATTGTCTTCCACCAGCATGGGCAGTCCAATTCACAACAACAGTTTTGTACACTCCTTATGAATATTATAAATTGTCAGGCATCCTTATTTGATTGGAAAATTCTTATGAATCAAATGAAAACCATGCTTACATTTAAGAAAAACTAAGAGTTTAATGAGGCTATCCACTTATTCCCAACAAATAGGTTGGTTGCTCTACACAATAGGAAAATGCTACAACAATTAAATGTTCCAATTGCAATTAGTGCTATTGAATGTTCCCAACAAAACACACTTGATTATGGTGATCTAATGAAAAGCTTCAAGCAGAGCTCTTCCTTGCAATTGGTCAATAAGTAATGTTGACAAAAAATCTTTGGGTGGCAGCTGGCTTGGTTAATGGATCGTTGGGTTCAGTGAAGGCTATTGTATATGCTACGGGTGCTAGACCACCTCAATTGCCTGAATATGTTGTTGTTGACTTCGAAAACTACATTAGCCTAGCATGGGATCAAGACAATCCAAGATTCATCCCAATTATCCCAATCACACAAGGCAGTCAAAGGTAGCTCCCATTGACAATGGCTTGGACGATAACAATCCATAAATCTCAAGGCTTGACACTAGAGAAAGCTACAATAGATATTGGAACTAAAGAAAGGCAAGGGCTAACATTCACATCTCTCTCTCATGTTAAATCAATAGCAGGAATACACATCTAGATCCACCTTTCTCTTTTGACAGGTACTCTAGGCTACATTACAACAAATACAATAGGCTTCGAATCAAATAAGAGGATTGCCTCCAACAATTGTCTGCATTCCCATCATGATGAAATATTTTTGTTCTTCACGGTAACTATACCACTTCTCCTTTTCGTTTTCATTTCAATTTTTTCACAATACCCTTGATTCCTACTATTCCTTTTCCCTTTTTCACTCCATAGTCTAGTTCTAATCACTCTTCCCAACATTTCGAAGGTTTTACATCTACATTCATTGCTAAGAGAAGTTGTTATTCAACTATTTCCTTGTGTTTCCCCTTGTGCCCAACAACAAACATTGATCCATTCCTCTTCCCCACTTGCCCAAACTATTATCTATATTTAATTTTTCTTTCAATAGCTTCCTCTCCTTTACCCAATTATGTTGCTTCTAGGGGTATCATGTTTGAATCATTTCTTTCTAACAATTTTAGATTCTAACAAATTTAGATTGCAAACATTTCTAGCTATAACTATAGATCTTCACAATTTTTAATACCTTCATGCTCACAATTTTTCCATGGTGTTCATGTTGCAACTATATTCCATTTATATACAAGGTAAGGCTATCTATCATTCTTTCCATCTCTTCTTTTTCAACTATATCCAAACCTTTTTGTCACAAATGTCACTACTATATATATTTTTAAAAATAGATAACAATGATTTTAGCTGGATAAAATTGCCAGGTGCCAGAAGACAATTATATGCAATTGTCCACATATTGTCCCCTCCTCTTTGCAAAAGGTATGCTTGCATCTTGTTTATATGATCTATTCTAATGCACATACACTAGATATTATTTGTTACTAACTATACAACTTTTTATATTTGTTCATTTTGATATTGTCTACTAATGACACATGTTTGTTGTACTAAACTTTAAATTCCCCTTATGTCTAACAATATTTCATTGAAAGAATTTTATATTGAAAATGTGCATACTAAAATAGAGAAGCACATGTCCTGTGTACAAATCTCCTAAATGTTAAATAGCTTTATGATTTCACATTTGCATGGTGTATGGCCTTCACCTACATTCCATTTCTATACAGCGTAAGCCTATATATCTTTTCTTGCATTTCTTATTTCACAACTCCATGTAAATTTATTATTGAAAGCATTTTAGGTTACAAATGTGTGTGGTGAAATATAGATGCACATGTTCACTGTACAGATCTGCTAAATGTTAAATAGCTTTACGATTGCACATTTGCATGGTGTATAGCCTTCACCTACATTCCATTTCTATACAACGTAAGCCTATATATCTTTTCTTGCATTTCTTATTTCACAACTCCATGCCAATTTATTAAATATGTACAACATTGATCCCCACTCAACAAATTCTCTCAAGTGCCAAATGATTTCCTTCACCATTGATTAAAGTGGTGGAAATTTAATCTTTCTACTCTGGGGTTTGGTGAGATCCCATGACACTCGATGACACAATGTGGTAGGGTGCAAAGCAGGCCTCCTTTTTTGTCTCAATACTCCAATCCATTCTCTACACAAGGTATTCCTATATTTTATTTACTTACACTGTTCTACTATAGCTGCATTGCATATTATTTCTTGTGAATTCTATAAGTCTTTATATTTTCTGATTGATTTATCGTCTACCAATGGTATGTGTTCACTACACTAAACTTCACATTATCCTTTCATTTTTGCAACCATACTCAACCCAAACAATTCTCATTCGTGGATGTTTTGATGCCTCCAGATCTTGTATTAAGTCAACAGTAGCCTAAACATTGCTTTCACCATTCATCCCAATGGTGGAAAATTTATTTTCTTGCTCAAGGGTTTGGTGAGAGCGCATGACACTCCATGAGCCAATATGGTAGGGTGGACATCGGGCCTTCTTTTCTTATGTTGACACTGCATTCCACAACATGCACCAGGTATGCCTGAATTTTATTTACTTCATTCCTCCCATTACAAGTCCATAGTAAATTGTGTGTTATAAAATATATAACTTTGATATCTCCTGGTTTACATATTGTCTATGAATTAGAGATGACCACTGCACTAAAATTCACACTTTTTTGTTATTCTTCTAGAGCATACTCTAGCCATAATGTGGATTTCAATGATTTTGTTTAAAGTCATCAGTGGCCAAAACATTGCTTCTACCATCAATCACACTAGTGGAACAGTTTATTTTTTTTCTCGAGGGTTTGGTGAGAGCGTGTGGCACTCCATGACCCAATATGGTAGGGTGGAGATCAAACCTTATTTTCTTGTCTTCCTACTGCAATCCACCATGTACACAAGTATGGTTAGATTTTAGTTATTTCATCCCTTGCATTACACGTGTATTCCATATTTTGTATTATACATTATAAAAGTCTTTAAATCTGTTGATTTACATATTCTCTATCAAATACAGATGTTCACCACACTAAATTTCACATTTTTTTGTTATTTTTCCATAGCAAACTCCAGCTATAATGAAAATTTTGATGAACTAATTGCAAAATTAGTTACCATGGTCAAATAGACAATTAGATCCTAATATACTCTATGTTGATTGTAATAATCAATATTAATTCCACCCTTGATCAGAGTGGTGGACAACGTATATTCTTGCTCGAGGGTTTGGTGAGAGTCCATGAGGCTACATGCCCCAATATGGAAGGGTGGAAACTAGGGCTCATTTTGTTGTGTTTTTTTATATATCTTATGTACAGATGTTTATGTTTCTGAGATAAGATTCAAACAGAATTCATATGTTTCAAGCTATGGTTGTGACGAAATAAAATAGTTAATGTTATAAACTTTGTTTTAGATTCCATTGGGCATTGTTCATTATTGTTCTCTTGCTTAAACTATATTGTTTCATCCTTGAGAATTTGTTGTTGGAAAGGCTATATTGTGTTGTTATCCCTCTCATGATCCACAGAAATTGTTGACATTATGTAGTTTTTGTCGATTGTTATTTTCTAGCTTGGGCTATATTCTCTCATTTTCGATGCACTCCTATTCAACAAATTCTATTCTTTCAATTTTCAATAGTGTGTTGTTGAGAAAAGATCAAAAAGTTTATTGATTATTGTTCTCTATCTTAGGCTACATTGTTTATTTTCAATAGGGTGTTGTTGAAGATGATATATTGTTCCAATTTTTGATAAGGTCCTATTGATAGAAGATAATATTATTTATTAAAAGAAATATTGTTTCATTTATGGTTGGGTTATATGGCTATCATTCTGCATGGGCTCTATGGCTATATACAAATCTAAACACAGGGAAATTTAATATTGTGTCATTTATGGCTTCTGTTATGTGGAAATGGTTGTAATATATTCAAATAGTTTGTGTTGTCTTCCATAATGCACTCTAATTGTTGTTTGGTAGCTTTGGCTATATTCCCTCATTTGCAATGCATAATAAAATAGTTCATATTATAGAGTTGTGCTTTGGTTGTTGTCGATGGATCACTATTGGGGAAAGTATTTGTGAATGTGCATGTTTCTAATTTCTAATTTTTTTACTTTTGCACCATGTTTTATATTTACAACTACCAAATCGCTAGATATGCATCTGATGCATACTGCAGTAAAATAGAGCCTTTCTTATACAATTTATGTTAATATATTGTTGCATCCATGATTTGGTGCTCTATAACAGTCTACATCTTCCCATACATTGGTTAGTCTTTTATAGTTTATCTTTCTCTCTATAACATATTCCTTATTTTCGCTCTCTACCTTATGCTATGTTATTTCATTTCCAAATTGTTCGTTGCATTCCCTATTGTGAAATGTTCTATACAATAAGTATGTATCCACTATGGTATACATACATATGTGCACATAGGAGAGACACATTTTCCACCACTGCAGTCAATGTAGCACTATGTCACTATCTTCTTTGTGTCTGCTTTGAGATATACTGAACTGTGCCACCCTCAGTGTCTGCATGTCTCTTACCTTTCATGTTCATCTCCACCTATCAGCTCATTGTTGCATGTTACTACATAGAACTGCTAGTTTAGAAGGTTATATGCTATTTGTTGTACCACTACTACCTGCCAACACCCTACCCAAGCCTAAATTAATATCTCATCCTCAAGATGACCTAATGGAATTCCTTTCCATTAGCTCTATTTTGAAGGACCTTAATTTGAAGGTGATGTCATCATGACATTCGAATGAAGGTATTTTTTTCAATTTCTAAATGCTTCATGTTCAAAATGCTTTAGGAAGGACCTTTGAGTTAGGGTTTTAACCTTCATTTGAAGGTCCTTAATATGAAGGTCCCTTTAATGCCATCCCATTGTTTCTCACAAACTTTTCCAATAATTTTTATTTCAAATCAATAGTTGGGCCATCAAATAAATTCACCACGACATGGAAGTTTTTCATAAGCCCTCTAAAAAGTATAATTTGTAATATACTTTATTTAACTATGATATAATTTTTTTGTTTCTTAGAGAACATAGTTTTTTACCAAACATAAGGGTCTTTGTTTGATGCACATGGAAAAATAGAAAATGATAGAAAATTTCTAAAATATATCTATGCACTTTGTATTAATTTCCTTATTCACTAAAAAATTAATTAATTTTTATATATACAAAAAACTATAGTTGTGCACTTTGTATAAATATCCTTATTTCAATAATAAATAAATAAATTTTGATATATAAAAAAAACTAATGTGTTATGGAATAAAATAACTCTAAATTGTAATTAATGTGAATTAAAAATGATCAATAAAATATGCTAAATATACTATAAAATGTTTTTTATGCACTAGATATCTATGTTAGTGATTTGTGTTTAATAAATTATGATTTTATCTTATTCCTAATAAAAGTTATGTGTTATGAAATGAATATCACTCCTTAAAAATACTATAAAGTATAAAACTTAGTAAAGAAAATTTAAAATGACACAAATTATTACTTTTAATTAAAAATGAACTAGTTCACATCATCTTCAAATTATTAAAAATTTCCATTCCATAAGTAATATAAAGTAAAATCTTATTTTAAAAATGCTATTTCAATGTCCTACTTATGCCTAAAGGTGGGACACACTATTGTAGGATTAGCTATGTAATAGCTTGTATTTTATATATTTCTAGCTTCTAAAAATACTACAAAATTATTCTCTAACATGATATATGAAGAGGATAAAGAACTCATTTTTACACACATGTACACATGAATATATAAGTTTTCTCAATGTCAAGTATAACATTACTCAAATATTTTTCTAACCAATATAAAAATGTGGTTATAATCAATTCAAATAAAGGAATGTTTTCAAATTTTTCATCATCATCTTATCTATTTGTGTCATCCACAACTAGAGGCATGATTATCTGTTCACCTACATAGCCACAAGTTTGGCGTATACAGATGTTATACAACCCTAAAATGAGTAGTCCTTGATGCAAAGTTGTTTTAATTAATTGTACTTGTGTCATAGAATGCATTGACCTAGTCTTGTTTATCCTTTGACAACTTGATGTGGTGTTCTTCAATCCATCCCTACATAAAATAAATCATTTTTTATATAACTTTTAAAAATGTTTTCCTACATAGTAGTTCAATATTAATAATATAAATGAACCACATTGTGAGCACCAGATATGAAATTTTGATAACACCATCAACTAATGGTTTATATGCATCATTAAAATTTCTCCCTCACAATTGATTTGGTGATTTCTAAGTGTGAATTTATTGTAAGCTCCTACACCATCATGTTCACCCTTCCCATGAGAAATCCAAAATAATTTTGAAACATGAGTTTTATTCAAAATTGATCAAACTACCAAAGTCAAAAAGGGTCATGATTGTTTAAATTGTGAGTTACAACTACCTAACCCAACAATTTTTTTCTAATTTTCCACCCTTTATAGAAATATATAGAAAAAATAGATGGAATATAATGTTGCATGAAGCATGTGTCATGCTCTTTATCATCATTGATATAAAAAATAATATTTTTTAATTACTCATTGGAGATAATTAATTTAGCCCCATCCAAGTCTATTTATGCATATAAATAACACACATGTACCATTATAGTCACCTTCTTTATATGATAGTATTATGTTTGAATCTCTTTTTAATGGGAAAAATAGTGATTCTCTACAAAGCTAACCACTAAAAATATTGTTCCATGAGGGAATGTATCCTTCAACCTATATTATATTAATTTACATTTTAGTTTTCAAAAAGGCTATGTTATATGCATGATACAATCAAAAAAAAATTAAATCATAATTGTTCCAACAAGTAGTTCATCTTCTACATAATAATCTTGTTGCTCCTTTCCCAAATTTATTTTCATCCTTCATTTACTTAAACCTCTTGTAATTAACCATCTTGATCATATAATTTCCTTCATCTATCAATAAATTTTTTTATCAAATTTCAACCTATTTCTCAAAGTCCTATTATGCATTTCATTAAACCATCCACATCATGATCAAATTTATCACCCACAATAGAGGCTATGAATTCAATAACCCATTTAGGAGGTGCATTTTCAACATCATCGATTTCACTCTCAACTTTTTAAATACTTGATAATATAGACCAAATTAATTTTTTGAGTAAAAAAATTGTTTTAATGAATTTTATCAGCTTCACATACCAAGCTCTGAACTTTTTCAACATTTTTTGTCCAATATTCATATAAATAATTATCAACACAAAGTTTTATATAAATATTACTTTAAGTTATATCTAACCAATATTTTGCATACTCATTGATAACTAATCTTACAAAATTTGAGAACCTATTTGACATTTAACATTAAGGATGAGTATATTAATTCCAATAATTAAAAAACCAACCTATTTGCACCATCCTCAATCTTGTTAGAGTGGAGAGCTTTGAAAATTCCTAGTTACCTTTTATAGCATTTTCATCTAAAATATTCACTTTTTGTATTTCTCATTGTGGTCTTCCTACTCACACCAAATAAATTTGAAATTGAACTAATCTAATATTTTCTAGATGTTTATAGACTTACTATTGAATTCAACATCAGTCTCCTTGAGATGCTTTATCAATGGAGATATCTTTTAATAATTAAAAACAAACCACTTGCCACATTTCTTGTGACATCCTTTTCTACATCTATTTTTCTATTTCCTATGAAATATACATGCAACAATTGTAACAACTCATTAATTTCATCATAAGGAAAAAGAGATGATAACAATTGCACTTGACCAATTATATTATAACTACTAAATTACTCATAAAATATATTTTAGACCATATATCGATTGACCTCTTGGGCATATTTTCTTGCTTTGCATTGAATGTTTTTTTAATTTTAGTCTCAATTTAATGGTCCAATTTTTTCTTACCTCTAACTTTTTCTTAGAATACTTAATAAGGTTAGCATCTAAATCAATGAAGGGAAGATATCGGTCACCCTCTTGTACAACATCCATATGACTTTGGTTGTATTCTCCAATATTAACTTGATCTTGGACCTCACATCTAATATTAGCTTGATCTTGGCTTTCCTCTTTAATATTAGCTTGAGATTAAGCCTCCTCTATAATGTCAACTTAACAAACTTGGGAATTCTCTCTAATATCAATGCGAGGAACATAGACATCCCTTATAATGCTAAATTAAGGTTTGTCCTCCTCTCTAATCTCAAATTGAAGAACTTGGGTCTCATCTCTAATACTAACTTGAGGTTAGGCCTCCTCTCTAGTATTAGGTTGAATTTGGGTCTCCTCTCTAAGATCAAATTCAAGTTGGATCTCTTCTCCAATTATATAAAATTTAGGTTGGGTCTCTCATCCAATATGTTTATTTATTGAAATAATATATTTTTAATTTCAATGTACATAGAAATAATAATATTTCAACAAAGATTGATCATTAATAAATAGTTAGTAAAATAAACCTTAAACCCTAAAAAAATTCAACCCCAAATCCTAAAGCCTAAATCTATTAACTTGAGATCCCAGATATTTCAATAGTAAACCCTTTAAATTTGGAAATATTAATTGTGATCCATCAATTCTATTTGTATTATAAAACTTTAACTACAAACCCTTAATTATAAATAAGTTAAATTATAAATTGTAATAGATAGACTACACAAACCATACACCATACACTAGATAAATTATAAATTGTAAGCCCCATCAAATTCAAATCCAAATTCATATTAATACTATGCCCTATATCATAGACCACAAATCATAAACCCTAAACTCTAGACCACTAACCATAAACCCTAAAATTTAGACCACTAACCATAAACGCAAAACCCTAAATTATAAACCATAGACCATAGACTAAAAACCTAAGAAACTCCACACCATAAACATAAACCCTAAATCATAAATCATAGACCATATAGTAAAAACCTAAAAAAATTCTAAACCCTAAACCATAAATTACTCTTAATCCAAAATCTTAAATTGTGAATTATAAATTATACATTATAAAATTGAATTATATATTCCAACATTATCCATGATAAATTGTAAACCCTAAAACATATGATTTTTTTGATGAATAGGCAACTATCTATATTAATTCAAATATAAAGATACATATTCACAAAAAAAGGGTGGGTGGTAAAAAGGCACACCTTGAGAGTCAAATGGGCAGCGCCCAGAAAAACCAACAAATCACATGGGTGAAGCTCAGAAGTCCAAAATCACGAAGTAAATAAAAAGGCCATTAAGCGGCCAGAGCAGTGCTAGTAGAGCCAGGAGGGTCTCTGTCATCCAATTTTTTCCCCCATACATCAGCGGGGTCTGGAGTGACGTCAGGAGGACCCCAACCATCATCAGCATCGTTCTTCTCTTTATCTTCTTCCTCACGTCAGGGTGAGATTGCAAGTGCCAGACACAAAATTTTTTCACCAGTGGTTGGCCAACCAAAGCCAGAAGCAGGAGGGTCATCAGAGGGCCACCAGAAACTGACACCTTCGCTCCCCGAAGCACTGCGAGAAGACCACCCGTGGCTAGCCCAAGGTGGAGGAGAGCAGTTTCATCGAGGAGTGCGAGAATCCTACCGAGGCGGAGGCTAGGAATGGGGATGCGCAAAGCCACTCCACTGCCAGCCCCTAGAGGGCGACTGGCCATGGAAAGAGGTGGGCGAAGCGGGGACCTAAGCAATAGTACAAGGGGTATTACCCTAGTGATCTAGGAGAACCTAAAGGTGAGCAACCTCAAGTGTAACTTTGTTAGCTTGCACCTGAACCTATAAAAGCACATTAGAGAAAATCATAGCTTTAGCATATAAAGATACATGAATATCCATTTGAGTATGTGAAAAAATGAAAGCATTTCTGTCTTTCCAAATATTGAAGAGAATTTCCACCCTAAAAGTGTGTCAAAGCTAGGTGAATTTTGTAGGAAATCTGGGAGAATCTCCTAGAAACACCATATGCTAGGAGAAAAGCTCTAGCCTAAAGGGCCGAAAAAAGTCATGAATCCAAGTCCAAAGTTGTTGGGCTCTGTGACAGAACCAGAAAAGATGCTTAAAATTCTCAACTTAGCCACAAAAAGGGCAACAAGGGTCCCAGACCCCTAGGTGATCTAGCCAAGAACCCACAAGCAAGCCTTGGAAAAGAATACACCAGGAAAAGTGGGCAAGTTTCAGCTCAACACTTGCAAACCAAGTGGCAGCAAATCTTTTACGCCAGACATGAGCGGGAGATTGAAGAAGCCACCTTTGGTTCAAACTCTGAATCATAGGAAAATGTGGTGAAAGCCACCTGTAACCAAGTCGAGGCTTGTAATTCCTGAAAGGGGTTTCTGGATACCACTTTCAGTCTTTCCACCAAAGTTTGGTCCCATGAATTCCAACCTTATGAAGCATTTCAACAGGAATAGAATTCACTAGACCATCATAAGTAGCATGGTCCTGGTTATGAAACTTGTATTGGGCACAACATAATACACATGGTGGGTCTATGAAATATCTGTTGGAGGGTCTAGATACCTTTTTTGTGAAACCTAAGCACCTTAAGCCCAGTTGACTTAGCCAATGGCTAACCATTGCAAGAAAAAAGAGGCGACCACCAAATATTGTGCTGGTTGAGAGAAAGCCCATCTCGAAAACTAGAGCCAGCCCAACGGAGCCATGGTTTGATAACTTCTCAAGCTCGCCAGATGCTTTTGGCCACAAATGTCCCAACAATTTGGACTGGTTCTTCCATGACCAAAAGGGTTTGAAAGCCAATCCCCTTCCAGATAGATCTATGGACAAGGAAGTCGGATTGAATACTATTCTTGAAAATAATTTTCCAGGCCTCGTCCCTAGTAAGGGCACAAATAATCCATTTAACACAGAGAGCAGTCCCTTGCCATTGAGTAGACAACAACCCGAGACCTCACGAGTCTCTGGGAAGGAAACAGAATTCCCAAACCACATGGTGAAACCCTCTGTGAGACTCAGAGGAGGCCCAGAGAAAGTCTCTAAGCAATTTCTCAAGCTTTCCATAGGCAGCTTTGGAAGGGGCCCAGCAAGAAGAATAATAAACATGGGTGGCCACCAGAATTTTGGAACACACCTGGAATTTCCTTGCTAAAGAGAGGGGCTTGGTAACCCAATAAGCAAGCTTCTGCTCAACCCTGGAGAGCACGGCTTGCCAAAGCTCAGTTGGGCATGCCTGAAAGGCAAAGGGAATGCCCAAAAAGCAAAAAAAATCTCCAAGCCCAATCCACTTCCATCCATACTATTGCAACCAAGGCAGAGAAGGCAAGATAGACTGTCGCTAACACAAAGTTTTATGCCACTGGATGGCAAATCCAGAAGCAAGACAGAAGGTATTAAGACACCCAAGAGCCACCACAATGGAGTCTTCTTCCTCTAGAAGGGTGAGGAATGAGTCATTAGCAAAATGGCCATTAATAAGCTGAGCCTGAGAGTTGGGCAGAGAAATTCCCTTAACCCGCTACTGGGAAATCGCGTTAGTCAGAAGGTAGCCAATGCCCTCACCTGCAAGAACATACAAAGAGGGGGCCAGCGGGCACCCTTTCCAAATGGAATGAAAGAGTCCAAAGGCAAAGGATTGACGGCCATTGATGGTGATACAGGCTGAGGCATCCACAAAGAGCATTCGAATAGATTGAATGAAATTGGGCCCAAAACCCAAAGTTTGCAGCATAGCAAGAATAAACGGTCATTCAATGCAATCATAGGCCTTGGAAAAGTCAATTTAATGAACATGGCTTTCTGGTTTGAATGTCTAGCCCATTCCATGTCTTCCCAAACAACAATAATATTATCCAAAATAAATTTGGATTTGATAAACCCAGTTTGTTTCAGGCGCACAATCTGAGGTAGAAGATGGCAGATTTTAAGAGCCAAAGCCTTGGCGATAATCTTGTAGGAGACATTAAGAAGCGTGATAGGTCTCTAGTTGCAAATTTCTTTTGGGTCACCCAGCTTAGGTATGAATTTTATGTTACCTTTATTAATTAAGTTACCTAGAGAATTAGAATGAAAAGCTTCTAAGTAAACTTGATGCAGATCATGCCCAATATAGTCCCACATGGTTTTGTAGAATTCACAAGGGAACCCATCAATTCTCAGGGTTTTTTCATCAACCATGGAATAAACAACCTCTTTGAGATCATCAACAGATAACAGTTGATCACAAAAAAAATTGAGTTGAAGAAAGCTTATTTAGCACAATAGCAAGACAATCTTGAAGGGCTTGCTATCGCACAAGCGTGAGTTCCTACACAGTGAAGACTTGCTCATAATGACTCACAAAGGTCTGGAGAATATCAGGCAGCTCAGAAAGCACCTGAATTCCATCTTTGATTTTTTTAATGCTTAGGGATGAGTGCCTGGCACGTAGAGCCAGAAAAAACTCTTTGGAGGCACAATCACCAACTTTTAGCCAATGTAACGGGGCTTTGATTTGCACACCTCTAGCAACATAGTTGTCAGCAATTTATTTCTTGTGCCTTAATTCTACCACCCTAACTTGCAATGATGGAGAAAAAGGGTTGGCCGCCAAAGCCTCAATAGCAGCACGGAGGTCAGTGATGGTAGCCTCATAAGGCCGCCGGTGAAAAAATATCTAGCTAGCACCTATAAATGTGCAAAAATCTAGTTGTGCGAATGATAGCCTCATTCCACCAATTAATCCAGCCTATATGATGAGCTGGTATGCACTCCAAATTCCAGACTCTGCGAATGTGGGCCAGGGTAGGCTTGTGGCAGAGTAAAGACGTGTTTAAAAAATTGAGTTTTACACGTATGAGACTGTCGAGTCTCCCATTCAATGCAAAAAGAAATGGGGAAGTGGTTTGACAAGGTCACTTCCACTAATGGCTTAACTGGGAGAGAGGGTCTGTCAAAAGAGAAAAAAGATTGCATGGAGATCATGGCACAATCAAGGCGCTTAAATATTCTATCAGAACCAGCTCTGTAATTACACCAAGTGTGCCAGAGAGAATGGCAGTGGCTAATATTGGGATCAAAAAGCCCCAATTTATTGCGCATGTAAAACCACACCTCCCTTTCCCCAGTTGTCCATCTGAATGGCAAAGTGCCATCTTTGTCAGATGCCATCTCTACCATATTGAAGTTCCCACATAGTAACTAGGTAGCAACAGGTAAAGAATCTGCAATCCAACGCCAGAGCAAAGAGTGTTCCATAACATCATTAGAAGCATAGACATTAATAATCCCAAAGGAATGATTATCAATGTTGAGAAGGATCGAGACAAGCCGATGAGTTGGATCAAACCCGTGGTCGACCACAGAAGAGTTCCACCATGGGACCAAAAGGGTGACAGCTTCGCCATGCCCAGCATCATGAGTAGTACAGAGTATTTTATTGGTTGGCCAAATAGAGCGACAAGCCGCAACAAGCAAAAAACTAGAAATTTTAACTTCTTGGAGACAAAGCACATCAATACCAGATTACTTACACAAGGTATCCTTGACAGAATACTTTATGGAGAGGTCTGTCAGACCTTGAACATTCTATGAGAGGAACTTCATGAGTGAAACTCCTCCATGTTTTCGAAACCCGATTCCTCTTCATTCAGAGAAGAGAAAAAATTCTGCAAAAATTTTGGTGAGACTAATCCAATCTGGATGGATGGAGAGGAAATTCTCCACTTTTCATGAACATATTCCCCTTCTTCCCTAGGAGGGGAAGGGCTGCAAGATCGCCTTTGAGCTCTCATCACAGGAGAAGAAACATTCGGCTGTGTTAACATGACAGTAGTCGGCCGAGGCGTAGCCTTTGGCCTAGGCTATTGTGGAACATAATAAGCTCCAATCAGAGCTTCTTTCCCCGTCACAGAAGGGTTTGAAACATCTTTCACTGGTTCAAAGGTCACGAGACCCGACCCAGAACCAATGGACTTATTCTTTCAGTTCGTAACCGTAGTCCATTTTGCATTAGGTTTAGCAGCAGATGCAGTCGTCGAACGAGGCTTTTCAGCATCTTGTGGCTGAGAAGGTGTACGAGGCACTGCTAAAAGGAAATCCTTAATCTTGTGGTCCGCTGACTGACACCTATAGCATGTGTTGGACAAATTAATATATGTGACCTTCTGGGTGTGGCGAAGAGCTCCAATTTGATAATCAATGGAGTCTTTCAAATCTTTGGAAAGGTCCACTTCCACACAAACCCTCTTCTAGGGTCGGGCCTGAAAGAACCTATTCGGATCAATGCAAATAACCCTCCCCAGTGAGGAAGCTATATTATTCAAAAAAAGGCACACAAGGAAAGGGTAAACCAGGGAATTCAATCCAGACCGGGACCCGCAACTTGGTGTCATCTAAGATAGCAAAATCATGGGTCCATGCCTAGAAAACTAACAAAGAAGATCGAACATACTAGGGCCCATGGGCTAAGATAGCCTGCACATGATTAACCTCTGCAAAACGGAACAAAAAGAAACCCTTGGTTAAATTTTGGACCATATCAAGGCAAACCCCATGAGGGACCCAAGCCTTGTTAACCCATTCTTTAAGCACACTTTCAGGGGGAGTTCTCCCAAAAAAATACCCAATAAGGGTGTATTTCTCAAGCCATTGACAGGAAGTATCAAAATCTGGTAAAGGAAAAACCACATCAGCTGGTGAATCAGAGCACTTATCTCATGAGAGACTTTTGGAACAAATTTTCAGGGACGTTTGTTCAGAGGAGGATCCATTTTTCAATGTCGTCGAACCGCTAACACCAGCAAGAACTGTTGGGTTAGAGCCAGTTGAAGGCATATTAAAACAAAAAAACCACAGTAAATGCAGTCGTACACACAAGAAAAGAGGGGCTTCCTGCACAGTATGACGCAAGAGGGACCAAGGGTGACTGCAGAAAACACAAAATCCTTGCAGAGCTCATTAAAAAAAAATTATAAGATAAACAAAAAATATCTAGCATAAAATGTCTATTCAAATTAGGAGGTGAAGCTCCTTGAGATATAAACTATCCTATCAAACCTAAGCTACACCGACCTTTGAATAAAACTATAGATATGATATATGCATATGCACACTTTACAAGATATTCTAAGGGGGTTTTGTAGAAATGAAAATGATTAAATGCCTACTTTTTGCCTCAAATACATACATCAAATTATTAATAATCATTCCTCAAATGATATTTCTAGATTTTGAAGGAAAGAAATGAATTTTTTTTAGCTTAGCTAAAATGAAAAGCAACTATTCAATGCAAATAAGGATTGAAGGTCAAGCCCCTATGGAGATTGTCATGTTTGGATAAGCTTTGAAGCAACTCCATTTTCAAACAATGTCAAGAATACTTTATCAGAACTCCTACAGAAAAAGACCAGTTTCCCTAATTGATAAGGAGGATGAGATTATATGGTGTGGGGAAAAAAATAGTCAACAAAACTAGACTATGAATTACTAAACAAAAGGATTGAAATTGGACTATTGTCAAATGACATTTTTTGGGGACACAATATGCTCCCAAAGGTCAAAGTCTTCACATGAGTAGCCATACATAATAGAATATTGACTGTGGATCATTTAAAATGATTGGCATTGCAGGCCCATCACAATATCCTCTTTTCCTACACTCTGAGGAAACAATTAACCACCTCCTTATTCATTTCCCTTTCATGTTCAAAGTCTAGAAATGGCTCACTCAAAAACTCAACTAGTGCAATTCCTTACCCCAAAACATACAAGATGTGTTTTAATATCAGTTGCATTTACACAAAGAATCCCTTTGGTCCAAACTTTGGGTGGCTAGACCCACAAAGGTGATTTGATATTTATGGAAGGAATGAAACAATAAAATCTTCAAGGTGCTTACATCTTCAATTTATTTAGTGTTATAGAAGATTGAGGTTGAAATTTGTGAACATGTCTCAACAAAGGCAAAGATGCTAAAGAGCTACAAATTCATATAATGGTACAATTTTGATGTTATCATGGCCCCTGTTGAAAGCTCCCAAAAACATAAGTTAGGCTGAAGATTCAATCAAAAATAAAATAAAAAGAAAGAAGATCAAATGGACTACCCCTTCTAGATAGAAATTCAAACAAAATTTTGATGGGATGTCAAAGGGGAACCCTGATGCCTTAGGTGCAAGATGTTTTCTAAGAGATAGCAATGGAAATTTGGTATGGGCTTGCTCAATCAAACTACTTCATGGGACAAATAATGATGTTGAGTGAGTACCCTTCATGAAGGTTTAAAGATATGTATTACCAAAAATGTGGATTTGATGCACATTGAAGGGGACTCCCAAGTCCTAATCAAGGACAAAATTTATCAAAATTCATGACTAACTAGAGGATCTCAAGAGAGATTGATATGATCTTGTCACTATTGGAAGGACTAGGGAATTTTTATGTAAGTCACATCCATAGAGAAGCCAATTCATCTGTGGACCTCCTTGCCAACCATGACATCATACAAGGACAACAAACGATTATATCTAAAAATGCAGGGTCATGGCTAGGATTGGAACTAATTTTAGGTTAAAAAATATATATGGCCGTCGAAAAAGTTAAGAGAGATTTGACAATTCGACAGCATCTTCAAGAGGTGCAAGAATTTAGAATTTTTGTGTCTCTACTGGCCTAGTGTTGGGTTCTACATAAACTGGGATGATGGCTTACAAACTCAGATATGGCCGTGTGTATGGAGCTAGTGAGGGGCCCCACCCCTGCCAGTAGATGGATCTCTCCACACAGCTCAAGCGATTTTTCAAGGTTGAATCTCAAGAGATGGAGACACTGATCAAAGAAGTAAATGGAATAAATAAATTAGGACCAGGGCACATTAATGATGGTGTATTAATCAAGAACCTACTGACTACCATTTTTCTTACAATGGGATGGAAGGCTTCGTGTGAATTAGTTTCCAACGCTTTCTTGAGGCTTGTTTGAGCTAGGGGAGAGGGGTTTATAGTGGAGCACCCTAACTTCACGTTTCTCAAAATCTTACATGGAAATTTCAAATCAGTCCCAATTTTGTACAACAGTTTATTTGGAAATTCACCTACCTAAAAAAATTAATTTTAGGGTCATGTCATCAAATATGATGCCACATCAACATGCTTTTTGTTAAAGTATCTAAAAAGGCTCAAAAAAAAAGTGAGACCGATAGTGGTGCACTAAGTCATGTTTTATTGGTGTGCCGATGTGGCATCACATGATTTGTCAGTTTGTGTACTTTATGGATAAAAAATGTTTTACAATTGGATATTAAGGTGCTCCACTATGAGACCCATTGAGGACTACTTCTATCCCCACTATTGGAGCCCGCTCCACTATGTGCCCTTCTCCCCTACTGAAGCAATTGCAGCGATTTCAATTTTTAACACGAACCCTCCAAGTGTCTATGACTACAATGTCATCAATATTGACAAAGTAATAAGGAAGGATAATCTAAAGCAAGTAATATCCCTATACAAAATAGAATAATGAGCAACATGGAATTTTTTTCTTCCTTTATCTGATCCAGCCTAGATCTACTCCCTCTAGCCCAAATCATAGGAATCAATGAGCTCTCAAGTGATCTATGGAGCTTGTTTTACATCAAGCCCTCGAGGAACCCTACAAGTGGGTGACATGTAAAACTTCAATGAGATTATGTAATCTATTTTCATTAGAATGGGAGCTATCTCTATGGTAGCAACTTGCTTTAAAAAATAAAAAGAATACAATATCTAATTTTAAGAAAGAAATAATTAATTATTTTCAAAGCTACAATTTAGATGGTAGCAACTTGCCTAAAAAAAGGATTGAAGGAATAGAACATTCAATTTCAAGAAATAAATAATTAATTATTTTCAAAGCCACAAGTTAGATAGATATATTTCATTAATACAAAGTTTGACTTGGTACAATATATATTCAATTTTTTTGATGAAATTATTAATACAATAAACATTGACACAAAATAATCAAATTGAACAATAGTTTTTGTAGCATATGCATATAATCAATTCTCATTAAGAAATTCTTGTACCCAAGATAGTTACTTATATATTATTTGATATCTCTTTTAGAGATTTGAGAATAATATTTAAATATTCCCAAAAGAAATATTTTAAAGCAAGCATATCTAAAAGAAAAGAAAAAAAATAGAAAAAAAGTAAATTTAAAGAAAATATATTCTAAAACAACTAATAAACTACACTTAACTAAAGTAGGGCCTAAAAATAGGCCTTTATCCATAGCTTAGAATAGAACACTTGAAATAGTGAGTGCTACAAATAGCTATTGCTAAAATAGTAATTTTCACTTAATCTCTTGAGATTTTGAAACAATTTTTACATTGAAATTGGTGAATCCTTCTTAAAATACTAAAAAAACACTATAAATCTCTCCACAATTTTAAAAATAATTGCTAAGGTTTTTTCATCACTAAAATTAAAGATGAAAACCTTAGAATGATGATTCTAATAAAAAAATACAAAATCATAACCTGGGTTTGAATGGTCAAAGAGTTATAGTTGAAACCTTTGAAATCTATAATAAATGATTCTTAAAGATCTACAATCCAATTCTTCTCAAAAAAATCTAAATATTGACACATTTTAAAGATAGGGCTTCATTCTTAAAGATATTTATGAAATGTAAACAAACTAAAAGTTTGCAATACTATTCAACTATTAAATTCCATGAAATGATTTTTTTTAATTATTATTGAAGTTTCCATAATGTGAAAATACATATTTTTGTGTCACTACCTATTGTTTACTAATTGATATGCCCTTTCTACATTAGTTTGTTTCTTGGGAGTCTTGTGTTCAACCTAGGCATACCTAGCATGCATTATTGCCACTTAAAGCCTTTTTTTTAGCATGTAGGTTCACTTTTTGAGTGTTTCATCCTTTTTATAATTTAATAAAAGAAACAAAATGGCTAAACCATGGGAAATGTGCACCCTAAAGACTTTGGAAAAGCGTCTTATCACTTATGTTGATTTTTCCATGTAAGGAAAATATTTCTAAAGCTTGGGCCATAAAGAAAGTGTGTCCATTAGTGTTTTATTTTTAATTGGAATTATTCACTTAAGCCACAATTTCATGTTTGGTTTAATTTATAGAAATTTTAGCCATATGGGATGCTTCCACTCTTATTTAAAAATTTATTAAAATTTTATTTCACGTATACCATCTTTTTTACATGATTTAAAATAATTAAAATTAGTAATAACATGTTGGGCACATGCCTCCCACACTTGAGCCACTTAGATGAAAATATTAGATGGTTGAACCATTGACAAAAATTTTAATGAAATTATTTTTTACTTATTTCTAATTTATCATCCCAAGAAAAAATTTTAAGCGGTTGAACACTATGTGAATATCTATAATGGTATCTCTACCTTTATCAAATCTTAGCAAAGATTAAAGTAGAGTTTACATTCACTATCACCATTTCTATGCTTGGTAAATAATTTATTGGGTTAAGCCATACCTTAGGCATGATAGGTAGAGAAACAAGTTAAATTTTCTACCTTTCTCATGTCCTCAACAAATATTAAGGTAGAGTTTACATTCACTATCAACAATTTTATCCTTGGTAGATGATTTAATAGGCTAAACCATTTTCCTTGAGACACTTATGGATATCTTGAGTGGCTTAACCACATAAAAGTGTACCTCTTAGTCTTTCCCATTATAATATTACCATTAAAAAAATCCACTTAGTCCAAAGTAGAGATTTGGCTCACACATGCCACTTTTCATTATTCCTTTGATATTTTCTATAATATCATCATTTTCCTTTAATCATCATCACCTTGTAAGAGAATTAGTTGAAGCACATAGACTGTGACAAGGTGACCTTGTAAACTAAGAACATAACTGTGATTGATATACAAATAATGATCAATTTGTTAAAAAATGAAAAATATTTAGTATTAATGTTGAGCTTCATACGGATGAAAAAACCATAAATTATGAAATTAAAACCCCTAAAGCCCAAACCCTAAACCTTAAATCATAAATCTTCAACTATAAATCTTACATCATGAATAATTTAAACTATTTAAACCTTAAAACATAAAGTGGGTAAACCATGTATCATGAACCATAAACCCTATATCCCAACTTTTAATTTATCACAACTTACTTAGGTGTAATGATAAAGGTCCTAAATCATAAACACTACCTATGAACTGTAAACCCTAATCCATAAGTGGTTTTACTATAAAAATTCAATGAGTGAATCTTAACTTTCCTAAACCTTAAACCATACATGATAGACTATGAGTTCCCTACATCATAAAAACTCAAAACCCTAAATAGTAAACTTTGAACCTCAAATATTAAACCATAAATTATAAATAGTAAACCTTGAACTCTAAATCCTAAACTGTAAAGGACAAACTCTAAATGATAAAATATAAACCTTGTTTCATAAAACCTAAACCCTAAAATATATACTTTGAACCCTAAATTATGAATCTTAAACCCTAAACTATAACGTATATCCATAAATGATAAGCTACAAACTCTATAGACCTAAGCCCCTAACCATATATCATGAAACTTTAATTGTAAGAACCAAACCCAAAATCCTAAGCACATGAATTATAGAAACCCTTATTACTCCAACTTATACTCCCAATAGAAACCCTTATTACTCCAACTTATCAATCCTATAATACCTATATCCCTAGTAATCCAAACCACCCAATATACCATGCACCTCCCTATATAGGCAAAGGTATGGTGGAATATTGATGGTACTAAAAGAAATTTTCTCAACATAACAAACCTTTTGATATACCTTATAGTATATGGAAACAAAGATGTACATGAGAGTATAGAGTGGCATTGAGAGAAATGGTATTGGTGATTCTTAGTTTTCTCTAAGTATAAGGTGTTGGATGAATCACACCTATTGTTTCACTAGATTTTTGGGGAATCTATCTTAGTCAATAATAATCGATAAATGTAAGGAAGATACTAGAAAATAAATCACCAAGGTAAAATTCTAAAATAAGTAGAGAATAATTATAAGAAAAAGCAATTGTAGGATAAATGTTTCTAAAGTATCCTTATCATTTCAAGCTCTATAGCCCTAAAATACACCCACAAATCATCCCTTTCTAGGATACAACATGACAATTTTGTTGATGTTATGTTAGTTAGAATATATCTAAAAGTAAAAAATAATTCATATAAAACAAAAATTAACTAGTCGAATAACAATTCAACTTTTACAATTGGAATGCCAAACATAATGAGCAAGAGCGGGAGTAGGAGCTTAGGTGAGAGTGGGAGTTTGAATGGCGTTGAGGGAGAATCTAAGGAAGACACTGAGGGAGATCCAGAGGAGGACGAACATGCAGACGATGGGGACACTGGGTTACCTCTGTATTTTCTACAGTTGGATCCTCCCTGCATCTTGTGCAGTGTGTAGGAGGTCACGCGAGGGTGTGGCCCTACTTTCTAATGTTTTCAAGGATGGTGTTCTCAACACAGCTGGAGCCTATGTTGGTGTGTGTTGCCTTGAAGTTGTGCCTATTCTTTATGTGCGAGGTACTCTGGGGCCATTGCTATGGTCAAACATCTGGGTATGATGGCTTTCAATAGCTACTTTGATCCCTTCAGTCGATGGAGATGTTGCTTTTGGTTTGGAAGGGGACTATTTGGAGCCTATGGTTGCTGAGTGTTTGGCTGCTGGCAAATGTTGGAGTCTCCTCATCTCCGTCCTGGTGGTTCCAATCATGTGGGTTCTCTCGGCTTGTTGGGGGAAGCTTTTGCTATGTCCCTCTCTGATCTTTGGGGTTTTTTGTTTCTCTTGTCTTTGGGCAGAGTTTCTTTTGATGATTCTTCTTATGGCTCAGCTGGTTATGTTATTCCCTTTTGGGATTGTGGTGTTCTTATTATTGGTGAAGCTTTCCTCTTTGGTGGGGTTCTTTTTGTTTAGCTTTGGGTCCTCTTTTTAGAGGTCTTTTTTTGCTAGCTGGGGTCCTCTCTAGTTTATTCTTGTGGGGTTTCCCCTCTTTGGCTTACCTTTATGTTGCAGTGTTGTGTTGTTTCTTGAATTTTTTCTATTAGCTAGGTGGTTTTCTTGTTCCCAATCTTTGTTTCCTCTTGTTTCTTTTTTTTGGCTTTTGGTTGGGCTTCTTTACAAGCTAATCTTGAATCCCCAAATTTATTTCAGCCTTAATCTCATTATGTTGTGTCTGTGGCTATTTTTTGGTTTTAATCTTTTTTCCACAACTTGTTCTTGGTATACAGGTTTCCAAAGGATGCTACAGTTTCCTGTTTGGTTGTTTTGTTGTATTTCTCCTTAGACACTGTTGCCTCTATTTCACCTACAGTTAAATTAGGCGAGGTAATCAAATGTCAGATCTTCAAAGGAAATGGGACATTCACACTAGGGCAAAGACTCTACATCTGTTGCCAGGTCGCGGGGAACCCAGTGGGAGAGCCACCCTGGGAGTATTCAGCATAAAAAATCATCTAAAGAAAAAGTCAACAAGACTCTCCTACTGTTTGGCCGACTAACTGCTTGATTCATTCCATCTTGAGCAGGTCACTGAAACCTAGTTTCAGTCACACCGAATGAGCCTGAAGAGTTATCGCTATAGCGGAGGTCTTACCGAAAGATGAAGGCTTAAGGCCTCGATATGTTTTTCCTTCGACAGGAGTCTCGCCGATACCAAGATGGGCCCTCACCAAGACAAAATTAGTTCGACAAGAATCTTGCCGAAATACAAGGATGGCTCTTCGGGTAGACAGGAGGAACTCGACGAGAAGTCTCACCGACTTGTTGATGTCTTGCCGACAGCGGACGCAAGTCTCGAGACAGGTCTAGCCGATGAAGTCTCCCCGGCATGAGGGGAAAGAGGGCCTTCGATATTACTAGGTGATATTGCTAAGATGTCTCAGCGATTTCACAATGTCTCCCCGAACCGAAAATGAAGCTCAGAAAAAGTCAGGGGCTCGTTATAAAGTCTCTGCGAGCGAGGAGTCTTGTCGATGGAAAGGAGGCCCCACCAGAACACAGGGTGTTATCGGCAAGTGTCTCACCAAGCATAGGACTCCAAAATGGAAAAAGCAGCTTCAGCCAAAGCAAAGGTTCTCAGTGAAATGTCTTGTCGAGACGGAAATGTCACCCCGACTCAAAGAACCTTCGGTGTATCGAAACTTTCACCGAGATGTCCCGGCGATGAGGTGAGGTCTCACTGACAACTAAGGAGCCTTCGGCGTAGCACAAGGAGCTTGGGAAGACTTCTTCTTGACTGGCATGGGCCTTGCCGAATGATGAAACCTTCAAAACAAAGAAAGAGTTTGCCAAAGGAAATGGGGTCTACAAGAGGTCTTGGCGACGATAACGAGTCTTGGCGACAAGCACAGGTTTCGGCAAGAATTTCCATTTGGCGTATGTCTTGCCGAAGTGAAATGAACCATGTGCTCACCAAAGCTGAAGTGCCTTCAGCACAACCTTTTTCCCGACAGAGGGATGTCTGGCTGATAGACGAAATGGAACCCGGTAGGATGGCTTCTAGAGACGTTGGTGAAGGTCTCCTCGACATGAATGTTATCGATGTAGAGATTGACTGTCGAAGTGATGTCTTGCCAATATCACGTGGTCTCCGTGACAGCAGAGATCTCCACATAACTCATTAACCCACTGATCTCTTGGCAATGGGCGATGTCTTGCCGATGGTTTCAGTAGAATCGGTATGACTCTTTGGGATCGCGAGGAGCTCTCAACGATAGCTCCATGCTATGTCGATTCTTGCGAAAAGATTTGATCGCTTCGATGAGACACTTCTAGTGTCTTGCTGAGATGTGATTCAACTGAAGTTTTGACCACCTGAGAGTCTGCGTGTGGTTCACTCAGCCAATCAGAGAGGTCTGAGGGTCACTGTGGCAGTCTAAAGAGTGTCAAAGGGATGAAGGGTGACGTGTATCTATTGCAGGATTAGAGCATTCATGGTGCAGCCGAAGTAGCTCAACCGGACACGATGGATCAATTGAATGTGATGGTTGCAGAGAGATTAGAGGGGACTTCTTCGAGATGTTTTCTTCACCGACATCAACAACAGGGACATGAAGGGATACAACATTAATTTGATTAAATATCAGGGGAAGATCTTTTTCTGGGCCTGATATTATTTTGTAAGCCCTAATGGGTCGATATCAATTTGTATATAAGGCATTTTTTCCTTTTTTGTAAGAGAGTTCTGATTGCACACTTTGAAGAGTTAGTGATTTTCAATCAATCCTTTCTCAGTCAATGTATGTTTTTTGTAACTCAGCTAGAATCTTGAATATAACACAGAGTTTACCTTGGAATTTTGTCTTCATGTAACTTGTATGATTCTCATTTTTGTATCTTTCTTTTGAGCTTGCAAGTTTCTAACTGTGTTTTCCATAATACTGTATTCATATCTTAGAGTTGTGAAATCAATTTTTCCTTCCTGAGATGTGTATGTAGACCAAACCTATTAGAAAGACAAGCATTAAATCTGAAAGATGTTGTTCTGAGAATAGCAATTAGGCTTTCAAGTGTATGTTCTTCTTATGTTCATTTCATGATTTCTCATCAATTCGGTGTATCAACCTAGTGTAGTCTTTTAATTTATGCATCTTCTTCCTCTTTTCTCTCAAAGAATCAATAGTTTAGGTGATACACATAAGAAGTCGGCCTTCTCCGGAGGTTCATTTCAGTTATAGGTGACCCACAGCCTTGAGATGATCCCATGTTGCTCTAGAATGCTCAGTTTCTTGTAAACTCTGCACAGGGTGCAATTCTAGGTGACAACAGTTTCTGGCACGCCCGGTGGGACAGGAATTTGTTTTAACTATTGGTTTGGTATGCAGCCAGTGAATTATTAGGCTTTATAGAAGCCCTTTGGCATACTTGGCAACTCCACAAAGAGGAAGAACTCCAGAAACCCACGCCCTCTGTAGTATATGAAAAGAGTGTGAACAAGAAGCAGCTCAGGCCCTTTTGAATACTTGCAGCTGTCACCACCCAGAAGACGAGGCAGAGTTGAGGAAAGGAAAATAATAACAATCATCTATTCCAGAAGAACTCAGTCCACTCCTCCACCTGTAAGATCTCATTTCGTTGCACCAACAAAGCCACCTCATATACCTCCAATGGCCGCTCCAAGGAATCAACCCTTTGTTGCTTTCAACGGAGGGAGTCCTTTGAACTTGGCACAACATAATGATATTCCAATGGCAGCCTTGAAGAGTCTACCAATTTTCATGGGAGAAGGTCAAACTACTCCCACTAAACACTTGAGAGATGTGGCTTCATTATGCATAGTCCACTACATAACTGAAGAGGACATTGCAGTGAGATTGCTAGCTGCTTCACTGAAAGGAAGAGTTATGCAGTGGTACAGGAGCCTACCGGTCAGTTCAATTGCAACATGGGATGATTTTGGAGAAAAATTGCATAAGCAATTCCAAGACAGGTCTGATAACTTGTCTCTATTGGAGCAACTGACTACAATGAAGAGGGCTCCACAAGAGCAGATGAACGACTTCAACTTTAGATTTCAAAGGACTTGGGATAGAATCCCTACAACGGTGAGGCCACCTCCAGAGTATGCATTCCTATACTTTTTGAGAGCTCTGAACAGTGATATAGCTGTCATGATACAGTCAATGGGAGGATTATCGCTGCCATATGCCTTTGAAATAGCTATAAGAGCTGAAAACAACTTGATACAAGCTGGTAAGCTTGCTCCCAGGCCACCAATGCCAATATTCCTAGAAATTCATGCAAACATCCCTTTGCAAATACCTCCTTTCACACCTCTACCAGCTGTACCAACTCTACCAGCTGTTGTTCCAACCATTGACAAGCAAGAAGGTGTTGCCTCAAGCTCATCAAATGAATTACAAGAGATCAAAAGTCTTTTATAGACTTTTGGTAACAAGTTGGTAAACTTGGAAAAGAAACAGACTTATTCCAGGCCTTATCAATAGCAAAATCAGGCCTCAAGTCTGCCTTTTCAAGGTTAGCAGCAGCAAGTCCAAGGGAATAGACAGCAGTATCAGGGCAATTATTAAGGCCCAAGACAGAGTGTGAACACAAGGCCTTTTCAGGCCTATGCTCCAGCACCTGTTAGTGTAGTAAGGGACTTGGTTCCCACTCAAAACAATTTAGCAGCTAATTACAAGTGGTGCTACCCTTGTAACCAGCCTCATAATCAAGCCACTTATTCAAATGGACTCATCAATCAGGCACTTATGGTGTAGAATACTTCAAGTTCATAGCAGGCACTTAATGATCCAACTTCACAACACCAAGATCAGCTTAGTAATGATGCCACCCTACTTAACTGGCAAGGTCAAGAGTTATGTGGACTGAATGAGGATAGCTATCCAATTGCAGCCAACACTAGGGAAAAGAAGAGAGCATTCGAGCTTGACCAAATAGCTAATAGAGGAAAGGTGACAGCTGTGGAACCATCTACCTCTCAAGTGACTCGTGGTTGGCAAAGGGATCAGCAACTCTCAAACAAGGTGCAGCCATGCTTACAAGCTGATCATACTGGTGCAAAGGTACACAATAAAAATCCAACTGTACCTTTTAACATTCTTGATAGCATGAAAAGGACAAATGTAACTATGTCTATGTGGGATTCTTTAGTCATTCCTGGTCAAAAGGATATGTTACAATCAGCCCTATCAAGTCTGAAAATGTCTGATGAATCTGAGCCCCCAATAGGTCAGGTTAGAGTCGTGTTAACAAATGATTCTCAGGGAAATGATCAGCAACATTGCATAGAGAATGAAAAAAGAGTTAAACCACCTCCTTTCTACATGTCAGTGATCATTGGTGAAAAATTAGTCCATAACTGTATGGTAGATAGTGGAGCTAGCAGCTCCATCATGCCAAAACAGATTGCTGACAAACTTGGACTAAAATATCAGCCTTTGGAGAAGGGAGTGATCTAATTGGATGGCACTTCAGTTAACACTTTGGGTGTTATTAAGGACTTAAACCTCACTCTCCATGCTTGTCCAAAATTTTCAGTCCATCAAGACATATGTATCATAGACCTTCCACCCTTCTTTTCCTTGTGTTTATCTAGAGACTTTACAGCCAAGATAGGTGGTTACGTATCAGCTGATTGGTCACACATGTTATTTAGAACAAGATATGGGACTAAGGTTACCATCAAGTCTGAAAGGTTGGCCAAAGACCACATTGAGCCATATAACCCAAGCCCCATCAATGTTGTTCCTTCTGCTGCAAATGCAAATTGTGTTGTTTCTACTGACAATGAACTAGCTGCTGCTCAAGAACTCCAATCAGAAGCTATTCCTGACGTGCTGCTGCATGAATGGGAAGTTGAGAATGTATTAGACAGTCCTGGAGACCACATTCAAGATGCTGGTATGGGAAACTATGTCATTCTTGAGCCTAATACAGAGATTCCAAACTTAGAGAAAGATGCAGATCAGTTATTGTAGCCCCTTAATGGACTTTGGGAGATTTTCTTTGATGGTTCTAGAAGTAGAAATGGAGCAGGAGGAGGTGCAATGTTAATTTCTCCACAAGATGATAGGTACTACTCTACTTTCCGTTTTTCTTTTGCATGCTCCAATAACACTGCTAAGTATGAAAGCCTTGTTCAAGGTCTAGAGTGGGCAAGAAAGAGAGGAATAACCAACTTGAAAGTCCATGGAGACAGCGAATTAATTGTTAATCAAGTAAGGGGCCTGAATATTGCTAAAAATGACACATTAAAGTATTATAGAAATAGAGTGTGGAACATGCTCGAAGATTTTGATGCCTTTAATTTAGTGTCTATCCCAAGAAATCAGAACAAGCATGCCGACAGGCTCGCAGCCATTGGAGCACAGTTTGATATTCCAGATGACATCAGAAAAGAGAAGGTGTAGCAGTATGTCAAGGTTGTAGTCAGACCATCAATTCCTGACAACAACATTCACTGGCATGACAGTGATGAGCAGATTCTTTCCTTCTTGCTCGAAGAAGATTAGTTCTTCGTGGTGAATCAGGAAAAACTCAAGCAGCAGTATGGTGATCAAGTCATACAGCTGAAGAAAAACAAATTGCCCAAAGGCCTGGTTACCTTAGAGTCAATTTTAAGTACTGATTATTAGCTCAAAAAGGGCAAGGCCAGCTTACAAATCAAAGAAGAACACTATGAAGAGTTGGAGATCTTCAAAGGTAAGCTCCTTAAGATAGGAAAAATCTATTCACCTGAAGATAAACAAGCTTTTGTTGCTTTGTGCCAAGAGTTTCATGATGTCTTTGCTTGGGAGTATTCATATTTGAAAGGATTTGATCCCCATATTGCCCAACATACAATTGAATTAGAGCCTAATGCCAAGCCAGTAAGGCAGAAACAAAGGCCTTTGAATCCCAAGCTCGAGCCCTTAATGATTAAAGAGTTGACCAAATTAGTTGAGGGAGGTATTATCTTCCCTATCAAGCACACCTCATGGGTTTCTAATCTTGTACCGGTTAGAAAGAAAAGTGGTGAGATAAGGCTTTGTGTAGACTTCAAGGATCTTAACCGATCCTCTCTAAAAGACCACTACTCACTGCCCTCCATGGAACGAATCTTACAAGAGGTTGCCGATTCTGAAAGGTTTTCCTTACTAGATGGTTTTTTAGGATATAATCAGGTGCTGGTTAAAGAAGAAGATTAGTTTAAGACTGCTTTTACAACTAAATGGGGCACTATGGCATACAAAAGGATGCCTTTTGGTTTGTCCAATGCTGGTGCCACGTTCTAGAGGGCTATGGACATGGCGTTCCAAAGTTTGATCAACAGGATTATACTGATTTACCTAGATCACATAACAGTGTATTCTAAGAATGCTGATGAACATCTATTACATCTTAGGCAAGTGTTCGCAAAATGCAGAGAGTTCGGTATCTCTCTAAACCCAAAAAAGAGTATCTTTTCTATCCACAAAGGGAAACTATTAGGACACAGTGTCAAAGCAGGGAATCACTATTGACCCTGAAAGAGTCAAAACCATACTCGAGTTGTCGCTGCCTAATCACAAGAAGGGCTTACAGAGTTTCTTGGGACAAATCAACTTTCTGAGAAGATTCATCCCTGATGTTGCAAATCTATTACAGCCTTTAACAGCTATGTTGAAGAAGAATGTCATCTTCAGTTGGATGAAGGATGCCAAGAATAGTTTTGAAAAGGTCAAAGAGGCCTTAGCAGCATCTCCCACATTGGTAAATCCCAATTTTTCTAAATATTTTTATTTGTATGCTTATGGTAGCACAAATAACATTTCTGCAATATTGGTTCAAAAAAATGAAGAGAATTTAGAACCAATAGCTTTCTTCAGCCAAGGTTTGGTTGATTATGAACAAAAGTACTCCTTTGTGGAGAGGCATGTCCTTGCTGTGATCAGAAGCCTGAAGAAATTCAAGCCTTTGATTTCTCATAATAAAATCCATATTCTGGTGGCACACTCAAGTGTGAAAGAGTTTTTGTTGAATAAAGATCTAAATGAAAAAAGAGCAAGATGGGTCACCAAGGTCATGGAGTATGATATGGATATTAAGATCACCAAGATGGTAAGAGGCAAAGGTCTATGTGAGCACCTCGCTGCAGGGTCAAACGGTGAAGGTAAACTCGAAAAGGATGTTAACCTTGCCAATACCAACGAACTTCAGAATGCTCAAGATGATGCACACATAGGGACAACCAATTGGGTGCAGGATATGGCCCATATCTTACAGACTGGTGAATGTCCATTGGGATTAAACAGAGCTAGAAGGAGATACTTCATATTGCAGTCTATACCATATGTGATGGTAAATAATGTTCTTTTTAAGAAAGATCTAAATGGTGTCCTGTTAAGATGCATTCACAGTGACCAAATTGAAAAGGTGCTTCATGAGTTTCATGATGGAGCTGCAGGAGGTCACTTTGCCCCCAGAACTACTGCCTAGAAGGTTATGAGAGCTGGTTACTACTGGCCCAGCTTGTTCAAGGATGTGTATGCTTGGTCGAGAAAGTGCATCAAATGTGCCCTATTTTAAGGAAAGGAAAGGTTACCAGCTATGCCCCTACACCCGATTCAAGTAGAGCAGCCCTTCATGAGATGGGGCATTGATTTTATCGGTCCAATAAACCTACCTTCCAGTTCCGGTCACAAGTGGGTACTTACAGCCACAGACTATTTTACAAGATGGACAAAAGCGGTCGCATTAAGGGAAGCAAAAGAATCCTCAGTGTTGAACTTCTATGAAGACATAATCACCAAGTTTGGAACGCCTGACTCTATCATCTCTGATAATTCCCTTGCATTCATGGGTCTAATGGTAACTGACTGGGCCATTAAGCATGGTATTCACTTGAGCACCTCCTCAAATTATTACCCTCAGGGTAACGGCCTAGCTAAGAGCACAAATAAGAACCTCATCAGAATTGTTAAAAGGACCATAGAGGACAACCAAAGGACCTGGCACGTCAGTCTAAAGAATGCACTTTGGGCCGATAGAGTGACCCCTAAGAGGTCTGTTGGTAACTCGTCATACATGTTGGTCTATGGAAAAGAGGCAAGATTTCCACTATCAGTGGAGCTTCCGGCTCTTGATATTGTTCACCAGTTGGAGATGTTCGAGGAGCAGGACCCAATGTTTGTAAGGTATGTAGAGCTCATGGAGCTCGAAGAATCAAGGGACAGGGCAATGAAAGCTTTGGAGGATCATCAGCTCCAGATAAAGAGGAATTTTGATAAGAAGGCTACTAAAAAGTATTTTAAGGAAGGAGACCTAGTGCTCAAATGGGACATTCTTAAAAGTAGACCAAGCCATCACACCAAGTTCGACAACATGTGGACTGGTCCGTTTGTTATCACAGGTTGTAAAGAGCACAATGCTTATCAATTGGCTACAACAAAAGGAGATTTGCTTCCTATCCCAGTCAATGGGATACACCTTAAACCCTACTTTTGAGCTTGATAAGTGTTTTCTTGTATATAATAGTGTAGGTTTTATGTTTTCCATAAGTGTTGTTTCAGCACAGTATATGTTTTCTCTTTTGTTTCCCATGTCTTGCTGTTTTGGCTGCCTGTTGTGTCCTATAAATCTCATGCGTATTGCAACCATGTGCCAACTGACGTTTTATGTGTTCTCTGAGTTTTCTAATGACTCCATGCCCAATGGACAAGTTGTAGCTACTGGTTCTCATGTTTAGCAGGCAAACATCCCGCAGAGGTCGCCAAAATTGTTGCCTCTATTTCACCTTCAGTTAAATCAGGTGAGGTAATCAAATGTCAGATCTTCACAGGAAATGGGATGTTCACACTAGGGCAAAGACTCTACATCTATTGCCAGGTCATGGGGAACCCAGTGGGAGAGCCACCCTGGGAGTATTCGGCATAAAAAATCATCTAAAGAAAAGTTTGACAGGACTCTCCTACTGTCTGGCCGACTAATTGCTTGATTCATTCCATCTTGAGCAGGTCGCTGAGACCTAGTTTTAGTCACGCCGAACGAGCCTGTAGAGCTATCGCTATAGCGGAGGAGGTCTTACTGAAAGATGAAGGCTTAAGGCCTCGATATGTTTTTCCTTCGGAAAGAGTCTCGCCGATACCAAGATGGGCCCTCACCAAGACAAAATTAGTTCAGCAGGAATCTTGCCGAAACACAAGGATGGCTCTTCGGGCAGACAGGAGGAACTCGTCGAGAAGTCTCACCGACTTGTTGATGTCTTACCGACAACGGAGGCAAGTCTCGGGACAGGTCTGGCCGACGAAGTCTCCCCGGCATGAGGGGAAAGAGGGCCTTCGGTATTACTAGGTGATATCACTAAGATGTCTCAGCGATTTCACAATGTCTCCCCGAACTAAAAATGAAGCTCGGAAAAAGTAAGGGGCTCGTTATAAAGTCTCTGCGAGCGAGGAGTCTTGCTGATCGAAAGGAGGCCCCACCAAAACACAGGGTGTTATCGGCAAGTGTCTCACCGAGCATAGGAGCCTCCAAAATGGAAAAAGTAGTTTCGGCCAAAGGAAAGGTTCTCGGTGAAATGTCTTGTTGAGACGGAAATGTCACCCTGACTCAGAGAACCTTCGGTGTATCGAAACTTTCACCAAGATGTCCTGGCGATGAGGTGAGGTCTCACTGACAACTGAGGAGCCTTCAGTGTAGCACAAGGAGCTCGTTAAGACTTCTTCCCGACCGGCGTGGGTCTTGCCGAACGATGAAACCTTCAAAACAAAGAAAGAGTTCGCCGAAGGAAATGGGGTCTACAAGAGGTCTTGGCGACGATAACGGGTCTTGGCGACAGGCACAGGTTTCGGCAAGAATTTTCCTTTGGTGTATGTCTTGCCGAAGTGAAATGAACCGTGTGCTCACCAAAGCTGAAGTGCCTTCGGCACAACCTTTTTCCCGACAGAGGGATGTCTGGCTAACAAACGAAATGGAACCTGGCAGGATGGCTTCTAGAGACGTCGGTGAAGGTCTCCTCGACATGAATCTTATCGATGTAGAGACTGACTATCGGAGTGATGTCTTGCTGATATCACGTAGTCTCGGTGACAGCAGAGATCTCCACATAACTCATTAACCCACTGATCTCTTGGCAATGGACGGTGTCTTGCCGATGGTTTCAGTAGAATCGGTATGACTCTTTGGGCTCGCGAGGAGCTCTCAACAATGGCTCCATGCTATACCAATTCTTGTGAAAAGATTTAATCGCATCAGTGAGACACTTCTAGTGTCTTGTCGAGATGCGATTCAACTGAAGTTTTGACCGCCCAGGAGTCTACGTGTGGTTCACTCAGCCAATCAGAAAGGTATGAGGGTCACTGTGGCAGTCTAAAGAATGTCAAAGGGATGAAGGGTGGCGTGTATCTGTTGCAGGATCAAAGCATTCATGGTGCAGCCAAAGTAGCTCAACCGGACACAATGGATCAAATGAATGTGGTGGTTGCAGAGAGATTAGAGGGGACTTCTTCGAGATGTTTTCTTCACCGACATCAACAACAGGGACACGGAGGGATACAACATTAATTCGATTAAATATCAGAGGAAGATCTTTTTCTGGGCCTAATATTATTTTGTAAGCCCTAATGGGCCAATATCAATTTGTATATAAGGCATTTTTTCCTTTTTTATAAGAGAGTTTTGATTGCACACTCTGAAGAGTTAGTGATTTTCAATCAATCCTTTCTTAGTCAATGTATGTTTTATGTAACTCAGCTAGAATCTTGAATATAACACAGAGTTTACCTTGGAAGTTTGTCTTCATGTTTGTATGATTCTCATTTCTGTATCTTTCTTTTGAGCTTGCAAGTTTCTAACTATGTTTTCCATAATACTGTATTCATATCTTAGAGTTGTGAAATCAATTTTTCCTTCCTAAGATGTGTATGTAGACCAAACCTGTTAGAAAGACAAGCATTAAATCTGAAAGATGTTCTGAGAATAGCGATTAGGCTTTCAAGTGTATGTTCTTCTTATGTTCATTTCATGATTTCTTATCAATTCGGTGTATCAACCTAGTGTAGTCTTTTAATTTATGCATCTTCTTCCTCTTTTCTCTCAAAGAATCAATAGTTTAGGTGATACCCATAGGAAGCTGGCCTTCTCTGGAGGTTCATTTCAGTTATAGGTGACCCACAACCTTGAGATGATCCCATGTTGCTCTAGAATGCTTAGTTTCTTGTAAACTCTGCATAGGGTGCAATTCTAGGTGACAACAGACCCTAGATATGGAGGTGGGTTCCT
Source organism: Sequoia sempervirens (assembly GCA_007258455.2). Lineage (NCBI taxonomy): Eukaryota > Viridiplantae > Streptophyta > Pinopsida > Cupressales > Cupressaceae > Sequoia > Sequoia sempervirens. The sequence goes on along the minus strand of VDFB02000013.1, from coordinate 161,941,620 downwards.
TTCCTCTTGAGGTGGATTTGGAAGGTGAAGGTCTCTAGTTCCCTCATTTGTTGATCCTATTGAGGTGGTCGCTTCTCCTATGGAGGTGGAGGTTGAGGGGGTGGAGTTTACAAGCTATGGCAGATTAGTTGGCTATGATATCCTCTCCAATAGAGGGGAGCTCTCTCCTTTGGAGGTGGAGGTTGAGTTGGTTTCCTAGTACCAGGTGAGCTTGTGTTGCAGGGATGCTGAGTTCTTGCATTTTTATGTTGCCTTCCCTTTTGTGACCGAGGTGACTATTGCAAGATGGTTACTAGGCTTTTGTGGCCATTTGCAGTGTCTAACTCCCCTACTGAGTTGGGTGTGTTGGATTTGCAGGATTTTTTTTATTATGGGTTTGATGGTGTTCTACACCATTAAGTTAATGATCTCTTTTGGCTCTCTGGTGTTTCCCATGAGCAGTTGGTGTGTTGATTCCTAGCAGATGCAGGTGGGTTCTTTATGTATATAATAGTTTCTAGTCCCAGTTAAAACTAGGTTGTAAAGGGTTCCTAGACCCTTGTTTGAATGTTGTAGTTGGTGTAGTCATGTTTCATCTTTCTATAGCTACTTTTGGGATGTTGATTGTATGCATTTTATCTTTATTGCAGCTTACCTTCCTTTGATAGGGTTCTAGGTCCCTTCAAAACCACTATGTATTGGGTTTCGGGTCCCATCAAAACCTGTTTTTCCCATAATCAAAAACTAGTTGAATAACAATTAAAAATGACATCAAGAAAGAAAATATAATTGGTTATTTATGTAAATTAGATCAAATTTATTTTATATACATAATTATATAAAATTTTGATCTAATTGCATAAATAATCAAATATATTTTTGTTTCTTAGAACATAACAATAAGATTGTGCAAAATAACTATACCATTAAATAGGGAATTTAGAGACATACTTTGTTTTTTATAAGATATAAGTAGCATTTATAGGGAGTTGTACCCTTTACACAACAAGCCACATGGGCCTTTAGGAAATAAGGTTTTGTAAGGACCTGGAACCTTAAACAGAGCTAAGACACACCAATCAACAAAAATGAACAGAACCAACGGTGAACCCGCAACAACCATAGCAGAACAAAAACATCATCTGGTCAGTAGAGGCCAAGAGAGACAGAGCATTTAGAACCAACAGTAGTCCTGAGACAATCACAGAAAAATAGCCCAAACTTGGAACTATAACCAGAAGTAACCGAGCACTTAGGACAAAAACCAATCCTATAGAGAACAAGAAACAATCCACACATTGTAGGCCTAAAATACTTCCTGGAACAACCAGGCCACACTACACCTATAGCAATAGGACTACAACAGGCTTTCCTCCATCTGCTCGAGAAGGTTGACCCACCAGCAGACCCTATCTCCACCTCTATAGGAGACAAGAAGAACAAACATAAGTTGAAGCACCAAAGCCACTGTTCTAAGAACCCAAAAACTCTTTGCCTCAATAAAAGAGTTTGAAGGAAGAATAGAGCCAAAGACAACAACCCCTTGCAGCAATAGTAGTCCCCATCAACTAAGCCGAACTCCACCTCTGTAGGAGCAAGCTCCACCTCCCTAAGTCCACAACCTCCACCTAAAACAGGAGCAAAGTCCACCTCTAAAGGAGCCAGAATATGTGGACCCCAAAGGAGATCAAAACTTTCAACCAAAACCGCAGCCTCCACCTCAATAGGAACAACATGAGGAACCAGGAAGAAAGTGAGAACAGAACCAGCATCATTAGTGCTCTTATGCCTCAACCCCACCAGGGTTGTGAGAGAGAAAAATACTTCCAAAGGAGCACAAAAGACACCCCCCATCAAACACAACTTCAGTAAGAAACCAACATCTCCAAACCACCAGCACAAGCCAGTTTGCACCACATGAGCAACAGACCCCCAACACTCCAGAATAGAGATGGCCACACTAATCAACCTCTAGCCCCCCAAGGCGTCTGAGACAATTCTATTCCTGCAAAAAATATTGTAACAACACACCACCACGATCCCACTAACCACCAAGGGAAGAGACAAGAAACTGGGAGAGAACAAGCAGTAAACCAACACCCCAACAGTAGAACATAGGAGGCAATAGGAAACATCAGACCCCATCTAACTAGAAAAAGAAAAATAAAGGAAAAAAGGAAACACGTCAGATGAGGGAGAGACCAACAAAGGAACCAGTCGCACCAGAACCAGGGTCCCAAACCAAAACCTAGCCACGTGTCTACAAGAAGTCCCAGGCAAGCCACTCTGTAAAGGATCACAACAACACCAAACTCGCAACGAACCAGTCCTCCTGAAGCACAAACCCCACCACCACTGACCAATACTAGGCCTTCGAAACCACCAAGAAAAACCCAAACACCATAGACAAGCAAAGGAACAAAGCACTCCTAAAGTAACACAGTACCCCCAACTAAACACAGTCACCAAAGGAAAGACAACCAAGGGAATGCAAAACTAGACCCCAAACTTTCATGAAGATTTGAACTCCAAGCCACCACCGAGACCCCCACACAGAGAGGACCCAACACTGTGCAGCTCCAATAAACACAACAAATCACAACCACAACCACAAAAGAAATCCAAGAACCGAGCCGAGAAGGTGACAAGACCACCAGCACAGCGACAAAGCCTAGAAAAATAAAGGGTGTGAGGGAGGAGGCAACTTCACCCCAACGAACCCACCCAAAGACTCCACCAGAACCCATTGCCAAGAGGGAGCACAAAGTTTCGCCACCAAATGCCAAGGGAAAGCAACAAATAAATGGTAGCCACACCCATTCCTGCCTAGCAAAAAGCATAAACAACTACCAATCCCACTTCTGCTAGCCAAACCACCACACACATCAGCAGTCCACGCAAGACCATAGACCCACCGTAGGACACCAAGTAGTAAGGCAAGAATCCAAGTAACCACCACAAAGCTAGAGGCATCGACCCCCACAATACAAAGTAAACGTCGGGATTAAGCAAAGACCCAGTGCCACTAGAACCCCCTCCAATGGAAGCAAATGATAGCATCCACCAAATCAGGGATGACATACTCTGCAATGCCAGAGGAAAATAGAAAAATGTGCTCGAAAACACAACCAGGCACAACATCACCCTGCGAAGTCAACTCCAGCCAAGCGGAACGGGAATCACCATCCCCATCATTATCCTCGCTAATGCTCTCGCCCTTGACACCCTCAGGAAAATTCAAAAGCTATATCAAACGACTCTTCCCACTCAGCGCAATTTTTTCTAGAGACATACTTTGTTTTGTACTCCAATATCTCACATTTATTTGCACTTTTAATTCAATTTCATTTTCTATATGAGATGCTCGTTTTATTTAATTTTTTATTTTCCTTTCAATTCCTATTGCTTTCTCTACGGTGTAACTCTAATTTTTTGGGAAGTGCAAATGAAGCATCACTTGTGATTTTATAGAGTTACACTAGGGGTTTGACCTAACTCACACAAGGGTTGAATCTAAGGGGATCAAAGTCCCTTTGGATAAAAAAACATGTATGTGTAGCCTCTTCCCCTCTTATTTGCACTTACAAGTTTAGAGGATAGAGCATGCCTCTTTGTGTCATGTGGGAAGGGATTAAAAAAAATCATTTAAAGAAAATTTTATACATACATAGCCCTCAATGTTATCTTTATAAAAGGTATAATATGTATTATATTTATATGATTATATATTTAATTTATAAACAACATAGGTTCACTACAAAAAATAATCATTGGCCTCTATTTGAGATAAGGAAAAACTTTAAAAATTGCATTGCTCTCCTTATTGATGTCTTTGTTCCAATTTAAAAATCATTTTCATAATTATGCAAAGAGAAATTATGGTAAAATATAGTTCTAGAATTGTATTATTACCAATTAAAATTAACAATAAATAAAGAATTCAATAAAATTTACCAAAAAATATACATATGAAAGTTAATGGTGTATTTTTATAAAATCATGATAATATTTTATTTATATAAAAATTTATGTGTTTATGTCAATAAAAAATAATATAATATAATTATATAAAAGGTGTAATTGGAGTGGTAGCAAGAGATGGAGTGTAATGGCCTAAGTGTGTTAATAAAAAATATTAAAGAGTTGAAATATATTTTAAAAAAGGTATTAAACTCTTAAGTAAACAAAAATAAAATAATTCTTAAATAGTTACAAAGTAAAGTAAAATAACTTTAAAATAAATAAAATAACTCTTAAGTAAATAAATTTTTTCAAATAAAAATAAAATAAATATTTAATAATTTTTTAGTAAATAAAATAACTCTTTTAAGTAAATAAAAAAATTCAAATAAAAATAAAGCAAACAGTGTTAAATATATCTAAAGTAAAAGGGGGTGAGTCCTATTAGCTAAAGCATCTTGTTGCATTCAAGAGATCATGAGGTCCAGTCTCCCTCGTCCCTGCTATCATTGGTCATGTGAAAAAAAATTACCAGATGCACTACAGTAGTTTAAAATAAAATAGCTCTTAAGTCAATAAAACAATTACAAAAATATACATACAAAAGTAAAATAACTCTTTAAGTAAAAATAAAACAAAAAATGTATCAAAATAAAATAATTTCAATGTAAAATAGTATAACCAAATAAAAATAATTTCTAAAAAGTAAAAATAGCTCTTCAAATAAAAATAAAATACACAATATTAAATACTCTAGAGATATCACAAATCACAAATTGAGTCAAAATAATATGTCTTTCAAATAGAGGGGTTTATTTTTAAATTTAGAAAAATAATAGTGAATTTACCCATACCCATATATATATATATACAAATAATTTATTTGTACTTTATGCTTAATTTTTTTTAGTTTTAGTGGCTCAAAACTACTAAAAAGTGGGACACATTAATGTGATTTACACCTTCCCACGCTCTATACATATAGCATGCATAGACTATGATATTCACCCCAGCCACAAATTAATTATTTATATCCATACACTTATCCTTGTACACCAATTGTCTACCTTAATCTAAGCCATTTTATGTCCTAGGGCATATCCACAGTGGCCCCACATGCATGGAATTGACCCTCAAATTTTAAAAATTTAAATTCAGCATTTGACTTACTCGCAACCATTATTTTTTCCCTAATATTGAGTTAACACAATTTTATATGATTAATTGTCATGTATTTGTATTTAGAGGTGCATTCATTATCATCATCATATAATATTGAATATTGTTTGCATTTACAAGAGCATGTTAGGCATAGTTTGTTTTGGAGCACTAAAAAGATCTAGTTTTGCATCACACCAATCTCGAGCATTTTCACAACTAGAGTTTATTGTCTTTGATATTTTTCATACAATTTCAAAGATTGGCCTAGGTGAACATGTCTATCTATGACATAACAAAAATCCCTTAAGTGTGTGTTTAAATAATACTACAATCTTCAAATCAACAAAAAAGGTAGAGAAAATAAATATCAATAACCTATGAATGATTGAGCAAAGATACACATAGCCCCATATAATTTTCATGGGTGTAGGGTATTTGTGTAGGTGGGAATTTGACCTTGATCCATAGAATTGACTTCTCATAACATAAACAAAAAAAATTGATCCTTGGACAAGATATAAGGTAAGAGCACACTTTTCAAGGAATGTTATAGACTAGATTCTAGAATATTCATCAAGGGAATTTACTCTTTAGTCATAGATCTAAGTATAGATATACATATTTTTCATGGCAAAAGAATTTAATTAAGATTTACATTAGCCAACAAGTATTTATTACTAATGTAGGTTATTTCAGGCTTAAGTGTATGCATCTTAGTGGACTAGCATGTATTAACCTTAGATGGAGTTTATTTTCCTTTACAACCACCTAGATAGGTCTTTCAAAGAAAAATAGTTTTTCTTATGCTTGCATATATATTTATTTATTAAAAAATGTTTTTGATGATAAAACTTAAATTTATCACATTAATAGCTCTTTAACCTAATAAAACAAGAGTCAATTAAAATTTAGCATGTTTTAAAATTTAAGATTAACTTTCAAGGACCTATTAAGGGGACCTAACCATAAACTATAAGTAGGAATATATTATAAAACAAGGACTAAATTTATTTGAGCTAACCTTAGTGGAGTGTAGTAGGAAAAAATCAAGACACAAGACCTATTACCAAAAATGGTATAAGCCCTACAACACAAAAGCCAAAGCACCATCAACATTCATAGAAGTGATAAATCCCTATCATCCTACACCATGAAGGAAAAGTTCCCCCTGGCTCTCTCTAATAGTTATATGCATGGTTAAGTGCACCTTCATTAAACATCACCACCCTATTTTCTTAAACACTCACTAAAAATTCTCACAAGATCAACTAGGCTATCAAAACAAAACCTCTAATAGGATTATCAACCTTTTTACTAACCCGCACAATATTTCCACTGAAGAGGTAGAAAATATTGAAGGAAAATAAAGGTAATATGAAAGCAATTTACAAAAGCACATATACCTTCAACTAGAATCTTTGCTTCTCTCCTTGATGAGCGGAAATGGAACTCACCCTTACTCCTGTGCGTGTGTCGAATGTGTACAGGTGGATTCTAATGTCAACAAAAACCTTAATGAGATGGTTTACATTCAAATTTTGAAGCAAGTAAAACTAATCTATTCGTAATATAATCAAACCTTTCAAATACGTATCATTGTTCTCTATTTCTAGGGATTTATTAAACCATTTGGCCCTCAAATTTCTATGGGCACAAAGGTTGTTAAAATGACTACCTAGAAAACGAGATTTGATGCTTAATATGCAAGCTAAGATGTTTTCTATGTGCAAATGTGTGGTGGAAGGATTAGTGGTATGCAAATGTGTGCTGGAATGATTAGTGGTATGCTCCTAAATGAAACAAAATGATGGAAAGGATAATGGATGCTACGATAAATGAGGGATGATGTTGATGATAGATGAACAAGTGGAGATGAGTGAGATGATATGAAACTAAAATGAACTATCCATGATTATGCATATGCTCAAATGCAAACATAAAACAAACTAAACTAAAATGTAACTATGATGCAATGGGGATGATAAAATGTAACTATGAAGCAATTAATTAATCTAAGATGAGAATGCAAAGTAACACATGATATGAAAACTAAGTATAAGACTCCATGAAAGCTCCAAGCTCCTACGAAAAACCTGCATGGTAACAATACTCAAAGTGTGGTTGAAAAATGGCATTATAACACTATTCCAATTTGTATCTCAAAATAGCATTATAACATTACTCAAAAGGTGGATTATAAATGCAAAGGACAAGGGGTGTATTTATAGATTTTCTCAAGCATTTTGTGAGGTGGCACCTATCAACGGTTCAGATTTAAAGGAGACAAGATAGAATGTGGAGATGAAACCTGAATCAGGATGTTGTCCCCTTGACCAAGGACAACATGCCATGTGTGTGAAGAGAATCCCTTGACCAATTGGAAGCATTCCAAATGTATGGGATTCCAAGTGTGTGAAACAAAGACCCATGTGCTCCAAATTTGTTGGAAGTGTGGGGGAATAAAGCCATGTGCTTTTTCTTATTGGTGGAAGTGTGTGAGGATAATTCTAATTAATAATTAGGCTTATTTATTTTCATGTGACCTTTATGAGGTGGCACACAACTACAAATGTGCTCTAATTCTTAATGAGGTTTAGGGAAGATTAATTAAATAACACGTTTAGGGTTTTTTATTTATTTAATTTAGAAGAATGTGAATTAAGAGAATTAAAAGGAAAGTGAACAATATAAATAAAGTAAGACCTTATTTATATGTAGTTGAAGTATTTATCAAATAGGTTGTATTTAATTAATTGAATATGATGACTGTTTTCAGGTGTATACAACTCCATTTGATTTTCTCTTGATATTGATATGTGGATTGCTCAATTGTGTAGCATAATCTTGATATGATTTGATGATGATTGCAAGATAAAAGCTTAAAATGATTTCAAGTATGATAGCTCAAGAATTATTAGTTGAAAAATGAAGGATGGGAGCCTCTAGATGTAAAGTCTTCAAGAGGAAAAATCAATGGCTAGAAATGATTAATGATGGATGGCTGAGATTGAAGGAGGATTAGGGTTAGATCAAGGATGCAATCATATGACAAGTGTCAAATGATAGATAGGATCTAGGTTTAGGGTAGGGATAAGGGAAGAAATCCTTATGGCAATGGCTAAGATTAAGAGGTTAAATGATGAATAGATAGGATTAAAAAATAGTGACAATGGCTAAGATTAAGATGTTTTTTATTATATAAGCAGCATTTATAGGGTGTTGTACCCTTTACACGAAGAGCCCAGAGGGCCAAAAAGGAACTAGTTCAAAATATTATCAAAAAGTATATAACCAAAAACAATGGACATAGGACACAGACACAACACATTAACATCAAAATACCGATACCACCCAGAACCAAACACTAACTATCTACATTTTCCCATTTCTGGACCAGGAGATTCAGTACATCGTCCCCAATCTAGTTGGGTCCTTCTCCCTCATAATTTTTATCTGCTTCCTCCTTTATGACATCATACATAGTGATAGAAGATCTATGGATCATCCTAACTATGAACTAGGCCAGATAAAAGAATTTTCGTTTCAGTTTAGCAACCTGGTCCTATAACACATCGGGGTCCTCGTTCTTTCCCTTCCTACTCAAGATCTCCTCTTCCCCGCCAGCTCTAGAGTTAAAGGAGTGAGTGGAATCCTCCTTAAGACCCTTTTTCATGTCCGAAAAATTGCTAGTGCCTTCCACAAACCCTTCATTCATCTCTTCAACAGTGTCTTTTTTTCCTTCAGTCCTGCCACCGGTCTACTTCGAGTCACTGGAAATCTCATCAAACAAGATACCGTTTTTGTTCTTCACTAGTCTGTAGGACCTCCTCACACTAGTTTTTTCCACCCCCACTTCAAAGCTCATAGCCACCATGGTATCACCCTTGGAGTCTTTTTCCTCAACGCTCCTACCTTCACTATTAGAGGCCAGTAATTCCACTGGGCTCTAAGAAACATTTTTTCCCTTCTTCTTGGCAGTGGGTCTGCTTTCCTTCTTGACGGATTTATATTTTACCTCACATAACCCAGCCGCCACATTAGACTAGGCCATACCAGTCACAAATGGGCCCAATTTCAGGAGTGGGGGTTTTCCTCTTAGAAACCTCAAAGGTAGCACGGGAAGGATTAACACGGACCACATTAGGAGGTTCCAGTTCCTCAACACACATAGCAGAGATGGGTTTGGGCAGGCACAGGGAAAGATGAAATTAGTAGAGCCTAAGGATTAGACCTTGATGTAGAGGTAAAGGGGTTGTATCATCCGGGTTGAGAGCGACAACCTTGAGGGTTTCTTTAATTGAATTTTCCAAAGAGGTGAGCAAAAAAATGGAAAGTTGAGGGTCATCTTGTGCCTAAAGTGGTTTAACAGTGGAAAATGGTAAAACTAAAACACCTTGAATCGGCCTTCTAAAGTAATATATTTCATTAAAGCAAGACACACCTTGTCCCAGGGTTTTGGCAATGCCTCGCAGTCGAAACCAAACTGCTTCCGAACTAGCTTCTCATCACCTTTGAATAATGCATTGAGACTCTCCAAGTCTTACATTTTGGCGTGTTTTTTATATTTTTTCCCATCATAGGAAAGGCCCATCACCTTTCCAATAACCTCTTCATTCACCTCAAATGAGATGCCACCCATGGTGACCCTCCTATCCTTCCATGAACCAGCAAACTGGGCCAACAAACACTCATCACGACCCACAAGATTCTCCAAAAGCAGTGCTAGACCACCCTCATTACAAATGTACCAAGTAATGGTGTCCCTCTGAAACTCCTCACAATTATCAAGCTCGCTAAGATTAAGATGTTAAATGAGATGAGTGGATAAGATTAAAAGATAGTTTGACTTTTTGCTAGGTGTCTAGGTTCAATGAATCTAGGCAAGGAGTTAGTTAGAGATTTTGATCCATGCGAACAAGATGGAGAGCTAGGATTAAATGGACAAGGATAATGGATATTAAATGATGGAGGAAAAGATAATAAGGATTAATTAGCCTAAATTAAATAATTAATTAGGAATCAATTAATTAATTTAGTTGGAAGATTGGGGATAAGACAAAATTAATTAAATAAATAAAGTATGTATTTAATTAATGAGATCATCTAAAGGAATAATAATTAAATAAATAAGGATATTTATTTAATTAAAGGATAATGGTAATGGATATGAATTAAATAAATAATAAATATTTAATTAATTAATGGATTAGGATAAAGGTGGGAAAGGATGTGAATAATTAAATAAATATTAGATAGTTATTTAATTAATGGCTAAGAGTAGGCTAAAATTAGGCGTGGTTGGGTAAGGTCATATTTTAAGTGTAGATATATTTTTCCCCTCTTTGATATGACATCGTGAAGTGGTGTTATATTAAATAATTTTAAAATGTATTGGATAAGAGAGGATGAGGATCAAAGATGATGCCCTAGTCAATGGGAGGATGAAAAGGGATGAAGAAGGAAAGATTAGGGTGATTAGGTGAGGGCATGCCCCCTCGAGAGGACATGCAGGTTAGGAGAACATAGGTGTGCTCTCGAAATGGAAGGGATCAATGAGGAATGAGGATCAAGAAGCAAAAGAATTGGAAGATGAAAAGGAAGGGAAATTTGATGGAAAGAGGATGAAAAGGAAGGGGAAATTGATGACGATATAGGATATGCCAATATGTATTGAGCACTCCTAAAATTTGATATGGGAAAGGAAATTATGCACCAAGGTATGAAGAACTAGGGTGACAAGGTAACCTTTGCATGGACTTGACACTCAAACAATGACAAGCACAACATACACAGTGATGCCCCATTACACACCAGTTAAGACACACCAAGATATAGATAGATCAAGGTGGTCATAAGTAGGTGTAGTCATGGGTTAAAATATAATTATAAAAAAGATAAATCAAAACAAAAGATTCATTGCCAACATATCATGCAACCGACATATCTCTTGCCAAAGATCTAATAGATGATAATGATGATTGATTGGGTGCTTGTGATTAGGCTTGGATAATCACCTAATGAATGCTTGGATAAAGATTATGTACTTTCAATTAGGTTTAGATAGTCACCTAAGCAAGGCTTTGATAAATATGATGATGATTGATTGATCAATCGGAAAAAAGATAAGATGATTGATTAATGCTTGACAACTAGGCTTATGATATGATTTCGATTGAAAATGATGGCTCGGATGCAATGAATGGATTGATTGAATGTCAAGTTTGCGGAGCCCAAGATTATGATGTTTTTAAGGTTTTTAATATGGGATGAAAGGATGATGATTTTTTATTATGTTTGAAATGGGATGGATATGATATGGGATGGGATGGGTTGATGGTGGATTTATTATGGATGAAGATGAGGGAGTACTAATGCATGAGACTTGAAGGCCAAAGTGAGAGGAAACTAAGGACATACAAGATCAAATCCTTAACATAATGTAGATGTAACTTCCACATCTAATGCATGGGAAAGGATGAGGAAGGATGGGTGAAAATGGATGGATAATGGTTGACATGTGATCAAGGATCAAAAACAAGCTATGATAGGTTTATTATGGATGAATGGAGAAAGTAGTTTATTATGATATGGATAAGGAATGGTAATGGATGTGTAACATGCCCCTCCCGAAAATTAAACTAATATGATCCCAAGATTAAGCTCTACAAGAAGAAATGATATTTGTAAACATTGTAAATTAATAGGCCATGGTATAAATATTTGAAAAAAAAAAATATTAATTTATTTGTTACCATTTTTACTATCAAATTTATATTAATTTACTAAATTTTTGAATAAAGTGTTGCAGGTAATCTTAATTCCCACTAAATGATGAAATTGTTACCTAGGGTATCCACTGTGACGGAACTAAAGTTTACACTTAATAGATTAGTTAGTTTTTAATAATAAATAAATTTATAGTAGTTTGGGAAGTTATTCCGAGAGGAAAGTTGGAATGGTTAATTACGAGAAAACAATGGCTTTAAAAACCCATGTATTGAATGTAGATGGGGGGAGGAGAATGTATTTTTATGGATGATTAATAAAATGAAGGGGCGGATCTTTCCCTAGTTGGGGTTTTCCACATAAATTTATGTTTCTCTCTCTCATCTATGTTATCTATCCTTTTACCCTATGAAATTTAATTTATGAAAAGTTTTAATTTTAGGTATTTAATGGTTGTGGTTAATTTCTTGTCTCCTACATTTAAAATTGTAAATGTTTCCTGATATGCATTCATTACAGCCTTTTATTGGGCTCATATAGTAAACAAATATGTGTAATTATTTTTTGTTAAAACCGTTTTAATATATATATATATATATAATTTCTTGAATTTCATATAGAAATGAGGGTATCCATATCTGGGTTAATACTCTCCACTTGGAGCAGCCGCCTGTATAATTTCCTTCTATGTGTAAGAGTATCTATATATTCATATTTCGCTGTAGCTATACATATGTTAAATACATTTATATTTATTTGAATATATTGCTTAAAAATAAGTAAATAAACACAATTAGGTAATATTAGTATTTTTAATGAAGAATATATAATATATATATTTAAGTAATCAAATTAAACAATAGAGTTCCAATTATTAAATTTTTTTAATTATTGTTATTAGTAATATCGTTATTTCTTAATCGTCCTGTAAGGATAGTATTTGTATAAAATAAAAAGATAAATAATGTATTTTCTATATTTAAACTAACGTCATTTATTGGCATGAGTGATTTGCTAGAAACTCGTTCACGTTAACTCATTCACGTTATAGCTCTTTATTCACTCTGGCAAGTTCAAATTATTGATTTTTGTAAAGAAGATATTTAACTTATAAAATGTTCCCGGTTAGGTTGTTGCAGTAAGTTTACCTCATTCTTATTATCATATACTCATCATTAACAATTTAGGGTTGAGTGTAAGTAGTATTGTGACAGAACAGTTAATTCTTTTTCCTATGGATTATTACAAGTTTATGGCTAGTATAGGTAAATAATTAATATTTAATTACCACGCCGGTAGTTCTATTGAAATACTTACCATCAATTCAATATGTTTTAGAGACTATTTGTTGGATACCGGCAAGTAAATGGCTAAAAATGCTTGCGCACTAAACACATCAGTTTTGTTTTTTCAAATTGTATGAAATTTGTTGTCATGTTTTGAATACTTTTATATATACATATGCCTGTACAAACATATATAAACACAGAAATTCAATCTATAAGTTCATGCTTTATTCCAGCGTTGATCAAGTTCTAGCTTACCTCTTGTTGCCTTGCACGGAAGATTTAACACGCTTTTTCGCAATTAATAATGGTGTTTCCTACCGTAGCTTCTATGAGAGTGGCTACATGATATTTTTGACAATAGCTATTGCATAAGGCGTTGAGTTAGAGTTTGATCGTTGTTTTCAATTTCAGTTAATATTTAATGAATGAGGCAATGGTTTGGTAGTTTAATTTATATTTTCATTTAATTGTGATATTAGCTATCAAAAGGGCATTGGTTCTATGAATATATCTATGTCCTTTTTTCATGAGGTGTTGGTCATATGGTTTTATCTCTCCATATAGACAAATATGTGCTAATTGATTTACTTTCAGTTTTTATCTTGTTAAGTAGGAAATTTGTTCCATTTGAAATTCTTAATGTTCCGCAAACTGAATTTGTAAGTGGGGAAATAGATTATATTAAGTTTAGTGGAAAAGTAGTTAATTATTTAAAAAGATTGATTTCTTGATTTTATTTTACAAAACAAGAAACTTTTAAAATTGTGTAATAAAGCATCCATGGACAAGAGTTAAAATAGCAAGTAAATCTTCAATCAAATTTTGTTCTAGAGTAGAAATGGTAAATTTTATTAGTTAAAGATTTATAAGAAAAAATTTATTGAAAAATGGAGAGGCAAATTATAATTAATTGACATATATAGTAATTATATGTATTATCTAAAATAGAATGCATGGTAATTAAAATTTAATAAGAGTTTGTTTATAATTTATGTATGGAAATTTAATGATTGGTTAATATGTTAGAATTTATCTTAGAGTTTATTTACAATAAGAAGAAAATACATTTAAAAACTTATATAAAATTTAATTTTAGAATACATTGAAATAATCGAATTGATAATAATCTCTCTTGGAAATTTATGAAAATGAGAATAGAGTCTCTAAGAGTAAACTTAGCATTAGTGAATATAGAATCTTTATATATGTGTATATATATATATATGTGTGTGTGTGTGTGTGTGTGTGTGTGTGTGTGTGTGTGTGTGTATGTGTGTATATATATGTATATATGTGTATATATATGTATATATGTATATATATATAAAAAAAAAACTTCTTAGAATGATGATTAATAAAACTCTTAGTGATATTAGAATAATTATTTATGTTAATCAAAATCATTAGTTGTAATAGAATCAGGGAAGATGATATCAAGGAACAGGTTGTCCTTTTCTTTAGCAACCTTCTTTCTTGTAATGGAGAGATTGTTCCTAAAGCTCAAGATTCCTTGATTGAGGCTATACCTCAGGTGATTGGTCATAATGAAAATTCTTTGATCACTGCTATTCCTTCCAAGGCTAAAATAAGGAAAGTTGTTTTCTCTTTTGATGGTAACAAAGCTCCTGGACCAAATGGATTTCCCTTATTCTTCTTCCAAGTGTTTTGGAAAATTGTTGAGTTGGATGTTGTGAATACTGTCAAGGAATTCTTTGGATCAAGATGTTTGTTGAAAGAACTGAATGCTACTTTTGTGGTCCTTATTCCAAAAAAACTTGGGGCTTCGGAGTTTCAAGATTTTCGGCCAATTAGCCTATGCAATTCTATTTATAAAATTATCTCGAAGGTTTTAACTACTAGAATGCTTTCTGTGCTTCCTCGAATTATTGCTCCACAGTAGAATGGTTTTGTGCCAGGTAGGTACATTCTGGACTCTGTTGTTACTATTCATGATAATTTACATTCGTTAATGGTTTCAAAGACTGAAGGGTTTATTCTTAAACTGGACATTTCCAAAGCCTATGATCGGGTTGATTGGGATTTTTTATTTAAAATCCTGGTCAAGTTTGGCTTTAATAACAGAGTCATTTAGCTGGTGAACCAGCTTGTTTCGATAGTTACTTCTTCTGTCATTGTGAACGGATCACCTTCGAGGTTTTTTCAAACTTCCAGAGGCCTCAGACAAGGAGATCCTATTTCTCCTATTCTATTTACAATATTGGCTGAGAGTTTGGAAAGAAATATTAAAAAGCTTATTGATCAAAGATCCCTTGCTGGTTTAAGACCTTCTTTTTCTCTTCTAACTTGTTCCCACCAACAATTTGTTGATGACACCATTCTCATGGGTAGATATACTGTGGTTGAAGCTAAGACTTTCAAAAAAAAATTGAATCTCTATGAATCTTCTTCTGGGCAAGTTGTTAATAGGGCTAAGAGTTCTATTTTCTTCCTCAATACTCCGAAGCATAGACAATTTAAACTTGCTCGGATTCTTGGATGCCAGATTGAGCCTCTTCCGTCAACCTATCTTGGTTTGCCTCTTTGCTCTAAACCATCGGACTCGTTCTGGATTTCTTTGGTTGAAAAATTCAATAAGAAGTTATCGGGGTGGAAAGGAGCTCTTCTCAGTCAAGCTAGAAAAATCCAGCTCCTTAAGGCTTCTTTGCAAAATCTTCCTGTTTATCCTCTCAGTATATTTAAAATTCTTGTTAGAGTAAAGGTTTTAATTTAATCATGTTGATTAAATTACCTTTATTCCTCTCTTAAGATTTCACTTTAGTTGCATTTTGTGACATTTAATAATTATATTAATTATTAAATGTCTACCTATTAGGGTTTCTTTTTAGGGTTGCACAATATCCTTTTATAAGGATTCATCATTGTAATTTATCTCTCTCTCGGATGAATACATTTTTCAGCTTTCAGAGCACCTTGTTTTTGTCTCCATCTCTTCTTTCTGTGACAGTTATTTGCATGCAGGATCTTCGGGTCTGTGGAGGTTGGATTTCTCAACTTCTACATGGTATCAGAGCTCCAGACCTGCTGCTTCTGCTCTTTTTGAAGATTTTGGAGCTTTGAGGGTTAGATCTGGCTTTCAGGTTTTCTGTGATTTTGAGGATCTGGGTAACTCCATTTTTTGGGTGCATTTTGGGCCCAAATGGACCTCGGTTGGATTCAGAGCGGCCAAAAACCCATATTTTCATATATGGCATGACCTATTTGGGCATAGTTGATTTGGGAAGCAATTTTTTTTTTGCTCAGGGGTCGTACGGCCCCCAGGCACGATTTTCGAGGTCAAAAATTGCAAAAAAAAATTTAAAAAAAATTCAAAAAAGCGCATTAAAAAAAGCGCTCACAGTGTTATTTTGGGCGCCGCCCGCCGGCCAACAAGCGGCCACCAGGCGGCCACCCGCCAGTCGCCGGGCGGCCACCCAACCACCGTCGGGCGGCCTCCACCGGCTGGCCACCCACCCGCCATCGGCTCACCACCACAGCACCGCCGAAGAGCCACTGGAGTGCCGCCGCGCCACCGCAGAGCCACCGGAGCGCCGCCAGACTGAGCGGAGCCACCTAGGAGCCACCAGGGCATCCCTTTTAAGCCTTTTTTTGACCTCTTTCGGTAAATCGGGCATAAAATGGGCGTACGATCTCCGTTTTTTTCAAACGAGATACCGTTGGAAAGCTGATTCCAGCGCCGTTCTGATGGATCAGGTCTGATTTCCTGATTTTTCCGTTTTTATGTTGTATTCCTCAGTCAAAGTTAGAACAAGTTTTTTGCACTCCTGGAGTCATATCTTTTGCATACGGACTCCGTTTTTCGCAAACGAATAGGCGTTGGAAAGGGGTTTCTGTGCTCTTTCCAGATCTATCATTTATTTTTCCAGAATCTGCACCAGGTACATTTTATTCAGTATTTTGTGTTTTTCACACATTTGTCAATTACTTGGACGTTTCAGCACTTGGAAATGATTTGTTTGTGTGGGATGGCTTTATTTGATCTGGTTTATCAGTATTGAGGTCATTTAGTCTCAGATTTGTTAATTTGAAGAGTTATCATGGGTTTCTCTACTCACCCTTCAGTTGTATTTCTGGAACGGGGTAATTATGAGTCATGGGCAAAGGGTATACTTACACATTGTAGGTGGCTTAATATTTTGCCTTATTTGTATGATCTCATACCTGCACCAGCAACTTTAGAGGGAAAACTAGCTTGGGATATTATTAGAAATCACATAGTAGGACTTATACGGTCTAGTGTTGATTCTGACACTGTGTGGGCTATATCGGGCATTGATTGTCCTCACTCACTTTGGACACATCTTTGGGAGATCTATGGAGACCTCAGTCTTTCTCCATTCCCAGAGGATCTTGCTTTGGATTGTCTTGTACCCATTGGTTGGAGAGAGAACACACCCTTTGATCATGATACTTTAAAGGAACTTCATTATTTAGACACCCTTACATATTCTGATGAAACAGAGGATTGTCTCACGGTTCCTACTCTTCAGACTGAGATTATACTTGTATCAGCATCCTCTCCTGTTGTTCTTGATCAGTTTGATATTGCCCCTTCTTTGGCTCCTATTGATTTAGCTAAGCAGGACATCATACATCTTTCAGACATGGCTACTTGGGATTCTTATCTTGCAGGCATTTCATCTTTGTTTGTAGAGTCCTATATTGCAGATCAGGAGGATTACTTTGAGGATTTTCAACTCCTCTTTGTTGACAGCCATATTCCAGCTGTTAGCCCACCATCATCTGTGCATTCAGAGGTTGCAATTTTTGAGTCTTCAGTTCAGTTTGGATTTGACATCTTTTGTTTCAGTTCAGACAGAGAGATTCCTCAGCATCCTATCATGGCACACATCTTGAGACATCTTGGTTCTTCTCTTTTCACAGGGTTTCTTCGACATTGTCCTTTGGATCCATTTCTTCCCAAGGGGAGGAATATTATATGCTGCTTCAGGATTCTCTTTCTGGATTCTACCTCAGGCATCCATATGTGCGACATGAGTTTCTTCATTGTGGGGGGGCCTTCTAGTCTCTTTCTTTTTCTCCTATGGAGACCATTGTACATGTACTTATATGATAGAAGTTGTCTATGGGGGGGTCTTATGTTATCCACCTCCTATCCTTCTGTTATTAGTGCATTTATTTCTTTCATCTCTTTTTGGAGTAGAGTTTTTCCCATGAGGTTTTCTCTATTTCTCCACTTTACGAGATTTGGTTGTAATTGGGTACCGGGACGGCCTTGTTGCCTGGACCCAAGTTTACTTTTCTTGCATTGTAGTTACCTTTGCTTTCTTGCACATGTTTGTAATCGCACTTTTGCTCATCTTAAGGTGTTAGAGTAAAGGTTTTAATTTAATCATGTTGATTAAATTACCTTTATTCCTCTCTTAAGATTTCACTTTAGTTGCATTTTGTGACATTTAATAATTATATTAATTATTAAATGTCTACCTATTAGGGTTTCTTTTTAGGGTTGCACAATATCCTTTTATAAGGATTCATCATTGTAATTTATCTCTCTCGGATGAATACATTTTTCAGCTTTCAGAGCACCCTTGTTTTTTTGTCTCCATCTCTTCTTTCTGTGACAGGTTATTTGCATGCAGGTGATCTTCGGGGTCTGTGAGGTTGGATTTCTCAACTTCTACAATTCTTGCTAAATATGCTGAGGCCATTGAAAAAATTCATAAAAGGTTTCTCTGGTCTGGTGTGGAGGACAAGAAGAGAATTCCACTTGTTGGATGGGATCTGGTTTGTAGACCCAAATCGAGAGGGGGCCTAGGCTTAAGGAAAATTAAAGTTCTGAATCTGTCCCTTCTTGCTAAACAGCTTTGGAGAACTCTTACTTTGAATGGAGAATGGCATGATACCTTAAAAGCCAAATATTTTAATAACTGTGAGTCTTTTAATGAAATCATAAATTCT
The DNA here is from genome assembly GCA_007258455.2 of Sequoia sempervirens. NCBI lineage: Eukaryota > Viridiplantae > Streptophyta > Pinopsida > Cupressales > Cupressaceae > Sequoia > Sequoia sempervirens. Next base: position 161,922,565 of record VDFB02000013.1, on the reverse strand, counting down.
TCTTTTTTACCTCGTGGGTCTGTTTGCTGGAATGATATGAGTAGAGGTAGAAAATTGTTGGAAAAGGGAATTGGCTGGCTAATTGGAAAAGGAAATTATGTAAGGTTTTGGGAAGACAGGTGGCTTTTTAAAGATCCTTTGATCAGAATTGAGAAATTAAGTAAATGGATGAATGATTGTAAAAGGGAATTTGGAGTCTTGGTTAAATATTACTGGAGGAATGGGGGTTGGGTTGATTTGAAGACCATCAGTTAGGATCTTAGCCCTGTTCAGTTGGCCTTCAGGGCCCTAAGACCAGCTCAACACCAGGTGGAGGATCTTGCTGTCTGGATAGACAACCCGTCTGGTATTTTTTCAGTTTCTTCTGCCACATCTATGCTGGTTAGTCCGATGGAGCCCCCACCCTTCTGGGCTAAGGCTTGGATTAATCACCTGACTCCTAAAATCAATATTTTCTACTGGATAATGCTACAAAATAAGATTCTCACTTTGGACAATCTTGGAAAAAGAGGAATTCAATTACCAAACAGGTGTTATATGTGCAGGAATGAAGCTGAGACTATTAACCATCTTTTTCTTCATTGCCCTTTTGTTTCGAATATCTGGGGTAAAAATTTTGCGCTTCTTGATGTGGTTTGGGTTTCCCCTGCCTCTGTTGAAGATTTCTTCATGCAATGGAAAGCTCCTTCAAAAAATCCTTTTGTACGAAAGCTATGGTCTTTTGTTCTACCTTTTGTGTCTTAGAATATTTGGAAGGAAAGGAACAACAGAGTGTTTAGGGATAAAGAGATGTTGGAAGGGGACTTGCATGCTAAAATTGTAAGGGCTATAAAGGAAAATTTATCTTTAATTCCAAGAAAAATGGTTGATAAAGCTAACTGGTCTCCTTTCGATATTGCTATTGCTAAAAAGTGGAACTCAAAACTAGTTGGGTCAAATATCCTTAAACCTGTTGTTTGTGGGAGGGAGAATGTTAGTTGGTCTTTGCTGCCTTTGGGTTGGGTGAAAGCCAATTTTGATGGTGTGGCTAAAAGCAACCCAGGGAAAGCTGGCAGTGGGTGTGTTTTAAGGGACAATTTGGGGGCTTTTATTGCGGCTTTTGCTGTGGACATCGGCACCCAAACTAATCATGTTGCGGAAGCTGTAGGGGCTTATCATGCAGTTAGCTTAGCTTTCAAGATGAACACGAAATGTCTTTGGTTGGAGGGTGATTCAATGAATATAATAAATTGCATTCTTGGGCTTACCCCTCCCTCGTGGACCATCAAAAAGTGGATCGAAGATACAAAAATATTATTAAGTAAATTTGATAAAGTGAAAGTGTCCCACGCCTATAGAGAAGCCAATAAGGTGGCTGATTACTTTGCCAATGTAGGGGTTAAGAAGGGTGGGGAAAACACGTGGAGGAAGAATGACTACCTCCATCCTGAAGTGAAAGCACTAATTTATTATGATTCAGTGTATGGAAGAGAAGTTTTCCTTCGTCATGATGAAGCGGATAAAGATTAGGTACGTCGATTTCATTAGATTTGATGGGACCGACATCATTTTCTTTTTCAAGAAGTGTCTCCGGCACGCTTTCTGGGTGTTTGATAAAATATGCCTAAAGGGGACCCAGAGCAACTGTAGGGTGTTGTTTAACAGAGCTTTGAAAATGGGGGGAGAAAGAAAATGTGTGGAGCCGAGCAGTTTTCAGGAGCATAGAAAGAACGACAAAGCCTGGGAAAGAATTGAAAAGGGAGGCTTAGTTCCGTATTTGGAAAAGCTCCATGGTACTAACGAGGGGATGCTGGACTATTTTGTAAAAAATTAGAAAAATGGTGAGATTGTGTTGTTTAGCAGGAATGTTAAGTTGAATGAGGATTTAATCGGTGAGATAACTGGTCTTTTGATAGAGGGTGTGAAATTTTATCGGGACCGTCTGTTCTCTGATGAAGCAGTCATTAAATTTCCTAAAAAAGACAAGGAGAAGGCTAAGTTGGTTAAGGTTGCCAATAGCTACTTTGATGTGGAGTCCATCAAATCTATCTGGAGGAAAGTTTTAAGAGTTATTATGGAGTATATCATGGTTGACGGGCGCTTCACCAGAGTGTATGGTTACCACTTTGCCATTCTAAACCACTTCCGTCACAAGGTTCGTATCTCTCTACTTTTTTACTTATTCTCTTCTTTGAAGAATTGCCTTGATGAAGTTGAAAGAAACCCTAGGAGGACTACTATTACTCACCCTGGTCTTGTTAGGCTCATATTTGAGCATTATCAAAATTTACCTGCTTTGCCTAAAATTGTTGAAATTAGAGAATTGGATGATGAGGATACAGAAAGTAGTAGGGAGAATGACCCCCGGGCCCCCCCTGCTTGTGCCCCTATTGGTCCTAATACCAATGCTCCCCTGTCCCTATCTTGTCAGAATGCCCTTAAGGATTTTTCTCTGCCGTCATGTCCTAAGTTGCAGCCTCTGCATGAGTGCCCTAGTTTGGGTTTTACCTCGCCGCCCTATCTTAATCCCCAGCTATCTCCTGGCGGCCCTACTCTGGGTTTGGTCTCTGGTTTTAAAGGTACCTCTATTATGAAACTTGTCTCGTATTCTGGAAATTCCATGGAAATTATTTCTGATAAACCTATGGTCAATAAGGAGTCGGCCCCTAGTGCCCCTGTGTCTAGAAGATTTGGGAATGCCCCTATTGACTCCCCTAATCAAGATGAAATTAATTTGGCCCTGAATAAGCTCAAGCCTGAGGACATTGTGAGTGTGGCAGAAAAAAGTACGGATGGAATTTTCACTATTCTCAAGTGGACCCAGAAGGAAGTCTGTGATTTGAAAGGCCGTAATATAGATCTAAGCAACAGGGTCATGGATTTGGAGCAGAAGATTAGCTGGAATTGTAAAGAGAATGAAGGATAGGAAACCCCCTTACCAAGGAAAAGACAGCATTCGCAAGAGGAAAGATTGACTAGTATCGAGTGCAATATGTCCAAGATAGGCCAAAATATTAGGGCTACTGTGGCGAACAATCACAAAATTTCCAGGCATAACACCATTATCATCAATGCTATGGTGGAAAAGCTCGAAAAAAATCAAAAGGGTTCGTTGGTCGTGGATTTGGATGCGGATAGAGGATGCGGCAGATCTGCTGGTGAAGGGATTTTGACTCGTACCCGAGCTAACACTAAGAGGAATACCCCAACTTCGTCACATATGGCTCAAATCCTCAAGCAAGGGTTACAGGATATGAAGGATGTTGAAAAGGAGGCTGAGGAGTTGTTGAACACCTTGGAGTAGTGCGGTGGTGTTTGTTTCTGGCTTTTTGGGCGGTCCTTTTTTTGGACCTTATTGTCTCTTGGTGCTGTCGTTTCCTTTTTGGGACAGACATCTACTTGTTTGGACTTATTTTGTTATCTTTTGTTGTTTATACTCTGTGGTTTCAGGTCCCTGTAAAACCTGTTTTTTCCTTTTCAAAAACATTATTATATCTTTATTGTAAGATCAATTATTAAAATTGTTATCAAGAAGTATCAAATTTGTGTATCCATTATTCTTAATTGAATTGTAACATTTAATAATGTCAACATTTTATTATTTCCATTCATGTCACTTATGATTTTCATTTTTTTAGAATAACAAGTAATTCTATAATTATTCGATTCTCTTAAAACGAGTTGTTTGGTTGTGTTTAAATAGTCCAATTATGGAAGGGCAAGACTTCATTAAAACTCTTTTCATTAGACAATTATCAAAATAACTATAGGATGTTACATCTCTATCTACCTAACTTTATTAATTACTATCAAATTTAGTTGTTTTGTTTTGTTGTTTAAGGTGGGGCATTACAGGATGGGATGACATACTAGGAGATGGTGGATAAGGAACTACTACACATGTCACTTGTTTCTAGGTTTTCACCATGGTACTTATCCAAGGCATCAATAAAGTGGTTTTCACCTTTGGATGGATTATTTCTCTTTACTTTTTTTGTATTTTTTCTTAATTTTTTAATAATTGAGACTTGATAATGGTGTGATCATGGTGGAAGCTCGTTAATGGATGGATGATGATGTTAGATGGAGGATGCTTTATTTGGTAGATAGAGGGAGTTAAGCTATGATCCATATGCACTAAATGGGCCATCATGCTTCACGTGGAAAGGAGTTTGTGAAAACCTTTGGATTAAAGCATGTGGAGGGGTTGTCATCAAAGTTTCATTGAGAGACATCACCAAGGGGTATGGAGTGATAGAATGGATGTATGGATATTTATGGATTTGGTGAAGCGTAGGGATCGTGTGGAGATGATGAGGATGAAGGCTTAGGATCAACAAGATCATTTCTTGATATTTTTCTTTGATAGATGCCCCTAGTTATTTTCAATGAAGAGGTATCATTGGATATCGATGTTTGATTACTTTTATTTTTTACTTTTCTTTTTGATTTGTCCAATAGATTTTGATTTTGATGTGGAATAAAGGACTTTTCTTGATCTTCTTTCTTTCATTTGATTTTGGATCTCATTTTGAGAAAGGTTTTTTTTTTTTTTGACTTAAATTGATTGATAGCCTTATTCTTTTGGGATAATACTTATTGATCCAAGTCTAGAGGATACATAGAAGTGGATGTGTTGGATGTGTTAGATGAAATGGTAAATATGTGTGATTCATGGAAGAGATTGGTGATGCCTTCAATTGATTCTTCGTGACTATCCTTTTCAACACTATTAATGTCAAAGGAGGCTTGCACATCCTTAACAGGTTGACAAGAAGGCTTAGTAGAGGTAGTATTAGGAGATACATACCCTAACCTAGGATGGTCGAAATGGAAGGATGATAGTTCATGAGATGGAAGGGGATGATCTTGGATGTCCTCAATAGGATCATGATCAAATATTGGATTATCATAGATATCATGATCAAACATGGGATTATCATGGACATCAAAATATTGGGATGAAGTGGATGGTGGTTTGGACTCGATATGGAAGGCATGTAACTCATATTCGTTAATACCCAGGTCCTTGATCTTAACCTTGATCTTTCAGGGAGTGTGAGAAGCGGGTAGCAATGAAGGATCAATGTAGGAAGATGAAGATGGCGATGTGCACAGTATTAGGGAAATTTTGTGAAAGGCTATGGCTTCTTTGTAAGAATTTGCAATATTATAATGGATATGGATCGGCATACATTACAGTCACCACAATTCTATTTTGTGGGAACTTTTGGCAAGTGGTTTCAACTATAGCGGGTCTGGCCTAGATGGGTAGCTTGATAGAGCCTTTAGATTCACACTAAACATCATCATATTATTTGATGGTAATTTTATTTTGGGGGTCGAAAGCATAATCAAAATATCCTAGTTGCTTTATTAGAATTAGGTTGCAAAGACTAAGTCTTGATTCTCCATCTATAAGGATGCATTTGATTATGGTTTAATGGATGTGAGCTTGAAAATGGAGTGGATGATTATCAAAGGGATCAATGGAAGGCATGCCATTATTGGAAAAGGTAAGGGATTGTGGGGATGATTAGTATCCTATCATGGATTTAAATTGAACAAGATCAATATCATTAGGGACACAAGTGTCATAGAGGGATTTCTCAAGAAGGTACTTGTGGATGGGAGATTATTTAAGTAGCTTGAGAATAGAGATTTATGTTGGCATTTTGTTCAAGTGATTGAGTATTCTATATTGTCTTGTAGGTTGAGAGGAGGATGAAGCCCCTTGAATAGTAAGTCGACCACATCAGTTAGTAAAAACACAATTAGATGATTTGATAGTTATGGTGGCTACTTGGGAGGACTTTGTTTCATGCAGTCAATAATGGAGCTAGATGAGATATTATTGTTATACATATAAGACACTATGTTGTATGATACATAATTTTTACCCTTGCTATGTTGATGGTGTAGATACGAATTAGGGGTCATATGGGACTGCCAATTCTAGCAACAAATAACTCTACACAATGCTCTCCAATATCTATCATTCAAATTGCACATTAAAATTCACATTCGTGAGAAACATTATAAGTTTTAGATCATCAATTTCATTATGCAAATTAAATCTACAAGAAAGATTGGAGTTTATCAAATTCAATTATTGAATTCATTGGAAGTAAATTCATTAGAAAATACACTACTACAGCCATTACACACCCACAACACTTCAACATATTATCTTATTATCCCCCTTCTATTCACAAAACCTCTAAATTTTATTAAATTGCAAATCTTCAAATGTTAAGAACTCATCTTTTCTCTGACTGGTGAACCCCTCTTTCACAATTCTTTTTCCTTTAACTAATTCCCTACACACTACATGGAATGGTCTTCCCAAAAGCCAAGTGATGCCTCTCTAAAGAAAATAAATTTGTCGGAAAATAAAATGTGTTTATTATTTTCATTTCTCCATGACCATCCACCTTATACCTTGCAAATTATATCCAACATTGGTTTTTAGGTAGTTAAAAACCCACGCTAAAGTGGTTGCTCACTTCTTAGCATGAATCAACCTCCTCCAATATCCTATGTGCATCCAATCAGCTTTCAATTCATATTTTGTTTGTCTTTTGAATTTCCAAAATAGCAATCTCAATGGCCCATGTAATGTTCCCTGGTAAGTTTGACTTCAAACAACCAAAATGAATCACCACTCTCCTTATGGCGTTGGAATATGAAAGGCATGGGATGTTATGAGAAAACAACAACAAAATAACTTGGTCCCACACACTTGGAGGATTTTGATGTCTCAAATTTAAAATGTAGATCACCACATGCCTGTCGCCCCAGTCATGGATTTATTTTTTTAAATAAAATCTATAATTTAGAAATAAATGTAGATAACCAATTTGAAAATAATAACAATTTTATCAAATGCCTTGTCTACACACTTTGCTAAAACATAAAAAAAAATTACAAGGATCAGGTGCTCCTGCATTAGTCAAGGAAAAGGTTTCTTTTATGTACCCTAGTTTTCATTAGGATGTATGGCCTTCAATCGAGACATCTCCTCGATCAATAAGATCTTGGATAGAGTTCTTAAGTTTCATGCATGAGAAGGGTTTATGTCCATCAACCCTATGGTAGTCACAAAATTCATGTTCTTTGTACCAAGAGGGTTTAGGCACATCAGGACCAAGGGTTTTAATGAGTTTCAATTGGATCTTGTTGGCTTGGATGATCTATAGGAGGATGTTTTTTATTGGTTCACCCAAGGGAGTATACTCACATCTAGCATATCTTTTAGGTTGACCTTTAGGGATAACCACATGTTGTTGAGGAGCTACGTTGTTGTGATAACATGATAGTAGAGGTATTTGGATATTTTTAACGTGTTTTGAATCAATCACACCATCATTGACTATGTTTTTATTTTTATTCAAAAAATGATATTTGTCACTAGATTGATTATTAGTATCTTTACCTTCTTTGTATATCTTGACTAGGCCTTTGGCTATAAGGGGTTTTCTATGGCTAATCCTTTTTCTATGATCTCATCAAAGGAGTGTACACATTGCATGTGTAGATGGAAACCCAACTCATTGTTTAATTTCTTGACAAAGATAGCACGACAAGTTATTTTTCAAGTATAGGCCATGCAAAGAGACTAGAAATATGTCTCCATATTTATAGGAATGAGGCAAAAGATTCACTGATCTTTTATTTAGTGCTGCAAATATCCATCATGGTGATATCATTTTCTATGTTTTGGGAAAATTGAGTGAAAAATTTATTGGCTAGCTTAGAAAATGTTTTGATGTCCCATAAGGAATGTGAGTGAACCAATCAAGGGCTTAACCACCCAAGCTTCTATAAAAGAGCCTTAAGAGGTAAGCGTCAAGATAAGAGACCTCTTGGCATGTAATGTAAAAGTATTTCAAGTGTTCTTGAGGATCTCCCTTTCCCTTGTATTTGTCAAATTTAGGCATTTCAAAGTTTTGGGGGAAAGGGATCATGGTGATGGACTTGTAAAAAGGATAAGTACATAGTTCTTCAAAAGTATAGGATCTCTTGTGATGTCCTACTTGAATCCCTTTAAGGGTATCCTTTATTTGTTGCACATCTTGGGCCAAAGTACTTGTGAAAGGAGGTGCTTGATAGTTGGATATGGGAGGTTGAGAGGATGATATGTAGATATTGGTAAGAGGATGAAGAGGGATTGGAAGATTGGAGATGTTAATTTGTAGATAAGATGGGGTTAGAAGGTTGGATATATTTCTAAGAGGAAGTGATGGGATTGGATATTTGAAAATGATGTGACTTGTTAGGTGGGATGCATGTTGAGAGATGATGAGAAGAGATGGAATTTTGAGGTTGGGGAATGTGAGATGAAATTTTTTGGGTGTGAGAGGGGATTTTTACATGTAAATGTGATCTAGGATTGATGGATTGAGATGACATGGGGATTTTAGAAGAAGATGGGAGAGATAAAAGATCATGAGGATTAGAAGAATATGGAAGATATGTAGGATTATGAGGATGGGAGGAAGATGGAAGATATG
>VDFB02000013.1:161894817-161913973 GCA_007258455.2 Sequoia sempervirens | reverse complement strand
CAATTAATCTATGTTTAAATGTGAAGTTTTTTGAATAAATTTTTATTTACATTTTGTAGAAAAGTATTTAGACTAACTTAGGATATTTATTGAAACTAAAAACCTAAAATTAACAAAGATAAAGAAATATATTTTAAATAGAAAACTATTATTTAAACTAAGATGAAATGGACATTTTTTAGGCTACTAAGGGTCAGTGCAGGATCATGGGGGTCTAAACTAGGCCCTTAAGTGGCAATGAAAATTCTGAAAAATAGAGTTAGGAAACTTAACATAAAAATTTGAATAAGTTATTAACATCATTTGAAAAATATGTAAGAACAAAATTTGTAGAAAATTGAATGCAGTTTATAAGATACTATTCCCTTTTTAGAAAAAAATAAATCTATTTGTTGAAAATCTGAAATTTCAATGCAATAGTATTAAATTTTTAGGAAAAAATAAAAAAACAGATGTATGTCTGACAAACCTAAGTAAAAGAAAAAAATAAATTATTTTTTGAAACTTTCAATATAAGTAGAGGGCACATGCCTGAATGTGGTAGGGTTTTTTTGTAATTTTTTTCCAAGTATAACGCCCCGCCGTGCGAACCCCAAAGGACAATAACACAATAATTACAGCACAATTTTTTTTTTTTAAATGCACATAACATACATGTAATACACATCAAGTCATAACATGAATTTCATTTAAATAGATTCATTAACACATACATCCCTTGGGGTACACGAGGAGTCATTACGCGACTTAGATCCATACAACAACCATAAAGAATAAAATCCAAAGATATAAAGTAAACAATAACAAATATAACACATTCATATTTAAGCATTGATAAGAACCATTTGGGTACGCATTGAATAACAGCTACCATGGCCAATATTACATTACAGTACAATGTTCAAGAAGTACAATGATACAAAAGTGTTCCAAATATGAGTGAAACCATCACCAGATAGCATGATACAAATGAATAGATGAATACAAAGTATCATAACTGGCTCCAAGACAAATACAACTCTGGAGTCGCCGCAATAGCATCAATCCACACCTCTCGATCCTTGACTGGGGTCCCAATGGGGTGCTTAGCACGTTCCACCCGACCATGTGAGTCCGAAGACCCACCCCCCGTGCTAGGAGCTAACAAGAAAGAGACCTCAACCAAGAACATCCAAACATGGAACCACAAAACTCAACAACATACAAGGGTACCATAACACTCAAGGAATTACAAGGACATAATCAACCACATCCAATAGTCAACATAATAACTTAAAGTCATAAGTCTCATCACCTAAATCTAAGCAATAGCCAATAAACAAGGAACCAAAGGAAGATCATAAAACACTTCCATATCAAGCCAAATTAATAAACATAATACAATTCCAAATTACAGTTAACTAATCCAATAACATCATATCACAGGACCATAAGGGTACAAGGTCATAAATCAAATATTAATGAGATCATACAAGACCACAAAGTACACCCAAGACAAAATAGGGTAAAACCATAAATCACTTCAAACAACTATGTTCCATTAATTCAAGACAAAGAACCACTTCCAGAGGATTTCCAAAGAAGCAACATAAGAAGGAGTGTTAAAGGAGAGTGTCATCGCATGGCTTAACATGGATTCTCCAGGCTACCTACTGCAAGGTACCGCCTCCATCTATGGTTATCCAGGATACCTATCTCAAGGAACTGCTCCATAGGGTTGCTCATGCGGAACTGTTAACCTTTCATGAAGACAAGGCAACGATCTTGCCAACCATGGCCTTCTCAATCCCCTTTAGCCTGTGATAGCACTAAAAGGCGGATGAGGCATCAATTATCTTTTTAATGTGATTCTACCCACCCCCTAGTTAATTACTTAAATTATCACTTATTAACTTCACTCTAACGAGGGCTATCCTGGCACCCCTTTGTGCGCCGACCACCCACTTAGAGCCACTCTCACTCTAGACACTCAAAACATAAAAAACCAAAACCAAGGGTTGTACAACATAACAAGTACATTAGATCACAACAGAGAAGCATGCAAGGCATTACCCATCTTGCCATAAATACATAATCAAAATCTCAACGATTCATGTACAACCCTTTTAAATTCCAAAAATCAAGGCACTTGCCACATCAAAGCACATAGAGAGAGAACATTGACCAACCATAAAAACAAGCCTCTGGAAGATTCTCAAAAAGTTACACTAGGTTTTCCCCATGAAAATCTAACAACAATAAAAGTAAAACCTTGAAGGACTATTTTCAATTCAAATATGATGAGAGAATACATCAAAATAAGATCAACAACTCCCTTAAACAACATCAACAACTTTGACACGAACTAAATCGGACATCCAAGGGAAACCTCTATTTTCTCCTCTCGGAATACCCATAACTTCAAAGAACTTTTCAAATTTCACTCATTAACAACTCAAGTAGAACCATCAACCATTAGAAAGTTAACATTAACCAATTTTCCATTTAGGTAAAGAACAAAAGAACACATATTGGTTCCCAACGAATAGCAACATAAATAAAATGAGTGAAAATCTCCAACTCAAAAATCAACTCAGGAAAAAGTCACATTGAAAGAATCCATAAAACCACACATTATAAAAATATATCCATTCATTCAATAAGAAGTAACTCGAAGCAATCTAATAAGAACATTATTTTAAAGATCGATCATTTCCAACATTTAAGGATATCACAATATTGCGAATGAAGATATAATCTGATGTTATAAGCCACAAGACACTAACTCTCAAGCATACTCTTCCAAAATTAAAACAATCATGAACAATAATACGGGTTCCCATTTTACACACATAATTCCATACAAGGAAACCATCAAACACATCAACCTTGAAGAACACTATCTTAAAAAACTTACAATGAACAGGCTATCGAGACATCTCCATAAATATCCCATAAATAACAACCAACTTAAAACAATTAAATATCACTTAAACCATTAATCAAAACACTTTGTTTAAAACACATTTACTCACACATTATAACCATAAAGACCTTCCTTTAATTTAAGCATTATTTCAACGTTCTTACCACTTATTTTAACATATCCACTTAATTTAATTAAGAGAGTATTTACTACAAATAATTATATTTAAAATAACTATATCATCTATAAGATAACCAACTCCATCAATTGTTTAATATGAATCCTAATTATAACTTTAAAATGTAATACTAAGACGACAATTCTATAAATTACAACTTTATTATAATCCCAAGGTGACGATACTAATAAATTATTTCACATGGTAGTTTGATAAATAATTATTATTCACAGACTCATTAGATAACAAAAAAGGTAAAACCATTTAACATTTAATCAGTATCATTTAAATTAATTAACCTATGAACCTGGGATTTATCCTCACTTAAAAATAACTTTAACCTTCAAGTAAAAGAAACTATGTAAATGTAGAATCACTTATCTCCTTTAGTGAACCCTAAAACTTAATTAACCATATAAACCGATTTACTTTAACTAAATACATTGTTCATTTATCTACAACAAAATTAAATACCTATTTCAATAATGTTTATTCTGTTAAAATCCTTTGTTAAATAATATTTTACTAAACAACCTAGCGAAATAACCATTTTCACTTTAATTATTTACCCAATTCTTTTATTTTCTAAAGCGAAGTCAATACTTCATTTACAAATCAACTATCTAACTAAAATTCTTTATCACCTTTTATTACTTCACTTACCATAAAATAAAATTACACTTTTACTTAACTCACTATCTTACCGAACATTCTAACACTCGATTCATATTTTACTTTTACACCACGATAAAATCATAAACAAAACAATTAAAGAAATTATTCATGTTTTATAAACATATTATATAAATACGAACCATTTTCTTTTGAATAATATTCATCATACAAATCTACTTATATATCGAAATATCCTCATAAATTCTAAATATAAAAGACTACCTTCACTCAAATCTTTTAACCTAATTATGTATCTATACTTGTTTATATAACCATACGCATATAAAAGAATAATAATCAAAAAGGTATAAATTCAAAATAAATAAAAAGTCACTCATATATGCAGTTGGGAATTCAAATGCCATAACTCAGACAGGTTGACAAAGAAATCAGAGAGGCTATTTAATTATGTACAATGTTTCAACTCTAATTGCTGTGACAGTGACAGGCTGCCAAGGGTTTCAGAGTGACTATTTAATTTACTACACTTTTGCAAGTCTGACATAGCCGTTGTGATGGTTTTGCCTATGGTTTCAGGGAGATTTATAAATTTAGATTACCAGACTGTGTGAAGGAGCTCATCTAAGCACTGTATCCAATAACATCAATTTCTCTTAGCTTCGACTGAATGGAGGTAACTGGCAAGGGCTTGAAACATTGCGCAGACCAAGAGAATTAAATAATCTGCTCATTAGTCCTCAATTTCTTCGCTTGAACAATCTGTTCATTGACGGCATCAGAGAAGACACACGAACCAAGCTTCCTCCAAGTTTGAGATGGTTACGGTTGCAACACTGTGAGAGGCCATTTATATGAGAAGTGAATTTTTGGAATTTGGTAATATCGCCATCTACTTGCATTATTATTAAATCACAAATGTTATCCGCAAGACTAAGGGCGAAAGAAAGGTGAGGTGCAAATACGTGACTTATGAGAATTTCCTGCAGAGTCTACCCATTTTTTTTCTTATCGGCATAGGTGATAATTTGTCAAAATTCAACCAATCTGAGAGATTATACGAAGGATTATAGCGGGTGTCGGCCTGAATTACACTAGAGTGATCGAGAGAATAATTAGTTTGATTGAGTGGAGAGTTGCAGAGGTAGAGGATGTTCAAGCTATTTAAGAAGCAAAGGGAGGAACCCTCGAAATGCCCTGCTCTATCAGGAACTAATTAACTTGCCTCTATCGGCCAAAATCAAGAGAATTAATATTAGATTTATTAAAACAATAAATCTTTATAGGTTAAAATTAGATTAATCTTGTTAAATTAATTTTATTTTCTTTATATCACAACTTAACTATGACTCTCAATGGATGGTAATTATTATCATTATTATTCAAATTTTACTTAAATTTATTTTATTTTATTTTCTTCTGTTTTGACATCAATTTCGGTAAACATAAATTTACGTTGATTTTATTAACTGTTCTACTCGGTGAAAGAAAAGGCCATGACATCCCTAAACAAGGGTTTCTTCAACAATTACATGCCCTAAGATAAATCGATTACACTAAATAAAACATAAACATACAACAATCCAAATAATTGCATAACATATACCTAATATATTTACAAGCCATATACTTCTAAGAAATCGAAACGTGACTGCATATTACCAAATGACTATAATTTCTTCCAAGAATCTAAAAAAGTGCATCAAAATTGTAGCGGAAAGAACATGGTTATAAAAGGACATACAATTTATTGAGGTTGAAGGATGGATCAGCTAGAACAGAAGCAATTACGCCTAAAACTTTTGCTGCATCTTCAAACCCTTGGTCAGTGCAGAAAGCGAACAACAACATAACGGCATTCGAATAAGAAGGTGCTCTCCAATTGATTCACAGAGAGAACTCCCCCTAAATTTTTCTTGCCTCCCCCCTCAAGAAAATACCAAATTCTCCTTTTTAACCGCCCTGACTCCTCTTTCTCCCCCCGTAAAAGATTTTCAAAAAAAAAAATAACTAATTTTTATTTACCCACTTTAATTAATCATTACTTTATATATTTATTTATTTGATTTCAACCAATAACTTCTTTTATTTTAAATTACTTCCACTTAACTCTAAATTTTAACTAAAACCAATTTTCATAAATAATTAACTTTTAATTAAAGTATAATTGAACAAATATTTTTACCGTAATTTATTTAAACTTAAGTACAATTTAATATTTTATCCTCTTTAATATTTTTTTCACTTTTAAATTTATTAATTGAATTTAATCATTAAATGATAATTACCTTTCCTCATTTAATCTGATTATTTTAAATAACTAACTCCCAACGATAATTAAATTGACGTTTATCATTGAATCTAATTCTTTATTTAATTCCAAATGAAACAGGTAACCTTATAATTAAATTAATTTTATTAATCAAATCCAAACATATTATTAGTGTTACCTCATAACCTTAAAATTAAATTAAATAATAAAATCGCCACATCATCATGACATTACCAACAACAACTTACTTAACATCAACGGCGACCGAAACGGAGGGCACTACAGCAAGTAAATAATTAGTTATGAATTTTTTATTAAGTTTTTTTTAAAATATTAAAACATGTTTTTCTGACCACCATAACTTAGTTAAAATTTTATGAAATTATTTTTTTTCTTTTTTTTATCCTATAATATGGGAAGCATAGAATGTGACACATCTTTTGAATTCAAAAAATGCAAAATCATTTAAGAATTATAGAAGTTTTTCAATCACTCTATCAATCAAGAATTTAGTCAAAATGCATGTACAAAATTAATAGTAATTATCTATTTAATTCCAAATAATGCATGTCATATTTTTGGAAAGCTATCAATTTTCTCAATAAACCATTTGCATTTCATTAAATTTGGATTAAAAAATGTCATCAACCACTTTTTTCCATATCACCACTTTTTGGACCCTCATGATTCTCCACTCACCCTTGGGTGGCTTTAGAATAGTGGTTTACAATTTATAAGAGGAAGGAAATTTTTCATTTTTCCTTTTCCCCATATTCAATGGGTTCGGTCGAACCAAATGGTTCAACCAAACCTCATTAGGGGTTCGACCGAACCCATAAAACCTAAATTAAAAAATCATATTTAAATGGGTTCAATCGAACATAGGTTCGACCAAACCCCCTTAAATATGACAAAAAACAAAAATTCTCTCATTTTCAACTGTTAATTTCACTTTCTAAATTTACAGTCACTTTCCCTGGTGCGTGCGGCGAACCGAGAGCGTGACAGTGACCAATTTCTTTCCGTCAAAAGCAAATTTAACTTTGTCTCTCCAAAGTTCATCATTCTGGTTTGCATATTGAGCACCAGGTATTTAAAATTCAATTTTTTTAGAGTTCAAAATGCATCTATTTGTTTAATTTCAAAACCCTAAATGCGAATTTTTTCAAATTTGTTGAATTCAAATTGCATTTGTTTGAAATTTTTTAAAGCGTTTTCAACATACAGTATTTTACTTGCCCATTTTTCATACATTTTTGTCTTGTGTAAATGAAATATGCCTTCCCATTTCAACAATCAAAGCTATGGATAAATAGATTTAATTTTAGTTACAAGAAAAATGTATAAATTATAAATTTATAACATAATTATGTACATGGGAAAATCCTCTTGGAAGAAAAATCCCACAACCAAAAACATGAACCAATTATATTATTTGATAAAAATATCATTTACAATAAATTATTCATGTGCATACCCTTATAGTAGTATCATCAACATGTTAATATGGAGTAATTTCTAGTAGCATGATGATACCTACAAAATCATTATGCTTTCTCCATCTCGAACACCCATAAATAGGAAAAATTTAAACCATAAAGAAAGTGTGGTTTAACCAAAGCCATGAGCCAAAATAATGACCTAAAAATGGCACCAAATTTGGCACAAATTTCAACATCATATTCCTTGACTTGGTTTATAGGATGTATTTAGCAAATGCTTTACATCTTGTCAAAAAAATTCAAATCCTCCTCCTCATAACCGACACTCCATTTTTGGCATATTCGAACCCATTATTTAAGATGATCTTGATGATTTTCATAATTCTAATCAATATCTAGTGTAACCCCCCTTTTTTATTCTCTTATGTGTCATATAACATTTCATAAGTAATTCCCATCTTACAATTTCATACAATGCTCTTACAACTTTTTAAATATATAAAAAGGACAACCCTAGTTCAATTAGGATTATTTAATTGTTATCACCTACATCCATTCATTACATGTTATTAGTTTTTAGTTGCACACATTATTAGGAAATATGCATTGTCTAAGAAATTGGGGTATATTGCATGTTTGAGAGTGTTTTCCTTGATCTTTTATCTAGTTAAATTAATATCCTTTAAAATCTTGTTTTATGGAGTTTTCATCTTAACTCTAATATGACTAGCAAATAAAATGACGATTGAATCATTTTTTGATATAATAGCTAATGACAACCATATAAAGAGCCACATTAAAGAAGATGAAAAATAATGATCACTTGAGACTATGATTTAGATACATATGTTGGTAAACAATATATTTTCCTAAATTGATAATTACGTATTGATGCACCTCTCCACCCTAAATATCCTCACTCATTGGCTAGTAATTTATATAATGTATTAGGTGGCTATCCTTAGGGAATTAATACTATTCATAATATTACCACTCTAATGGATTTTAATAATGTTGTACCCTCTATGCATCCATCTACCCTTCATCCTCTTATAATGATTCCTCCTATCATACTTAGTTACCACTTCCATGGGATCCACCACCCATGTCCTACCGCCTTTCTCTCCACTAGTATTTTTCTTATCTCCCATCCTTTTATATATTTTCACACCATTGTTAATACTAGCACTATCCTATACAAATATGTTCTTCATACCATTCCTCCTTATCCTATGAAAATCTAACCTTATAGTGTAACTTCTCCTTCCATTACCATGTCATTACCTTTCTAGACCTTCCCCTCTTTATACATTCTCCTTTTCATCCTACACTACTCCTACCACTAATATATCCCTATACCTTGGATATACTGTTGAATAAATTTAATTGACTTTCAATATCGCAAAAATTAGACCCATATTTTTAAACGTAAAATGTGTATAATAAAGCACAATCCATGCTTCCTAATTCAACTTCACTAATATCTATCGAATGAACTTAGGTTCATTACAATAAGATAATCATATAGCCATAATTAGTTGTCAAGATAATGGTAAAGTTTTCAATATCCATATTTATCCTTCCACATGCCACCATTAGACATACACATAAGATTCATGAACATCCATACCTATGAGCATCCAAATACAAGAAATATAACTATATATATCATGCACATCATCAACATACACATAAAATATCACACCCATCATCAACACAACTAATAGTTCCCATATCATATTATCTATGTTCTCATACAAATGTGTCTTCAAATACATCAAAGCACTCATGAGTAAATCCACTCTGTAGAGCATACACACAACTAAAAAGGTGCCCCTAAGGTATTTGTCTCCTATATCTATCCTCTTAGCCTATCCTTCTCTATGGATATGTTCCACTCATATCTACCACCCTGAGGTGATCCATGTCTCAATCCTTGTCAAGGTCACTCCTCCTCTCTACCTATATCCTTTCTCAATGAGCTAGATCTATCACTGCTACTCCCCAAAACACCTACATTTAAATATTAAAAAAATGTTTAATAAATCATACAACATTGATTAAAACTAACTAAACAATGAAAGCATTTAATATTATAACACCTTATGAATTATATTGAATGTCCCCACCTTGAAATTTATAGCCATCGATGTCAATCACTTATTCATACTATAGCTTTGTTCTCCAAAACACCTACATTTATATAAAAGTGATTTTTTAAGAAAAATAATATTTAACCTACTTTTAACTCAACAATAATGGATGTATTTCTATCATAAACTCTTCGTACTCATAACAAAATCATGGCCTAGGTAGAGTATAAAAAATGTTGTTTCCAACCTCATATGTAAATCTAGAGTTAGAGTGTCAAAATTGTTGAATTTCATCCTTTGTGCTATTAATTAGCTTCTTATCGACTCATGGAAGCCTACTGCTAAAATCCCAAGTATGATTTTCAATAGGACTTTCTAATCATGATCTTATTGATAGTACTTTTGATAATGTTTTACGATTTAGGCTTAATTCAAGACAAGTTTACCTTAATAATTGAGCCTTTTTAATTATTTAATTTGTTACTAATGATGTTATTAGTCTATGAGCAACTCTTTTATATTTTTCCTTACTATTATTTACAATAGAATTGAATGCATTAAAAAAAAAATTAACAACAATATTATTTCAATCAAACTTTTTGTTTACATGAATCTTTGAAATTTATTTAGTAAAGGTCTCATTTCGTACATCTTTAGTAATTGTATAAAAATTTGGAATATTTTGGTTAATATATCTTATTAGAAAACCATTCATTGAAAATTTTTGAATCCCACAACCGAATGGTTTGTGATGACCTCTTGCCTTCAAGAATTTCCATTATGCTCATCAATTTCAAACCATTTTGGGGTTCTTGAATGTTTTTAAATTTTAACAAACTCATTACAAAAAGATGGATTTTGAATTTATTTTTCTTCTTCACATTTAGGTTCTCTCTTCTTATGTAATTTGGAGACACATTGAGTTTCATTGGTTCATGTGAGCTATCAATTTAATCATTGTTATCAACAAGTTGATTATTGAGTGCAATTTCAATGTCATAGGGTTCATATCCACATTAGTCAAGAAATTGTTGATGTATTTCTTCTTCTTCTTCTTCTTCTTCTATGATGCTACTCTTATCAATAGGTGTTCCATCAAATTTTACAATATTTTCACATTCATGTTCAACATTTTTATTTTCAATATTATTGTCACTTTCATTTTTTAAACATTTCATTATATTGAACATTAAAATATCCATTTTAAATGTCATTTAAGGGTAAATAAGGACCTTCATCTTCTTTCAATAATTAACATTAGAAATTAATACTTGGTTCATATTGTATACCCACCTCCCAATGGTCTTGGAATGGATGCATTTAAATCTATTGCACTACCTTACTATGATCTTACAATAAGAATATGGCTAGAAAGAGATCTAGAATGGAAAAAAAATGGATCCAAATGGAAAAAAAAATTGTTTTGGGTTTAGCACTTACTAATAACTTTTCTACAATGAGTGGTTGCTAAATCGTTGAAATAAAACTTAGAAGATTTGAACTTAATTGTGGTCTAGAGGATCTCAATCAAGAGATAGGCTACATTGGATGAAAGGATATAAGGGATACAAATTATTTTTTAGTTCTCTCGAACATATTTACATTCTCGAGAGTGGATAATATCTATCGTTGATCAAGAGAGGTGGTTCCATGAAAACTCTAATGATATTAAATCTATTTTCCTCCAACATTACAAATAATTTTTAATTGATCTAGTTGAAGGAGATCCACGTCAAGATATAGTGAAAAATTATGGGCATAACAATTATATATATTTTTAACATATATAATATGAATGGTTGGATTAGTGAGATATTTATAACAAGTATGCAATGAAGTCAAACTTTATTAGATTTGATTCTTAATAAATTAGTTTTAACGATTCAATTTATAGCTTTATGCAATCTATAAGTTTAAATAGTTTGATGATATCTAAACTTTATACATATAAAATATATGATAAATGTCTGATTATTCTGCTTTCCAATATATAATTTTTTGATGTTCTTGGCTATATAATTGAATTTAATTTATGTTAACAACTATTAGATTAAATATTTGTATCCCCAATTATTTTCAAATAATTTTATACTTTAATCTTTGTATTCTTATTCTTTCTTTCATCATTTCATTTAAAATTTGAACCATTTAAGGATGCTATGTTATATATTATAGTTGTCTTCCAATTCTTTTTAAATTGTTAATAGTATGAAAATATTATTGATGAGTAGATGAATTATTACAAGTTCTATTTTAGATTTGTATTCTCTTTATCTAGATATATTGTTTACCAAAGTCTCATTGCTTTTTTAGGTGTATTGTATATATATATATAACATGGAAAATGCAGATCATGTTCCACCTATACCAGATTCTTTGTTTGCAAATACTAGTAATGAGATAAAAAAATTGAGAGCTTCATTAGCACAGGCTGTAAACCTAGGGATATATAGTGAACCATGCATGTTAATATTGCATAGTCTAGAAAAACTAAAAGATGAACTTGAGAGGACTAGTGCATATTCCCCAGACAGAGTGACTGCTATTCTTTCTTGCATCTGGGAAGAAGTACATGGTGATGTTCCCCTTAAACAAATACAAGATAGTGTCACCAAAGAAATGATAAAAGCCACTTGTTTTCCATTTTATCAAAATGTGTGTAAGGTTAGGGGATACCAGGTCACTAGATGTGTCAATCATGCTATGGCCTCATTGATCTACCCACGATTTCTCGCAGCACATGGTCTATACCCAAACAATGACCAGATTCCATTATATTATGTTTAGCAGTTGTATGCTGAGGTCCATTTGGGCCTCAAAGTTAACTACCTGGACATTCCACCATATGCTGGTCAGGGGCGTGGTAGGATTGCTGATAGGCCCACCTATCATTGAGTAGATAGACCACCCCTAGTGTTTAGGGTATTGGTTGGTGACAGGTCTCCTACTCTCACCCCAACTCTAGCCCCCATAGCAGATGAGGTTTTCGTTGCTTCCCAAAAGGAAGCAATTGACACTATAGCTGACATTGCGACTGCCACCACTAGGATATCTGATGATCATGTAGGTCAGTATTTGATATCCATTCATTCCCAATCCACACCATTTTCAGCATAGTGGACCACCATGGATCCTTTTACAGTGGTCGGCATCCCTACTCCTACACAGCTTGATGCACTTATAGGAGATATGTCACGCATGACTCTACATTGTTTGGCTGAGGACATGTTGGAGGCATATGCCCACATTGCATCAGACAATGGGATCGGTATAGAGCATGTTAGAGATCATTTGAGACATAGAGGTCGTTCAGTTCCAGGATCCCATCACTCTCAACTGAGCACTAGTGTGCATCAGGATCCACCTATAGTTCATACAGCAGCTGCACAGACTATGGGTTTTATTGATATGTTGATTGGTTCTGGTTCATCATCACTGATGCCATCTCACCTTTATAGTCCTCTACATTCACCATTTCTGGCACGACATGGGATAGATCGGATGGATGTAGATGTTGATTCTTCGCTTGATCGTTTAGTGGATATGGTGGAGGCGACTGTTTCAGAGGACTTAGGTCATCTGATATCAGATGATGTGCATGTATGTGTGCATGTGCATGTTTCGCTTCTTTTTTCATTATTTTTTTTAAAAAAAATTAACTAGATATTCATGTAAGTTGATATATATGTGTATATATATTGTTACAGGTGGACATACCTCATATCACTCCTAGCCTTTGTCTAGATCGTATGCATGATCGATGTGACTCTATGGATGAATCTGCTATCAGTAGACATCTGAATTTTACATTTTTATATAATCACACATACGTATATGTACATGCAATATATTTATGTATGCATACATCTAGATTGATATTTAAAAATACAAGTTCATTTAAAAATAAATTTCATAAAATTTATTTAATATAAATTATATGTATTTAACACATCTTGTACACAATTTTATTTGCAGGGCTCAGCACATCCATCAGAGCAGGACCATTCTCATTCAGATTGGCATTCGTCTAGGAGTAGACATTCATATTAGGCCATGCATTCTAGATTTATGATCTTTACCACATGTATTTGATTATATGATGATCTTTAATAGTATTTGATATTTGATGATCTCTAACTTACATTTGCTTATATGATATACATACATTTGCTTATTTGTTGATCTTTAGTATTCAACATTTGAAGATCTTTAATTTACATTTTGCTTTTATGATATGTACATATATTTTCTTATATGATATATACATACATTTGCCTCTTTTCTTATAATATGTGTTATGTTTATATGTATTGAATCCCTTTACATATGTGTACATGTGTTTGCTTATGGTTTAAACATGTTTACACATAATATATGTATGCATTTGCTTTAAATATTCAATATACACACATGTTTTCTTATTTTATGATCTCTTACAACTTACATTTCCTTATATTCAATATACATTTGATCTCTAGTAGAATTTTAGGGAAATCAATGCCACTTTATAATTAAGTTCATTCATGTTGATCACAATAAATATTTTTTTAAAAATGACTTAAGCAACATGAACCATTGAGTTGAGAACAAGATATAATCTTTTTGACAAGTAAATTGAAATTCAATTCAAATATAATTTTAAGAAAATTCAATTCAAATTATATCGAGCTATTATACGTTTTTACAAGTAACTTGAAATTCAATTCAAATATAATTAAGAAAATTTAATTCAAATTATACCAGCTATTATACATTTTGACAACTAACTTGAAATTCAATTCAAATATAATTAAGAAAATTCAATTCAAATTATACCTCTAATATACATTTTTGACACTTTAACAAAATTCTAAAATTACTAGATATGTTGTGCATACCTATGAATTAAATAACAACAAACTTCACAATGAAATAAATTTTTGGTTTACTACTTGATTCATTTAAAGTAGGATCCATTTATTCCATGTACACTTGAATAATTTTGATTCACTTGGAGCACGCATTTTGGAGAAGAAGTTTTTGCACATTTATCAAGGAGGCAAATATTGGAGCTCGACAACTTTTCATTTTTATCAATCAAGGAAAAATTTGGGGGATAATTTAACTAAGTTGGTAGAGGACTTGTTTAGAGTCATCTTTAAGTTGAAGAAGAAAATGGGACAACAAAGAAAAAGAAAAAATGCATCTTAACAAAAATTGTCAAAAGAAGAAGAACAAAAGAGGCATGATCAAAACTTGGAAAATTATCATAGAAAGAAACAAGGTACATGCTTGTTTCTTCTCTCTCACTCTCAAGTGTGTGTTTAGGACTTTTACTTTGAAGGTTTCTAACCATCATTGCACTTGAACGACTATAAATACTTTTAAATATCCTCAAGTCATCTTGGTCATGCAAGTTGCAATGTTTATATGATCCTTGACCCCAATTCCTTAAGCCAATTCTTTTTGTTTCAATATTTGTGTTTTTTGTCTTTAATCTTTTTTTTTCATCACTTCAATGTTCTCAAATTATTTTTATATTTTATGCTCTAGGGATTCCTCAAGCTGGAGTCAAGCCAAATCTAGATATTGGATCAAATGAATCCGTTGAAGAACACATGGACCTTGAAGTTAGGGAGGAGACCCAAGTTCAAACAATGCTTGTTGTAGAGGGGTCAAGATCACTTCCTTCTACTAGTATGGATGAGCATATAAAACTAGCACAAACTTCTCTCACTTATCACTCATCAATTTTTATCAGTTTGTTTGCTTGCATACATAAACTTCACTTATATATTTAACATCATCTCTCACTTTTGTTTGCAAAATATTTTGTGACACATGTGTAGGAAGGGCTCAACAAGCTGGAAGTTTTCATGCTCAAGTTGAGCCAAATCTATACATTGGATCAAATGAATCTGCTCAAGAATGCATGGTCCTTGATGATAGGGAGGAGGCACAAGTTCAAACAATGCGTGTTGGAGAGGGGTCAGGATCACTTCCTCCTACTGGTATGGATGAGCATATAAAACTAGCTGAGAAGGTGGGGAAACAAATTTCTCATAGAAATTTAGATCATTTACTTGAAATGGATATGGAGAAACTCAAATATTATGCCAACCAACCTTATAATAAGAGAAAGAGGTCAATGACTAAATCTGTAAATGGAATGATCAATCATCATTTCAATCATCTTGATACTCTTGAAAAAACCCAATTGTTATCACATTTACTTCTTCGTGATGAGATCAAAGATTCATTACAATTGTTGGGTGTCCATTCAACATCAAATAAGAAGAAACACATGGGATTACAAAAGGATATTGTTCAAAATGTTAAAAATGGTTTAGATTCCATTGGGAAAGGATCTCAAACAGTGGATAATGCCGCTACAAGAAGGGTGATGTTGACATCTATTGTACATCAAGATATAGCAAGAAAAAGAAAAATGTCAGCACTTTCAACTGAAATTGGTTATAGTAGAACCAAATTGATAAAATATGAGAAAAAGAGAAAGTTTTTGGATGAGAGTTTAGAAAGAAATTGGGAAATTATGTGTAGAGCTCCCCACTCTGACAGGATTGAAGATGTTGTTAGGAACTTGGTCTCAGGTTTTTGGCATGATCAGACTCATCCATCATCAAATACTAGAGATGTTATGAGATACAGGATTGGACCTAGTACTTATGAAAATCATATCAAACATTGGCTAGACATAACAAAATTTGAGATGTATATGAACTTTTGTAATGCATATCCTCATATAAAGATTGGGCAAACAATGTTTCAAAGGTTAAAGCCATATTATGTGAAGATAAACAAGTTTTTTGAAACTTGTTGTTGTCGTTATCATATTGAATTTGATCTCTACTATCAGGTGTTTTGAAAGATGAGAGAAGAAAGATGTGGGTTTTAAAATGCACCTCCTAAACAGGCAAGTTTGTTCATAAAGTCTCTATTATGTGATCATGAAAATGGACCTCAAATAAACTGCATAAAAGGAATTTGTGAGACATGTGGAAATTTGGCTAAATTTCCTTCAAGAATTGAGGATACTGACCTAACAAAGACAGTAAATTGCAAGAGGTAAGTACTATTTTTAGAGAGTTTATTTGTTTCAATTTCTCATAGATCAAGTTATTTGGATTCTCTTTGATGTAATGTTTCATTGATCAAGTGTGGTTTATTAGTTATTCACATATTTTACTGACACAGGTACAAGTATGTAAAGTTGCAAACAAATTTTGGGAAAGAATCCACAAGGTTGAACTATGTAGAAGAGGAGATTCCCATTGGAAAATTTATGGAAGATTTTTGAAAATTGATACGACCATACATACATCATTCATTTTTTGCTAAGTAGCAAGCACAACAATTCCAAACATTGAGAGATACTTTCCCACATGGAACAGTTCTATCAGTAGTTGAATTTGCAGAAAATTACTCCTTTGCACATCAAAAGGAGATTCAATCAGAGTATTACTTTTCAAAGCAGATCACTATTATGGTTCATGTGTGTTATCGACATGCACAATCATAATTGGATGGTGTTGAGAGTACAGATGAAGAATGAGTCATTAAAAAAGAATATCACTTTTATATTAGTGTTGATAAAGAGCATGACATACTTTTTGTCCAACATTGCTTTACAATATTTTTTGGGAATTTGAGAAGCAAGGGTGTAAAATTTGAAAATCATTTTTTATGGTCAGATGGATGTACAGAACAATTCAAATCTTCATGGCCATTCTATGCACTTTGTAGATATCATAAAATCTACAAAATACCACATGTTTGGAGTTGTTTTGAGAGTGGGCATGGAAAGGGTGAGCATGATGGAGCAGGAGCTTGCATCAAACGAGCTTTAAGAAAGCATCAAATGAGTTATCTAGAAGATTGTCTAGACAATGCACATGATGTTGCTGAATGGTGTAAGAAACACTTTGCATCAAATGTGGTCGGCACATCTTCAAGAACACATCGACACATTCCACATAGAGTGTTTGGGAGATATCGCGTATGTATAAATTACATTAAAGCAAAAATTTGAATTGATTTAAATTTAAAATATATATATATACATATTTGTTCACATAAGTTTTTTGTTGTACATATGTATCTAGGTGTGGATAGAAGATCAAAGCATGGATGCAAGAGGGTAGAAAAGACAAGATCTTTGCATTTTGTTAGGAGTTCAAATAATTGCCATGGATGGATATTAGACAAAAGGGATTACTCTTGTTTTTGCACTAAGTGCATTGAGGGAAACTCTGATTATGCATGCAACAATCAAGAACTTGGATATGTTGGTAAATGGGATATAGTGCCACTAGTTGTTTCAGAAACATATGATGAAGATGAGGAAGTTAGATTTGAAGACATTCCTTTGATTTCAATTGATTATGACCATATTTCAGGATTGGTTAGAAAAGGTATGCGTGTAAGTTTTCAATAATTTAATTATTATATATATCTAGTTAATGATCTTTAGAGACATTTCTAATTTTTTTAGAATTTTTTTGTGTAAATTTGGTGTATAGGAGATGTTTTTGTAGTCATAGCAGAGCCTGAAAACATCGAAGGTGTTAGCTATTATTTATTGCATTGCACAAAAGAGAGGAATAAGCTAACAGAACCTGAAACAAGTGATGGAATGTTACTTCCCACAGGTGAGTTTGAATTTAAAATTTTATATACATTGTATTCACATGTGCACATTACATTATAAACATTAAATATATATTGTATAAACCTTGTGCACGAAAATATTGCACATGTTCATATGTCTTACCTTAGGTTCATGTTTACCATGCAGGTTCTGTTGTAGTACAAGGGACATATCTAAAACAAGTCAA
The DNA here is from genome assembly GCA_007258455.2 of Sequoia sempervirens. Lineage (NCBI taxonomy): Eukaryota > Viridiplantae > Streptophyta > Pinopsida > Cupressales > Cupressaceae > Sequoia > Sequoia sempervirens. Next base: position 161,895,616 of record VDFB02000013.1, on the reverse strand, counting down.
AGTTGTTCAGCATGGGATTCATTTTGTTGACTATCAATCTAGTAACAAGGTATATCAATATAGTCACTTAATAATTGCTACCACTCTACATCTTCATATAGTTCCATATGCACATGGCTGAAGAAAATGGAGACTAGATAGTGATGATCATCAAAAAATTCTACATGTTATTGAAGAGCGGGCTGAACCAGAATATTTGACTTAGATTATATCCATGGTTTTCAAGTTCACTTGTAACCATATACATGTTCAAATGAGAACTTATAGTAACTTGTACATAGTTGTAAATCATTTTGTGTAAATTACAATTATATGTACAGATTTGTTCCATGGAAAATTCTTAAGTTCAAGAATTTTTGATAGCATCATCTCTCACTTTTTTTGGTTGCATGTAAACCCATATTATATGCTTTCAATCCTTATTTGAAACGTAGTGAATTTTTTTTAAATCATTTTTGCCTAAATTACAATTATATACAACTTATATTTGTTTCATGGAATTATTAAGTTCAAGAATTATATACAACTTATATAATTTGTTCCATCAAATTGTTCCATGGGAAACTATGTAAATTTTAAAATTAAGTATTATATAATTATAAAATTATTCTACACATTAATAAAACATAAATGAATGCAAATAAAAAAATAAACCCTAACCCTTAAACCCTTAACCCTATAACCCTAAACCCTCGTACCCCCTACCCTATATCTTTCTCCCACTTCCCCCCTCTCTCTCTTGAAAGTCTCTCCCTCCTTTGCTCTTCCTCTCTCTCTCTACCCATGTAGCAAACAGCAA
>VDFB02000013.1:161832945-161894717 GCA_007258455.2 Sequoia sempervirens | reverse complement strand
AGGAGAATTTGGTATTTTCTTGAGGGGGGAGGCAAGAAAAATTTAGGGGGAGTTCTCTCTGTGAATCAATTGGAGAGCACCTTCTTATTCGAATGCCGTTATGTTGTTGTTCGCTTTCTGCACTGACCAAGGGTTTGAAGATGCAGCAAAAGTTTTAGGCGTAATTGCTTCTGTTCTAGCTGATCCATCCTTCAACCTCAATAAATTGTATGTCCTTTTATAACCATGTTCTTTCCGCTACAATTTTGATGCACTTTTTTAGATTCTTGGAAGAAATTATAGTCATTTGGTAATATGCAGTCACGTTTCGATTTCTTAGAAGTATATGGCTTGTAAATATATTAGGTATATGTTATGCAATTATTTGGATTGTTGTATGTTTATGTTTTATTTAGTGTAATCGATTTATCTTAGGGCATGTAATTGTTGAAGAAACCCTTGTTTAGGGATGTCATGGCCTTTTCTTTCACCGAGTAGAACAGTTAATAAAATCAACGTAAATTTATGTTTACCGAAATTGATGTCAAAACAGAAGAAAATAAAATAAAATAAATTAAATTTAAGTAAAATTTGAATAATAATGATAATAATTACCATCCATTGAGAGTCATAGTTAAGTTGTGATATAAAGAAAATAAAATTAATTTAACAAGATTAATCTAATTTTAACCTATAAAGATTTATTGTTTTAATAAATCTAATATTAATTCTCTTGATTTTGGCCGATAGAGGCAAGTTAATTAGTTCCTGATAGAGCAGGGCATTTCACGAGGGTTCCTCCCTTTGCTTCTTAAATAGCTTGAACATCCTCTACCTCTGCAACTCTCCACTCAATCAAAACTAATTATTCTCTCGATCACTCTAGTGTAATTCAGGCCGACACCCGCTATAATCCTTCGTATAATCTCTCAGATTGGTTGAATTTTGACAAATTATCACCTATGCTAATAAAAAAAATGGGTAGACTCTGCAGGAAATTCTCATAAGTCACGTATTTGCACCTCACCTTTCTTTCGCCCTTAGTCTTGCGGATAACATTTGTGATTTAATAATAATGCAAGTAGATGGCGATATTACCAAATTCCAAAAATTCACTTCTCATATAAATGGCCTCTCACATTGTTGCAACCGTAACCATCTCAAACTTGGAGGAAGCTTGGTTCGTGTGTCTTCTCTGATGCCGTCAATGAACAGATTGTTCAAGCGAAGAAATTGAGGACCAATGAGCAGATTATTTAATTCTCTTGTTCTGCGCAATGTTTCAAGCCCTTGCCAATTACCTCCGTTCAGTCGAAGCTAAGAGAAATTGATGTTATTGGATACAGTGCTTAGATGAGCTCCTTCACACAGTCTGGTAATCTAAATTTATAAATCTCCCTGAAACCATAGGCAAAACCATCATAGCGGCTATGTCAGACTTGCAAAAGTGTAGTAAATTAAATAGTCACTCTGAAACCCATGGCAGCCTGTCACTGTCACAGCAATTAGAGTTGAAACATTGTACAGAATTAAATAGCCTCTCTGATTTCTTTGTCAACCTGTCTGAGTTATGGCATTTGAATTCCCAACTGCATATATGAGTGACTTTTTTATTTATTTTGAATTTATACCTTTTTGATTATTATTCTTTTATATGCGTAGGGTTATATAAACAAGTATAGATACATAATTAGGTTAAAAGATTTGAGTGAAGGTAGTCTTTTATATTTAGAATTTATGAGGATATTTCGATATATAAGTAGATTTGTATGATGAATATTATTCAAAAGAAAATGGTTCGTATTTATATAATATGTTTATAAAACATGAATAATTTCTTTAATTGTTTTGTTTATGATTTTATCGTGGTGTAAAAGTAAAATATGAATCGAGTGTTAGAATGTTCGGTAAGATAGTGAGTTAAGTAAAAGTGTAATTTTATTTTATGGTAAGTGAAGTAATAAAAGGTGATAAAGAATTTTAGTTAGATAGTTGATTTGTAAATGAAGTATTGACTTCGCTTTAGAAAATAAAAGAATTGGGTAAATAATTAAAGTGAAAATGGTTATTTCGCTAGGTTGTTTAGTAAAATATTATTTAACAAAGGATTTTAACAGAATAAACATTATTGAAATAGGTATTTAATTTTGTTGTAGATAAATGAACAATGTATTTAGTTAAAGTAAATCGGTTTATATGGTTAATTAAGTTTTAGGGTTCACTAAAGGAGATAAGTGATTCTACATTTACATAGTTTCTTTTACTTGAAGGTTAAAGTTATTTTTAAGTGAGGATAAATCCCAGGTTCATAGGTTAATTAATTTAAATGATACTGATTAAATGTTAAATGGTTTTACCTTTTTTGTTATCTAATGAGTCTGTGAATAATAATTATTTATCAAACTACCATGTGAAATAATTTATTAGTATCGTCACCTTGGGATTATAATAAAGTTGTAATTTATAGAATTGTCGTCTTAGTATTACATTTTAAAGTTATAATTAGGATTCATATTAAACAATTGATGGAGTTGGTTATCTTATAGATGATATAGTTATTTTAAATATAATTATTTGTAGTAAATACTCTCTTAATTAAATTAAGTGGATATGTTAAAATAAGTGGTAAGAACGTTGAAATAATGCTTAAATTAAAGGAAGGTCTTTATGGTTATAATGTGTGAGTAAATGTGTTTTAAACAAAGTGTTTTGATTAATGGTTTAAGTGATATTTAATTGTTTTAAGTTGGTTGTTATTTATGGGATATTTATGGAGATGTCTCGATAGCCTGTTCATTGTAAGTTTTTTAAGATAGTGTTCTTCAAGGTTGATGTGTTTGATGGTTTCCTTGTATGGAATTATGTGTGTAAAATGGGAACCCGTATTATTGTTCATGATTGTTTTAATTTTGGAAGAGTATGCTTGAGAGTTAGTGTCTTGTGGCTTATAACATCAGATTATATCTTCATTCGCAATATTGTGATATCCTTAAATGTTGGAAATGATCGATCTTTAAAATAATGTTCTTATTAGATTGCTTCGAGTTACTTCTTATTGAATGAATGGATATATTTTTATAATGTGTGGTTTTATGGATTCTTTCAATGTGACTTTTTCCTGAGTTGATTTTTGAGTTGGAGATTTTCACTCATTTTATTTATGTTGCTATTCGTTGGGAACCAATATGTGTTCTTTTGTTCTTTACCTAAATGGAAAATTGGTTAATGTTAACTTTCTAATGGTTGATGGTTCTACTTGAGTTGTTAATGAGTGAAATTTGAAAAGTTCTTTGAAGTTATGGGTATTCCGAGAGGAGAAAATAGAGGTTTCCCTTGGATGTCCGATTTAGTTCGTGTCAAAGTTGTTGATGTTGTTTAAGGGAGTTGTTGATCTTATTTTGATGTATTCTCTCATCATATTTGAATTGAAAATAGTCCTTCAAGGTTTTACTTTTATTGTTGTTAGATTTTCATGGGGAAAACCTAGTGTAACTTTTTGAGAATCTTCCAGAGGCTTGTTTTTATGGTTGGTCAATGTTCTCTCTCTATGTGCTTTGATGTGGCAAGTGCCTTGATTTTTGGAATTTAAAAGGGTTGTACATGAATCGTTGAGATTTTGATTATGTATTTATGGCAAGATGGGTAATGCCTTGCATGCTTCTCTGTTGTGATCTAATGTACTTGTTATGTTGTACAACCCTTGGTTTTGGTTTTTTATGTTTTGAGTGTCTAGAGTGAGAGTGGCTCTAAGTGGGTGGTCGGCGCACAAAGGGGTGCCAGGATAGCCCTCGTTAGAGTGAAGTTAATAAGTGATAATTTAAGTAATTAACTAGGGGGTGGGTAGAATCACATTAAAAAGATAATTGATGCCTCATCCGCCTTTTAGTGCTATCACAGGCTAAAGGGGATTGAGAAGGCCATGGTTGGCAAGATCGTTGCCTTGTCTTCATGAAAGGTTAACAGTTCCGCATGAGCAACCCTATGGAGCAGTTCCTTGAGATAGGTATCCTGGATAACCATAGATGGAGGCGGTACCTTGCAGTAGGTAGCCTGGAGAATCCATGTTAAGCCATGCGATGACACTCTCCTTTAACACTCCTTCTTATGTTGCTTCTTTGGAAATCCTCTGGAAGTGGTTCTTTGTCTTGAATTAATGGAACATAGTTGTTTGAAGTGATTTATGGTTTTACCCTATTTTGTCTTGGGTGTACTTTGTGGTCTTGTATGATCTCATTAATATTTGATTTATGACCTTGTACCCTTATGGTCCTGTGATATGATGTTATTGGATTAGTTAACTGTAATTTGGAATTGTATTATGTTTATTAATTTGGCTTGATATGGAAGTGTTTTATGATCTTCCTTTGGTTCCTTGTTTATTGGCTATTGCTTAGATTTAGGTGATGAGACTTATGACTTTAAGTTATTATGTTGACTATTGGATGTGGTTGATTATGTCCTTGTAATTCCTTGAGTGTTATGGTACCCTTGTATGTTGTTGAGTTTTGTGGTTCCATGTTTGGATGTTCTTGGTTGAGGTCTCTTTCTTGTTAGCTCCTAGCACGGGGGGTGGGTCTTCGGACTCACATGGTCGGGTGGAACGTGCTAAGCACCCCATTGGGACCCCAGTCAAGGATCGAGAGGTGTGGATTGATGCTATTGCGGCGACTCCAGAGTTGTATTTGTCTTGGAGCCAGTTATGATACTTTGTATTCATCTATTCATTTGTATCATGCTATCTGGTGATGGTTTCACTCATATTTGGAACACTTTTGTATCATTGTACTTCTTGAACATTGTACTGTAATGTAATATTGGCCATGGTAGCTGTTATTCAATGCGTACCCAAATGGTTCTTATCAATGCTTAAATATGAATGTGTTATATTTGTTATTGTTTACTTTATATCTTTGGATTTTATTCTTTATGGTTGTTGTATGGATCTAAGTCGCGTAATGACTCCTCGTGTACCCCAAGGGATGTATGTGTTAATGAATCTATTTAAATGAAATTCATGTTATGACTTGATGTGTATTACATGTATGTTATGTGCATTTAAAAAAAAAAAATTGTGCTGTAATTATTGTGTTATTGTCCTTTGGGGTTCGCACGGCGGGGCGTTATACTTGGAAAAAAATTACAAAAAAACCCTACCACATTCAGGCATGTGCCCTCTACTTATATTGAAAGTTTCAAAAAATAATTTATTTTTTTCTTTTACTTAGGTTTGTCAGACATACATCTGTTTTTTTATTTTTTCCTAAAAATTTAATACTATTGCATTGAAATTTCAGATTTTCAACAAATAGATTTATTTTTTTCTAAAAAGGGAATAGTATCTTATAAACTGCATTCAATTTTCTACAAATTTTGTTCTTACATATTTTTCAAATGATGTTAATAACTTATTCAAATTTTTATGTTAAGTTTCCTAACTCTATTTTTCAGAATTTTCATTGCCACTTAAGGGCCTAGTTTAGACCCCCATGATCCTGCACTGACCCTTAGTAGCCTAAAAAATGTCCATTTCATCTTAGTTTAAATAATAGTTTTCTATTTAAAATATATTTCTTTATCTTTGTTAATTTTAGGTTTTTAGTTTCAATAAATATCCTAAGTTAGTCTAAATACTTTTCTACAAAATGTAAATAAAAATTTATTCAAAAAACTTCACATTTAAACATAGATTAATTGTAGGAGTAATAATGAAGAAATCATCTAATTTGGAGAGTTTGAACATTTTTTATGTTAGGTGGCATTTTACCTCTATTATAGTTATTCCTAATTAGTTGTACAAGATGTCCCTAGATGGATTTTTATCATAGGCCTTTCAATGTATAAAAGGAAAAAAAAAGATCATAGCAATAACAAATAACTCACCAAAAATGGCCATTTTATTGTAATATATCATTGTTTTAAACAATAAGTCAAAAGGAAAAACCATTTATGAAAAATATAAAAAAAACTACATGGTACTCAAAGGGTTATTATGAGTGATCATGATCCAATATTTACTAGTAACTTTTTAATAAATTTCTTCTCTTCCTTGAGTACTTAATTGAATTGTAGTTCTTCATACCAGATCCTTATTTATATGGGAAAAATCATGCCATTAGTAAGTGGTTTTGATGGTATCTACGCCATTTCAATTAAGATAAGTAGTCCTAATGTGTGAATAGACTACCACTAGAAGAATGGTGTTATAAAACTTTCTTCCATAGTTCTTAAGAAATACCCTCATTTATAGCATTATATGGATACAATATTCCATCCATCACATCATCATTAAAGGTTCAATACAATGAGTTCAAGATATAGAATACTACACGACTTATCAAGAATGTGTACATTTAGGACATAAGGATAATTTTTTTATGACACAAAATTGAAATAAAAAATAAGTTGACCAACACCATAAAAAATGAATTTTGAAGTAGGTGACTAGGTTCCTTTGAGATTTTAACCTTGTAAGTGTTGCAAGTATGAGCAAGTTTGGTGGTGTTGTCATTATTGTTGTCATTGATGTCAACACAGTTCAGTATGTTGCATATTGCACAGGTATGGCTGAGATGCTACTGAGATTTTGTGAGTACATGGAGCTATGTCTATGGTGTAGCAGATGTGTTGGTTTGATGTGTTTCCAAGTGCTTTTGAGAAAATTATTATAAAAAAAGAGAAGTCAGTGTGTTAGAAATATTCAAAATGTGCTTCGGTATGTGCTCCACATTTCTCCTATGTTGATCCTATGCTTGCACAGATCTTAAGGTTTGATGATGGTGATCTCATGATGATACCTCCTGATTTTTAGCTTCCAGTTTAATGGTTCGTGAAAGTTACATTCATTGGTATGTAAATTGTTTTGGTAGAGTTGGTCTTCTATGGATTGGGAGAAATATTGTTGCTATGTAGTCCTTCTTTATTTTGTTTCAGATCTTGCGGATCTAGAATATGTCTTGTGAAGGTCTTTTATGTGCTCTGGTAAAGAGGTTTGAATATTGGCGATCTAGAAGTCATGTTTTAGTATTTCAATGTGAGTTTATATAGTCCAGTTGGACTGGTGAAAGATGTTCATTGATTGAAGTTTGTTGTTTTGCTGTGGATGTATTTGAAAGATTCTAAGATTTACTCTTGTGCATAAGGAAGTGTGCCATGGCATCTGCTTGTCATCTTCTTGTTGGGAAGCATTTACATCAATGTTCATTTGTGTTTTCATTAGGTTTGGCCGACCTAGTGTTTACACTTCATTCGAAGAATAAAATTAATTTAAGGAAGCATGTGGTTGTTTTGAGATATTATTTTTGATCTTGAAAAAATATTTTTATTGGTCCACTCTTATTCCTTTCCACTGCGATAATTTTGAGTTGCTGACCTATTTTGAATTTATGAAATAAGGTATTTGTGGTCGACCTTGGAGAAAGTTTCTAAGGTTGAGGATGGTATAAAAGCAAGTTGAGTTGTGAAGAATTGTATGACAATGTGATGCAAAGTGATGAAAGTGAGCCACAAATCATAAGAGAAAAAGTGTGTGTAAGTTGTGATAACAGTTCTTCATTGTATTGAAGGTAGTGAGATAAAGGTTTTTGCAATCCTATGAATGTGTTAATTGTTGTGGTGGATCTTTTTGTTCTCTTTTGTATCTATAGGTAGTGAGCCTCCCTGTTGGAAAATGAGTCCTTTATGTGGACAGTGAGTCCCTTTTGTAGGTAGTGAGCCTTTGTACTTGGATAGTGAGTCCTCTTCTGGGTAGTGAGACTTTGTTTAATAAGCTTTATATTGTGAGTTAAGCCTCACTGTGGTTTTTCCCTCATTGGGTTTTTCATGTAAAAATATGGTGTTCATTGTGTTGATTTACTTTCTATTTTTTTTGTTTCACGCTCTTACTTAATAACAGAACAATGTGGTTGTGGAATTAATAACTATTGAAGTTTTAAGTTTGAATTTTGTGGCAACTGATTCACCCCCCCTCTTAGTTGTCCCGCACCTGTTTAACAATTGGTATCAGAGCCTTGGTTCCTTGTTGTTGACCTTAACTGCTTAAGGATATCTGATGGTGCATAAGTTGGTGATCCCTATGTCCAATGGAACTGACTACAATGATTGGAAGGGACATATGAAAGGATAGACTATCTCCTTTTGTTTCAGGACCTAGAAGGCTATTGAGACAAAGTATACATACCTGTTTGGTGGTCTTACTACTGCAGATGAGATTTCTGCTTATGAAGAAAATGAGAAGGTGAAGTATGCTATTTGTAGTGGTTTATCTAAAAACGAGTGAGTGAAAGTTTCTTCTTTGGAAACTAAATATGAAGTCTGGAAGAAGTTGGAAGATATGTATGAAGGAAATGAAATAGTGAAATTGACAAAGAAGCTGATGGCGAAGCGCAGATTTGTGAATCTGAAGATGGAAGAAGGTGAAGAGTTTACAAGTTTCTTTCAGAGGGTTGAATTGATTACAACTAAAGTTAGAAATCAATGAGGAAAACTATCAGATGAAGATATAATTGAGAAGATCCTGACAACCCTACCAGATTGCTACAGTGACAAGATCTTAGTTATTGAAGAAGTTTATAATCCTAAGAAGTATACATTGGAATAGTTGTTCAACACCTTGCAAGCATTTGAGTTGAGGAAGTTTTGGAAAGAAGACAAGATAGAAGAAAAGACAAAAATTGCATTTCAGGCATGCATTGGAGATTGAAGAGGAATCAAATAGTGATGGTGTTGATGAGTTGGAAGAAAACTTTACCAGGAAGTTGAAGAAAGGCATCGAAAAGTATAAAGGTATGTTTCCCTTTAAATTTTTTAGTTGTCATAATATTGGTCATTATGCTTCAAGATGTTTGAGTAGAGTTGTGCATAAGAAGAAAAAGGATTATAAGGATAAGGATAGGAAGGATAAGAAATATAAGAAGTTGTACTATGTAAAAGAAGTAGGAATTTTTGATGATGAATATGAAAATAAGGTTGATGATAGTGAATGCTTATTCTTAGCTTTGGAAAGTAAATCTGTATCTACTAACCCTGGAAGATGTGTAAGCAAGAAGGCTCCAGAGAGTAAGAGGAATAAGATGGAAGGCACTTTGGTTATCGCTTTTCATGCAAGACATGATGAAGACTACTGGGTAATTGATAGTGGATGTTCTAATCACATGACCGAAGATAAGAGTAAGTTCACTAAACTTGAGAAATATGATGGTGGCTTAGTTATGTTTGGTGATAATTCAGGAGCTAAGATCTATGGGAAAGGTTTAATTAGTTTTGATGGAGTGCACAATACTGGTGATGCATATTATGTGAAGAGTTTGAGGCATAATCTTCTGAGTGTTGGTTAGATGTGTAGCAATGGTTTTAAACTTGTGTTTCAGAATAATACATGTGAAATTAGAAAAGGTTCCGGAAGTGGAGATATGATTGCTGCTAGAAGAAGAACTCATGAAAACATCTACTAGTTGAAGGGAGTTGATGGTCATTTTCTTGTATCTCAAATTAGTGAAAGTTGGTTATGGCACTGGAGAATGGGACATGTAAATTTTGATAACCTGGTCAAAATCAATGCAAAAGAGACTATTCAAGGATTTCCTAGAATCACAAGACCTGGTAATGCTATTTGTAGAACTTGTCAATTGGGGAAACATACAAGATGCAACTTAAAGGGAAAAGAGCACTCTACTACCAAAATGTTGGAGTTAATACATGCTGATCTTTGTGGTCTGAATAGAACTGGGAGCCTGAATGGTGACATATATTTCATGCTACTTATTGATGATTATAATCAAATGACATGGGTTTCTTTTCTTAGAGAAAATAATCAAGCTCTGGATAGGTTTAAGGTATTCAAAGCAAGAGTGGAAAATGAAGTAAATTTTAAAATCAAGTGTTTGAGATCTGATAGGGGTGGAGAATTCACTTCTGGAGAATTTAACGCATTGTGTGAACAACATGGCATAAGAAGACATTTTTCTGCTTTGAGAACCCCTCAGTAGAATGGAGTAGTTGAATGGAAAAATAGAATAGTACAGGAAGCTACTAGAACCATGATGAAAAAATCAAATATACTGGATGTGTACTGAAGAGAAGCGATGCATACTGTTGTTTATGTTCTTAATAAAGTCTAGATTAGATACAACAATACTAAGAAACCTTTTGAGTTATGTACTGGTAATACTCCTATTGTGAATTATTTCAAGGTATTTGGAAGTAGATGCTATATTAAAAGAGACGATGAAAATCTTGGAAAGTTTTATTGTAGATGTGATGAAGGAATTTTTGTTGGATACTCCACTACTAGAAAAGCATACAAATGCTTTAAAAAAGGATTGATAAAGATTATTGAAAGTGCTAATGTGAAAGTTGATGAAGACATATGCAAACCTATTGAGATAAGTGAAGTTGAACTTGATGATCCTATTTATGGACATGTACCTAAAAATAAGGAGAAGGAAGAAGAAGAGAAAGAAGAACACATGGAAGAAGAAGAAGAAGAAAATTAACTAGAACCTGTTGTTAGGACTCCTAAGAATGTGAAAAAGAATCATCTAGAAGATCAGATAAATGGAGACAAAAGTGAAGGTGTGAAGACAAGAAGCAGAGTTGCAACAAAGGTAAATTTGTGTCTATTATCTAAAATTGAACCCAAATCTATAAGTGAAGCATGTGAAGATGAGAGTTGGATAAGAGCTATGAAAGAAGAATTGCAACAGATAGAAAATAATCAAACATGGGAATTAGTCCCTAGATCTGTGAATAAAAATGTGATTGGCTCGAAATGGGTGTTCTAGAATAAGCTAAATGAAAGTGGAGAAGTTGTAAGAAATAAGAAAAGACTGGTATGCAAAGGATATTCACAAGTTGAAGGTATAGATTTTGAAGAAACATTTTCCCTTGTGGCTAGAATGGAAGCTATTAGGATGTTTTTGGCATTTTCTGCCCACAAGGACTTCAAAGTGTATCAGATGGATGTTAAATCAACATTTCTGAATGGTGAATTAGAGTTAGAAGTGTATATGAAACAACCTGAAGGATTTCAGTTATCTGAAAAACTAGACATGGTTTGTACATTGAAGAAGGAATTATATGGATTGAACCAAGCTCCTAGAGCTTGGTATGAAAGGCTAGATAGATACCTGACAAAGCAAGGATTCAACAAAGGTTTTTCTGACAATAAACTTTACTTCAAAGTGCAAGGTAACAAAATGCTGATAGTAGTGGTATATGTTGATGATATCATTTTTAGTGTCCAAATGAAGGCATGTGTAAAAGGTTTGCTGAAGAGATGCAAAAATAATTTGAGATGTCTATGATTGATGAATTGAATTTCTTCCTTGGTCTACAAGTCAATCAAACTAATAAAAGGATATTAATTTCACAATATAAGTATGTAAAAGAACTATTGAAGAAGTTTGGGATGAATTATTCCAAACTGGTTTGTACTCCTATGGTGACCGGATGTAAATTTAGCAAAGATGATGAATCTACTAAGACTGATTAGAGCAAATAAAAATCTATGATTGGCGGACTGCTATATGTTATTTCTACTAGAATAGATATTATGGATGTAGTATGTTTAGTTTCCAAATTCCAAGCAGATCCTAAAGAAGCACATGTTACAATTATAAAGAGGATATTGATAGGGAGGTTGGACGAAACAATCACTGTTTCATGCTCTGGGTCTTGCTTGGAAGACCTCTAGGGTGTCGCACTCCACCACTTGAAAACTATAGGACCTCTTCCTTCTTAGGGTCCCCTGGTTTCTCCTTGCCAATCCAACTATCAACTTAGATCCTCCTACCAAGTCAAGACTTGGTGCAATCTTGCAACTCTAACTTTAGCCCTTAATCCACCCTAAAGGCTACAATCCTCCAAAATATTGAATTTAGCTTTGTAGGGGTGTGGAGGTGTTTCTAATGACTTCAACCCATCCTAATTTGGTTCTTGAAGGTCCACATGACTCCATTTCTTAGTCGCTTCCACCAAACCCTCTTTTAGGCCTAAAAAGGCTACTAGCCCTAGGAGCCCCAATTAGGCCTCCTTCTCTAAGAAAATAGGTTAGTTCTCAAAAATTTCCAAAGAACACCCAAATATTTTCTTGGGATTCCTAGTTCATATGTCCACCTCTCAATCATTTTTGGGGTCTTGGGTCTCAGCTATCCTTACAACGCCCTAACCTGAAAATGAGCAAAACTAGGTCTTTTAAGCCCTTTCCTGGCTTCTCTCAAATTGTTAAGTATTCCTCACACCAGATGGATTGATGGAGCTTCCTCCTCCATGCTAGGTCTTTGAAAGAAACTTATCTATCTTCTCCAAGTAGTAATTTGTCAAAAAGTTGACACCCCTACAAATCAAGTGCTCTGCACTAAGGTCTTCCCTAGCCGGACTCTTCCTGGCTTGCTTAGGGCAAGACTTCCATAGTAGCTCTTGTGTTTTCAAAGGTCCTAAACCATACCATATGTACATACATGGAGTCTAGTCACTGTTCCCAAAGGGCCGTACAATTTGTATGCTAGGAAAGTGAACTAACACTCCATTTTCACAAAACTGCCTGGTTCAAACCAGCAACAATATGAAAACCAAACTAATTACAAATAATGCTTGAAACTAAGTATGGAAACTAACTAATGCCACACAAAGCTCAAAGAACAACTACTCTACATCCTACACAAATTATAGTGCCATGATCAATCCATTAAAACCTCACTTCAATGCAAAAATTAGAAAGTTCACTCTCAAACACAACTACTTTTCTTGAATTCACAAAACTTCAAAACATAACAAATGCTTCCAACCCCACTCCAATGCTGAGGAATCCCATAAATAGGGTCTCTAGTTCAGTTATCCTCTCCCTTGGGCTCTTCTTGGCCGCTTGTAGCTCCAATTGAGCAACACTTTCAAATATTTTGCAAGAATTACTAAAAATCCAAGACCTCATTTTGAGCTAGAACCTTATGACACCTATTCTATGGTCAACATTACCTTCATCTGATCAAAACCCGACCAAAAATTCCATTAAGGCTTACATCCAAATGAACTAAATTTGATTGCTTAGTTGTCCTAGACAAGACTATCCTAGACAGACCTTCTAAACAACCTATGGTAGCCTATGGGTGCTCCTGCACCATTCTCCCCCTCAGCCCAAACACTAAGGATTGTGGGGAGAGATTAGAGATAAATCAATACCCTACTTCTTGAACTAAGCTTCATCCACCCATGTAGCCTCAGATTCTAGTTTGTCCTTCCATTTGATGAGATGTTCCATGTATTCCTTATGCCGGGTAGACTTCTTCACCCTTGATTCTAAGATCCTCTTTGCTTGTAGCTTGTCTTGAGGAGGTAAGGCTATGTTACTCACATCCTTCAAGACATCCACACTTTTTTGATCCAAGTCAATGACTGGTCCTTTATACCTGATCAAATCAGCCACATTAAACACTGGTGAAATGCCTAAGTCTACAGGTAGCTCCACCTTGTAGGAATTCTTTCCATATTTTGCTAACACCTAACATGGTCCCACTCTCTTCATCTACAACTTGGTTGATGATCCTTTTTTCAATCTAGATTTGTTGAGATGGACCATGACATAGTCCCCTATTGCAAATTGTAGATCCTTCCTAGACATATCCACCTTAGCTTTCAGCTTGTGAGTAGCCTCTGTAATTGTCTTCTTGACTTGCTCCTGAATCTCCTTCATGGTCTGAGAGAAATCCTCAGCATGGCCACTCCTATGCTCCATAGCTCCTAAATATCTAAGTTCACACACACCTCTTGGGTGCATTCCATACACTATTTCAAAAGGACTTTTGCCTGTGGTCCAATTCACACTATCATTGTAGGCATATTCAGCTTGTGATATGACCAAGTCCCATGTCTGTCCATACTCCTTGGTTAGAAATCTTAGAAGGTTACCTAACACTCTATTAACCACTTCAATTTGTCCATCAGTCTGAGGATGGTAGGCTGATCCAAAAGACAAGTTAGTACCTAATCTGCTCCATAGAGTCTTCCAAAAATGACTCATGGACTTCACATCCCTGTTTGAGACAATGCTCAATGGCAATCCATGGATCCTCACAATCTCTTTGAAGATAAGATGAGCAATATAGCTAACATCATGGGTGGTCTTTCAAGGAACAAAGTGACTCATCTTACTGAACCTATCTACCACCACATAGACACTATCAAACCCTATCTTGGTTTTAGGGAGTTCTACGACAAAGTCCATGCTAATACATTCCCATGGTCTATTGGGAATAGGTAGGGGTTGATACAAACCTACATTACTAGCTCCCCCCTTGGCTTTCATACAAAATACACATTGCTCCACATACCTTCTGACATCTCTTGGCAACTTGGGCCAATAATAGAACCTTTGCACTAGTTCCATTGTCTTGTTGATACTAAAATGACCACTAAGACTACCATTGTGCTTTTCCTGGATAAGATTCTCTCTCATTGAACCTTTTGGTACACACAACTGATTTCCCTTAAACAAAAGTCCACTCTGCAATGTATACTCTGAGAATTGACTGTGAAAATGATTCTCAAAATTAGAACACACCTTATATGCCTCCGAGAAGTCTTCATCTTCTCCATAGAGATCCTTGAAACTTTCTATCCCAATGCTCTTTATTTGTATCTCTTGCACTATCAGCAACCTCCTACTTAATGCATCTGGCACCTTGTTCAATTGTCAATTCTTGTGATTGATGGTAAATGTGAAGGCTTGGAGGTATTCCATCCATTTCAAATGTCTATTGCTCAACTTCTCTTGTGTGTTGATGTAGCTAAGTGCCTGGTTATCAGTAAACACTACAAATTCCTTAGGTAGGAGATAATGCCTCCACTTTCTAAGTGACTGTACTAGAGCATATAGTTCTAGGTCATAGGTAGAATAATTTTTCTTAGCTTCATTGAGCTTTTCACTAAAGAAATCTATAGGCCTGCCTTATTGTCTTAGTACTCCTCCTACTGCAATTCCACTAGCATCACATTCCACAGTGAATAACTTATCAAAACTAGGTAACAAAAGGATGGGTTGAATTGCCACTTCTTGTTTTAGTTTCTCAAAACCCTTCTCAGCTTCAAGAGTCCATTTGAACTTATTTTTTAGACCACCTTTGATTGTATCAAGTACTAGTGCACATATGCCACTAAGGTTCCTTATAAACTTCCTATAAAACTAAGCTAACCCATGAAAACTCCTTACCTCTGTCCTGGTGGTTGGTGTAGGCCAATTTAGGATAGCTTCCACCTTGCTTGGGTCCATCTTCAAGGATCCTTGGGATACTAAAAACCCCAAATACACAAGCTCTTATTTAAAGAACTCACATTTTTCTAGGTTGATGGCTAACCTCTCCTCCTACAATCTTTTAAGAACCAACTCCACATGCTTCAAATGTTCCTCTGCTGTCTTGCTAAAGATGAGTATATCATATAGATATACCACCACAAATAACCCTGTGAAGTCCTTAAGCACTTCATTCATGAGCCTCATGAATGTGCTAGGGGCATTTGAGAGGCCAAATGGAATAACTCTCCACTCATATAACCCATCAGTTGTCTTAAAGGCTATCTTCCACTCATCCCCATCTTTGATTCTAATCTGGTGGTATCCACTCTTGAGATCCAACTTAGTGAAGTACTGTGCCCCTCCAAGACAGTCCATTAAATCCTCTATCCTAGGAATAAGAAACCTATAGCTGATTGTAATCCTATTGATATCCCTAGAGTCAGTGCAAAGTCTCCACTTACCACCTTTCTTGGTTGCTAAGACCACTAGTACTGCACATAGACTGATGCTCTTCCTAATTAGTCCTTAGTCTAACAACTCCTGCACTTGTCTAGCTACTTCTAGGTTCTAATCTGGTATAAGATTGTAAGCTGCTTTGTTTGGTAATGAAGCCCCTGGTATGAAGTCAATCTGATGACTGATGGCTCTCTTTGGAGGTAAGGTTGCTGGTGTTCGATCACTAACTATATCCTTGAACTATTCAAGAAACTTCTAGACTACTCCTGGTATGACTGTTTTCTTAGTCTTATCTTCCTCCTTGGGTTGCACCATGACCACATATCCTTCCCGTCCTTGTTGTAGAGTGTTGATAAAATCTTTGCCACTACTTAACAAGACACTAGGGGTCTTTGACTATCCTTCTTCCTCATCTGACAGTGACTGCAGTTTGAATGTCTTTCCATCCTTCTTAAATGAGAAAGTGTTCTCCTTTCCATCATAGATGGCTCCTCTGTCATACTGCCATGGTCTTCCCAATAGAAGATGGCATGCATCCATGGGAAACACATCACAAATCAACTTGTCCTTGTACCCTCCAATGGAGAAATCCACCGTTGTCTGCTCATTTACAAGAACACTCTGCCCTTTGTTCAACCATGTCACCTTGTAAGGGTTAGTGTGGGGTACTTTCTCCAACTTCAACTTCCTCACTACCTCCTCAGAGATAATGTTATCAGTAGACCTTGAATCCACTATAACCTTGCACACCTTCCCAAGTATTTTGCATCTTACCCTGAATAAGGCTCTCCTTTGCTTTGGCTCTTCTTTGACTAGTTGTCTGATTAGAACCCTACTAAACATCAATTTCTCCCCCATTTCTGACTCAATGTGACTAACCTCTGGTGACTTGACACTCATTGTGTCTTCTTGAGCATATGCTACTCTCTTTTCTGTATTTGAAGAAGAAGCTTTCTTCGGGCACCTATAAGCTGGATGTCCTACTTGACCATAGTTGTAACACTTCATCCTAGCAAAGTATGAGTTATTTCTGCCTACTCCTCTTCCTCTATTTGAACCTCCTTGAGGTCCTCTACCTCTTCCATATCCTCCTCTAGAAGTTGTTTCACTTCCATGCTCTGTGAGTTTAGACTCTCCCTGACTTCTTTGATTAGTCCCTCTACCTTGCTATCCACCTCTATGTCCTCTTTGATCTCTGCCTTTATGTCTGCTCTTAGTAGCCTGGTCTTGTTTCCTCTTACTCCTCTCTTCAATCTTTATAGCCAATTGATAGCATTGGTGCACTGTTTTGGGACTTAGAAGAGTCATATCCTCTTGAATGTTCCACTTCAAGCCGTTAAGATACCTAGCCACCTTAAGAATTTCATCCTCTAAAACATTAGACCTCATACAAAGTTTTTGAAACTCCCCAGTATAAAAATTCACATCTTGGTCTCTTTGTTTCAAGCTCTATCTTTTCTTATGCAAATGAATCTCATAATCATCTGGCATGTATGCTTCTCTCACTTTGGTAACCATTCCCTTCCAAGTAGAAATAGGTTTCTTGCCTTCCTTTTCCCTCTCCGTCTGAATGAACTTCCACCATGTCAAGTAAAAACCTCTTAATCTTGAATTTTCCACCTTCACCTTCTGTGCTTCAGTGACTCCATCACACTCAAAATGGTTTTCCATTCCCTCTATCCAATCCATGACTAGACTAGCTTCCATTTTCCCACTAAATAGTGGTATACCTTCAAGTGCTTTTCCACTCAAAGCCTTCAATGCCTTCAAGAAAGGCTCTTCTTGCAAAACAGGGTCAGGTTCAGGGATCTTGTCTTCCTCTGCAACCTCTTCTCTCTTTGGTACCCTAACTTCCAACCTATCACTGACCTCATTGCTCTTGGTTTGCACATTATTCATTGCTTGCTCAAGTTGAGCTATTCTTTCCCTCAATAGGCTATTTTCTTCCTCCTATTCTTCGACCTTCTTGGCCAATTATGCATTTGTCACCATGTCAGTAGATCCACTAGACTCAATCTCTGACATATAATATTCTATATCCCAAATCTTTTGTTGCTCTGATACAAATCTGATAGGGAGGTTGGATGAAACAATCACTGTTTCATGCTCTGGGTCTTGCTTGGAAGACCTCTAGGGTGTTGCACTCCACCATTTAAAAACTATAGGACCTCTTCCTTCTTAGGGTCCCCTGGTTTCTCCTTGCCAACCCAACTATCAACTTAGATCCTCCTACCAAGTCAAGACTTGGTGCAATCTTGCAACTCTAACCTTAGCCCTTAATCCACCCTAAAGGCTACAATCCTCCAAAATCTTGAATTTAGCTTTGCAAGGGTGTGGAGGTGTTTCTAATGGCTTCAATCCATCCTACTTTGGTTTTTGAGGGTCCACCTGACTCCATTTCTTAGTCGCTTCCACCAAACCCTCTTTTAGGCCTAAAAAGGCTACTAGCCCTAGGAGCCCCAATTAGGCCTCCTTCTCTGAGAAAAAAGGTTAGTTCTCAAAAATTTCTGAAGAACACCCCAATATTTTCTTGGGATTCCTAGTTCATATTCCCACCTCTCAATGATTTTTGGGGTCTTGGGTCTCAGCTGTCAATACAACGCCCTAACCTGAAAATGAGCAAAACTAGGTCTTTTAAGCCCTTTCCTGGCTTCTCTCAAACTATTAAGTATTTATCACACCAGATGGATTGATGGAGCTTCCTCCTCCATGCTAGGTCTTTGAAAGACACTTATCTATCTTCTCCAAGCAGTAATTTTTCAAAAAGTTGACACCCCTGCAAATCAAGTGCTCTGCACTAAGGTATTCCCTAGCTAGACTCTTCCTGGCTCGCCTAGGGCAAGACTTCCATAGTAGCTCTTGTGTTTTCAAAGGCCCTAGACCCTACCATATGTACATACATGGAGTATAGTCACTATTCCCAAAGGGCTGTACAATTTGTACGGTGGGAAAGTGAACTAACACTCCATTTTCACAAAACTGCCTGGTTTAGACCAGTAATAGTATGAAAACCAAACTAATTACAAACAATCCTTGAAACTAAGTAAGGAAACTAACTAATGCCACAAAAATCTCGAAGAACAACTACTCTACATCCTACACAAATTATAGTGCCATGATCAATCCATTAAAACCTCACTTCAATGCAAAAATTAGAAAGTTCACTCTCAAACACAACTACTTTTCTTGAATTCACAAAACTTTAAAACATAACAAATGCTTCCAACCCCACTCCAATGCCAAGGAATCTTATAAATAGGGTCTCTAGTTTAGTTATCCTCTCCCTTGGGCTCTTCTTGGCCGCTTGTAGCTCTAATTGAGCAACATTTTCAAATATTTTGTAAGAATTCCTAAAAATCCAAGACCTCATTTTGAGCTAGAACCTTATGACACCTATTCTATGGTTAACATGACCTTCATCTGATCAAAACCCAACCAAAAATGCCATTAAGGCTTACATCCAAATGAACTAAATTTGATTGCTTAGTTGTGCTAGACAAGACTGTCCTAGACAGACCTTCTAAACAACCTATGGTAACTTATGGGTGCTCCTGCACCAGATATCTAGATATCTTAAAGGTACACAGGATTATGGATTATGGTATCCTAAGAGTGATGATTTTACCCTGAGTGTTTATACAGATGTTGATTGAGCTGGATGTGTAGATGAACGTGTTGGTTAATAGATTGCCCCCTTCAAATAATTAGATAAATGACTCGAATATGCCCAGTAATGAAAACAAATCAGTTACCAATAGCTCTAGAGATCGCTATTGGATTAGCGATCGTCCTTTGAATTTTAGAGGTACAACTCACTCTTATGATCTTGAAGGAACTAGAAAAATTGAAAATGAAACCAAGGTATTCTTTTAACCAGAAAGTAGAAAGGGCCAAACCTAATATCAAGAAGAATCTCGATATCAGATGCAAGATACAACTAATAAAATATTGGCACAAAGACTAGTTTAATCTTGAAAATCACAGAGAATAAAATGATGCACTCAATATTATCTGGAAAATGAAATCTATCATGAAGAAATTGCGCAACTCACACAAAGGTAAAGCATAGCATTAAGATACTCCTAAACACAAAGATTTAAGAACATCAAATTTTCCTCACAATCTGAATGCACAAAGACAAGTAGTGATTTCATTCTCAAAAAAATAGCAGCAAAGCCTATACAATATTGAGATTTCAAAAGAGATCCCCTCCCCTATACTAAGAAAAATATACAATATTTATAGCCTTTATTTCCCCCCTAGACTTTTCAGTTTTGTAACTATTCATCTTTGAAGAATCAGTTATAGTATGACTTTTCACATTCTAGTAACTACCTTTTTTAGAAAAAAGTCAGAAGAAAGAGCTTTAGACATCGCTAGCGGGATTTCGTGTACTTCTGCTAACTTTGGTGGGGTTTTGTGAACTTTTGCTAACTTTCCACTTGGCGGGATTTTAAACAATTTTGCTAACTCTCCACCAGGTGGGGTTTTGTGAACCTTTTCTAACTTTCCACCTGGTGGAATTTTAAACAATTTTTCTAACTCTCCATTGGGTGGGGTTTTGATCAACTTTTCTAACTTTCCACCTAGGAGAGGTTTTTTGAAAATTTTCTATCTCTCCATTTGGTGGGGCTGTGTAAATTTTTTAACTTTGTAATCATCTCTTTGAGATTGAAGATGAAAAATTTCATAACTTTCGACTAAAAGGTTTGTTTTCCATGAAATTTGAACAGCAAGAAGCATGAACTCTCTAGAATAAAACCCATGAATCATTTTTTCTCTGGATGCATAGATTCCAAGATAGAACATCATTTATATATTGCCAGCCAAAAACTTAAAATTTTAAAATATCACCAACGGTAAGGCATCTTGGCATGAAAATTGGTCACATTGGAGAAAAGAGGTTAGTATCAGATCTGCAAAAGGATTTTATACTAGCTTCATCAGATTTTTAAAATAATTTTTTTTTGTGATTTTGCAAGTTGAAAGGCATTATTAGTTTAAAATGGGCCAGGTCAAAATTTAGCCAACAATTGGTTCTGTCTAGGGGACGAGGATTGTAAAGGAAGAAGCAAGGAATCCAAAATCTCAAGAATGGACCAGTGCTTAAATTCCATCGAGCTACAGAGTCAAAGAGCATGGAGGAGAAGGAGCAAGAGCAATCCAAAAACCAGACAAAGAAGTAAAGGAAACTAAGCTACCAACACAACAAAAACTCCAACTATGTTCATGGTAGGAAGTCCCTACCTCAAATAATCTCCAAGGTAATCATGCAAATCCATTAACAAACTGGGAGAAATAGCAACCTGTGCGGAATAATGCTTGGCGATTGATAATCATATGCATAGCTAATTTCCAACTCATGATTGCTACCATCAAATAAATAAAACCAACACCCTATAAAGACTTTCTAGATAAAGTCTTATTCTCAAAAATCCATTCCTCATTGTATTCTTCGGAAATAAAATGACTCATACCAGCATTACCTTGCATAAAATCACCAAAATCTGCCTATGCAATGTTAGCTGTAATATCATGTCTCACTTTATTTTTTGAACAAAAGAAACTAGCCCTCAAATTTGACATCCCACATACAAATCATGAGATAAAGCAACTTCTCGAGTACTACATGTGGAAGTAATTGCATTGCTTAAAAAATTTTGACCCCAATTTGTAGCATACACTTCATTAAATTCATCATACTCAATCTTCATTTTAGCAAGTTCAATTCTTTTTTCATTTTCATCCATCCCACATATAGGTTCAAAAATTTGACTGAAACAACTTGAATCTTGTGCAATATTTTCTTCAAAATTAAAAACTTCAAGAATGGTGGAATTAATTACCTCATCATTCACTGCCTTGTCTTCAAGAACTTCATCAATAGATTGGAATGTTTCATATTCAGGCTGCATACATGAAGAGAAAGAATCTTATTTTTCACTTACTACTTGGAATTGATTTTTAATTTCACTTTCACCTACACAATGTATATTATCATCTTCAAAAGTTAATGCCTCTATTTCTGATAACTTGTTGGCATCTTCCTTTCCCAAAAATTGATCTTCCATATTCATGTTAAAGCCAAATCATCTAGTAAATCTATATCAATATTTTCAAATATGAAAATTTCAATTTCTAGAGCATAAGAAGGCATCAACAACTACCTATTTTTGTTTACTTCTAGATTATTCATAGTGGATGAGTCTTTAGTATTTGTTGCATCCAAGGTAGAAGATGTCAAACATGATTTTTGTCCATGAGAAGAGTAATTTTCTTCATCAGTAGAAGAACCAGAAACATCCTCATCTATCTCATAATTGAGATTATATATTTCAACATTAAAATAATAAATTTCCACATCATTGATTTCATTTTTCTAAAAATTATTCTGATATAGAGATTTAAAAATTCAGCTGATGGGCATGAGAGATTTGATGAATTTTTCTTTTAAAACATTGGGGTTTTATGTTGTGCACATTTTTCAATATTATTTTTCTTCCATACCCCAAATAAAATAAAATCATCTTCAATATTAACAGCTTCTTGATTTGCAATCTCAAGATCACTTACCTTACTTTGCTTCAAGAGGAATCCAACATATGGATGTAATGCTCCAATGAAAATGGTCATTTTCAGCTCTTTACTTGGCTGGAGATTATAAGGAATCTTTTTTAGACATCTTTCAAACCATTCCAAAAACTCCCTTATAGATTCACCATCTTTGTTTTTGATGTTAAGAAATTGAGACTCTAGTGTGCGGGCATCAACTGCTGGTTTAAAACTTCCAAGAAACTTCTTCTTTATGCTGTCCCAGTTAATAATACATCTATCTTATAAAGATTGAAACCAAATTGCAGCAGCTCCAATGAGAGATTCAACAAATAGTCTAACAAAAACATTTTTTTCTCTTACCCCCAAAATTCTGCAAGCTACAGTGAAGGCTCGAATGTGATCATCTGCAACTTGTGAGTCTTCTCCATTAATCTTTGGAAAAATCTTTCTTGAACCTATAGGAAAGTTTGAATATTGTGGCAGCGCTAAAGGTCCAAATTGGGCACACCATGGTTGGGTTGAAACCAACACCATAATGCAGACTTAGAAAAAGAATGGTTAAGTCTTTTACCAAAAATAATTTCTAGGCAAATCCCAAATAACAGAGTCACCAACCTACATTTTAAAGGAGGTATTTTTAGATTTTTGGGAAAATAAAAACACTTGGAAACATAGGAACTTCGATTCTTTCCCCAGCAGAGTCGCCAAAAATTTGTTGGTTAATAGTTTGTAACCTTCAAATAATTAGCTAAATGACTCAAATATGCTCAACAATGAAGACAAATTAGTTACCAATAGCTCTAGAGATCGCTATTGGATTAGCGATCATCCTTTGAATTTTAGAGGTACAACTCCCTCTTATGATCTTCAAGGAATTAGAAAAATTGAAAATAAAACTAAGGTATGCTTTTAACCAGAAAGTAGAAAAGGTCAAATCCAATATCAGGAAGAATCCTGATATCAAATGCAAGATACAGATAATAAAATATTGGCACAAAGACCAGTTTAATCTTGAAAATTATAGAGAATAAAATGATACACTCAATACTATCTATAAAATGAAATCTATCTCAAAGAAACTACACAATTCACACAAAGGTAAAGCATAGCATTAAGGTACTCCTAAACACAAAGATTTAAGAAAATCAAAATTTCCTCACAATCTGAATGCACAAAGACAAGTAGTGATTTTATTCTTAGAAAAATAGCAGCAAAGTATATACAATATTGAGCTTTCAAAAATGATTCCCTCCCCTATACTAAGAAAAAGATACAATATATATACCCTTTATTTCCCCCAAGACTTTTAGTTTATTAACTGTTCATCTTTAAATAATTAGTTATAATATGACCTTTCACATTTTGGTAACTGCCTTTTATAAAATTAAGGGAGGGAGATCCCATTTCCCCTATTTTACTCTGGTAATTGCCTTTCTACTGCCTCAATTTCTATCACGGTGAATGAGTCTCCTTCACATTTCTTTAAGAATTCTAGAGGATTAAGGTAGGGAGATCCCATTTCCCCTATTTTATTTACTATTAAATGGCATAATTCCTTGGGAGGAACTTGAAAAGAATGGTTGATCAAGGATCCTTAGTGGGATTGAGGCCTTCTTCCAGTAATTTGTTCTGCTCCCACCAACAGTTTGTGGATGATACCATTTTGATGGGGAGATCTACAGTGGCAGAAGTAAGGAATCTTAAGAAAAACCTGGGTGACTATGAGAGGGTGTCTGGGCAGATGGTTAATAGACAAAAAAACTCTTTATTCTTCTTCAACACTCCAGAGCCTAGGTAGAATAAGATTGCCAGAATTCTTGGATGCAGAGTGGAATCTTTACCATCTATTTATCTTGGCTTTCCTTTGGGCCTTAAGCCTCCCGAGTCCTTTTGGAACTCTTTGGTAGGTAGGTTTAGAAAAAATCTTGCTAGATGGAAAGGAGCCCTTCTCAGTTAAGTAGGAAAAGTTCAGCTTCTCAAAGCTACTCTTTAGAACCTTCCAATCTATGCTTTGAGTCTTTTTAAAATCCCTTCCAAATATGCGTATGCTATTGAAAAAATCCAAAAATGCTTTCTATGGTCGGATGTTGAAGAAAGAAAAACAATGCCACTTATTGGATGGGATTTTGTTTGTAGACCTAAAAATTTGGGAGGTTTGGATCTTAGAAATATTAGAACAATGAATAGGGCTCTCCTTGCAAAGAAAATCTAGAGTGTTTTCTCATCTAATGGAGAATGAAATAGTATTTTAAAGAGAAAATATATGGAAAATATTTGGTCTCTTAAGATTTTGCTTGATTCTCCAAATCTGCCTTGTGGTTTGGCTCTCTGGAATGATATGATCAGAGGGAGAAATATTATTGATTTGGGAGTCAGATGGAGCATAAGAAATGGGAATCAAGCTAGGTTTTGGGAAGATAGATGGTTAATGAAGGAGCCCTTAGTTTCATATGAAAGTTTCAATGGGTGTGTTGATACTTGTAAAGAAACTTATGGGATTCATGGGTATGTGCAGGATCATCATGGAAAAAATAGGCCCTTAAGTGGTGAAAAATTCAGAAAAATCAGAGTTAGGCAACTTGACGTAAAAAATTGAATAAGTTATTTACATTATTTCAAAAATATGTAAGAATAGAATCTATAGCAAATTGAATGTAGTTTCTAAAATACTAGGTTTATTTAAAAAAAAAAACTATTTGGTGAAAATTTAAAATTTCAATGCAGTAGTACTTAAACTTCAGGGAAAATAGAAGAAGTAGGTGTCTGTCAAACGACCCTAACCACAATAAAATGATAATATTTTTTTATAATATTTTAGATATAAGTAGAGGACTCATGTCCCGATGTGATGCATATTTTTTAATAATTTTTTTCTAAGTAAATAATTAATTATGAATTTTTTATAAATTTTTTTTAAAAATATAAAAACTTGTATGTCTGACCACCTTAACATGGTCAAAGCTATCTAGATGTTTTTCAATCAGCCTTTTAATCAGGAGTTTAATCATAGTTCAAATAGAAAATGAATAATAATTATTTATTAAATTCAAAGTAAAGCATATTTTGTATTGGTGGAAATCTAAGAATCTCTTTTAAAAACCATTTTTGTTTTATCAATTTTGGGTAAAAAAAAAGTCGTCAGTCACATACCCTACATATACCTATCATATTGTCAATTTTTGGCCCATCATGATCTTGCTTATACCCTCATGTTAAGGACTACTGGAGATATGGGGGATGGGTGAACCTGTGCCAAATTAGTTTGGACCTTGAGCCGATTCAATCTTTTCTGATGGCTATTAGAATGGGGTCGAGCTAGCAAGATGATCTTGTAGTTTGGACTGCTAACCCATCAGGCAGCTACTCGGTCTCTTCGGCTATCTCTTTGTTGTCCTTTCCTACTGGCCCCCCTCCCTTTTGGGCTAAAGCTTGGATTAAACACCTGACTCCTAAGGTTAACATATTATTTTGGATTCTTCTTTAGAATAAAGTGCTCACAGTGGATAATCTTTGTAAGCGTGGCATCCAGACCTCGAATTGATGTTACTTGTGTAAGGAAGAAGCAGAAACTGCTAACCATCCATTCCTCCACTGTCTGTACGTGACTTCTATTCGGGGAAGATTTCTCTCTCTGGAACCCCTCATGGGTGTTTCCTGGCTCTATCGAAGACCTTTTTATTTAGTGATCCAATGCTCCCTCTTTGAATCCTACTATCCACAAATTATGGTCTTTTACTTTCCCTTATATAGCCTGGGGTGTGTGGAAGGAGCAAAATAATAGAATCTTTAGGGACAAGGAAGCTCTGGTGAATATTGTGTATGAGAAGACTTACAGGCTAATTGCGGAAAACATCAATCATAACCCTTATCATGAGAATAAGATGGAGGTTGTGGTATGTTCTAGTTCTATGAACTCAAGATGGTAAAAGACTAGAATATCAAAAGTGATGTTTTGAAGGCTTCAAGACCAGCTAAAAAGAGTTGTGAAGGTATTAATTGGAGTCACCCTCCTAGGGGCTGGATAAAAGCTAATTTTGATGAGGCGGCCAAGGGAAATCCGGGGTTGGCAGGGAGTGGGGGAGTGATAAGAGATTATAATGGAAAGTTTGTTGTGGTGGTGGCTATCACCTTGGGCACACAGTCTAATCACTTAGCCGAAGCCATTGGTGCTTTCCAGGTGATTGACCTTACTAATAGAATGAACTTAAAAAATATTTAGATTGAGGGTGATTCTAAAAACATTATTGAGTGTCTCCTTGGCAAGTCCCCTCCCTCATGGACGATTAAATGTTGGATAGAAGAAGCTATGTCTTTATTATCCAACTTTGATAAGGTTAGAATATCCTACGTCTTTAGGGAAGCAAACAATGTGGTCAACTATTTTGCTAACGAGGGGGTCAAACAAAATGGGCAACAAACGTGGCTGAATTATAATGATCTAGGAGCTGACGTCAGAGCCTTAATAGATTATGATATCACTCATGGAAAAGCTGATGCATTTAATGATGATTAAGGAGAATAAAACCAAGTACTGTGACATCGTTCGATACGATGGTGGCACTATAATTATCTCTACAGGCTATAAGAGCTAGCACGTATTGTGGGTGCTTTGGTTTTGCTATTGGATCTCTATTCCGTTCATCTACCCTGTAAGCAATAGGAGCAAGAATGGGGAGAAGCAAAAAGAAGGTGGAGCCAATTAGCTGTGAGAAGCACAAGAAAAAATTGAAGGTTTGGAGAAAAATTAAGCGGGGTGGACTGTAGCCTTTCATTGAAAAGTTCCATGGTCCTAACCCAAAAGTAACAAAGTATTTTGCTAAACACTAGAAGAAATGCAAAATTATCCTCTCAAGGAGGAAGGTTACCTCATTGGGGAAATCACTGGTCTCTCGACCAAGGAGGTTAAGTTCTTTTGTGATAGAAAGTTTTCGGATGAAGCTGTTGTCAGTTTTCCTAGAATTGATGAGGAAAGGGAGGAGCTGGTTAAATTTTCTAACAATTATTTTGATGCTGGGATGGTCAAGAAGATATGGAGGGAGGTGCTCAAAATTCCTATGGAGTACATCACGATGGACGATAGATTTACTAGAGTCTATGGTCACCATTTTGCGCTCCTCAATCACTTTCGACACAAGGTAAGGGTCTCCTTTCCTCACTACTTGTTTTGCTCCTTGAATAATAGTATTGAGGAATACAAAAAAAGTCCTATGAAGAATCTGGTCCTGCATACTAGCTTTATTCAGCTTATTCGTGAGCATTTTAAAAATATGTCGGCCTTGTCTAACCCTTTAATGGCTTAGGCCCTGGAAGGATATGATACTGATATTAGTACGTCTGAGAAGAAAGATGATTTAGACACTGAATGGGAAGAGGAAGACCCTCCCTCCCCCAAATAGAAAAATAAGAAAACCTTTTTAAGAAAACCCTTGAACAAAAAAGAATGATCTACAAAAACCCCCATTGGCACTTCTTAGGAGGCGAAAATCAAGAAGGATCCCCCCACGAATAAGTTGGTTTCTTATTCTAAGGATTCTCTAGAGGATAATTTTGTTTCCCCTAAAGCCACTGAGGACTCTTATACCTCTTACCCTACCACGAACAGAGAGAATAAACACAAATTCCCTAGATATCTCAATCCTGATGACCACTACTTCAAGCCAAAATGGGAATTTCTTGATGATATTATGACAATTGCCAGAAATGGGGCTATAGAATACTTCAGGATCATGAAGTGGATTTTTCATGAGATTAAGGACCTTAGCTTAAAAAATAGGGCTGTTACTAGCAAGCTGGATGAGATGGAAGCTAAAGGGCTATCCCAAAATACTATTGGGGTTTTGTGGACTATGGAAGAGAAGAGGTTGATGGTCAAGTTCCTTCAAAGAGCTGTTGAGTGCATAGACAAGATGAAGAAGGAAAACAAGAATAAGGTTAAGCATTTAGAAGGGGAAATTGGAAAAATGAAGGAAACTATGAAAACCATCATGGAGTGTAGCCACAAAGTTGTAAAACAAAATGGTACTATTTTGAGCACAATAGTGGAGAAACTAGAAAATACCCATTAGGGGTTGTTGTTTGTGGACTTGGAAGCTGACAAGGATAAAAGCAAGAAAGAGGATTTTGGCCCCTCGAAGAGGACTAGAGCCAACTTGAAGAGAAAAGTGGATTCTTCGCCTTAGGAGATCGAGGATCTAAAAAAGGTGACCTAGGAGATGTGCAACCTTGAACCTGAGGTTGATAAGACTTTAAAGTCCCTAGGTTACCTTTAGTTGTGCTTGGTACTATCTTCATGCTGGCTTTTTGCTGGTTCTTGTTAGGTGGCTGCTGTCCTTTTTGGTTTTTTCTGTTTAGCAGCCTTCCTTTCTTTGGGTACTTTGATGGCTTATTTTTCTCTGGTTTGTAAACTCTGTGGTTTTGGGTCCTTGTAAAACCTATTTTTTCCTTTATCAAGAAATGCCTTTTTTAAAAATTAAAAAAAAAGGTCAGAAAAAGAGCTTCACACGTCACTGGCCAGATTATGTGTACTTCTGCTAACTCTGGCGGGGTTTTGTGAACTTCGCTAACTTTCCACCTGGCAGGATTTTAAACAATTTTGTTAACTCTCCACTGGGTGGGGTTTTGTGAACTTTTGCTAACTTTCCACTTGGTGGGATTTTAAACAATTATGCTAACTCTCCACCAGGTGGGGTTTTGATAAAATTTTCTAACTTTCCCTCCCAGGTGGGGTTTTGTGAAATTTTTCTAACTCTCTACCTGGTGGGACTGTGTAATTTTTTTAACTTTGTAATCATCTCTTTGAGTTTGAAGATGAAAAATTTCATAACTTTCAACTAAAAGGTCTATTTTCCATGAAATTTGAACAACAAGAAGCATGAACTCTCTAGAATAAAACCCATGAATCATTTTTTCTACAGATGCATAGATTCCAAGATCTAACATCATTTATATATTTCCAGCCAAAAATTTAAAAATTTAAAATCTTACCAACAGTAAGGCATCTTGGCCTGAAAATTGGCCACATTGGACAAAAAGACATTATGATTAGATCTACAAAAGGATTTTGTACCAGCTTCATTATATTTTTAAAATAATAGTTTTTTGTGATTTGGTAGGTTGAAAGGAATTATTGGTTTAAAATGGGCAGGTCAAAATTTGGCCAATAGACCGGAAGAGTACCAGTGGTGGTGCTTTCTTTCTTGGTGGAAGATTAGTCTCATGGTTGAGCAAAAAGCAAGACTTGGTTTCTTTATCGATGACAGAGGAAAAATATATTGTTGTAGCATCTTGTTGCACACAGGTTTTGTGGAAGAAGCAAACACTGAAAGACATTAGAGCAATATGTGATGAGCCTATTTTTATTTTTTGTGAGAACACAAATGTACTAAAAATTTCAAAGAAACTAGTTATGCATTCAAGAACAAAACACATATCTATGAAGTATCATTTTCTGAGAGAAAAAGTGTTGGAGAATGAGGTCAGATTGGAGTATGTGAACACAAAGGAACAAATTGCAAACATATTTACTAAGGCTCTTCCGAAGTATACTTTCTAGCATCTTAGGGAGATGTTGAGGGTCATTTTCTCTCCGAACTAAGTCCACATGAAGGTGCATCAGTCTAGTTAATTGAAAGATTCTTCATTTATTTGGACTGATAAATGGGTCTAATCTAGAGGGGGAGTAGAAATGGTTTGCATTGTTGTAGTATGAGTGTACTCCTAAGGTGAGTAATCTTTGTTGTTGATCTTTGCCATTGATTTCAAAGGGGGAGAGAAAGTCATGTGAAAAATAGTTGTAGAAGAATTGTGAAAAATCTTTTTTGTCTTTGATGGTTTTTCACATCATGTGTTTCCATCAATGAAAAAGGGGGAGATTGTTGCAAGTATGAGCAAGTTTGGTGGTGTCATTAATGTTGTCATTGATGTCAACATATTTCAGTATGTTGCATATTGTATATTTATGGATGAGATGCTATTGAGATGTTGTGAGTACATGGAGCTATCTTTATGGTGTAGTAGATGTGTTGGTTTGATGAGTTTCCAAGTTCTTTTGAGAAAAATAATAAAGAAGAGAAGTTAGTGTGTTGGAAATGTTTAGAATGTGCTTTGGTATGTGCCCTACATTTCTCCTATATTGATCCTATGATGATCCTATGCTTGTGCGGATATGAAGGTTTAATGATGGTGATCTCATGATGATACCTCCAGAGTTTCAGCTTCTGGTTTGATGGTTCATGAAAGTTACGTTCACCGGTATGTGAACTGTTCTGGTAGAGTTGGTCTTCTGTGGACTAGGAGAAATATTGTTGCTTTGTATTCCTTCTCTATTTTGTTTTAGATCTTGCGGATTTGTAATATGTCTTGTGAAGGTCTTTTCTGTGCTTTGGCAAAGAGGTTTGTAGATTGGTGATTCGAAAGTCATGTTTCAGTATTTCAGTGTGAGTTTATACAGTCCGGTTGGACTGGTGAAAGATGTTCAGTGATTGAAGTTTTTTGTTTTGCTACGGATGTATCTAGAAGATTCTGAGATGTACTCTCGTGCATAAGGAAGCATGTCATGGCGTCTACATGTCATCTTCTTGTTGAAAAGCATGTACATCAATGTTCATTTGTGTTTTCATTAGGTTTGGCTGACCTGGTGTTTACACTTCATTCGAAGAAAAAAATTAATTTAAGGAAGCATGTGGTTGTTTTGAGATATTATTTTTGATCTTGATTTTTTTTTTTATTGGTCCACTTTTATTCCTTTCCACCGCAAGAATTTTGAGTTGCTGACCCATTTTGAATTTATGAAATAAGGTATTTGTGGTTGACCTTGGAGAAAGTTTCTAAGGTTGAGAATGGTATAAAAGAAAGTCGACTTGTGAAGAATTGTATGAAAGTGTGATGCAAAGTGACAAAAGTGAGCCATAAATTGTAAGAGCAGAAGTGTGTGTGTGAGTTGTGATAGAAGTTCTTCATTGTGTTGAAAGGCAGTGAGATAAAGGTTTCTGCAATCCTGCGAATGTGTTAATTGTTGTGGTGGATCTTTTTGTTTTCTTTTGTATATGTAGGAAGTGAGCCTCCCTATTGGACAATGAGTCCTTTATGTGGATAGTGAGTCCCTTTTGTAGGTAGTGAGCCTTTGTACTTGGACAATGAGTCCTCTTCTAGGCAGTGAGCCCTTGGAAGTGAGCCTTTGTTTTATAATCTTTATATTGTGAGTTAACCCTCATCGTGGTTTTTCCCTCATTGGGTTTTCCATGTAAAAATCTAGTGTTCATTGTGTTGATTTACTTTATGTTATTTGTGTTTCATGTTCTTACTTAATAACATAATAGTGTGGTTGTGGAATTAATAAGTATTGAAGTTTTAAGTTTGGATTTTGTGGCAACTGATTCACCCCCCCTTCTCAATTGTCCTACGCCTATTTAACAATAAAAAATGTCCCTAAACCAAGAAGAAAAGAATACAAAGTCACTATAAAATATTTTACTCCATACCAAGTTTGTAGAAGATTGGAAGTGCAACCTACAAGTTGGAGTCACCTCCAACACTAAATATACATATGATTATTCATATTTATTGATTAAAGAAAGTGATTGATCGAGACATACTTACACAAAAAAAATGTTACTACAACTAGATGAAGAAGGAAGATTCATCTAGGATTTAGAGCTAGTTCTCCAAACATGCACAAATAGGTTGAGGACTATGCTAATTATAGAGTATCCATTCAAAGTAAGAATTTTCCATTTAAAGATGCAACATGGGAATATAAATATTTTGTGTAGGAGCGTCAATAATTGATCAAAATTAAGGATAATATAAGTATTTCAAAATATGTGTAATAATAATTTAATTAGTTTGATTTATGTAGTCAAGTCAATTTGGGTGATAAAAGTAGGCATCAAGTTAGCCTAGGTGATATCCAAGGAATATCTAAGGTATATATAAGAGGTAGTCAGTGTTATTATATTAAGTCATAGTGTAAATTGTGTTCTCATTGGAGATATTTAAAGTTTTTCTCCTCCAAGTAGCTTATTATTCTCAAGCACTATCAAATATTTGCAACATATGACCATATTCTTCTCTTATGCAAATTATTTCACTATGATCCTTCATTGGGCCCTTCATTTTTTATTGCACTAGAGATAAATAAAGTGGAAGTAACCTTGAGTGAAAAGGATCTTGAAATTGTGAGAAATAAATAAAAATGTAAAAGTGGAAGGTTAATACACATGATTGGGAACACAAAAAATAAATTTTAGGTGGATGGAATAATGATCTCACGGCTTACAAAAAGGTTAAAAGTTATATAGGAAGGGAATAATAAGTACAAATGAATACACAAAATGAAACGAGAATAAACAAGCATGTAGTATGCTCAAAGATAATAATAATAGTCAAACATGTGGGAAGCAACAATAGAGAAACATGTTGTATGCTTTTAGGATCATAATGCAATATTGATGTGATCATTTTTTTCTTTTTGTAAAAGATTTTAAATATGATTAATAAATTCATCCCAATTGTTTTCTTTTTGAATTAATCTTAATCTTTAAACAAGCCACACTAGCATGCAATTTGAAATGAGTTGAATTATAGTGAGTTCATAATGACAAATAAAGGAGGAAAACGTAGGCCCAAAATAAAAATTCACTTTTAAATACTTCAGTTCAAATTTATGACCATGACAATGATCTATATCAATTTCACACCTACTGAACTAAACAAAAGTAATGAACAACTAAAATTCGAAATCAAATTCAAATCATTATAATGAATGATGATGAAAATAAACTAAGACAAAATTATTTACCGACATTCATACAAAATATACTATCGTAATACAAAATCTTACATACTAATTAATAAATTCAAAATATTTAATTATCATGATCCTAAAACATATGCAAACTACTTTCACCCTTTTTAAACTTTTCTATCTATGAACTTGCAATCTGTTACATATCAATAATTTATTTTGCACCGGTGCTTCTATATGCTTGTCTAATAATTTATTCGACTATCTTATGCTGATTGGAATCAGCATGCTGACTGTTTCAATGTGGAGACTATTTACGTGCTCCTGAGTTCAATAATAAATTGATTTTTTATGTTCTTATTTCATTCTTTTTAATATACAGCCAGGATTGATTGTATAAGTAACATTGCCAAAAATAACCAGGTTAAGTGATGACTGTGATATGACTAAAAATTAGTATATTACTCCATTTAAATATAAATGCCACCCATTTACATAAACTCAAAATGATCATACATTTCATATAAAATATATGGTGATATTTTCTGATGCGTGCGGGCTAGGGGGGAGATAAGCTTATTTAGAAACAAAGACATTGCAACTGAGAAGACATCGTAAACGATGGAGGACGTAGCCTCTGCTTATTCTAACTAAATCAGGTATTGTTTTCTTGATGTCCTCCTGCACAAATACCCAATCTTTTAAGGTTCCCAATACTACTATAATAATCTTCTTGCAAGGGTCAGAAGGCATGGAGGAGAGGATGATGACATTGGTGTGGATGGAGTAAGTTTCAATGGAGGAGAATGGATTGCAAATGGAATGGAATGGGGTGAGGAGAGGCCATGGGAGATGAATGCAATGGGGGAGAAGAAAACATGAGACTAAAAACTGGAATGGTGTTAGTAACGGCGGAGAAGAGGATAGTTGAGGACTCAAAGGATATTGATGGAATGGTGTTGTCCTAAGAGTAGGTGTAGAAGTCGGTAGTAGTTACAGTACGGACGGCGGAGAAGAGAGTGAAGGAGGAGGCATTCCAGAAGTTACTGGTGGTGATGGTGGTGGTTGAGGTGGCAGAGAATAGAGAGGAGGAGGAGGCATTCCAGAAGTCACTGGTGGTGATGGAGGTGGTGTGGATGGTGGGGAAGAGAGTGGAGGAGGAGAGATTCCAGAAGTCGCTGGTGGTGGTGGAGGTGGTGTGGATGGCGGGGAAGGGAGTGAAGGAGGAGGCATTCCAGAAGTTGCTGGTGGTGATGGAGGTGGTGGGGACGGCGGGGAAGAGACTGAAGGAGGGGGGAAAGACCATGGGGCTGAGAGAGGTGTTGGTGGAAGATGAGGATGGGGGTTGTTATAAGGGCGAGTATGAGGGTTACCATATGGAGGAAATGGGCTGGGTTTCCAATAAGGAGTAGGCAATGGCCTTTGAGGCGTAGGATGATGTGGATTTGGGGGCGAAGGTGGGGGCGGAGATGCAGAGATGTATGGAGGGAATGGAGGAAATTTACGATACGGATGCTGATATTGGGGAGGAGGGGGAGCTTTGTGATTATTCCAGTAGGAAGGGAAGGGATATGGATGGTTGTACCAGCCAGTGCTTTCGTCCACCATAAACGCCATAGCCGAGAAAAGCACGTACAAAATCTGTGAATACATGCTTGTTTGCTTGGCGATGTCGATGCCTAGTGACTAAGAGAAACTGAATGCAAGCCCGGCCAACTGAAATGAAGGTATTATCAGAGTAACAAGAAAATTGATTGATGGGCTGTTGTGAAATAAGTTGAGTTATACAACAACATTTTATAGTGAGGATTGCCTTTCATTTGTTCATAGTTTTCAATGACTTACCAACTCCATTGCCGGTCTTCCGCGCACTCACAGCTGATCAATTTGGAAAAACAGGGCAGAATAAAATCCTCTAGAATTAAGACTTTGGTTCCATTTGTCTTAGAATATATTAAACTCTTAGTGGGATGAGAAAAGACCGTCAGAAAGACTTCGATGCAAAATAGTTGAGAATACAGTATAACTTTAGATGAAACCTAATAGACTTTACAAATGGGACTGGCCAGTAATACAACCGCCTAATTTCTGTCGCTGGCTCGTTTCTTTTCCATAATGTTGACGCTTGGATTATCTATTATTTCGTCATATTTCTTTTCTTTGTCTAATAAGAATGTTTATATTAAGAAATGCACCACCCCGTTTTAATTTATTTTTAAGGATAGAATTTTTTTTTTTTAAGAGGGAGTGAGAATTTAGACTAGCAGTCGCATGCAACGATCAGTCGATAGGGGTCCATCACAAATGGCTATTCAATGGGAAGCAAGGAAGAAACTTGTTTTTATAATGCAATGTGAAGTATAAATATTGAGAAATATTTGCAATTGTTTGAATGAGTCAAAAAAGGGAAAGCATGTTAATAATTCAATATGGAATAACGCGAGGTTAGTTTATAGTAGGAGGTGAACGAGGATAGGATTTGTGGAGTACATTGTAATGAACAAAGATGTTGGAAAATCAATTTATATATTTATATGGATAATTAGATGGATAAATCAATTAAAACAAAGCTATGTGTGCATTAAAAGATATGAATTTGACTTACGTTACTTGCAGATGTTATAAAGGACTTAAATTTGGTGAAGAAATTATTTTATATCTCTACATTTAATTGGAGCATTGTACAACATTTTAAACCCCATGTTATAGTCCACTTATTTATTGTTATCTGACAGGGAATGCATGGGAGATTAAAAACCATTTGCATAAAACGAAAAATTGATTTTTGCGTTTCCACATCAATTATTTTTAGTTGCAAATTAATTATGGAAATGTAAAATAAAATCGTAGGTCGTCTTGATTATTTGCAATGTATACATTAATTGCAATCTCTAACAATTAATCATCAATAAATTTAATTACAATAGTTCTTTTAAAATGATTTTAATTAATAATATTAGGAGAATGATTTT
This sequence comes from Sequoia sempervirens, assembly GCA_007258455.2. Classification (NCBI taxonomy): domain Eukaryota; kingdom Viridiplantae; phylum Streptophyta; class Pinopsida; order Cupressales; family Cupressaceae; genus Sequoia; species Sequoia sempervirens. Next base: position 161,858,728 of record VDFB02000013.1, on the reverse strand, counting down.
TTAATAAAATTTCTCTTAATAAATTACATTTGGTAAATTAAATACAATTTAATAATTAGTTTCATTAATAATAATAATTTCTCTCCAAAATTCAAGGTATGATATAATTTTATATGTATTTTAGTTTAATAGTTGCTAGGCCTAGATGCACATATTTGACATTTTTTCCTAGGTTAATCAATTGATTAATTATTATTTAATTATCTTAAGATAAGGCAATGCAATACAAGACTAACAACCATTTGCATAAAACAAGAAATTGATCTTTGATATATTTGTCTAGGTTAATCAATGAATTGATTGATTATAATTTAATTATCTTAAGATAATACAATGCATGGGAGATTAATAATCATTTGCATAGAACGAAAAAATTGATCTTTACGTTTCCACATCAATATTTTTTAGTTAGAAATTGATTATGAAAATAATCTTAGGAGAATGATTTTTTAATAAAAAAATTCTTAATAAATTACTTTTGGAAAATTAAATACAATTGGGTAAGTGCACCAAGATGGTTCCCAAAAAGGGGGCTTAAGTGGCCAATTTTTTTCTAAAATCAAGAAATACTGACCTTGGACGTGAAATTGAGGATAGCTACACTCAAAATTTTGAGATGGAACAAAAACAAGAATCGAAGTGCTCCGAGTCTACTTTCTAAACTACTGATTTATTTTGAAAATGGTTGAGATTAAGGGGTTCAAAAGAGAGACGTACACAAATTGGTGTTGTTTTTGTCAAAAAACATAACATAGCAACTCTTGTACGACCCTAGCATGGTAAAATTTTTTGTAGTATTTTTAAAATCATTACGGTCAGAAGTTAGCTAACAGTATCTAGTTGATGCATGATTTTTCTGATAATTTTTTAATGAATATTTGAATTTTTACTAATTTTCTAAGTGGGCACTTTCTGAAAAGCAAAATTTTGGCCGTTCTCCCCCTAATTTTTTTAAAAGTAATTGATTTATTTTTTAAAAAATTTGTAGAATGGAGTCTAGTTTCTAAAAATGTAATTTATTTGAAATTTTGATGAACGATTAATTTATAACAAAAAAAATACCAAACACTGCTTTTTGGAAAAAAAGAGACATACAAACAAAATGAATTATGGATGAAAGGCTTAACATTGTTAGAAAGTGAAAAAAATTACATTGTTGGATAACTAAGAGAGAACCTAACATTACCCATGTGTTCGATTTTGTCAATATTGAACCAAATGCAATCTTGATGGTGAGCACGGACCCAATTATGTGAAAAATTATAGAATTTGCAAAAAAAACATCTCTAGTCATTGGGAATGCCCTCCAGCCCTTTGGGTTGGTATTCCAAGGCACATAAATTTCACTTTTTTCTTTTGATTTTAACGTGAAATAACGTGAGCACATTATTACGTGCTCGCGTTATGAGCTTTCAATTTTTTTAAAAAAAGTGGCCACAAAATTGCTACCCAACTTCATGCACCCGCCCAATTTAAAATTTTAAATAATTAGTTTTGTTACTAATAATGATTTCTCTCCAAATTTTAAGATATGATATAATTTTATATGTATTTTAGTTTAATATTTGTTAGGCCTAGATGTACATCTATATTTGATATTTTTGTCTAGGTTAATCAATCAATTGATTGATTACGATTTAATTATCATAAGATAGATATGGATACTAGTACATGGAAAAATTGAAGTTGTGGATTAAATGATATTTATAAAAAACATGGAACATTAAAGAATTCTCAATTTTTAAAAAGTTATTAGTATCCTATTAATTACTATTATTGAATTAAAAAAAATTCTTTGAAAAGTTTGTCCATAAATTTAGGTATGGCATATTTGTTGCAATGCTTGTGTGGTACTAGATAATTTATTACTTTCATGTTATTTGTTGTGATTATTTCTTATTTGAATATTAGTTATGATGGTCATCACTAATTATTTTTTCAAAAAGAAAGATCTTTAATATACAAATACTTTTTATAAATAGTATTTACTCCATAATTTTGTAAATAAAAAAATTATTATCCATGTACTTTATGGCTTAGTAGTAGTATAATAAAATCGTCACAAGTAGAAAGGACTCAAAATTAGTCCATTACAAGGAAAATGAAAGTAAAAAATATTAGATTTTCATTGATTGATTCTAGTAAAAAGATGTTTTGTAATTGGTGTATGCAAAAAATTAGAAGGACTTAGTTAAACCAAAATAATAAATGGATGATCAAATAGAATAAGAAAAAATAGCACTTAGAGAGGAAATATGTGCATAGTCCAACTGAAGACTAACTTACACCATCTTTGATGGAAAATGAATAAACAAGCCTCACAAGAAGAAGATTGTGATGACATGACACATATTTTCCATTTTTTAGAATAATTGAATTAAAAGGTATGCCTTGTTTTGTGGGGAAACAATGATTTATTTGACTTCAAAAAAGATATTCTACTCAACCCATTGGAATAAAAAAGGAAGCATTAAAAGTAACTAAGTATATGTGCAAAACCAATAAAAACAATGTGAAACTAAAAATAATTAATGGTATTTACAATTGGCTCACCAAATCTTTTTATTGATATGCTAGCATTATATAGTTGGGAGTGATGAACATTTTTTTTGGAGTACCCGTGCTGAAGTAGATGTATACGCAACATGCAATTGGAATAATCACCATGTGGAAAATCCGACACATGCACACCAAAGCACTCTTGGCCTGTAGGGTATGTAGTCAAAAGTGTTATAAAATCCACGGAAAATAATATAACTTATAATTTCTTGGAAAATTCCATGAATTTTATAGTCATGACAAATGCCACGAACTTTCTAACACTTCCCTACATACCTTGCAGGCCAAAATCACTAATTTTGTTTCTTCCTCTCCATGATTTTAAATGAAATATGTGCTATGCAAATATATATCCAATGAACATCATATCTGATTACTACAATTATGCATATTTCCACCTGCAAAAGTAGCATGCTCATGAGAAAAGAATAGTTTCATGTTTATGAATTATATAGCATCTCATTCACTATGCTCAATTGTCTATCTGGAAAGCTAGATTCTTGGGAGAATTACATTCCACTGCAAAGAAAGCAAGAGAAATAACTAATAATATTTACAATTGGTTCACCAAATCTATTTATTGATAATAGGAAATTTTTGTACTTACATGTACTGTTGGTGATGTTCAACAAGAGCGAGCAACATTGTATCAACTTGTTGGACCATGAAAAAATTTGAAATAGACGATTTACAATACACTAATTTCCTTAAATGTCTATTGTATCTGTGCAACATTATAAAGGAAAAATATAGATATAAAATAAAATAGGTTAGAATTATTTTTTGTAAATAGAAAGAGATAAAATAGGAGATTTTGAATACATGGGATACTAGTAAACAATTGTGTATAAGTACTCTATTGAAGAAGTTGAAAAGAGAGCTGTGGAAATAATGACAAATATAATGGATAGAATAGAATATTTTTTTGGTGGACAAGCAAATGTGAGAATTTGTGTGTCCATGTATATAAGCTGCAACAAATATATGACGATAGAATCCAAAAGCACTAAACCCACCCTCATTCTCCTCCCTACCATATTGGAATCATGAAGCCTCATGGGCTCTAGACAAACTCCTGAGCAAGAAAGGTAGGTAAATTCCATGGAAAATCTGAAGGACTCTTATCATATATCACACAATAACAAAAGTAGAGAAATTCTAAAACAACCATTGGAAAAACAATTAAGAATCACAAGAGATGGTCAGAAACCCACATTAAATAGATTGATACAAGACAAGCAATGTGAGCATATTGTTATGGAAAACCAAGAGAAATGAATAGTGTGATACATATTAAAACAAGCAAGCCGTGTAATAGTTGGCTTGATAATTGAAGATTCGAGCTACATTAATTGGTACTAAATATTATAGGCAAAAAGGTGAATTGTAAAATATCTATTAAGAAAATAGTTAAGAAATCAATATAGACAATCTAAATTTAAAAATAATTAATAATATTTACAATTTCTTGACCGGATCTATTTATTGAAAATGGGAAAGTTTTGTACTTACATGTACTGTTAGTGTTGAACAAGGGTGAGCAACATTGGATTAAGTTGTTGGAGCATGAAAGAATTTGAAATAGAGTTCAATTTACAAAACACTAATTTTCTTGAATGCCTATTGTATATGTGCAACATTATAAAGTAAACAATATAGATATAGAGTAAAAGAGGTTAGCATTGTATGTTATAAACATAAAGAGATAAAATGGAACATTTTGAATACATGGCATCTTGGTAAAGAGTTGTGTGTAATCAATCTATCAAGAAAGTTGAAAAGAGAGTTTAGGAGATAATGACAAATGCAATGGATAAAATAGAGTTTGTTTTTAGTAGAGAAGTATGTGTCAAAAAATTGTGTGCATGTATATAAGTAGCAACAAATAGACGATGGTGGAAGGCAAAAGCAATAAACTCATGCTCGCTCTCCTCTCTACCATATTGGGATCATGAAGCCTTATAGGCTCTAGCCAAACCCTCGAGAAAAAAAGGAAGGTAAGTCCCATTAGAGATCTGATGGATTTTTATCATTTACCAGTCAGAAACAAATTTGGCGTAAAAACAGGTGTTCTCGAACAAGATCTCTAATATTGTACTCTTTTTTTTTATGTGACAACTTGACGACAAATAATGGAGCTCGAATTTAGAATATATGTATGTATATATGTATATATATACATATATATACATATATGTATGCATATATATATGTATGTATATATGTATACATATATATACATATATATACATACATACATACATATATATATATATATATATATATATATGGTTTCATAGCAGAGTATTCTATGAGTTGCTTGCTCCGTGTCTATTTTCTAGCAGATTGGAGGGTTTTAAAACTATTGTGCTCTGGAATCTGTGAGTTGTATAGATACATACATACATACATACATACATATATGTGTGTGTGTGTGTGTGTGTGTGTGTGTGTACATATTTATATATATAGATGTATGTAGATATATGTATGTATATGTAAATATATATATATATATATAGTGGTGTTGGTTTGATAGCAAACTATTCTAAAAATCTTCGGCTTCAATTATGTGGTTGGTTTGATAGGAGACTTGTAAAAATCAATGACTTTTGCTCTATTTTATAGCAGATTGGAGGGTTTTAAATATGTTGTTCTCCGCAATTTGTAAGTCGTTGTACATGGGTGTTTTGCATAAATGATTTATTTATTGTTTATGTTAAAACTATTGTTGTCCAAAATCTATAAGTCATTTTACATGGGTGTTTGGTGTTATGGTTTTGTATGGATGGAGAAATTGCAGTTAAATCTTCTTTCTTTCATCAAAAAATATGGTTAGGGTTAGTAAGGGAAAGTATACTATGAAATGTGCTAGAAAATATATTGATTAGGTTGCATTGTCGAAAGAGCCATTGTGGTGTTGGTTTGATAGAATATTATTGTAAAAATTATGCCTCCATCTCTGTTTCAAGTTCCCCATAACAAACTATTCTTCATGATACTCTTTTTCCTAGTTCCCCATAGCAGACTCTTCATTATCGTAGATTGCTTAAGAATAATAGGTAAATGACAGATGATCAGAAGCCCACAATAAACATTCATACAAGAGAAGTGGTGTATGTAAGAATTGAGATGCCAATTGAAAATTTGAACTACATTCTTTGGCAGTAAACCCACACTAAACAAAACTTGTGAAGGCAATGGATAGCAATAATCTGTACAAAATGGATATAACGCCACATAATTAATGTAATACCCCTCTGTGTCGGTTGTTTTGGACTTGTGTGTGAGTTTCTGTGTGTGCTTCATTGATTACTGTGTTGTTTGATTATGTGGAAAATATAATATGTTAGTAATCATGTTTAAATAATTAATTAAATCATAAGTGATTTGCAAAGTTATTTAAAATATGATTAGAAATTAAAATAATAATCAATTAAGTTAAATCAAATGATTTAGAACAAATGATCAAATTAAACTAAGTCGTTAAAAGTAAAAGTGATATTATAAGATAAATTGATTTAAATTGTTATGAACAAATAATCTTGAAAAGATAATTATTATAATAAGAAAATTAATGGATACTTATTTAGAATCTTGCAAATGGTTGATTTTAATTATTCTAATGTGGAAGTAATTAATTAAATGAATTTATATTCAAATAAAAGTTCAATTTTGTGGATTTAAATTTATTTAAGTTTTAATCAAATGCATGATAAAAAGAAAATGAAATGTAAATGCATGAAAAAAGGCAACAAAGGGAATTAGAGGATTAATAATTATTTTTAGTTATTTCTGGAGATGTGACTTTTGGTATTCTCTGGAAGAGGAAAAGGAAGAGACTTCTTGTGTGAGATTTTATTTAGATGATTTTTGGATTGCATTCTTTTCACAACAGATTTTGGAAAAATTTGGCATTCAATTTTTTGTTATAGTATTGCATCCTTTTGTTATTTTGAGATTTCATTAGAGGAGTAAGATTTGAGTTGAGGGAGGATTTGGATCTGTTGCTAGAAGATCAGCAGCAAGGAATTGGTGCAGCAAGAGGGACAAAGCTTCTACTGTTTTCTGCAAGCGAAGGACGCCAGGTTCTTTTCTTTTAATTATTTATTCTCTGTTAAAATAAGAATTGTTCTCTGTGAATGAAATTTTGATCTAGGGTTGAAAATAAAATAATTGTAGGAAGAAAAATCTATTGGGGTTATGGTTTAATCAAAGAATGTTTAACCAGGAATTGGGAATTGTTATTTGTTTAATGGAATCTCTGGGGTTTCTGGGTTGTTGTTTATTCAAAAAGGGATTTTGTTGCGATCTGGAAATGAACAGTAGTTTTGTGGTCTCATTTGTTTTAAAAAAATAAAAAATATACATATTTGTTAAGGGAAATTTCCTTTCAACAAATTTTTGGGTGTGATATTTTGGTTCATACATATATTTTATAAAAACAGTTCTTTTTTTTTATTTTCAATTATGCACAGTGAAATGTACATTATAAATATCTTGCCCTATTTGTGGAATGCTCAAATTTCAGTGTATATATATATATATATATATTAGATATATATATATATATATATATATATATTTATACCCGCATGTATTTAATCATATGAAATCTTGAATGAAAATTAAATTTATTGAAAACTCATTTTTGATTTCCGTCGGCACTATTCATTTATATGTGTTGATTTTATATTTATTTTGGCTGTGTGTGGGGGTTCGGCCTTGGCCGTACCCACCACCCCGCCACCGGTCCGTGTGACAGTCTGCGGACTGTCCACGGTAGTCCTACGGACTTCCGTGAGCAGTCCGTAGACTGCCCACGGCTGGCGGCGTAGTTCCCCGTGCCTATGTGTTGGGAATAAAATTTCCCATGGAAATTTGTATGTAATTTAAACTTCTTTTAATCCATGAATTTTTATATTTTATTTTCTGTGCGGATTTTTATTTTTATAAATATATATATATAAATATGTATATATATATATGTATATATATATGTATTTATATATGTATATATATATGTATATATATATATATATATATATATTTATAATTTATTCATTCTGATTTCTCTGATTTAACCATTGTTGTATTATTTAACTAATTTAACTGTTATTTAAAAAATATATATATATATATATATATATATATATATATATATATATATATATATATATATATATATATATATATATATATATATATATATATATATATATATATATATATAGAGAGAGAGAGAGATTCTGTTTCTTTTCTGATTAAAATAAAGTAGAATCTGTTATAATGAAATTAATAGTAAAATAGAAAGAAATCTGTTTCTTTTGTTATTGGTTTATTAAGTTACAACTTTGAGAGGATAATTGAGTAGAAAAATCAATTTACGTATATATGACAGCATTGATTTATTTAATTCTTGTTTTGAGTAAATATTTTGGAATAGAAAAGAATTCCTATTAATTTGTTAAATTGTGAAATTTGATAGGATAATATAGTAGAAGGGAAATTTGTGAATATATATTTATATCAGCATTGATTGTTTAATTCTTAGTTTTAAATGTGTAGAGGGTGAAAATAGAGTTTAGCATACAATCGAATAAGTTATCTTTTTATGAAATTAAGACTTGTAGACTTGTTGGATTCTTAGAACAGATCTTTTCTCTTTTTATACTTCCTCAAAATGAATTAAAATATATAAAGATGTAGTGGTTTTAAAAGGTATTTATTGTGTGTAAATTTATTTAGATAGATTTAAGATTTTAAAGTGGTAAGTTCTAATATGTAGTTTAAGTATTTAGAGTATTGTTATTACTATCATTTTAAGTATAACAAATGGTCTTAAGTGGTTGGCGCAATTACTTTAAATATTGGAATTGAGTGTTAAGTTAGTGAGATGAAGGGTAGTGGAAATAATGTTTAAATTAATGTTTTGAACATAAGTAGTTATGAAATGATAATGAGTTAACTACCCAGCTATTAAGTAGTTTTCAATTATGTTGTTAAATGAAAGGGGAAATTTAAATGTGTGGGCAAGGTTAGAGATTGATTAGGATATTCTCGAATTGGATAGGTTATTGGTAAAAAAGGGATTTTAATCTTTTGGAAATTGATGTCCTTTATATTCATTTAATGGTTGATTTGTACGTTCTCTTTATGGATAAGTCTTTTAGAATACTTGTGATGGTTATCATGAATTGATTTAGTATGGGTAAGTTGTAAATTTATTTAGTTCTAGTCGTTAATTGATTGGTTAATAAATATTTCTCTCGATTGAATTTTTTTTGGTTGTTCTTTATTATGTAAGTGTTTTTGTGGAGATGTGTGTGGTTGAGTATTTAAGGTGTTCTTAAATTTGGTGCCTTGGATGCCTAGTTGCCTGCTTTTACCTCTGTTGTTGAAGAATTGTTCCATGTTGGTGTGAATGCCTTTGGAGGTTAGTTTTGATTTAAGGAATTCTTTGTCATTTAATTTGTGTTGCAATGTAATTGGGAACTTGTATTTTGTTGATGAGTTATGGGTAGTGGATCTTCTTGGATTTCTGATTTATTTTGTATCAAAGTTGTTTATGTAGTCTGGATGGGGTTGTTGATCTTATTTTAATGTATTCACTCATTATATTTGAATTGAAAATAGTTCTGGTGGCCTTTCAGTTATTGTTGTCATTGCTATGTTGTTGATTTTATGAAGGTGATTTGTGTACCATTTTAAGGGGATTCTTGTGAGGAGAAAATTGAGGTCTCCCGTGGAATGCCTAGTTGGTGGCTTTTGGTTTCATTAAGTGATTTCATTGAATTAAAGGTTGATTTTCTTGTGCGTTTTCCTATTTGAGGTAACACCATTGTTGATTTACGGATGGGTCTTGATGAACCTTTCCCTTTTTATGGCTTTTTTGATTTACTCGCATATTTGAGGAAATTTTATCCTTGTGTTGGAATTATTGGAGAAAAACTCTTGTTGCTTCACTTTACCCTCGTTTGTGGGTTTTCATTCTTTTGGCTTCCAGAGGCTTGATTTGATTGATAATTGATGTTCTCTCTCTTTATGTGCCCTTGATATGGCAAGTGTTTTGGTCTCATGATTTTGAAAAGGGTTGTACGGGAATTGTTGAGACTTTGATTATGTATTTATAGCAAGATGGGTAATGCCTCACATGCTTCTCAGTTGTGATATAATGTTGTACAACCCTTGGTTTTTATGTTGTTGGGTCTCTAGGGAAAGTGGCTCCTCGTGGGGGCCGACGCCCCATTTAAGGGGAAGGGCACAGGATAACCCATGAGTGAGTTAGTAATTAAGTGAAAACCTAATAATTAACTTAGGAGAGTTGGGTAGTAATATCATTATAAGATTTAAAAAAAAAATGCATGCCTCATCTTCATTAGTGCTTCCACAGACTAATGGAAGGCTGAGAAGGCCGTGGTTGGCAAGGTCGTAACCTCGTCCTCATGAGAGGTTAATGGCTCCGCATGAGCTACCCTATGGTGCCAGCGCCTCAAGTAGGAGGAAGGGCCAGGATATCCATAGATGGGGGCCGACGCCTCAGGTTGGAGGAAGGGCCAGAATAACCCATGTAGGCTATGCGATGACACTCTCCCCTAGTTGCCCATGTGTTTTACTTTATTATGTTTCTCTGGAAGTAGGTTATGGGAGTTGGTTTAGATTGTTGCTTGAATTGATGTAAATTGATTTATGATTATTGTTTTAATACATCTTTAGTATGTTTTGCGGTCTTGTATGATCTCATTTATATTTGATTTACAATCTTGTACCTTATGATACTGTGATATGATGTTATTGTATTATTTGATTGAAATTTGGAATAGTATTATGTTTAATTTGGAAGTATTCCATGATCATCCTTTGATTACTTGTTTACTGGTCATTGCTTTAATTTATGTGATGGGAATTATGATTTTAAGTTAGTATGTTGACTCTTGTAATCCTTGAGTTTTATGATACTTTTGTATGTTGTTGAGTCTTGTGGTTCCCTGTTTGGATGTTCTTGGTTGTGGTCTCTTTCTTGTTAGCTCCTAGCACGGGGGGTGGGTCTTTAGACTCACATGGTCGGGTGGAACGTGCTAAGCACCCCATTGGGTCCCTAGTCAAGGATCGAGAGGTGTGGATTGGTGCTGTTGTAGCGACTCCAAAGTTGTACCTATCTTGGAGCCAGTTATGATATTGTGTATTCATCTATTCATTTGTATCATGTTATCTTGTGTATGGTTTCCATTTGGTTGGAAACACTCTTGTATCATTGTAACTCTAGAACATTGTACTGTAATGTAATACTCGGTGTGGTTATTGGCCATGGCAGTTGTTATTCATTGTGTTAAGTTAATCATGCATATGTGGTATTTATGTACTCAGATGGTTTCTTATCACTGTTTCTCATGTATGTGTTATATTTTGTTAATGTTTAATTTGTTATGGATTATATCTTTGGATTTTATTCTTGTTGTGTGGATCTCAGTCTCGTAATGACTCCTCGTGTACCCCAAAGGATGTATGTGCTAATGAATCTTCTTAAATGAAATTCATGTTATGTTTTAATGTGTATTACATGTATGTTATGTTTACTTTTAAAAATAAAAAAATAAAAAATTGTGCTGTAATTATTGTTTATTTGTCCTTTGGGGTTCGCACGATGGGGCGTTACAATTAATTAGGAATTTGAGCTACATCACTTGGAATTAAATATTATAGAAAAATAGAGGAGACTTGCCCGAGGTTTTTTATGACAATGTGGAGCTTACCTCTTGAACAAAGTATGTTGTTAAATGTGCCTCATTGGTTGATAAGAATTGTAAAAAAATTATGAATTTAGAATTGACAACCGAACTGTTACATATATTGCTTGTCTTGTATCAATATGTTTCATGATATTATTTTTTCCTCATCTATTCAAAGGGCTCTGTAATAAATTATTCTATTGTTCGTGTAAGAACAATTTTTTTCTATTTTTTAAATTCTGATTTTTTTGTGTGGATGGAACATGTTATATCCCTTGTATCAATATATTTCATGATATTCTTTTTTTCTCATTTTTTTTCAAGTTCACGATAACAAACTATTCTTCAGGATATTATTTTTTTTAGTTTCCCATAACAAACTATTCATTATCATAGTTTTCCTCTTCCAAGCTCCATATTTTAAAGTTGATTTATGATTGTCTATTATGTTCTTGTGGTTCTTAAGTATTTTCGTAATAGTTCTTTTACAATTTACCTATTTGTCTATAGTGTTTAGTGTGAAATAGTGTAGCTTGAATTTAGAATTGAGAAGCCAACTCTCAGATAGATTATTCATCTTGTATCAATTAGGAAAATAGACAAGATTCATAGGTAAATGATAGATGATATGAAAACATACACAGACGAAATAAATTAAAAGCAGGCCAAAGGTTTTTGTCCATTTGGCATTTACGGGTGATTGTTAAATGTTATTCCAATACCTCTTAGAACTGTTACTTAGGTTGCTTGCCTTGTAACAATACGTTCCATCGTACAACAATGGTAGGATGCATTAACCCTCATGTGAGCAAACACCGACCATGCTCTTTCCGCACACCGAGACAACCAGCTTAACCATCACCAACCCTTCTTTCCAATTTTGCTTTTTTTCTATAATATTTAGTACCGAATAAGTGTTATTCCAACACCTCTTATAAAATTAGTCTATGGGTATGTGCAGGATCATGATGGCCCAAAAAGTGGCGATATGATGGATATTTGTAGGGTATGCGACTGATGACTTTTTTTTTACCCAAAATTGATGAAACAAAAAGGGTTTTTAAAGGAGATTGTCAGTTTCCACCAATATAAATTATGCTTTACTTTTAATTTAATAAATAATTATTATTCATTTTCTATTTGAATTACAACTAAAGTTTTGATTGATAGGCTGATTTAAAAACATCTATATCTTTCAAACGGTATCACATTTTTTGAATTCAAAACATGTGTCAAATTCTATGCTTCACATACTATAAGATTAAAAAAAAAATTGAATTTCATGAAGTTTTGATCAAGTTAAGGTGATCAGAAATGAGAGTTTTTATATTTTTTAAAAGTTGCAATAAAAATTTATAATTAATTATTTACTTGGAAAAAAATTACAAAAAAATATGCATCACATCGAGACATGAGTCCTCTACTTATATCTAAAATATTATAAGAAAATATTATCATTTTATTGTGGTTGGGGTGGTTAGACACACACCTACTTCTTATTTTTCCCTAAAATTTAAGTACTATTGCATTGAAATTTCAAATTTTCACCAAATAGATTTAAAAAAAAACCTAGTAGTTTAGAAACTACATTCAATTTTCTACATATTCTATTCTTACATATTTTTGAAATAATAAGGTAACTTATTCAAATTTTTACGTCAAGTTTCCTAACTCTAATTTTTTTGAATTTTTTGCCACTTAAGGGCCTATTTTTTCCATGATGATCTTACACATACCCCTATTTGTCTTCAATATATATATATACATATACGTATATGTCTATGTTTCCAACCATTGATTTTCATATATAGTTCACATTGTATGTATATATATGTATGTATGTGTATATATATATATATATACGTGTATGTGTATATATATATACACACACATATACATGAATTGTTGATGGTGTTTAACAAGGACAAGTTGTATTGGATCAAGTTGTTGGATGATGGAGGAATTTTAAATAGACAATTTACAATAGACTAATTTTGTTGAATGTCTATTGTATCTGTGCAAAATTATAAATGAAACAATATAGATATACAATAAAAGAGGTTAGCACTATCTATTCTAAATAGAAAGAGATAAAATGGAAGATTTTGAGTACATGCCATGTTGGTAAAGAATTGTTAATAAGGGATCTATTTGGGAACTTGAAAAGAGAGCTGTGGAAAGAATGTCAAATGCAATCGATAGAGTAGAGTATGTTTTTCGTAGGAAAGCGCATCAAAGAATTTGTGTGTCCATGTATATAACCAGCAAGAACTATATGGCAGTAGAAATCCAAAGCTCTAAATGCACAGTTGGTCTACTCCCTACCATATTCACATCATGAAGCCTTGAGGTCTCTAGCCAAACCCCCGGGCAAGAAAGACACACTTATTGTAAATATTATTCACAAAAAGGGAAATGTTATTGAATTTCCTAAAACATAGAGAGATACATATACACATATATATATACGCATATATATATATATATATCCCCCTTTCATATTTAAAAATATACATATAGGAAAAAATATGTATCCATATATATAGACCAAGACCAATGTGGCTTGTTTCACAATGCAACAATCTAAATATACACATGTATGTCTAAATTTCCCTCATCTATTTCAAGCTTCTTGGAACAAACTATTGAGGGTTGCTTATGACAACCACAAAGCTTCCTACCTGCATACGCTAGCCATGGTGTAGTTGGTTACCTCGATATGCGGAAGTAGAAGGAAAGTGTTTTCCCATGTGATAAATTTTGATTAGTGATGGAATGCAGGGCATGCAAACAACTCACCATCACCATTCAAAGGGGTTCAATCCACTTTTCTCTCACAAATTCAACATTAGGCTTATTTTTCAATCTTTCTCTAAGTCTTCTTAGTAGGTCAACAGGCCTACTTTTCCTTACATAACTGCCAACTTTTCCAAATAACCTTATCAACAAATCTCCAATCTAGGCACCCTATAAGGCCCTCTTCCACATATCTCAAACTCACATATAAATCTTTTGGAACATTAACCCCTAAACTTGTTTTTAAAGCTAAATTAGCCTTGAATTGGGCCTCTTTTCCAAAGAGACACACCTCAAATTTCTTATCCAAACCTTGAAACCTCCAAAAATTCAATAGAAATCCAACAAAACTTCAAAATATCCAACTTTTGGGTCCCAACTTGCTCAATAGGAACTCTTTTTCACAAAAGCCTCCTTTTTCCCACTATTGACTAGGGCTTATTCAATCTCTCATTCCCTGACCTCACACAACTTAAAAACCACTTCCAATAGGCTTTATTATGCCTAAAAAAACTCATTTCATCCTTCTCTTATGCTTCCCTCAAGTCTCCTATGCACTTCCTTCACAAACCACTCACTTTTCACTTGTTTTCACCCTTTATCAAATAGGGTTTCATAATATTTCTCACATCTAACCAGTTCAACCTCTCAGACCTTCATCAATCCTAAAAAAAACACATAATCTCATATATTTCAAGATATTCTAATAATTTCTCTATCTCTTTCTTCAATTCACTCTTTCTTGCCTTGTTCAAAAGGCTCAAAATTTGAGTTTTTACCAAGGTAGCGTGAAGAAACTCTCACTAGATATTTACCATCCCAAAAATGAAATTCCTACACCTAATCCTAACTTATTCAGGCCCATTCCTCCAAGAAACAGTGGGTAGAAAAAGGTGGAATGGCCTGTCAATCCATTTTGACAATCAAAACACTAAACCCCTATATTCCTAGCCGCTTGGAGAAATCAGTCCACCAAAAGCTTGAAACTTAATATAATACACTCAAATCAACTTAAAAATGATGCCAGCACCTATATATCTCAATTCACATACATTACAAATGAAAAACCACTTGTACGAAACCATACACAGGCTGGTAATGGATAATTTACACAGAAATAACATAAAATAATGATCATTTTATTGATTATACTTCCACAAGTTCTTCAAAAATAACCAACAACGATGGATCAAAAAAATTTAAACATCCTCCCAACCATTTCAACTTCCTATAATTCCTAAAAATGCCTCTACAACTACCTGACCCTTGGCATTCCATGACTTTACATTTTTTTGCATTTTTACAATATTTTAAATTGGCAATTTTTACAAAATATCAATATCTACCTAATAAACCCCTCAATCACTCTAGGGACCACAAAAAAATCATAAAAGGGCCTCACATGGCCTTATTCAAGATTATTCTGACCCTAACAACCTATCTAGACTCTTTACACCAAATTCTTCAAGTGGAGCAACTAGGTGCTTTGCACCAATTAGACAAGCCAACTCTTACATAAACTGCTTATCTTGTATCAATTTGTTTCATGTTGGTTTTGATCATTTGCCATTTTATCTCTAGTTCTTAAAGTTTTTTACTAATATTTCTTTTACAATTTCTCTATATCATGAAACATATTGATTGAAGACAAGCAGCCTATGTAATAGTTGGGTTGTCAATTCAAAATTCAAGCTACATTATTTGGCACTAAATATTATAGAGAAATAGGGAAATTGTAAAAGATATTTTTGTGCATTTAATATCTTTTCTTTTTGCTTGGCATTACAGTGGTATTGGTTTGATAGTAGACTATTGTAAAAGTCATTCTCTTCACCTCTATTTTATAGCAGATTGGAGGGTTTTAAAACTGTTGTGCTCCAAAACCTATGAGTTGTCCAGATACACACACACATATTCATACATACATACATACATGTATATATGTGTGTGTGTGTGTGTGTGTGTGTGTGTGTGTATACATGTTCCAGTTCCCCATACCAAACTATTCATTATCATAGTTTTCCTATTCTATTCTCCATATTTTAAAGTTCTATTTAATGTGGGTTTTGAAACATCTCTCATTTTCCTCTGATTGTTAAGTGTTTTTCTAACAGGTCAGTGAAATGTATGGGTATGTGCAAGAGCATCATGGACAAAACAAGCCCTTAAGTGGCAAAAAATTTAGAAAAATCAAAGTTAAGCAACTTGACGTAAAAAAATGAATAAGTTATCTATATTATTTCAAAAATATGTAACAATATAATCTATAGAAAATTGAATGTAGTTTCTAAACTACTAGGTTTATTTTAAAAATATATCTATTTGGTGAAAATTTGAAATTGCAATGTAGTAGTACTTAAATTTCAAGGAAATAATAAGAAGTAGGTGTCTATCTGACCACCCTAACAACAATAAAATGATAATTATTTCTTATAATATTTTAAATATAAGTAGAGGACTCATGTCCCAATGTGATGCATGTTTTTTTGTAATTTTTTTCCAAGTAAATAATTAATTTTGAATTTTTTATTAAATTTTTTAAAAAATATGAAAACTCATATGTCTAACCACCTTAACTTGGTCAAAACTTTATGAAATTCATTTTTTTTAATAATCCTATAGTATGCGGAGCACATAATGTGACACATGTTTTGGATTGAAAAAATGTGATACCGTTTGAAAGCTATAGATGTTTTTCAATTAGCCTATCAATCAAGACTTTAGTAATAATTCAGATAGAAAATGAATAATAATTATTTATTAAATTCAAAGTAAAGCACAATTTATATTGTAGAAAGCTGAGAATCTCCTTTAAAAACCCTTTTCGTTTCATCAATGTTGGGTAAAAAAAAGTCGTCAGCCACATACCCTACACATACTAATCATATTGCCACTTTTTGGCCCATGATGATCCTGCACATACCCGTATGTATATATTTGAGTTTGTAGCATATTCCTGCTTACTAGAAATTCTATCATTGTCTAGACAAGGTGTAACAACAAATTCTATATAATAGTTGGCTTGTCAATTCAAAATTGAAGCTACATTATTTTCCACTAAATATTATAGACAAAATAGAGAAATTGTAAAACAACTATTAGGAAAAACACTTAAGAATCACATGTAGTGTTGGAGATGTCCTAGCTAGCGGTGACGTGATTGACATTTTTTTTTGGCATCGTGGAGCTTGGTAATTACATTGGTTGGTAGTGGTGGAGTTGGTGTCCTTGATACACAGAGGTTGAATGGTAAGTGTTTTCTCATGTGAGGGTTAATGCATTCTTCCATTGTTGTATGATAGGGGTGGATGAAGTAGATACAGGTGGAAGAAGTAAATGCAATATTGAATGTCATAGTGTGGGAAATTGTACTTTTATTAAGTTTGCATTGTCGAAACAACCATTGTGGTGCTGGTTACATATACATACATGTATACATATATTTATCTACACACACCTATATATATGTAATATAAATATATATACATGTGTATATATATGCATATATGCATAAATATATATATATATATATATATCTATGTTATACTAATAGTTATGTTACAATTTCCCTATTTCTCTATAATATTGAATGCTAGATAATGCACCTCCTCTTATACAATTACTCTATTTGTTAGCCAACTAAAAAAAATGTGGGAACCATATTAAAATCAAAAGCATGAGAGCTCAATGAATGTGCAAATATATATATGCAAACACAAGAATAAATTACGCTCATATTTTCAAAACAAAAGTCTTAGATAAGATGCAGGCATACCTTGTGGGTGCAACTAGATGTAGTATGAACAAAAGAAAAGAAGGTCTTCTCTCTACCCTACCATATCGGGTCATGTGGCCTCATGGGCTATCACCAAACCCCCGAGCAAGAACATATAACCTGATAATTTTCTCTAGTTGAAAGCAGTGTTATACATTTTTAAAAATATATATAGTTGTATTATTTATGACAAAGAATTTGACAAGTAGTCATTAAATAGGAGATAGCATCATATTAAAATGAAAACCATGGGAGCTCAATGAATGTGCGAATATATAATGCTAACATAGGAGTAAATTACGTTCATATTTGCAAAACAAAAGTCTTAGATAAGATGCAGGCATACCTTTTGGGTGTAGCTGGATGTAACTAGTATGAATAGAAGAAAAGAAGGCATTCTATCCACCCTACCATATTGGGTCATACAGCTTCATGGGTTGTCACGAAACCCTCGAGCAAGAACATACACTACGCACCACTATGATCAATGGTGAAGCCAATATTTAGGCACCTAATTTTTTTGTTTCTAGATATTTGGTTGTGTTTGAGTTTTTTCATCCAAAAACAGAAAAATAATCAAATATCTAGAAATAACAAATCTTGAACATTATAGATTGTGGAAATATCATAGCATTAACCTAAGAATTTTCTTTAGTTGAGATCAATGTTTTACATTTTTAAAAATATATATAGTTGGACCATTTATGACAAATAATTTGACATGTAGTCATGAAATAAGAGATGGAATAAAGGACATATAACCTCACCTTCTATATAAATAGAATGTAGTTGCAACTTGTACAACATACCAAACATGTTATCACAACACTATTTAGTATTTTGGAGATGTGCAGTTATAGTTCAGAATGTTTGAAATTTAAAATGGTTTTAATAAGATATAGTTAGTCACAAGGAAAATTTGAAGTTTAGTGCAATGAACATGTGTAATTGGTAGACAATACATAAATTAGGAAATATAAATAGTTTTATAGTTTATAACAAATAATATGTAATGCATCTGCAATTGAAGAGATCACATAAACACGATGCATATATACCTCATGTAGAGCATGACAAGCTCAATGAATATACAAATATATATGCAAACATAGGAATAAATAATGTTCATATTTGCAAAACAAAAACCTTAGCATCCCATAGTGAACATTAAAAAGGAAAGACATAATAAATAGAATTTAAGAACATGGAGAATAGAAGAGGTGAACTACAATAATGAACAGGTTGTTATGAGCAAGTGTATATTGATACAACACAAGCAATCTAGGTAACAGTTGGCTTGTCAATTCAAAATTCAAGCTACACTATTTGGCACTGAATATTGTAGACAAAAATGAGAAGTTGTAAAATAACTATTATTTTTAAGTTTAAAAATTCTAAAATTTTGTAGATTGGTATAAACTACAAACATGACATTCATCTATACCTTTGCATTGCTTTCAATTTTTTTTTCTCTGTGTATGTGTTATTTTGTTTGGATGGAACATGTTATATTTATTGTATCAATATGTTTCATGATATTCTTTTTTCCTCATCTATTTGAAGTTCGTGATAACAAATTGTTCTTCATGATATTGTTCATTTTAGTTCCTCATAACAAACTGTTCATTATTGTAGTTTTCCTCTCCTATACTCCATATTTTAAAATTCTATTTAATGTGGTTTTTTGTCTACAATATTTAGTAGCAAATTAGTGTTATTCTAATACCTCTAATATAATTCTCTATTTTTCTTCAATATTTACCACCAAAGGACGTAGCTTGAATCTTGTATCAATATGTTTCAAATTTTGTTAGCTATGTATAAGTTTAAAGAGATGGAAAAGGTTTCCTTTACATAAAAACATTTAGAATCACATCATATATTTTTTTTCATAACCTAAAGAAAATAGGTATCATCATAAAGAACAAGGTTTAAATAGTTGAATTAGCAAGTTGAAAAGATAGCTCTATAAACATGGAGAAATGCAGTCGGTAGAATACAATATGTTGTGGACATGTAGCAACTAATGTATGTCGGTGAAAGGAAATACCACAAAACTCATGCTCGTTAGAACTCCTCCCTGGCATATTGACATCATGAAGCCTTATGGGCTCTAGCCAAACCCACGAGCAAGAAAAGTATGCAAGGCCCATAAAAAATTCAATGGATCCATATCATATATCACACAATGGCAAAAAAGGGGAAAATTTTCTTTTTCCATATATGATATCTTATATTGCACTATTATTTTTCATGTAACAACTTTAAAAAGATGCATATGTTGATAAAATTTTTCCTATAGATAATTTTCACCATAAGCTGAAAAGATAACTATAGAGACATGGGAAAATGTAATGTGTAGAATAGACTATGTTTATTGTGCTCTAGTGCATCTAAAAATTCATGCATACATGTATATCATATATTGCACAATGACAAAGTTGCAAAAAAAAACCATGTTCTCATAGATGTTTTCCTTTTTTGTTGTTCTTTTTTTCTCCTACAATAACTTTAAAGAAAAGAGAATGCAGATAAAGAATTGGGAAAGATGGAACTTGTCTATAATGTTGATAATTATAGGGAAAGAAGAATATATGGAAGGTCTTGTTTGAAAATAGAACCAATTCTGTGGATGAAATAGCCATATTTCATTAAAAGGAAGACATCAAAGGAATATGAAAGGTTCTGCTTCAAAGCATAAATTGCACACATATAACTTTATAAACATACCTTATTTTGATATGTACTGGAGCCTATCTATCCATGCAGGAAGAAAAGAGTTCAATGTATAACTTAGTAAAATATAATTTTATAAAACAAACATTGTTTATGCTTATAGTAACGGTCATCTTTTAGGAAACAATTATCCCAAAAATGAGCTTCATATCTCCTTGTCCATCTATGCTTGTAATGAGCCCAACATAATATTATTGTAAAGAAACATTTTATTTGAATCTATCAAAATGTCTCTCTCTTGTTAGATGTGTATGGATTGAGGAAAAGACATTGCAACACAACTTACAACAACAATAGGAGGCCAAATGTTGTAGGATGTGGAGCACAACACTAATAGCACACTCCAATGATCTGCTATCTAACATAGGTGCATCGTACCATTTTTTAATAGTTTGATATCAAACCAACCTCACAGTGGGTCATTTTCACAATACAACAAAAAAAAATGCATCCTCAAACCGAAATATTGAATATTGCATTTACCTCCCTCCACCCCGACACACAACAATAGTAAGATGGCCAGGCAATGCAACATAAATTGCATGGAATTTTATCATATATGAGGAAAAATTACAATGTAGACAAGGACATATATTTTTGAACGTAATACATAGGAAGAGTGAAACAATTAAATGGTCAAAAGAGAATTCTAGAGGTGAACATTTCCCAACTATTTGAACCACATAAAACCAATTGAAAAGGTGGGAAGAACACATAAGAATATGTGCAAGCAAAGCATCAAGGAAAAATAAGCAAACTTAAGGGTATATAGGCATGAAAAATGGAAAATGCAACAGAGATGTAGAATTTTAAAGTTATTATTCAAATGCAACACATTTTTTTGAGAATGTTTCTACACTATGTGCATACAAAGTTTAATATAGTGGGATGTCCAAAACATGTTAAATTGACTTATAGAACTTTTGGTTCATATAAATATAGATATAGATATACATATACATATACATATATGTACATATACATGTATACATATACATATACATATACATATACATATACATATACATATATATATATATATACATATACATACACATATACACATACATACACTTTTAGTCCTCTATTTATTGTTTACAGTTATCTCTATGCATCTTTGGCATTATACCCATTACCATAGGAACAATTACAGTTAAATCTATAAATATTTGACCAATGACCTGCATAACCGATGATTACAATTATCCAAATTTCTATCTGTAGGAACAACATGCTCACTAGGGGAAAATAGTTTCATTTTATCAATTACATGCCATGAGCTTGATGTATAGAGGCTTCATGAAAAATTTCGCACTCTTGACACCCAACTCCTTAATCACATCAATTGTTTCATAAAGCCTCTATGCATCAAGCTTGTTCCTCCCATCATGAATGTAAAGTGTTTTCTCATGCAAGGGTTAATCCATGTTGGTGTTGTTGTACAGTGACATGGAAGGAAGTAAATGCAGTGTTCTATGCTATACTATGACAAAGTATAAAAGGATACACGAGAAAAGGATCAAAAATAACATTGGGTTATTGATATGCGAACATTATATAGTTGGTAGTGATGAACATTTATTTTTGGACCATCCATGCTAAAGTAGACGTATATGTAGCATGTAATCAACATGATTGCCATGTGGAATAAGGACCTCATAAAGTGTCATGCCAAGCAAAACATATTCAAACATAGAGAATAGAATAGGTGAACTACAATAATGAACAACCCGTTATGGGAAAGTGGGGAAAAAAACATCATGAAACATATTGATAGAAGACAAGCAATCTATGCAACAGTTAGCTTGTCAATTCAAAATTGGAGCTACATTGTTTGGCACTAAATATTATAGAGAAATAGAGAAATTGTAAATCAACTGTTACAAAAACACTCAAGACTGACACGTAAATAAAAGATGACCAAAAACCCACATTAAGTAGAACCTTAATAGAGGTACAAAAACATACACAAACGCATGAAATTGAAAGCAACCCAAAGGTATAGATCAACACCATGTTTGTAGTTCATAGCAGTCTACAAAATTTCAAAATTTACAAGAGGTAAACTATCGCAATGAACAATTTGTCACAAGGACCTTCAAGTAGATGAGGGGGAAATAATATGATGAAAGATATTGATTGAGGACAAGCAATCTATGTAATAGTTATCTTGTCAATTCTAAATTTGAGCTACATTATTTGGCACTAAATATTATCAACAATCAAGAAAACTGTAAAATAAATATTAGAAAAACACATGAACACCACAGGAAACTGATAGACGACCAACGATCCGCATTAAACATAAAATTATGATAATGAACAGTTTGTTATGGGAAAAATAATATCATGAAACATATTGATATAAGCCAAGCAATCTATGTAATAGTTGGCTTGTCAATTCTGAATTTCAGCCACATTATTTGGCACTAAATATTAAAGAAAAATAGGGAGATTGCAAAAAGAACTATTAGGAAAACACTTCAAAACCACAGGAAAATGACAAGATGATCAAAAACCAACATTAAATGGAAGATCATAGGATGTCATTTATTGTTTTAGTTATCTCTGTGCATCTTTGCCATTACACCCATTAACATAGGAGCAATGGCAGATTAACATAGGAGTGATTGCATATATGGGAATGTGTAGGATTATCATGGAAAAAACAGGCCCTTAAGTGGCAAAATTTTTAGAAAAAATCATAGTTAGGAAACTTGACGTAAAAATTTGAATAAGTTATCTATATTATTTCAAAAATATGTAAGAATAGAATCTATAGCAAATTGAATGAGTTTCTAAACTACTAGGTTTATTTTAAAAAAAATCTATTTGGTGAAAATTTGAAATTTCAATGCAATAGTACTTAAATTTCAAGGAAAAAATAAGAAGTGTGTCTGTTTGACCACCCTAACCACAATAAGATAACATTTTTTATAAGATTTTAGATATAAGTAGAGGACTCATGTCCTAATGTGATGCATATTTTTGTAACTTTTTCTAGGTAAATAATTAATTATGAATTGTTTATTACAACTTTTAAAAATATAAAAAATAATATTCTTGACCACCTTAACTTGGGGGTAAGTGCACAAAGATGGTTCCCAAAAAGGGGGCTTAAGTGGCCACTTTTTTTCTGAAATCAGGAAATCTGACCTTGGACATGAAATTGAGGATAGTTACACTCAAAATTTTGAGATGGAACAAAAACAAGGATCAAAGTGCTCTGAGTCTACTTTCTAAACTACTAATTTATTTTGAAAATGGTTGAGATTAAGGGGTTCAAAAGAGGGACGTACACAAATTGGTGCTATTTTCATCAGAAAACATAACATAGCAACTCTTGTACGACCTGAGCACGGTGAACTTTTTTGTAGTATTAAAAATTGCTATGGTCAAAAGTTAGGTAACAGTATCTAGTTGATGCACGATTTTTCTGATAATTTTTTAATGAATATTTGATTTTTTACTAATTTTCTAAGTGGGAACTTCCTGAAAAGCAGAATTTTGGCCGTGCTCCCACTAAATTTTTTTTTTTAATTTTTTGTAAAAAAATGTAGAATATAGTCTAGTTTCTAAAAATGTAATTTATTTGAAATTTTGATGAACGGTTAATTTATAACGAAAAAAAAACCAAACACTACTTTTTGGTGAAAAAGAGACATACAAACAAAATAAATTATGGATGAAAGGCTTAACATTGTTAAAAAGTGAAAAAAATTACATCGTTGGATACCTAAGAGAGAACCTAACATTACCCATGTGTTTGTTTTTGTCGATATTGAACCAGATGCAATCCTGATGGTGAGCATGAACTCAATTATGTGAAAAAATTGTAGAATTTGCAAAAACATGTCTCTGGTCATTGGGAATGGCCTCCAAACCTTTGGGTTGGTATTCCAAGGGAACTACCAATGCTAAGGCTCGGGGATTCCCAAAGAAAAATATAACACGCTCGCATTATAACGCGTTCTCGTTATAACGCGAGTGCGTTATTTCCTAGTTTTGATCTCCTTATGTTTCATCGATATGCATCCTTTTGCCTCTTGCATGTCGCTGTAGCATTCTGTTTGTTATGCCGAAACCAAAGAAAATCCTCCTGTCCCAATGTGTTTCGCTATGACCTCATGGAGTCGAGGAAACATCATGTAGATAAAGCTTCATTATACCAAGAGTCACCCTGAACACCATCTCCCAGTCACTGAGACATAAGAAATTTTCTTACTGAAATGTGCTTCCTTGCTTCATCCGTTTCGCTATAACCTTGAGATATTGGAGAGACATCTCACAAATTATACTTTGCTTTACCAAAAATATTCATTCATCATGAGTCGCTGTGACAAATTGGTTCTCTCGCCGATGTATTCTTTTATCTTATGTGGGCCACCGTAACATACTGACATCGGGGAGACCTCATATAGAGTGCACTTTGTTTTACCGAAAGACTTTATCCATCTTGTGTGTCGCTGAGACAATCCAATTTTCATCCCGACAAAGTCCTCATTGTGTTATCGGCGAGACTGAAGGTCACTCGTCAAGACATTACTTTGAAAGCCTCAACTCTTACCGATATGCATCCTCCCACCACCGGTCAGTGTGACAATGTATATTCGCTATGACCTCACACTGGAAGCAATATGTTTGGCCAAAGAAACCATCCATGTGTTGTTCGGTAAGACTCTCCTCGAGAACATGCTGACGAAAACCCTGTGTTGACAAGACATAACATCCTCGCCGAGATCACATTACGATATTGCCAAGCTCTTGCCGATGAACCTCCTCATGCATTAGTTGGGGAGACAATTCAAAATCGATGAGACACTATCCCGACGACCAAACTCCTGCCGATAGGTTCCTCCTTGATCACCGAAACCACGTGAAAGTCATGCCGATAGAAACCTACAGGTAAATGCCGATCGCTGTAACAATGAACAAGTCTTGTCGATCACCTGCAACAAACATATGTGAACACATAGGAAACATGGGTCGGGGAGACCTAGATAGACCTATGCCAATATGGACCACAACATGAAAAATGCATGACTCAATGGATTCTATGGGGTCACATGACCAAAATATGGGTAAAAATATCATAAAATGCGGAAAATGTGCCTAAGGTAGGACTCAAATGGAGACTCAGGGGGATGAAAAATATGTAAAAATCATCAGATTTTTATAGTTCCAATAG
>VDFB02000013.1:161693573-161832845 GCA_007258455.2 Sequoia sempervirens | reverse complement strand
CCATGACAACCAAATGCAATTGGCAGCTGCTCCTAGTTATTTGTTATGCAATGTGAAGTAATTGCATAACTGCTTAGGTTGACTTTGTAAAAACTATATTGTAATTGAAATTTTGTCATCTATCAGCATCTAGTTGTTAGTTATGAAATGTGAAGCAATGCTTTTAGTTTGAAAGATGTGCAATGCAATGTAATCAATGTTGTGAATATAAACTAGAAAAATCTATTTTTTACTAAGTTACCGGTTTAGTTTTGGGTTCGGGATCGGGTTCGAGAACTCGGTTCACCGATTCGGGAAATTTTTTTTGGGGGGTTGGGTTCGTTTTGGGTTCGGTCATACAAAAACGTATAAAAATCAGAAATATATACATATTTGTAGCAGTAATCAAGTTCATAATACACCACCATATTAATAGTCAAATAACATAGAAAAAATACACCACCACTTTCATAGTGAAATATTAAAATATTAGTGATCTACTCGAATGTCATGATACAAAATTATAAATTAAAGCTCAAACATAAAAATGTCAAGTGTTTACAATCAGCCATTATTGATCTTTGATCAATCTAAAAAGTGTGAACATTTTTCTATGTGGAAGGAAAACAAGAAAATAGTGTTACATAATTATTTACATTGTGAAAGAGCCAAAACCTTTTTCTTGCAGATCGCAGAAGAATCTTAGTGATTTTTTGGGTGTCCTTGCCTTGGAACAGAACTATCCTGAGCCATGAATGATTGACCAGGAACTGTGAGAAAGAAATAAGATAAATCACATGCAACTTGTTGCAATTTCTTTCCTTGGGAAAAAGGGTAAGTTTGCTTTTAGGAGGAATCTCCTTTAGGTTTGAATGCATTGATAATTTTTCAAAGATAGACTTAGCCAAATATGTCATCTAGGTTTGAAGCTTTTAGGTAAAATGTTTGCTTCTTAAAATTTTGTTAATTCAGAGATCACGGGGCTCTCTCCTACTGTAAGGGAAGAGAAGGCCTATCAAACCTAACACTCTTATGCAACACTTCTTAAAGTTCTTGTTGATGCGGTATTAGATCTGAGGATTTCAAAATAGGCATGGTTATATAAATTCTCATCTCGACTATCATTGCCATCCAAAGTAAAATTTTCAATCCTTTATGGTCTGAACAAGAAAGTATGGAGTAGTGTTCCAATGCTAAATTCTTATTGTGAATCTCTTTGCTATGAGTGGTTCAAAAATGAGGAATCTGTCTTCTGCACCAAATGAGAAATATTCACAATATGTGCTAGGAAGGAATAAGTCCATAAGATCGAGTATGCAAGAACTGAGAATCACAAAATTGGCTTACAATTGACTTCCAAACACATAAATTTTCACACTTTTCGATGTTCACACGTGAGTCAAAAAATATATGTGCATAAGTTGTAAAGTATACACTTGAATACATGTAACTCATATCTATTGAACCATGAATTTATAATTTGCAAATATGGACACCATCGATAAAAAGATTTGTATTAAGAAAATAGCCATGTACGCATACATCAATATATGTCGATATAAGTATAAAATATAGTTACAAAATAGCCATATAGGCTTACGAGAATGCCATATAGGCATTCAATGTCAAATATATCCAATACAAAATATGTACAAAATTGCGATGTAGGCATACAACAAAGGGCTCTATGCATTCAAAATTCATTTCTCTCCATGCTCTGGTTCAAATACAATTTTATTTCCCTTTGCTGGGTGATTTGATGGTGATAAGTCTATCAACCATTTCTGTTGTGCTCGAGGAGTGCTCCTGCTCCTCCTCCTAGTGTTTAGCTTCTGGTGAAGTTTCAATTGTTACAATAAGAAGTAAAGACATTAATATATAGAAATTACATTATAAAAATTAACATATTTAACAAAATAATCACTTACGGCCAACTCACGATCACTCTCCTTGATGGAAATATTTGCACGCCGATGCTCAGGCATGTTCAAGCCCTGTATAAACCATCCAAATAGGAATTAAACTATGAATCAATAATGATTTGATTTTTCACTAGAACTAGTTCATCTATAACAATGAATGTAAATTGAAATTTAGTAATTTTCCTCATACCTCCCCTATCAGAGCCATCGAGGATTGTATAGCAGAGGAAACATATCCATTGCCCTCATAGCGTTTGGCGGTGTTTTACGTCACCAACATCTGAAAAATAAAACAACAAATTATTCAATCATAAAAAGTTACAATAGTGATCCATTTGATGACTTATAATGTATGAGATCTAATGAACAAAATTTTGAGTACAAGTATTAAACAAATATATTTGATTATTAGTTATTGAATTTGAAGTAATGCTTTGATTTTGAATGATGTGTAATAGCGTAAGGTCAACAATATGAATATAAACTACACAAATCTATTAAACTTAGAATTCATTACTTAAGTTCTCTTTACATTCTATATTACCTCTGTGAGCGTTTGATCAAATCCTTTTCGGAGGTGTTTCCTTGAAACCTCAACGTACCACATTTAACATCCAAAATCACATATTAAAATACCATTGGTAAAACAATGCTATTAACACATGTAATAAATTTATAATTGTTTACTAACTTTACATACCCCACCAATAGGTGTACTGTAAAAATAAGTAGGTGGATGACTGGTGTATCCAGTCTCTACACTGTGACCCTACAATTTTATTAAAATAATAAAACTAAATTAGTTAATCTTGCATTTCATAATTAAAATTTAATAAATTAAATTCAATGAACATGCTGAATTTTACTTGAGTGTCAATTCCATATGCATCATGCAAAATGTCAGCCATCCTCTCCATCCCCGTAGATGCATTCGGATCAAGCTGCATAGTAACATATGGATCCTGTGTAGCACCCTCTTGAGTGCTGGTAGGGTCATATGAACAAGTCGCCCCACAAGATTGACACACATGGGTTTGAAGGCCATCACCTAAAGACTCCCCTAGATGGTGCTGTACAATAGGGCTAGTGTGATGGATGACACTCAGGGTCAAATTTGTGATTGCCTGCAATGTCTCTATGTTGGCACTCTCTTTCGCAATGAAAGGCATCACAATCTGCTCACGAGGCGGCCTAGCGAGAGGTCGTCTCCCTTGCCGCATAGGATCCCACTGTGCACTGGGCCTATCCTAAGCTGACCCTGCACCTCTCCCCTGGAACTCCCTCATATCAAAATAATTTGGGATTTGGTTCAATACAAACTCACTGTATAGTTTCCTAAGAAAATATTGGGGGACTTCACAATTATTGCACGGTGGGTAATCAAAGACCATATACCATCTTTCATAAAAACGGTTCTTAATCACTTGGTGGTGGCACCAATGAATAGGAAACATCTTTGCATTGAGGGTAAGATTTTGATTTGTTTTAGGGTCAATGAATAGAGAGCACAAATCACCTTTAGTAATTTTTAAATCTTTTACTTGTTTATATGATAATTTGTCTACATAATATTCCCTAGCTGTCTACCTCCTATCTTGCCATCCAGATATTTGTTGGTGATTGCATCTACATTTTTTAACATGTCTTTCAATGAATTTGCTAGAAGCATTCTTTCTATGGTTGAAGCATTTGGATCACTCAACCTACTGATAAGATCCTCAAGTTGTTTTCTATTGTTCTCAATTTCACTCCTCAAATTTTCTTGAGTGCCAGGAGGGAATTGAGAGAATGGTGGGGGAGGTTGATTTTGTTGTTGAGGATTTACCTCCTCTTCTTGTTGAGGATTTACAAGATTTCCTACATATTTAAAAAAAACAATTAAATCTAACCTAAAACAAACAAAATCAATTTCAAACTAACAAATTCAAAACAAATAGTAAACAATACTTACCTCTTGCATCTCTTCATCGTCGTGGCGCCATATTTGCAGACAAAATTCAATTGTTCTTGATGAAATTTGTAGAAGTCCTTCCTCCTAGAACACGAGCATGAAAATGAGGGTTTTTGGCCGTAGGCAGAGCTGAGAAATAGTGAAAAGAAAATGATACACATTTCACTTTTTTCTTTTCTTGTAAAAGCACATAACGCGCTCACGTTATAACACAAGCGCGTTATGTGTTTCCCCATTTTTTTCCCATTTGGCCAAAAAAGTGCGACCAAATTCATGCACATGTCCTTGGTCAAAACTTCATGAAATTCATTTTTTTTAATCCTATAGTATGCGAAGCATAGAATGTGATGCATGTTTTAGATTCAAAAAGTGCGATATCGTTTGAAAGCTATAGATGTTTTTGAATCAGCCTATCAATAAGGACTTTAGTCATGATTCAAATAGAAAATGAATAATAATTATTTATTAAATTCAAAGTGAATTGCATAATTTATATTGTTGGAAAGTTGAAAATTTCCTTTAAAAACGCTTTTTCATTTCATCAATTTTGTGTAAAAAAAAGTCATTAGCCACATACCCTATGCATACCCATCATATCACCACTTTTTGGCCCATCTTGATGCTACACATACCCATATATGTATATGCAGAGGGTTAGGGTGAAAGCATAAACATATTGGAGATAAAATTAGTTTGGTGGTTGTTAAGTATTATTCTTTCTAATATCTCTTTTATCTATTCAATTTATTTGTTTGAAGTTTCCACCTAGATTTTTGTCAGCCCAACCATGAATAGGTTTTATCGTGTAATAGATCTTTTACAATTTCTCTATTTGTCTATTGTTGTTTCGTTGTGAAATGAGCCACAGTGGTCTTGGTCTATACATATGGATATATATTTTTACCTCTGCTGCTGGTCACATTTGTTTTGTCAAGCCCAGTTCAAATGAAGAACCCAGTCCTAGTGAAGAAATTTCTATTACACCTTGTTTAGTTACTGATAAAGTCTTAGTTTTGAGCGTATTCAAGCATGCTTGAAATTCTATCAGTATGTCAATAAGGTGTAACAATAATTTCTTCACTTGCACTGGGTTCTTCATTTGAACTGCATTCTTCAGTTTGAATGTTGTTTGTAAGTAATTTCACATACATACATGTCCACATATAAACATTTTTGGGGAAACATTTCAAATCACAACAAAAAGATTATGAATCACAGGAAAATGACACATGATCGAAAACCCCAAAATTTCATAATTTAAAAAATTGAAAACAATCCTTCTTAGAAGAACAATAGAATAATTTGTTACAAGGAGCTTCAAATAGATCAGGGAACAAGAGTATCATGAAACATATTCATACATGACAAGCAATCTATGTAACAACTATCTTGTCAAATCTAAATTCAAGCTACATTATGTGGCACTCAGTATTATAGACAAACAGTGAAATTGTAAAAGAGCTAAGTTAAACATACATACATATATATACATATACACATATATGTATATATATACACGTGTATATATATCTATATTACATCTATATGTGTGTATATATATATTTATATATACATATACATATATATACATACATACATATATATATATATATATTTATATATTACATACAATGTGAACTATATGTGAAAATCAATGCTTCGAAACATAGATGTATACATATACACATACATATAATGAAGACAAATAGAGTAATTCTATGAGAGGTATTATAATAACACTTATTCACTACTAAATATTATAGACAATAATTGGTACTAAATATTAAAGAAAAATAGGGAAATTGCAAAAAGAACTCTTAGGGAAACACTTAAGAACCATACGAAAATGAAAGAACTCGAGACATAGAAAAGTACGAGAAGATCGTATGATTCACTATGAAGAGGAAATTTTTTGACTATTTCATAGGATAGAAAATACACATAAAAGCTTCTATTGTTGCTCACATTTCTTTTGTCGAACCTAGTTCAAAACAAAAAGGGAAATTGGAAAAGAGGCATTAGGAAAACACTTAACAATCACACCTAAAAATAACAGATGCTCAAAAAACCCATATTTATATTACATATATACATATATATATATACATACAATAAATATCGTTGTTTTGCATCAATTTCCTCACGACGCAAATAAAATGTATATATGTTATTTTAAACTCTTTTTAAAATGACAATGTACATTAGTACAAATAAGAATAGGATACACATTTGTTTAGATATACATATCCATATATAATTTTTTTTTGCATTGTCAAATGAGCCACAGTGGTCTTTGTCTGCATATATGGATATATATATCTACCTAAATGTATATTTTGAAATATGGATTAGGCAATTAAATACATATATATATATATGTGTGTGTGTGTGTGTGTGTGTATATGTATTTGTGTATCTATCAGGGAATTTATTACAATTTTTCATTTTTTCTATAGTATTCAATACTCAATAAGTGTTATTCTAAGACGTCTTATACAATTTCTCTATTTTTCTTCAATATCTACTGCCAAAAAATGTACCTCGAGTCTTATATCAATATGTTTCATGATATTATAGAAGCGTGATGGGAAAAGGCATTGACACTGATACTGCGGTGAATGATGGACATGATCAACATGGAGATGGGAGGAAAGACAATGTGGATGGCTGCCGATTGTTGGTTTGTCTCCTCGGCTCCCAAAAGAACAAGCTGCGAGCTAGGGCATAAATTTTTTTGAAGGGTGTTCAATTTTCCAACCCGCCTAGGGAATCAAAGACGATAGGTGTTGTTGTTTCACCCATGGAATCTCCTGGGATTTTTCCTCATCTTTCCTATGTTCCTCCTCCCTCGACTCCTCTCTTCATGGAGGGGTGGAAAAACCAAATTAATCCATTTCATGAATGCACAAAATTTTGCAAGTCACAAGTTTTTTGGACAACCCTTGACCACCAGTTATGCCCTCCTCTAATCTAGAATCCCTTCATTGCTGCTCCTTTGGGGATTCATGGGTTTGCTTGATCGACTCTCCAGTGAAACTTCATCTATCAAATGATTGTATTGAGGGAGTTGTGGATGCGATTGGGCACATGTCCCTCCTTGTGTGCTGTCTGAGCAAATGGCCTCCAGTTCATAGTTTTACTGAATGGATGAGGGCTTCTTGGAGCAATATTCAACTTCTAAACATCGAAATCCTTGAATTAGGCTTCTTCTTTCTTAGCTTTGCCTCTATGGAAGACTGTAATTATGTTAAGTAGGCTGACCCTTGGTTTTATGGCCAGTCTATCCTTTTTCTTCTGGATTGGTCTCCCTTTTTCGATCTTGTAGTAGCTAAGATCACTTATGTTCCCATTTGGATTAGGTTATATAACCTTCCTCTAATCCTGCGTACACTGGAACTCATTAAGGATTTGATTGAGCAGATAGGAACTTGTATTAGGCTAGATTTTGTTGTCCCTTATCGCAAATACTCAAGGGTGTGCGCTATCATTGACATGTCCACACCATTGCATCACTCAGTTCTGGTCCACTCAATTCCTTAATTATGAAGGCCTTCCCTTTTGTTGTTTTTGTTGCAACATGTTGGGGCAGAAAATCGTTGGTTGCACCTCTCCCAAATCAGCCACTACCAAACATTTTCAACTCCAACAATGGGTTAGGAAGTTGAGAAGTCCATACGTAGATTTCGTCTGGCGCAATCACAAATATTTTTTGGATGCTCAGGAGACTCCAATTCTTTTGTTGTGGCCCCAAAGATGGCCTCCACTGAGGTGGAGCATCTTTCTTCCTCACCCATTAGTGCTCCTGCTATGGCTTCATCTCTTGTGCCCATTGTTGACCCTCTTCTTCCATCAGCAACAGATGATACTGATTCTAATTCTAAGGACTCATACCCTTTCATGGATGATCTAGATGAGGATTTACATGATTTTTTGGATTTTGATGAGGAGGATGTTCCTACTAACATTTTCTCCCTCTCTCAAACAAAAAGTGCCATCTCTAAACCAAACATTGCACCCAAAAAGAGAAAGGGGTGCAAATTTGAGGCCAAAAAATTTAGGCTTGAAAGCAGTTATGGTGTTGATGAAGGTAAACAATGGAATATGGATGCCCTCCACACCAGGAGTAGGTGAAAAGAGAAGGCCAAGAAGGCCCGATGATCTGTGCATCTAGGATGGTGGTTTCTCTTTGTTAAATTTATGTGGGTGAAGGAGGTATTTATTTCTCTTTGTCCTTTTGTGCTCCCCATTCATGGGTCTGAAGCAAATTTATTTTGTGCTCCCCTTTGTTGGGTTTGAAGTAGTCTATTTTTTAATTTGTTCATTTTATGGGTGTTGCCCCACAAGCAACTATTTATCTATAAAAAAAAGAAAAAGTTTCATGATATTATTTTTTTCTCATATGTTTCAAGCCCCCTACAACAAACTACCTAGGCCTAGTTATGACAGTAGTGGAACTTGCTATCTGCATGCGCTAGCAGTTGCTGGGTTGCTTTCCTTGACACACACAAGCATAAAGGTAAGTGTCTGCCTGTGTGAGAAATTTTGAATTGAAAAACTAACTCTTACATAGATTGGCTATCTTGTATCAATATGTTTAACGTGGGGTTTTGATCATCTATCATTTACCTCTGATTGTTATACTATTTTTCTAATAGTTCTTTTACAATTTCTCTAAATAAAATAATTTTATAAGAGGTATTATAATAACACTTATTCGCTACTAAATATTATAGACAGGAGAAGGATAGATGTTCAAAAACCCACATTAAATAGAACTTTAAAATATAGAGAATAGAAGAGGCAAACTATGATAATAAACAATTTTCTATGGGGAACTAAAAAAAATAATATCATGAAGAACAATTTGTTATGGGCAACTTCAAACAATTGAGACAAAAAGGGGAATTGGAAAAGAGCTATTACAAAAACACTTAACAATCACATGAATATGACAGATGTTTGAAAACCCACATTAAGTATAACTTTAAAATATGGGGAATAGAAGAGGAAAACTATGATAATGAGTAGTTTTCTATGGAGAACTGAAAAAAAGAATACCATGATGAATAGTTTGTGATGGGGAACTTGAAACAGTCGAGAAAAAAAGAATATCATGAAACATATTCATACAAGAGACATAATATGTTCCATCCAGACAAAATAACCACGACAAATAAAAGTTTGTTATAATGACCTTCTACACAAATAGAGAAATTCTAAAAGAGCTATTACAATAGCACTTAACAACTTTCATACTAACCCTCTGCATATATATATGCAATCACTCAGGTATGTTAATTTGCACTTGCTCCTATGTTAATGGGTATACCGCCAAAGATGCATAAAGATAACTACAAACAATAAATGAAGCACGAAAAAATTACTAACCCTAACAATATTTTTTGACGAAAGAAAGAAGATTTACCTATAATAAATCCATCCATACAGAGCCATAATCTCTTTGAAGTCTCCAAAATGGGTATAATGACAAAGATAGAAACATATAACAAGGAACAATAAGCAGAGAATGAAAGACATGAACAATAAATTAATAATTTATGCAAAATACCCATGTAAAACGACTTATAGATTCTGGAGCACAATAACTACAAATAATAAATGAAACCCGAAAAAATTACTATCCCTAACCATATTTTTTGGAAAAAGAAAAAATATTTAATTGCAATAAATCTATCCATATAGAGCCATAATCTCTTTAAAGTCTCCAAAATGGGGATAATGGCAAAGATGCAAACACATACTAAGGAACAATAAGCAGAGAGCAAAAGAAATGAACAATATATTAATCATTTACGCAAAATACCCATGTAAAAAAACTTACAGATTCTGGAGCACAATAGTATTAAAACCCTCCAATATGCTATGAAATGGAGCCAAAGGTGACAATTTTTACAATAGTCTGCTATCAATCCAACACCACAATGGCTCTTTCAACAATGCAACTTAATCAATATACTTTCTAGTACATTTCATAGCACATCAGTGTTAAAACCCTCCAACCTACTATCAAAAGGAACAATAAGTAGAGAACGAAGGATATGAACAATAAATTAATCATTTATGCAAAATACCCATGTAAAATGATTTATAGATTCCATAGTACAACAATTTTAAAACCCTCAAATTTGCTGAAAAATGGAGCTGAAGGGGATGATTTTAACAATAGTCTACTATCAAACCAACACCACAATGGCTCTTTCGACAATACAACTTAATCAAAGTATACTTTCCCACACTGCAACATTGAATATTACATTTACTTCGTCCACCGTCATCGTACAACAACGTCAGGATGCATTAATCCTTGTCCGAGAAAACACTTACCATTCAACTTCTGGGTATCGAGGCCATCAACTCCACCACCACCAACTGATGTAATTATGAAGCTCCATGTCGCCATAAAAATTCCCACTGAAGTCAACACTGGATGAGACATCTCTGGCACCGAACAATACAATTCACGACTGGGTTGACTAAAATCTTGTCGAAAACTTTGAACAAAATAGCCTATTGACTAATTATAGTTGAGTTGCATTTAAAACATTTTAATTGATAATTTAAATTAGAGAGGTGAGATAGGTTATCTCTTTTAGTCGGATTTTTTATGATTATGTTAATGTCATGTTTTTTGATCTTTTTATATCTCAATTTTTAAATTTAAGTTTTTTGTTTTTTTTAATAATAGATATATTATTGCTTCTATAAATTATTTAAATTCATTTGATATTAGAATATCATTCTTTCTAAATATTATAATATGTGAAATTTATGATTATATTTCTGACTATCATTAGTTTTTTTTTTAGACTGCATGAACCAATCGGGTATCCATCCCCCTATAAATTGTAGTACATCTAGTAAATTATTTTCACGTGATCGGTGGCATTGGTGTGATACACCCTTCGATACCATGGGTTTGGGGAGAGACTAGACCTCATGACCTCTTTCTTGCAACAAGATGCTTTAGTCTTTATAATTCCATGTATTTGGTATGATATACTTGAGTTGAAGATAATGTGTTATTAAAGAGCACCTTTAGGTCTGATTGTGATAAGGTCCAAGTTCAACTATCACAATCCAAGTAGGTGATTATGTAAACAAGGACACATAGATGCATGCATGCTAACACATATGGTGTAGATAAACATATAGATATATCTTCTAGTTTGTCTAAAATAAGAGTTGTTGAAACTTTATGCATGTCTAATTTGAGTTTTTCATAGCATAACATTATTAACTTAATTCCTATGATATGGATTCATCTATTAAGAAATTTTAGTTGCAATTACAAACATTAGATTTTCAAGAAAAGAATTATAGATAAATAAATGCATTCCAATTTTATAATCAAATTAAATACTTTTATTTTTACAACTTAAAACATATATTCAAATAATATTTTCACAACATATCATAATGCCATTATTTATTCACTTTTATATTTGATAAAATAAGAATAGTTAACTTGAATAAAATTATATCATGATTACATCATCAAGTGAATTGAATAACAATCATTGTAAAATTATAATATATTATTTTATACATGTAAAAAAGAATAACTAAAATAATAAAAGAACCAGTAAATATATGAGCCACAAATATCTACACACTAGTTATGGGATAACCACATACATAAATGTATCCCTTATAGTGTTGGAAGAATGAAGAAGAACATCTCATTTTGTAGATTTTGTGTTGTCAATGATGTCACCATGATATATGAATTGCAACTACAAGTTCATGGTCTATCTTGTTCTGGTATTCTGAACCGGTATCTAAACCAGTATGTAGTTACTGTCCTCCAGTATTTTGGTCTATGATCCTCTACTAATGATCATCCTTTCTTGTAGTTTTTGGAAATGGTTTTTGGATGTTGCAAGGTTGTATTTTTAGAATCTCATGTGCATAGGTGCTTGTATGATGTGTTGGCATTACTCTATTGTTGCTTTTTGCTATTAGGTCTATCTCTGGCTGACCTAATGTAAAATTGATGTTGTGATGAAGTAATTTTGTTGTGCAGATATATGAGTGACCTATCTTAGGTCCATGCTGACATGTTGTAGCATACTGAGCATTTGAATTATTTTTTGAAAGATTTTATAAATGCTTGGTCCGACAGTTGTTTTTTGGTGAATAATGGTTACATCTAATTAGGTCTACCTAATTGATGCTTTCAAATGAATCAACTATATATATTGGATAGTTTTGAAATTATTGTGGTAGTTGATAATGATGTGAATGTGAAGAATTGCAAAAATGATGAAGTGTGTTAAGTTAGTTTACTGAGCTTCAAAGGAACTGAATCAACACTTGTTAGGTGTACATTATCAGTTCATTTTCTAGTTGTAATTCATTTTGTCATTGTATTTCTATAGGTAGTGAGCCTCCCATTTTGGACAGTGAGTCCTGGTAGTGAGCCACCCTTTTGTAATATTTTATAACTAGTCATACTATATTATAAGCTAACCCTCACCATGGTTTTTCCCATTTTGGGTTTTCCATGTAAAAATCCTAGTGTTCATGTGTTGTGTGATTTCATGTTTTTTTAATTATCTTGCTTATCTTTACTGTTATATGCACTAGAGTAATTGGATTGTATTTTTTCAATAAGTTAAAGAAGATACTTATTCACCTCCCCTCTCAGTATCTTGGGTATTCAACAATTGGTATCAGAGCCAAGTTCCTCTGGAGAAGCCTAACAACTTGAGGAAGATTCTAAAGATTAAACAAATGGATGACAAAGAAGAGCTTTGGGCTGCTCTTGAAGATCTTGACAAGGTTGAAAGTGAAAACATAGATTTGAAAGAAAATCTTGATGAAGCAAATGAATGTGTCTAGAAATTGAAAGAGCAATTGAAGAGTTTCAAAGAAAGACATAGGGAAGTAAGTGAGCAATTGAAGCAAGCTAATGAAGATGTTACTGGATTGAAAGTGCTAGTGGAGGAAAAGAAAAGAATTAAAGAAATTATAAATATTGTGGTGCAAGGAAAGACTGATGAATGCACTATACTTGAACAAGAAGTGGTGAACCTAAAAGAAGAACTAGAGAAAGAAAAACTTTGTGAGAATAATTTCAAATCTATCTCTAAAAAGCTTGATGAGTTAATTTCAAGATAGAAACCATGTAAAGACAAAGGAGGTTTGGAAATGGAAGGTGGTGAAAATTCTAAGGATAATCAAAAGACTCAAGATAAAGGGAATAAAAAATGAAATCCAAGGAACTTTGCTAGAAGACCGCTTATCAGACAACCAAATGCTCAAAGGTACCGATCCTTCAATGGTGTTTTATTTTCATGTAATAAATTTGGTCATAGGGAAATTGAGTGTAGAAGTAGAATGAATCATTTTTCTAGTTCCTTCTTGGACAATGTTTTGCATGCAAAAAAAATGGACATAGAGATAGTGTATGTAGAACTCAGATGATGAATTGGTCTAATTGAGGAAGAATGAATGAATCCTTTAATGGATACTGCTATACATGTAACAAGTTTTGACACAAAGCTAATCAGTGTAGGTCAAGGGTCAATGGAGGATAAACTAATTAGAAAAGTGTTGTCTTCTACAACTGCAACAAACAGGGACATATTTCAAGAGTTTACAGAAGTAAAAAGGAAAAGCAGTTTGCTCTAGTAGAGAAGAATGAACCAGTGAAGAAAATTGATAAGAATGAGATTAAGCAAGAAATGAATAAGATACGGAAGAAGAAATAAGAGCCTAAAACATTTGATGCATATGTGCCCTCATCCGGTGTAGACTATTCCTTTAGGAATTAGACCTAGCATGGTCTTAGGGGGAGCTTTAACAAAAAATTGTTCAAACCCCAGGATGGATATTTGGCATGTCACTCTTTGGCACAAGGATATGTTGTAAAGAATGAGTAGGTAGAGGTTATGGAAAAGAAACTAGAAGAAATGTGGAGGCATGATCTTTTGTGGAGAAAATTATGGTTTTTCAATGTAGTGAAGAAATGTTTTTAGCAACTTTTTGAAATCTATTGCAATTAATGTGAATTAGGGAAAATCGTTTATTTATAAAGTGGATGATTAAGGGATTTTGATCACTTGTGCATTTGAAGAAATTGGAGAGTTTTTTGGAGTATTTTTTAGGTGATTTGAAGCATGAGTCGTGCAAACCCTAGTTTTGGTTCTTCGTGAAGAAAAAGGTATTTTTCTTATTCGAGCTATTGTGGGTTTGTGTGAATCATCTTTTTGAAATTGTTTAAGCTCAATTTGTGGAGAAATGGAAACCCATGTAGTCATTAACTTGTTAGAAAGACCTAGACCATCATATAGGAAATATTCTATGAAGGTTTTGAAAGATGACCCTATGGGTGCCTTCTCATCTATTCCTCATAGGGTTATACTAACTGAAGATACAAGAATGTACATTTGAGTCAAAAATGGTGAATTCAATCATAGTAAATTAATAGACATTTGGCAAAATGAGCTCATAGGGGATAATTTCTTGATAAAACCTGAATATTCAAATATTGTTGCAAAGAAATTAGATAGATGGAATCACTTTCCTAATTTCAACTCCATTGTTGATGACAAGTATGTAAAATGAGCTCTCAATAGAATGCATGATAAGTTCTTGTGGACTGATAGACCCCATCTGATAACTAGGGAACCAATTAAGGCTATTACTGGACTTTGTGATACCGTTTTGGTACTCATGTTGAAAGCCATGAATAATGAAGTGGTGATGGAACTCAGAGCCACATATGACATGAGAGCTCTAACTACAAAACCTATCAATAATCCTACTACGAAGTATGCTGCAATAATGATCAGACATAAAATTTACTTCACTAACAAAGAGAACTCTATATTTGTTATAGCTATCTATACTAGTTTTGATATGGTAGTTAATGGTGCAGATTATGATCATTGTGAACTTCTTTGATAATAGTTGCATGAGAACCTAAGAATGACTAGGGAAAAGAAGTATGAATTTAAGTTTGGCTCCCTCATTATTTGTTTGTTATTCTATTTCCTTAAGAAACTTCTTGGAAGGGATGATATGGTGTTTTAGGATTCATCTTGACTGGTTGCACATCAAATTTTTTACTATATTCATAGTTTGGGTGATCTAAAGACTCAAGAAAATGCTCTAACAACATTCTTTTCTATGTTCAAGAGCAACATGAATGAGAGAAAGGATTATGAGGAAAGTTGTTGAGAAATACAATAATGATATCATCTTTCATGTCCCTTCTGATGAATGTATGATTGAAGATGTTGAACCCAAAACTGTATGGATTCAACTGTTGGGTTATGAGATTATAAAATATGAAGTTGAAGGCTATGTGCAGGTGTTGTTGAAAATTCTGAAAGATGTCAATGAACTGAGAACTGGGACTTGTGCTAAAAAATATATGAAGCTTCACATGGAGCACAAGAAGCCTATAATAAGAAAGAATGTATATAAAAAACTTAGAGAAGTAGGTTTCACTAATGAGTAGATTGCATAAGGTAGGGCTAAGAGAGAGTAGGTGGAGGGAGAATCATTAGGACCAAGGAGATCCAACATGACTGTTCCTTCTAAACCCTTTGTAGTCCCTATTGTGAAGGTAGAACATAGTGTTCCTAATAAAGAAAAAGGCTCGAATCCTTCCAGACCTAATACAAGATCTAGGAAAAGGAAATAGACTCCTCTGATGGCCCCTTGTAAGAGAGGAAAGAAAGAAAAAGCTATTGAACCATAGATTTTTGGGAATGAGGTTTATAGACTACTCTTGCACTCTTAGGATCTTTCACCTAAAGAAGAGAGATAAACCCCATCAAAATAAATGTGGTTCACTCAATATAATGTATGTATGATGTGATTAAGACTAAATGAGATGGTATAAATGCAACTAAGTAATGTAATTGACTGATTATGAATGCAAAACCTAAGAAATATGCAATGTTTGAAAACACAATGTGATATGCAAGCATGAACTAAAAGATGAATGAAGTCAAAATAGAATTAAAAGAAGGTTGAATAGAGTGCACATGGGAAATGAATGATGAATTTGGAGTGATTTGAATGTTGACAGAAATTAGTGAAAATCACCAGTGGGACTCATTCGCCACTGATGGCGAATCAGTCATGCTTCTGGCAAAAACTTCTAAAAAGTGGTTTTCGGCTGTCGGGATCTAGAATCTGACATAATCTACTTTTCCAGCCTTAAGGTGGGACTCATTCACCACTGATGGTTAATCATTCCTCTCCCAAAATTTTGTGAAATCAAGGGTCAATTATGTAGCACCATATTTGTACTTGTCTTCTTGTCGGGTTGACAGAGTCAAATCTACAGAAAACAGATTGTAGGTTGTCTCCAAGCTTGAAATTGGGTTGATTTGAATTGAAAAACTTTGTTAAATTCTTGACCACCTTTCAACATCTAATTTCTTGACAAATCTGCATACACAAGTTTGCAAACACACATGCAAAAGTGTGAAAAAAGTTAAGGGTTAGGTTATAAGGATTTTCCTTGGTCAAATCCCACTTTGGTAATCCAACCCTTAATGAAGAAATGCAATGAAATGAATAAGGAAAGATGAATAAACAACATGCAAATTTCCTAAACTTACCACAACCTTGTTGAAGAAATATGAAGTTATGTCAATGGCTGCTCCAAGATACTTGATTTATGCTTGATTGAATGATGCAAAGTGCTTGAATGGATGATTGAATGCTTGAATGGATTATGAGATTATGAGATTAGGAGATTGTAGGAGATGTAAAATGAGGAGAAAAACACGTATTTATACACACTTGTGCCTTAGTAACCCGATGGCACCTCATCACAGGCCGACATAAGGTAATTTTGAATA
This sequence comes from Sequoia sempervirens, assembly GCA_007258455.2. NCBI lineage: Eukaryota > Viridiplantae > Streptophyta > Pinopsida > Cupressales > Cupressaceae > Sequoia > Sequoia sempervirens. The sequence goes on along the minus strand of VDFB02000013.1, from coordinate 161,816,148 downwards.
AAAACCCGAAAGAAAATTTGACATATTTTGAATTTTGAGCCAAGAGGGACTCATTTGCGACCCATGGCAAATGGGTCCCACCTTGGACTTGAAAGTGGGTATCGGGAATTAAGTCACATTTAATGTTGTTTGTTGGGTTTACATTAAAAAATACACTTAAATAAGCCTTACGAGTGCATAAAGGGGTCAAATAAAGCGTAAGAAAGGTGTAAATAGTGAAACTAAGCCGAGAAAAGAATGAAATATTATTAGAAGACTTTACAACATTCAAAATAAGACTTGAAAAGTGATGAAAAGGTGATTTTTAGGTGGATTATAATGAATAGAGTCTAGAAAAGTGTAGAAACGTTTTACAACACTTCACAATTTGAATTTTAAGGACCTAATGTGAATGTTTAAGCCATATTGCAACATTATGTCAAAGAAAAATGGACCAAGCATCATGATGTAAAGACCTAAAAGACCATGAAAATTTCCAAGAGCCATTTTTCTATGGTACCTTTAGCCCCCACTTTAGTGAGAGGATGAAATTTCTTCAAACTCACACTAAAGTAGCCATGCATATTGAGAAGGATCCAAATGCACTTATGTTAGCAAGATGGAATGAAAATTATCAAGAGGGATGATCAAGCCCCCAGAATAGAGATCCCATGGAAAACTAAACATAAGAACAAGGGAACACAAGTGTTAAATGAAAGAAGAAAAGGGGGAATTAGATTGAGCTTCGATCATTTGTCCAACTAGTTGTGAATTAGATCTAGGCTATTTGTGAGAAAAAGAGAATGCATACTCACTCTACTGTTACATAACTCATGGAAGTCTGTCTGGTGAGAAAACCCAAAAAGGTGAAGTACATACGCTAGTTGATATGCACTCACAAACACATAGGTGGCTATGGGGAAAGTCATGCCGTTGAATTGACTTCTTGCTCAACCATATCAAACTTATACCTCCTGATAACTTTAACAAGGTGCCACAAAGGAAAATGTTAGTTCGTGCTTAATGAGACAAGCAAAGCTTCGTATGCTTAAAACTCATGAACAAAGAGCAAGGTACCATAGGCATGCAAGCTACATTATGCAAGGTGGAAAAGATGTGAAATGTAAAATGCAATATGCAAAAGAAATGTTCAAATGAGTCTTGTTAAGTTCATGTAAGGTATATCACTTAGGAAACATTGTGTCTAATGTCTCCATGAGAGGACTAATCAAAGAGTAAAATACTCACAACTTAGGGGATACAGTGCGTCACATCAGGCTACTAAGAGGAATTCAATATTTGAAGAGAGTTCACATTTATGAAGACATCACACCCAATGTCATCCACAAAGTGACAAACACATCGTATGAAGTGACAAGGCTGCACTAAGAACAAAAAATGAAAATTGAATTATGCCAATGTATGTCCCCCACTTTAAAGGAATTTCTACACACCATTCTATGAGAAATTACTTTAAAGTAGTGAAGGAAAGAAAATGCAAAAAGAAAAAAAGAGATGAGAGCCAACTTGGAAAGCCCCTATGAAAATCCATATGTTTCTAAGTTAGGCTGTGTGATATAAACAAAAAAGAGAACAAAAGAAAAGGGAGTTTCCCCCCAAAAAGGAACACACCAAACACATAAGGGACTATGGATTTGGGGTCAGTATTTTTGTTTCTACAATGTTTTTATTTAAAGAGCTTAGAACTTTCATCATTCCCCAAAGCACATAGAATTTGAAGAAAGACACAAAGAGAGCAAAAACAAAAGGAAAACAAAGTCCATTTTGGGTCAACATGGAAGAGACATTTCAGTCTCAATGCTTTACATCATCCCCAAAAGGAAAAAACAAGTGAAAATAAAACAAAAAGGAAAAAGTAAAGGAATTTTTTTTGGGTCAACATGAAGGAGACCTTTCAGTCTCAATTCCTTGTGTCATCCCCAAAAAGGAAAAAAAAAACAAGAAAAGATAAAGAAAAAAAAAAATGGAAAAGGGACCGCTTAAGTCAACATGGAAGAGACATATGGTGTCTCAACACTTTGTGTCATCCCAAAGAGGAAAAAAAAAAAGAAAAATGAAAAGAGGAAAATGACCTTTTGGGTCAACATGGAAGAGACATAGGGTGTCTCAATGCTTTGTGTCATCCCCAAAAGGAAAACACAAAACCAAAAGAAAAAAATGAAATGGATGACATATAGAAGAATAGAGGTACAAATAGAGGAAGTGCACAAAGAGAGAGAGAGAGAGAGAGAGAGAGAGAGAGAGAGAGAGAGAGAGAGAGAGAGAGAGAGAGAGAGAGAGAGAGAGAGAGAGAGAGAGAGAGAGAGAGAATGAAACACACATTACAGGGGAAAATAATACGCACATAAAATTTCAAAAGAAAGAGAAAATAAAAGAAGAATGCAAAAGGCTAGCAAGGCGAATGTAAGTCAACCATCTAACAAATCATCCACCTCCCAATCATGTTTAGTGTATTGCAAGGGCGGTTGACTATCCAAAGGAAGAATTGCAAGTGTCAAACTAGGAGATGCACCCGGTTCTTCACTTGGTATAGAAGATTTATCATTTAAGCTCATGGTAGATAAAAATAAGGAGTTTAGATTGTTATACACTTCTTCATCTATTCTTGTGATTTTTTCATCATCATCATCATCAAGATAGATTATGATAGGAGGACAAAGTGTTATTTCCAAGGAAGGATGTATCAAAATTTGGGGTTGTTGGATTGGATCATTGTGTTGTGAAGGTTTGATTGTACTATCTTGTGGTGGGTCAGGAGGAGGATGGTGATCATCTATTGCTTTTGTTAAAGGAAAAGGCTGGTTTTCTTTGTTTTCTTCCATTTGAGACTAATGAGCAAGAAGATGATGATGATGCCTATGTTTTGTAGCACTGCGGTTTCATTTTATTTTATTTTGAGGTTGTTGAGGGGTAAGAGTAGGTTGATCAACCATAGGTTCCTTTTCTTCCGAAGGGGGAAAAATGGAAGAAACTGGAGAAGATGGGTCAATCACTTTCTCTTTAGCTTTATACACTTGTTTAATGTGGGGATGCATGACGAGATTTGTTTCATTTTCTCTTGGTCATTTAAATGAGGAAGGGGAAGTGTTGATGGTGGGTTGATCATGGGATGGTGTTGTTTGTTCAGTTTCAGACTCACGTTGAAGCATGGTCTCATCTAGGATAGGAGAAGTGGAAGTGGACGGGGACATGTTATGAAGAGACAACTCATCTATTCATTTGGCTTTGAACTTTTGATAAGTTATGAAAAATAAATCTTTACAAGGGGTGATGGGCTCCATAGGTTAAGGCCAATAGGCTTCGAAGGAGAAATTACCTTTAGAGGATAATGGATTAAAGCCACTATGGTGTATGGTAAATATTTCATTGCAATGTGGAAACTTCAAACATTTGTGAACTACTAAGGGGACCGCTTTCATCGAGTGAAGCTAAGGGTGGCCTAGCCACAGAAAAAATTGATCCAATTGTGGAATGATAGAAAATGTTACATCCAAAGTTTTGGGTCCTACTTGTAAAAGGGGGAAAATGGTTAAGGGTTAAGTTATAGGGATTTGCCTTGGTCAAATCCCACTTTGGTAATCAAACCCTTAATGAAGAAATGGAATGAAATGAACAAGGAAACATGAATAAACAACATGCAAATGTCCTAAACTCGCCATAATCTTGTTGATGAAATCTGAAGTTATTTCAATGGCTTTTCCAAGATACTTGATTGAATGGATGATTGAATGCTTGAATGTATTATGAGATTAGGAGATTGTAGGAGTTGTAAAATGAGGAGAAAAACACTTATTTATACACACTTGTGCCTTAGTAACCCAATGATACCTCATCATAGGCCGACATAAGGTAATTTTGAATAAAAACCCAAAAGAAAATTTGAAATATTTTGAATTTTGAGACAAGAGGGACTCATTCGCCACCGATGGCGAATGGGTCCCATCTTGGACTTGAAAGTGTGTGTCAGGAATTAAGTCACATTTAATGTTGTTTGTCAAATTTATATTCAAAAATACACTTAATTAAGCCTTATGAGTGCATAAAGGGGTCAAATAAAGTATAATAAAGGTGTAAATAGTGAAACTAAGCCTAGAAAAGTGTGAAATCTTGTTAGAAGACTTTAAAACACTTCACAATAGGACTTGACAAGTGATTAAAAGGTGATTTTTAAGTGAATTATAATGAATAGAGTCTAGAAAAGTGTAGAAATGTTTTAAAACACTTCACAAAACCTTGACAAGACGTCATAATTTGGATTTTAAGGACCTAATGTGAATGTTTAAGCCACATTGCAACATTAAATCAAAGAAAAATTGACCAAGAATCATGAGAGAAAGACCTAAGAGACCATGAAAATGTCCAAGAGCCATTTTTCTATTGTACAACTACAAGAGAAAAAAATCTTAGCATCACTAAAGATCAAGAGGAAGAAGATGAGGACATTGTAGTAATGTTGGTAAGGAAGAGAAGAAGAATCTTGTCCTATAGTGAAGGTGCTTCTCAGGAAGCTAGTATTGGTTCTAAGAGATTACATATTGTGTCATCCTCTAATGAAGATGAAGAATAGGAGTTTGGTGTTCATGTGCACACCTAACCAGAGTTGAAGAAAGCAAAGGTGTCTGTAGAAGCCTCTCTAGACTAGGAAGAAAAAAAGGACACGTTGGTAAGACCTAGTTCAACTTTCAGATTAAAGGCAATGCACAATTCCTTGTTACATTTTGAAGATATGCTGAAGCTTACAACAAAGTACTATTATCAAGTAGGTAGAAAGGACAGAAAAACTATTATCACATTGGATGTTAAATGGGATTATGTAATGAATAATGTTCTTGACATAATGTGGGTATCCTTGATGAAAAAGAGATCAGAGGTTGTTGAATTAGATGAAATCATAAATGATGCATTTGAGAAAATTGGGTCTTCTTTGGCCCCGGATGATTTGGAAACCCTGAAGACAATATGTGCAAAGATGTTTCAAATGAAGAAAAGAGTGAACACTTTAATGACAAAGGACAAGAATCAGATAAAGAAAATAAGGAAACTAAAAAAGTAATCAAAGATACTACTGAGAAATATGGCATGCTTGGTGCACTTCCATATGATTTTGCACCTAAGATAGGAGAAGAAGTTTTTGTAGAAGAAGTTGAGGAAGATATTCCTTCTATTATAGGTAATATAGGTATTCCTTTGGAAACAAATTATGTAGATATCCCTCTAGATACAAGTATTTCAAATGATCCTCCAGAGATGGAGAAAAAAATGATGGTGATGTTGAGCCAAAGAAGCATGATGTTGACCCTCTCGAGCATGTTGAAGGTGAAAAAGATAATGTTGAAGAAATAAATGATAACAATGAAGATGGAAAGGATAATGTTGAAGGAGAACAAGATAAAAATGGAGGTGAAGGAAATGATAAAAAAGAAGGAAACAAAGACAAAGATGAATATGGAAAAGATGAAGATGAAAAAGAAGAGAAAGATGAAGAAGAGAAGGTAGAAGAAGAAGAAAATGTAGAGGAAGAAGAGAAAATTGGGGAATTTGTCAGAAATAATGAAGAAAATCAAAGGCAGGTTGTAGAATCTTAGAGATCTCCAAAAGAATATTCCTTTGGTGATGATTTATAGAAAGGCTTGTTATCCAAGAAGATTAGATTCTAGATAATGATTCCTCTAGAGCTTCTACAAATCCTTATGATTCAAAGCTATGTGGACTTAGATAAAATTTCTCCTGTTCAGAAGTTGGTGTTGGGTGATGCATTGCATGTATCTGGTAGAAGATAAATTCTCGAGACACACTAGAAAGGGATAGAAATGATTGATGATGCTCTTAAAGCTTTGCAGGAGGCCACACCCGGTACTTCAATGGATACATCTATCACTTTGGTAGAAAATTTGAGACTATTATTGGACTCCTTTAAGGATTATGCCTCTAGACGTGGTGAGAATACAAAGCAAGAAGTTGAGGAGAAATTGGCAGAGAAAAGGTTGTTGGCACTTCATGACAATTGTGCTTTGAAACACACAAATGTTGAGAAGAATTTGGAAGCTGTGCAAACTTGTGAGTCTGAGCAAAATATTGTCTTTGCTTATTGCTTGAAGTGGCCAGATGCAACTCAGAATATTAAGTATCTTATGGACTCCATTGAGTCTCAATTGTTTGTTGTGTTTGGTACCTAGAATACATCTAAGGATAGAGACATATCAACCTAGAATGCCATGTCTACTATTAGAGATAAATTCTTTATTTTATAGAAGTAGAAGGAAGAAATCATCAAAAAATTTAGTCAGTTAGGTGACCTTGTAAGAATGGAGTACACTCTAGTTGCCAATGATTTGGAAAGTGTAGAGAAACATGAGCAGATAAATCTAACTCCTGGTACTCCATATGATGTAGAGGAAAGTTTGGTGGAATTGGAATCCTTGAAAAAAATGTTGGTTGTTGCTAAGAAGAGTTGGGAGAATGGAAAGAGAGTTTGACAAGGTATTCTTAAGGAGCTCCAAGGCTCTCCATCCTCCAGGTAATGTTTTTCAATTTTCATAGTTCTTTTTGGGCTGCCCTTTGTCCTTTATGTCAAAGGGGGAGAGACAAGTAATAGGGGGACAAAATACGAGTTTAGTTATATAGAAAGTTTTTTAAATTTTGACACATATTGCCATCAATGACAAAGGGGAATATTTTTGGAAGAATGAAGAAGAACTACTCATTTTTCAATTTTTGTATTGTCAATGATGTCACCATGATATATGAGTTGCAACTGCAAGTTCATGGTCTAGCTTGTTTCGGTATTTTGAACCGGTATCTGAACCGGTATGTAGTTACTATCCTCTAGTATTTTAGTCCATAATCCGCTATTGATGTTCTGACTTTCTTATGGTTTTGGGACATAGTTTTTGGTCCACAATCCTCTTATGGTTTTGGGAAATGGTTTCTGGGAAATGATTCATCCAATATTTTCAGAATTTCATGTGTAAAGGTGCTCATATGATGTGTTGGAATTACTCTATTTTTTCTTTTTGCTATTAGGTCTATCTCTAGCTGACCTAATGTTCAATTGATGTTGTAATGAATTAATTTTGTTGTGAAAATATATGAGTGACCTATCTTAGGTCCATGCTGACATGTTGTAGCGTACTGAGTGTTTGAATTATTTTTGGAAATATTTTGTAAATTCTTGGGCCAACAATTGATTTCTGGTGTATAATTGTTGCATCTAATTAGGGTGACCTAATTGATGCTTGGGAATAAATCAACTATATATATTGGATAGTTTGGAAATTTTTGTGGTAGTTGATGATAATGTGAATGTGAAGAAATGCGAAAATGATGAAGTGTGTTAAGTCAGTTTACTGAGCTTCAAAGGAATTGAATCAACACTTAATAGGTGTACATTATCAGTTCATTTTCTAGTTGTAAGCCATTTTTTCATTGTATTTTTGTAGGCAGTGAGCCTCCCATTTTGGACAGTGAGTCTTGGTAGTGATCCACCCTTTTGTAATATTTTATAACTTGTTAAACTATATTGTTAGCTAACCCTCACCATGATTTTTCCCATTTTGGGTTTTCCACGTAAAAATCTTGGTTTTCATGTGTTGTGTTATTTCATGTTCTATTAATGCTCTTGCTTATCTTTACTATTATATGCATTGGAGTAATTGGATGGAATTTGTTCAATAAGTTATAAAAGATATTGATTCACCCCCCCTCTCAGTATCTTGGGTATTCAACATATAGAAAAAATGTTAATATAAAGAAAACACTAAATAGTAATCTTACATTCAAAACATATATAATGTTTACCAATATACCTAGTATGAGTTTGGAAATGGGAAGGAAGATGAGATAGAACATCATGTACAAGTTTTATTCCTTAAAACATGAGGCTATATAGGCTCCTCTTTAGAGAACCAAAACTACTGGAAGCCTACCCTTTATAGATGATGTCACATAAGGGTATGTGTAGGATCATGATGGGCCAAATAGTGGTGATATGATGGGTATGTGTATGGTATGTGGTTGACAACTTTTTTTTACCTAGAATTGATGAAATGAGAAGGGATATTAATAGAGATTCTTAGCTTTCCACCAATATAAATTATGCTTTCCTTTGAATCTAATAAATAATTATTATTCATTTTCTATTTGAATTATGACTAAAGTCTTGATTGATAGGTTGATTGAAAAACATCTATAGATTTCAAACAGTATCACATTTTTTGAATCTAAAACATGTGTCACATTCTATGCTTCACATACTATAGGATTAAAAAATAATAATTTCATGAATTTTTGAGCAAGTTAAGGTGGTCAGACATACAATTATTTTATATTTTTTAAAGTTGTAATAAAAAAATTATAATTAATTATTTACATGGAAAATAATTACAAAAAGTATGCATCACATCGGGCCACGAGTCCACTATTTATATCTAAAATCTTATAAAAACATGTTATCATTTTATTGTGGTTAGGGTGGTCAGATAGACACCTACTTATTTTTTCCCTGAAATTTAAGTACTATTGCATTAAAATTTCAAATTTTCACTTTAATAGATTTAAAAAAAAAAAAAGACCTAGAAGTTTAGAAACTGCATTCAATTTGCTATAGATTCTATTCTTACATATTTTTGAAATAATATAGATAACTTATTCAATTTTTTTATGTCAAGTTGCCTAACTTTGATTTTTCTAAATTTTTCGCCACTTAAGGGCCTACTTTTTCCATGATGATCCTACACATACCCATAAGAATAGCCAAAATAGGGTTTGACCAAGGAAAATCCCCATTCACCAACAAAAAAATATTACACATCATAGAAAAATTCAGAAAAATCAGAGTTAGGCAACTTGAGATAACTTATATTTCAAGGTTTAATTACCAAAATAGATAACTTATTAGAACATCATGGAAAAAGTTTTATATTTCAAGGTTTAATTACCAAAATAGGGTTTGACCAAGGAAAATCCCCATTCACCAACAAAAAAATATTTTTCCCTATTTTTTTGTGTTTATAGATTTTAAGTGGAAGAACTCTTGAAGAGAAAAATTGGAAAGCTATCAAAGTTTCATTTTTTGTCATTATTCTTGCAATTTCACAGAAACTCACCTATAGGATTTATTTTCAATTGGAGATCTGGTAGTGCATACATGAAAGAAGAAAAATTAGAAACCATTTTTATAGAGCCCTTCCAAGATGGGTATGTACATGATCATCATGGAAAAAATAGGCCCTTAAGTGGGGAAAAATTTAGAAAAATCAGAGTTAGGCAACTTGACATAAAAAATTGAATAAGTTATATATATTATTTCAAAAATATGTAAGAAGAGAATCTGTAACAAATTGAATGTAGTTTCTAAACTACTAGGTTTATTTAAAAAAAAAATTATCTATTTGGTGAAAATTTGAAATTTCAATGTAGTAGTACTTAAATTTTAGGGAAAAAATAAGAAGTAGGTGCTTGTCTAACCACCCTAATCACAATAAAATGATAATATTATTTTATAATATTTTAGATATAAGTAGAGGACTCATGTCTTGATGTGATGCATATTTTTTTGTAATTTTTTTCCAAGTAAATAATTAATTATAATTTTTTTATTACAACTTTTAAAAAATATAAAAACTCATATGTCTGACCACCTTAACTTGGTCAAAACTTCATGGGATAATTTTTTTTTAGTCCTATAGTATGCAAAGCATAAAATGTGACACATGTTTCAGATTCAAAAAATGTGATACCGTTTGAAAGGTATAGATGTTTATCTATCATCCTATCAATCATGACTTTAGTCGTAATTCAAATAGAAAATGAAAAATATTTATTTATTAAATTCAAAGTAAAGAATAATTTATATTGGTGGAATGATGAGAATCTCCTTTAAAAACCCTTTTCGTTTCATCAATTTTGGGTAAAAAAAAGTGGTTAGCCACATACCCTACACATATCCATCATATCACCACTTTTTGGCCCATCATGATCCTGCACATACCCAGATACATTTTTTGTAGGGTGAATGAGTCCTCAGCTAGCTTTGAAAAAGCACTCTTTGTGTTTGGTATGTACATCATTCTCCATTTCTCAAATCTATATTTTATTTTTTGGTTCCATCAAAATAGATTTTAATCTTCCAAATTGAAGTTATAGGTTGCATTTTAGAGTTAGTTTACTATTTTTAATCTTTCTCCCCAGAGTGATGTTTAATCATGACCCCCATCCTTGGAAAAAAATGAAATCAGTAGATTCATAACTTGACTTGACTCACCTTAAGGTTGATAGTCATTTCATTGTATGGATATCATTCCTAATGAAATTGAGGAAGATAGGTCCATCATAACCCCATTTTCCCCCTTTCATATTGATACATACAATTTTCTTCTTTTCATATTGGTGAACATGAGTTTGATCATTGACTTTTTCTGATTTTGGAGTCCACTTTCACCCTAGATTTAGATATTGCATTCATTTTCATTTTATTGCATTGCATTGAATTGAGTCTCATTTAGGGTCTTTTAGCTTGTATTAGTTTTCATTTCATTCAAGGGTTTTAGGATTGAATCTTTGCATTCCTTAAATCTGAAAAATATAAAAAAATCAATCATTTTGCAAATCATCTACTTTCATTTGAAAATTGAAACAAAACTACACATCGAATTAGGTCTCCTAGTTTTTCATTTTGGCATATTTTGCACTTGCATTCAACATTAATTCCATAGAAAATTCAAACTATAACTTATTGTTTCTGATCAAAATCTCGAAATCATTAGGATCATCTCACAAATCTATAAAAGCATTTTTAGAAACCCTAACCTAGGACTTGTTCACCCTTGGGTGAATAAGTCCTTGTTTAGGGTCATTTCTTAATTTTTTGGGCATTAAAGGACCTTTTTCTGCATTCCATTTTGTTGTTTTTAGTTTTTTGTGTCAGTTTACAAAATTTATGTTAAGTGGAATTGATCATATTTAGCTTTATTTGATAAATTTACTACATTGTGTGATTTCAAATTTTCATTTACAAGACATCATTTTTAGGTTTTACATAGAGTAATAAGAAAATTACCTTGTTTAGAATCTAAAAATTGCATTTACATATTTGCATTGCACTTTACATTCTATGTTACTTTATTACATTTCACCTTCCTTCTATTTTGGGTTTGTAGCAAGTTTGTGAATCTTGTTGAGCTTCACAACTTAGTTTCCTATTAGCAATATTGTTGTGAGACATAGTTTGAGGCTCATCTCATCTCATGATACACCATTCATCATGGATCTTGGGTTATCCAACTCTTTTACTAATAGTTGAAAGGTGGAATTTTGTTGGTTCTATGCTTGGGAGATAGAATATCAATCTTCACACTCTCTCATTCAGGGAAAACCCTAGAGATCTCAATCTTAGGTATGCAAAGTAGAAAAAAATCTTGCAATAGTGTTGTCATAGGGCCTAATTATAAACTAATGAGGAGTGCACCACCAAGCTAGGGCATGGAAAGACAAATGAAATGCAAGTAAAAATGCTTAAACCGAATGTAATGCAATCTTTCACAAAATGACCTAGAAAAGAATGTAAGGAAGAACAAAGAACTACAAGATGACATATATGCACCTAGAAACCTGAAGAAGATTAAATGAAGCTCTGAAATGCTAAAAAAATTGATATTTTGGCACACTAGGACTCATACACTAGTCTGGGTATATCAATCCTAGATAGTGTTTCTAGTCTAGAACATGTTTCTTATAGTGTAGAGTCAGGATATACAAAAATCTAGAAAAATTCCTATAGTGGGACTCATATGCCACTTCTGGTGTGTAGTCTTGTTCTACATTTTTAGGAATTGAAAGTTCAGATCTTCTCTTCAACACCTACTCTTCTCTCCGAAATTTATTTATGGATCAGAACCTGTAAAAAGACCTGCAAACAAGAATACATACTTGATTTTCTTATGGGGGTTTTTCCTCAATGAAACCCTTAGTTTGGAAGTTAAACCTTGATAGAAACAATGAAACTTGAATGAAAATGTGAACATAAATATTAACCTTAAGTGTGTATTAGATTAGGAAATTAGAAATGTAATGCAACCCTATTCTAATGTGTAAGAATGAGATGCATGAATGAAGCTTGAATATAGTAACTCACTTTGAGAGATGTAAAATCACTCTAATAAGTCATTATGATGTATGTACCTTCCTTAGGATAAAAGTAGAGTGATAATGGAGGATGGAATCAGTAAGGAAGTAAGTCCTTAGGCTTGGCTTGATAGCTATTTGCATCTTCCCAACCTAGAATCCATCATGATTCACCATAGACAACCATAATCAACCCTTGACAATGCTAGATATTGAATGAAAGTGAGTTTGAATACTTGCAAAAACACTTTAATGTTGCTCCTTCAACTTTACTTGTTTTTGAAACTTGAATGCTCTTATGAAAGAATGCTTTAAGATTCTTGAATTCCTGGATATTGAGCTTGAAAAATGCTTTCTTATATAGGTGGGTAAGTGCAAGAAGTTGTGTTCACATTCAAGGGAATTGTCAATTTTTAGCTCTAAAACAAGTACCCATTCATGTTTTAGAATAGGTACCCATTTTAAAGTGGGTACTCATTTCAAAAGGTTTGAAACTCACAATACATGTTTTTTATTTGGATTTAAAATTAGAAAAGGCATGGTAACCCAATACTTAGCCTTCGACTTGCAAGTACAAGGTCATGGCAATTTCAAGAGAAAAAAAAACTAACTTTGGCAATATAGCTGCTGAAGTTTTTCTCAAAATTATTTTATGAAATTAAAACCCATTATAGATGGAAACATCTAGTTTTCAAATATATAATACTTTTATGATTTGATTATTCTTTATATCTTCTAATTAATTTATGAGGAATATGGTCCATAATCTTGAAATATTAGGTTTTTGTATTTCTTTAATAACTTTTAATTTGTTAAATTTCTTGTTAAAAACATAATATGGCATCAATATATAAACAATTATTTACACAATGAAAAAAATAAATTTTAAAAAATATTAATTTTGGGTCTAGTTATAGTGTCCGTATATAGTCAAATTTGGTCTGGAGAAATTAATTAAATATAGGTTATTTAATTAATGATCTTTAATTCATCTACTTATAAATAAATTGAAAAATTTATTTATATAGTTCATATTCTGTAATTCTTTCTATATTAAATCACTTTCTTCATATCTTAATTAAATGAACAAATTCAATTAGTTTGTTTTATTTAATTAACCACCTCTTTTTAAATTTGAATTCTGAATTTGAATTTAGGCACATTTCTACTAACTTCGCACCTTCCACTTCATCATGTGTCTCAACAAATTAAATATTCCTAATATTTAATTTGACATTTATCCTCAACAAATTTTAACCAATTTGAGATGCTTGTCCTTCACCTCTATTTGATTCCTCTTCACACTTGGAAGTTTGTTTTTCTAAAGGGAACACACTCCTTGATTCTCTCTAACCTCTTCATCCTTAACTGTCCATTTCTCTAGATCAAATCCAGACTGTTGATTGCTGCCACCTAAGCTCATGGCCTTGGAAAATCTATAAATAGAGCCTCATTTACAACAAAGCATATAGAGAGCTGAGAATAATTACACTCTTCATAATTTTAGTTAGCATTATCATCTTAGCATTGTCATTTTAGTATTTTCATTGTAGAATCAAATAGATTAATCATGGCACTTGCATTAGCAACATCTTAATTGTAGTAGTTTTTCCATATCATTTTATTATCAATATCATAGCAGCATCATTAATCTTTGCACATCATCGACAACAAATTTAGCAATCAATCATGTAGTGTAGGAGATATCTCTTGCATTTTCAACATCTCATTCTCCAGGTTGTGATTTGGAAAGTCATGTGCACAAACAATCTGAGAGCAAAAAGACTAAAAGAATCCTTGGAGATAGAGGACAATGAGACGCCATTGGGGAGTTTGTTGTTTTGATTTGATTATCATTTGAATTCTCTAATATAATGTTTCATTGGTGTGTTGTATTATTTTCTTATGCACTCACACTATTCATACACACATAAATTGGCACCCACTATGGGGCCTATCCCCATTTTTAACATTTTCTGGAAATTTTTTGTGAACATGTTCATTCGTGGATTTCAATGTAGCACACCTGAAACATCTTTTAGTGCATAGGTGGAGAATTTTGGCCCATCCAAGCTCTATTCCAGTGCATATACCTATTCTTTTGGTGCATCCAAGCTCTGTTCTAGTGCATATACCTCCTCTCCTGGCGCATATGTATAGGATTTTGATTTGCCTTTTCTTATTTTCTAGAATAGCACATATATTGAGTATTTTGGTGCATATACTTAATCTTTTAGTGCATACACTTTTATTTGTAGGAATTCAAAATTTTGGGAACTGATCTATGTCTTTCTATTTTGCAAGTGTTTTATACATTGTCATAGACATATATTTGAGAATACTGATGGTGTTTGCAGGGGCTGGAGTTATTTTCCTTTGATTAAATTAGGCATCTAGTTTAATTACAAGGTTAATGAACACCATGTATGTTGTGATAGTAAAGTGATAGGCCTATGCTCTCCCCTTCACTGGGTGACCAGAATGCCAAACTCACTCTTTCATTTTATTGCAATAGCACCTATAGAAGGCCTTCCATAGTGGGAAAAAGTACTTAACCTATGGGAACGACCTAAGTGAGAACAACTAAAGCTAAGTATTCCAACCCACTATAATCAAACATGATTCTTATGAAAATCACATTCAATGGTAGTGTGCATTGATAACCATCCCCAAAGATTTTGTTCTAAAGGTTGGAAGGTCTCTTAAGGGATTTTATCATTTTCCACACTGAATGAAAACCCTTACTAAGAACTTTAAGTGTAGTAGCCAGTTGAGTTAGTTCCCAAACATTATAATATTCACAGTGTAAGGGGAGGGAAGAATCTACCCCCAAGATACTCACCATATAACTACCAGGGAATACAGGAAAAAAGTGAAAGAATTGACTTTTGGTTAAGACCCAGAAAAGGAGAAAACACATGCACCCTCTAGGGGTGACAGGGTTGTGTAAGCTAATGTAATTCTAAGATGTGGGTTGTGATGTTATTAATGACCCTTGACATTACAAGAGTGATTGATTTTTTTGCTATTGTTTAATACCAGTGGAAATCAAAAGGGATTGGACCAGATCCTTGAACATACACTTGATGTTTAGGTCATAGAATGAAACAACTATTTTACTACTTGTTGTGTTTGAAATCATTTTTCAAGAGATCATCCATTAAAAACACTTAATTCCCATGATTCAAAAAAAAGAAAACCAGGAAAACTTATTGTTCAGAAGATCATCCATGAAAAACACCTAATTAACTAAGTTAAAAACAAGAAAAATAGACAAACTTTCAAAAAAAGTGACATTTATAGTTTAGTACATAAGCTTTCTATTCAGGCACATTCATTAGATCTTTTAGCACATAAGCTTTTTGTTCTGACGCATTCATCACACCTTTCAACACATATAGCCCATATTCTGGCACATTTACCTCATTTTCTAGTGCATTAGCTTCATGTTTCAGCACATTGAGTTTGCAGTCTAGCGCATATAAGGTTTGTTCTAGCACATTGACAACATCTTCCAATACATCTAGGGTCTATTCTGGCGCATTTTCCTTATCTTTCAACACATAAATTTCTTGTTTTGGCGCATCTATCTGGCAGTCTAGCACATCCAAGCTATGTTCTCATGCATCTATCCCACCTTTTAGCACATCTACAACCTATTTTAGTGCATTCATATGATTAAAAAATAGAGAGCTAAATTGACCTCTTGTCCAACAATTAGAATCATATTTAGGGACCTTTTTCATAGTAGAGTTCATTCCTCATTCAAACATTGGTTTAAACTTGAAGAAATTGGCTTTTTCAAGTGAAATCTATTTAACTAAACTTGAATCAAACATCTTAAAGTGCCTAATCATGAAATCTCATCTCTCATTGTTTAGTTGAGTTTCATCATCAGGGTCTATCATCCTTCATCACAAAACAAAATTATTTACATCATATTTAACCATAGTCTCATCAATACGATCTATCATCCTATTTGACTTAGGTATTTTATGGGAACTTCCAAACAAAGATCAAACTATAGCAAACCTTTAACACTTGCATGTCCGTTTTAATAAGAGATCAAAAACAAAAACTCAAAGAAAAAGAAGTAGAAACCCAAACCACCATGGAAGAAGGAGAAGAAAATCCCTTTCATAAATTTCACCAACCTGAAACAAATGAGATAATTGATGAGGACATTCAACAAGCTCAACAAGACCTTAAATTTCACAAATTCATGGAAAAGATTCTAGAAAAATATGGAGAGAAATACTCTTTGATGTTGTAAAATCAAGGTGTAAAACTTCCCAATGATTTTGATGTCAACCAATTGAAGGGAGCTCCCAAGAAAATATAATTTGATTCATGAACCACAGATGCAATGAATGCTTTAACCCAACAAATCCAAAATCTCCAACAACAAATACTTTACATGCAAAGAGGAACAACCAAAAGATATTTGCCGGAAGACATTTTTCCTTATCCATTTGACAAAAGTCTGAACATGATACCATTTCCACCAAATTGTGATCTTCCAAAATATGTAAAATATAGTGGAAAATTTGATCCTCTAGATCATGTAAGAGAATTCCACACCATGAGCTTGGAATTTTCACATGAAGAGACTTATTTAATGAGATTATTTCTGATAAGTTTGGGTGGTCAATGCATGGAATGGTTTTCAAAACTCCCACCAAGTATTAGATCATTTGAAGAGCTAGTAAATAAGTTTATCACCCAATATTCATATAACATTCAACATGAAATAACCATGAAGGATCTTTGTAAAACAAAATAGAAAAATGGAATCATTTCTCACATTCTTACAAAGATGGAGATGATTGTTTGCTAGATATGCTCAGCCTATACCTGAGAAAGAAAAGATAGAAATCTTCATTGATAATCTCAACAGTGAGATGAGTTATAGACTCCATTTGCAATGCCAACCCAACTTTGAAAAGATGATTGAAAAAAGACTTAATATTGAGGAAGCCTTGGTTAAAAGAGGAGTATTAAAAATCTATAATGAAGGAAAAAAAAATTCCAACTCTTCTAATCATCATAACAACAATGAGAAACCCAAATTTTGGAAAATAAATAAGAATGTTGTTAATGATGGAATAGTTGATACACAAAACACAAAACCATTCTTCAATTTATCAGGTTTTACACCCAAAAATAATCAAAACAACAATAAATATAAACCAACCTCAACACCATATCAAACACCATCAAATCACAAAAAATTCACACCTTTGGGGCAGTCACTAGAATCAACATTAAAAGAACTTCTTGCGACCAAACTCATAACATTACTAGAGGCATGAGATTGTGAACCATGATGAAACCATCATCGTGGAATGATGCATATTATTGTGATTTTCATAGAAACAAAGGTCATGAAACACATGATTGTATGCATCTAAAACATTTGGTGCAAGACTTGATAGATAGACATGAAATATTGATAGGACCTCAAACAAACGTTGACCATGGAGCATTTAAAAATCCTTTTCCCAACTATGAAAAAGGAGAATCTTCAAAAAAAAAGGGAAAAATGTGAACTATGTCTATGATTCTACCATCCTTCACATTTTTGCAGTTGAAAATCAAACCAATGACATCAAAATCAAGAATATATAACACATTGCTATAGTTGATAATCAAATCAATGACAAACAAGACATTTTTGTAGTTGATAATCAAATCAGGGACATCAAAATTGAGCATAAACAAGACATTGCTATGGCTGATAATCAAATCAACTTCGTCAAAATCAACAATAAAGAGGATAATTTACTAGTAAACATGACCACAAGAGTGCTATCCAATATTGTATTGAAAGGAAGTACATCTAAAACACTTGTTGCTCCTTCAAATCAATACAACATAGTAGATCAATTACAAAATATTTCAGTGCAGATATCCATACTGGAAGTTCCCAAAATTTCACTAGCTCATAAGGAAATTCTGGAAAAAGATTTGGTGGATGCCACAATGCCAACTAATTTGGAAGTTTGTCAATTCCAAGCCATGTTGGGACATTTGACTGCACCTCATTGTTTATCATTCTCAGAAAATGATGATGCATCACTCACTCATCCACATAACGCTCCACTTCATATTGAAGTTTTAATCCATAAACATTGGGTCAAACAAATTTTAATAGATGGAGGAGCTGGTCTAAATATCTACACCTTAAATCTTATTAATGCCTTGGGATATTCAAAAAATGCAATACATTCAGAAGAAAGATAACCATAAAAACTTATGATGATGAAGAAAGATCCTCTCAATGACTGATAATATTGCCAATTCAAGTGGGGCCAGTTGTAAAAGATATACTTTTCCATGTTTTAGACTAGGATTTGACATACAACATACTCTTGGGTCAACCTTAGATCTATGAAATGCGAACAGTTCCATCAAGATACCATCAATGCTTGAAATTCCCTTACAATGGACAAGAGATCACCATTTGAGAAAATTCTAATAATCCCCAATACTACAAGACTCTCAAGAAAGTCCAAGATATTTTTCTTCCACATAACAGAGAGGTTCCCACTTCTATTTCATCAAGTAATGAAAGCCAACTAAATTCTTTGTCTAAATAGTTTGAGAAAAAGGTTCAGTCGAAGGATAAAGGAATCAATGATTCTACTTCCTCAAGTAATGAAAGCCAGCTCAATTTCCTATCAAAATAGTTTGAGAAAAAGATTTAGTTGAAAGATAAAGGCATGGGTGAGTATTCAATTGAGTAGTCCTTATGTCTCTCACAGCTGCTACCTTCTCAAAAATTATATGGGAAGCCATCAACATCTAGCCAACAATCTTCACAACCCACCACGCTCTTTGATGGTAAATTTGTAAAAATAGGCACTCTAGTTAGTGATTCTAAGAAAAAAGACATTCTAAATTGTCTTTACAAAGATGAAGACGAATCCACAACAACTTCCAACATACCGACAGAGCTATATGGTAAAGGATTCAAAATCTTAGAAAAGTTGGGATATGATGGAAAAGGTCCTCTTGGCAAAAGAAAAGAAGGTATTGTGGAACAAATTCAACCTATCACAATCAATGAAAAAGAAAAGATAGGATTAGGATACAAAGAAGAGACAAAACAAGAAACCACTCAACAGATTTGTGAGTGATTCCTCCAATTACAAGCTAGTTCTAAAATAGACTCAAATGAATATGAATGGGATTCACTATTTGAATTATCTTTTGAAGAAAAATAAATTGATGTGATAAAGAGGTATACACCAATACATATGGAGGGAAAAATTTCAAGGTCTAGACCACTTGAATTTGGATCACTACATATCAATGACTAGTGAGGACAATCAAACATCGAGTGAGATAGATCATTCAGAGGAGAATACCATTATAGACCTTGGCATTGCTATCAAATAGCTTGAAAAAGTTTCCATCATGACACTTACCACCTTTGACCTTGACCAATCTGATGATTCCTTACCTTTGGTACATCCCGAACTCATTGACTTGGAACAAATCGAGCAGCTTGATATCCCTATATTTTCAAATGATGATGCCATTGTCAATTTCCTTTATTTTGAAAATCCTGAAACAAGTTCCACCAATGAATTTCATCACAAAAATTCAATCAAAGAGAGTTCCAAATCTCTTAGTTGCAAAATAAAGAATACAAAAAAATGATCTAATGTTGAAAACCATGCAATGGCAGTATTAGATCATGAGAAAGTAAAAATAAAGAGTGTATCCAATGGTGAAAACCTCTCTGAGGTACTAAAGGATGAGATATTTGACAATATTCCTAAGCATTATCATGAAAGATCTTCAGTATTGGTTGAGCCTATGCAATCCATAAACATCGGTACTATAGAAATAGTAAAGACCTTACACCTAGCGACATCAATGATAGAGCAAGAAAAGCCAAGTTTCACCAAATTCTTTGAAGAAAGAGAAATCAATTTTGTTTGGTCCTCTGTTGACATGGCATGAGGAGATTTGGATCTAATAATGTATCATTTATCTCTACCACTTGGAGTGAAGCCCATAAAGCATAAATTGAGAAAAATGCATCCACACATCGCCCTTTTGGTGAAAGAAAAATTGAAAAAGTTATTGGACACAGGGTTCATCTGACCAATTGACTATGCAAAATGAATTTCAAACATTGTACCAATCTACAAACCAAACAACATCATCAAAATATGCACAAATTTTAGGGATCTTAACAAGGCTTGTCCAAAGGATGACTTTCCTTTGCCCCATATAGACATCATCATGGATTGAATAGTAGTACATGCTATGGTATCACTCATGGATGGTTTTTCAAGCTATAATAAGATCAAAATTGCACCAAAGGATCAAGACAAAACAACTTTCACATGCCCATGCAATACATTTTGTTGGAATGTCATTCCTTTTGGATTAAAGAATGTTAGATCCACCTATCAGCGTGCAATGACAACAATATTTCATGACATGATGCCAATGACAACACAACATTGGATATTATACTTTGATGGGTCTTACACTCAATATGGATTGGGTGTTGGAATCCTATTTGTTACTCCTCAAGGACACACTATCCTAAAATATTACAAGTTGATGTTTCCTTGCACTAACAACACAACTGAATATGAAGCGCTAATAATTGGTATCAAGGTAGCAGTGGAATGGAAAATCACAAAATTATAGGTTTATGGAAATTCTCAATTAGTCACAAATCAGGTTAATGATAACTATAAAAAAAAAGATGACAAGTTGATGCCATACAAGAGAATGGTAGATGACTTCAAGAAATACTTTGTTGAGATCAAGTTTGAACAAAATCCAAGGGTAGAAAACAAAGTTGTAGATTCCATGGAAACCATTTCTTCTTTGTTACAAATACCATAAAAATGAAGTCACTATGAATTCATGGTGGAACAATTGTTTAATCCCGCATATGAAAATCCTGAATCTTAAGTCATGTACCATCTAGTCGATGTTGATTCTTCTATCTATGGTAATATTTATACCTATCTATGAGACAATACCCTTCCACCTGATCTATCCCAAAACCAAAAACACAACTTTATCCATCAAGTAGCTTGACACACCCTGATAGCTAATACACTTTATTGACAAGTTCTCGATGGTACTCTCCTTCAATGTCTTGAACATGAAGAATCTAAAACCAATTTACACGAAGTTCATGAAGGTATTTGTGGTACTCATTCAAGTGGCCTTACTCTAGCTAAGAAACTCCTATGCTTGGGATATTATTGGCTAGACATGGAGAAAGAATCTTTTCAATTTGTTAAGAAGTGCAAGAAGTGTCAAATCCATGGAAATATCATACATGCACTGGCGTAGGAGCTACAACCATTCACATCGACCTGGCCCTTTTGTCAATGGGGACTTGATCTTGTTGGTAAGATTCATCCATCCTCCTCTAATTGACATAAATTTATAAACATAGCCACTAATTATTTCACAAAGTGGATTGAAGTCATCCCATTAACCATGATCACTAGTAAACAAATTGCTTCTTTCATCCTGA
This sequence comes from Sequoia sempervirens, assembly GCA_007258455.2. NCBI lineage: Eukaryota > Viridiplantae > Streptophyta > Pinopsida > Cupressales > Cupressaceae > Sequoia > Sequoia sempervirens. The sequence goes on along the minus strand of VDFB02000013.1, from coordinate 161,794,508 downwards.
ACTACATTGTCTGTTGTTATGGGATCCCTAGCTTCATTGTCACTAATAATGGTAGACCCTTCAAAAATTAGGATGTATGAGAACTTTGTGAAAAATTCCATATCCAACGTTGATTTTCTACACCCTACTACCCTCAAGGGAATGGCCAAGTAGAAGCCTCAAATAAGACCATTTTGAAAATCCTAAAGAAAACTTTGAATGAGGCTAGATGTGATTGGCATGTTCAACTAAACCCTACTTTGCGGGCATACCGTACTAGCATCTACACCCCTACAAGATCCACACCATATGCCCTTGTGTATGGATCAAAATCCATCTTACCTATTGAGGTTGAGTTACCTTCAATACGATTATCATTGAAAGGTATCATTTCAAAGGAAGACTATCGGGTATCCAAACTGTAGTTGGAATTGTTAGATGAATGTCGTCAGCATGTTGTTGATCATCTGAAAGCTTATCAACAAAGAATTTCAAGGAGGTATAATCACAAGGTATGATTGAGAACATTTCAGGTTGGCGACTTGGTCCTAAAAGAGAATCCTCATAATCAACAAGATTAGGAAAAGAAGGGAAAATTTGAACCTAATTGGCTAGGTCCTTTTGTCATTGTATCAGTATATGGATCTGGAGCATATCAGTTATCTACACTTGAAGGGGACCTATTTGAAGAACCTATCAACAACCTTCATCTCAAGAATTTTTATATATAACTCATCCAGTGCATGGTTCAAAAAGCTAAAAAATCCAAAAAAATGAAAAAAGTGAAAAAAAAAGAAAGTAAAAAAGGAAAAAATACAAAAAAAAGTGAAAAATCAAAAAAATTGTTACCTTGATGAAAACTTGGCAAACAGGAATCTTGGTGACAACAAAAAAATCAGAAAATTAGAAAAAGTGCAATAAAAAGTAGTGAAAACCTAGTAACAGGCACTATTTGTGATAGATTAGCTTTTCCATCTATTGGAGTGTGTGTCGGCCATTCACTTTTCACCATCATTATGCATGTCCATCTTATGAACCTCATGTACATATCTGGGCATCACGGTCGTGTTTCACCTTGGCTTGGTGATCATTGTGCATATTCACAATCAATGGTTGATTCTCATTGGGGGAAACCTGCTTTGAGATTAAAACAATAGACAAGCAAACATAAAAATCACAGCAAAAAAACAACATTGAACATCAATCACAATCTTTAAAAAAAAAAACCAACCATCCAAATCAACAACTAGATCGATCAAAACAAATCTTACTGGATGATGTTCTTCTAAATCATGGTTTAATCACTTTAGCATGAATGTTCAACTACTGTATTTTGATTGTTGTTGTTATCATTTCTTTGGAGCAACTCAAGGATGTCATGGACTAGAGAAGCTAATATGATGGAGTATGATTTTTTTGTCTTCTATTTGTGAGTTGATCATTACTACTATGTAACTCTATCATAGGACATGCTCTACAATGTATCATTGATGACATTCCAAACTTGCATAGGAAAATTATTAAATCTTGTATGTTTACGAAAGTAATACTTAGGTCATCTTGGTTCAATTATTCCTAGATTCTTGTATTACCTTGCAATATCAAAAATCAATGGAATTCGTACTTAGGTCATCATGGTTTAATTATACAATCGATGTTTGTACTAACTTTCAACATATTAAAAGCTCAATGATGATACCAAGCACAACAAAGCGGCTAACAAAATGACAAAATTGCATATTTAGATTTGCATGGTTAAGATAGATTGCATCCATATTAGTTTTGCATCTGCATTTTAGATTTTCCAAGGCTAGATAATTTCAAAATGATTCTATCTCTCTCATTAAAGGATTGATTATATCTGACATTAACAAAAAAAAGATCATTCACATGTAGTTGCATAATCATTATCATATCATACATGCATTAGAAAGCATTATCATATCATACATCCATCCATGCATTAGATCATATTTTTGCATTAGAAACTATGAAAAAAATAAGGTGCATCACATCTCATTTGCATAATCAAATCCATCTCATTTATCATAAAGCATCATCCATAAAGCCATATAGGATCATAATCCATGCATCACCATTTGATTATTGCATCCATACACAACCATGTCATAATCATATAAACATCACATAGCATATAGAATGGAAATGAAATGCATTCACCATAAGCATTCAACATAAAAGCATATAGAAAATACATCAATCAATTGTATCCACTACATCTCATATAATCTCAAAATAATCAATATCAAGTGTACAATGATATCCCAGAATGTGGAGAGATACATCAATAACATGGCAAAAAATCATAACATCTTTGACTGAATAAGTGTATTCATTAAGTCTCAGTACATCAACTGTGAATACAAAAGCTATGTTCTACTACCCCCAGGCAATGTAAGCCTCATTGTGCCTGCTGTTGCACCACCAAATGGACCTGCACCTAGATTCCTACCTAATGGATCTTTGGGAGGTGGCCCAGTCACACCCCTGCTCATAGTCTATGAATGACTCTAACCTGATCTAGCACTGATAGACTGTGCATAACTTGGGGCACACAACTCTGTAGGAATAGCCTCATAGTATTGTAGCCTCTAGTACTCTACCTCTCTGGCTAAATGTTGAACCTCTCTGAGCATATCTCCTATAGTGGTCCCCTCAAAAACTCTCTGCAATCTCTCAGCTAAAGCATCTAGATGCTCACATCTCTGTCTAGCCTCATCTCTCTTTGTTGTTAGAGAGGCAATCTGTGCCTAGGCCTATGCCAAATGTCCTTGTAAACCATGCACCTGTGCCTGTAAGGAGTCTATTTGTACCTGTTGCTGATGGGAAGGCACGCGAATCTAAATTTGTGATGGTCCTATCTACTGTTGTCTTGAAGGCACCATAGATCTCCTCCTATGTGGTATTCTAAAATGTAGTGTCTACCTGCCACCTACATCTCCACCATCTCCCCCATATCCATCATCCCCTCCATCTCCACCATCTCCCCCATATCCATCATCCCCTCCATCTCCACCATCTCCCTCCTCATCACCATCCCCCCATTCCTCCTCTATCTTGGTGCATGTGGTGGTGCGCTCTCATCATCACCCAATGTCGGTGTTGGCCCATCTGCATTGGATATCCTCAGGAAAGCATGTGTGAAGAAATACTGAGCATACTGATCTTTCATCAAAGCATCTACAATCTCTGGATAGTAATTCCATATCTATGGTTGCAATCCAAAATAATCCTCACAAGCTACATCATAAGATATCTAGTGGGTCCCCAATTTGGAATATCGTATCATCTCTAAGCATATAATGCAGATCATTGTGGCATAACTTGAACTTGGCCATACTAGCGAAGCACCCTCATAAGTAGAAATATCTTGATAAAAAATTATGTCTGAATTATTAGGCACCTCAAAGTGAAAACATATGGTATCTCAATATCATCCTTAGACTACTACTCACAATCCAAGTAGGGTCTCCATGTGACGATCTCCATATCATCAAGAACACACTGCCAATACTCCAATTTTCCCAGCTTGTGCTTGACAACCAGACCTGTGTATCCAAAGACATATGGTCAACCAACTAGATGATCTCTATTCACCATAGGCTGAATAACAACAATGTGCTCCCAATCCAAAATCTAGAATAGTGTCACTCAAGTTGATAAACTTGCAGCTCCAAGATATGCCACCTGATGTGGATCATGATACAAGTGAGCTTACATGCAAGAAACCCATGTGTCTTAGATCCCCTGCATAATCATAATCTCTAGTATCCTACCCCAACCAATAGATAATCCCTTTGACCTATAGTCGTGACATAGGAAACCTCCAACAAATCTAGCTAGAACACATGGTAAGGGCTCATATGAATCAATCATCTCCTATCATGGGATCTCATACACACTAATCCCATCATCATGAAAAAACATCCTCAGTGCATCGATACCTCCCTGCTTAGTCTAATCATAAATGACTAGCTCTCCAACCATGAGAATCCCCAATAAATGGTACACATCCTTTGGAGTAACTATCATCTCTCTGGTGGCCAGATAGAAAGTGTTGTGGTCACTATGCCACCTCTCAGCTAATGCAGTCTTGACAATCCCCTATTAGTACTATACTAGGGCATATCAATTAAGGAATACAAACCACATCACACAATAATATCCATATCTTCTTACACCATACGTTGAATCATGTCCCAGGTCTTCAGGAAGTGCTCCTGAGATTGAAGAACTCTAAAATCCTCCTATAATTATAACATATCACAAATCAGAATTTTATCCATCAACCTATCAATCAATATAATCAACTCTAGTGAGATTTTGATAAAATATCATTGAGCATCTATCATTGACTCTCACCTATCATGAGGTTAATCATCATCTATCCTATCATTGACCCTCACCTATCATGAGGTCAATCATCATCTATCCTATGAAACATCATCAAAACAATGGTTGAGGTGATAATCAAACATCAAACACAAGGAGGCAAATCAACATTCATCAACTCTGGTGTCAATTCACCAAAATAGTGCTTCTCTGTGTTGAAATAATGCACGCGCTATAAAATTTCCATCAATGTTCCACTCTATGGCATCAATGTGCAAAAACCCTAGATGTGCTAGAACAGTCATCATATGCACCATTTTTTAACATCATTGCACGAAACTACTATATGCGCCACTTTACAACCTCTATGTGCTAAAAGTCTGAATGTGCTAAATCATGCCATGATCTATGTGTTATATCATGACATCTATGAACTAAACTACCCTATGAGATATTTTAGGGAATGAATGTGCTAAAATTGGTCACATATGCACTAAAATGCAATTTGCATAATTCAAACAACATGAAAAATGTGCGAAAAAAAATTCAAATTTGAAAAAGAGGTTTCTCGAGGTCCATAGGTGGCAGGGCAGTTGTGTCGTTGAACTCGCTTGAATCGGTGGGTGTGGTATGAGATCACCATTTTTCTCCAATGCTCAATCAACTCAATCACTCCAATGCAAATGAATTCAAATGAGCTCATTTTTCACCTTTTTATCTTTTAAAAGGGGTAACTGGAGGGTAATTAAGTGAGATTGTTTTTTATTTTCAAAAGGGCATCATTTAATCAATTGGCATGATCATTCTTCATTATCGGGAGATAAATCATCTCAACATCATAAAATTTGAAAATCATCAAAAAATCATAAAAAATTCAAAAAATTTAAAAAATCCTCAAAATTTAAAATTTTCTGATTTGTCTCCCTAGGGGGCATACGTGTGTTATCACTTGAAAATCAGCATTTGGGGCATATCGAATTTTATCAATTTTTTTATCAACAATATCAGCAAATTTTTCTTTGAAGCAATGTGACGCAAACACATCACTTCAAAGAGGGGAAAAATGTATACACTCAAATTTGGTCTGGAGAAATTAATTAAATATAGGTTATTTAATTAATGATCTTTAATTCATCTACTTATAAATAAATTGAAAAATTTATTTATATAGTTCATATTCTCTAATTCTTTCTATCTTAAATTGTTTTCTTCATGTCTTAATTAAATGAATAAATTCAATTAGTTTTCTTTATTTAATTAACTACCTCTCTTTAAATTTGAATTCTAAATTTGAATTTAGGCACATTTCTACTAACTTCCCACCTTCCACCTCATCTTGTGTCTCAACAAATTAAATATACCTAATATTTAATTTGACATTTATCCTCAACAAATTTTAACCAATTTGAGGCAATTGTCCTTCACATCCATTTGATTCCTCTTCACACTTGGCAATTTGTTCTTCTAAAGGGAATAGACTCCTTTATTCTCTCTAACGTCTTCATCCTCAACTGTCCATTTCTCCAGATGAATTATAGACCATTGATTCCTACCACCTAAGCTCATGGCCTTGGAAAATCTATAAATAAAGCTTCATTTACAACAAAGCATATAGAGACCTGAGCATAATTACACTCTACAGAATTTTAGTTAGCATTATCATCTTAGAATTGTCATTTTAGTATTTGCATTGTAGAATCAAATAGATTAATCATGGCACTTGCATTAGAAAAATCTTAATTGCAGTAGTTTCTTCATATCATTTCATTATCAATATCATAGCAGCATCATTAATCTTTGTACATAATCTATAGAAAATTTAGTAATCAATCATGTAGTGTGGGAGATATCTCTTGCATTTCCAACATCTCATTGTTCAGGTTGTCATTTGGAAAATCATGTGCACAAACAACCTAAGAGAACAATGACTTAAAGAATCCTTGGAGATAGAGGACAATGAGATGCCATTGGGGAGTTTGTTGTTTTGGTTTTATTATCATTTGAATTCTCTAATATAATGTTTCATTGGTGTGTTGTATTATTTTCTTATGCAATCACATTATTCATACACACAGTGTCTGTACACAAGGGTTTTAAAATACAGTAATTAGGGCCAATGGAAAATTAATAGAAAAAAAAATTAAGAAAAAAATTATAAAAAAATATCCTCATCAATCTTCATTATAATACACATCTTTCTGCAAAAGGAATTAGAAAAATACTTTTATTTAGGTACAATTATGGTGTCTATACACGTGCATGGTATGGTCCTGAAAAAGTGACTTCTAAAAAGTCATTTTTATACATGAGTATTAAAAATTATTTTGTATCATCTGGGTATTAGAATAAATTACCCATTTGAAAACTAGACTCAAAATAATAAATTTCATATTAGTGAACTTTTAAAAGATTCAATGTGTAAGTGGTTCAAATTTTAAGTCAAACTATGAAAAACTCTGAAAATCAGCAAAAACACTTGCACTTTTTGAACATTTTGTGGACCCAACTTCTTGCACCTACCCAGGAATTTACACCTAATTTACCGTTATTCAAATCTCAAAGGCTGGAATCAACCAAAAATTTGAACTAAAAAGTTGAATTTCCTGCTCAAACCCTAAAAAATCCTCAAATGGGACTCATATGCTACCTTTGGTTTATGGGTCCCACCTAGGGGGACTCATACGCCCAAGGTGGCATATGAGTCCCACCTTAGATTTTTGAGGTGGGTTGTTAGAAAATTAAGTGCTTTTGATGATTTTGTTAGGATTTTAGCTGAAATAAGCCTCAAGATCCAAAATAAAGGGTCTTAGGGGCTTATTAATGATGACTTAAAGTGGTATTTAATCCAAGGTTGCTAAAATAGGTCCAAATTAAGTGTGAAATTGTACTACCTTCAAGAGCGTATAATTTTATACACTACAATAGTGTTGATAATCAACCCTCTATGGATAATAGCCTTCATACCTCATTTCGAATGACTTCCCTACCTACAAATAATGTGCATGATGTTGATCATATGCCACAAGAAAACATAAGAAGAATGGATGAAGAAATCAAAAAGTTGCAAAATTTTGTGAATACTAAAAACATTGATACCAGTGTCATTCCTACTTTAGATAATGTAAGGGAAATTATTTAAACTAAACATGGAATAGAGATTGTGCAAAGTCTAGCTCATATTGTTGGTAAGAACAACCCTATCTTGACTAGTTGTGCTCAAGCTTTCGAGTATACTCAAAGCCAAGGTAGAAGTTTAATTCCTCCTTCCACAACCCTCACCTCTATTCCTACATACACTATTACTCAAGTTACAACAACCATTCAACCTACTAGCAATGTCAACACTTAGGTATTTCCACTAGGAATCCGTCTACCTTTATGCGTAAAAAATATCATATCTCCTCAACCATCCCCCCTTACAAATATACAATTCACTTGCCCTCGACAAACATACACCACTCCACCTTATTCACCTCCATCTCACAATACCAAAAATGATCCAATCTTTAATACACTTTTACAAAATATGTCATCCCTTCAACAATAAATCACCACCTTAAATCAAAACTACTATGGCCAACCTTCACAATACATCGAAACCAATCCCTTATTGTTGGAGATATTGATAAAAAGATGCCACAAGGTATAGAGGTTCCTAGTTTTGAGAAATATGGTGGGAAAGGAGATCATGTTAGTAATTTTTCAACTTACACCACCCTCTGTAGTGACTTCACTTTTGAAGATAAGATCTTGGCTAAGCTCTTCCCTAGATTCTTGAAAGATACTACTTTAGAGTTGTTTTTCTCCTTACCGAATAATTCAATTGGTTCATTCAATGAACTTATTGATGCTTTTTACAACCACTTATAAATGTACATGGGTCTGAAAATGAACTTAGCTAATTCAATGACATGTAAACAAAAGGATACTGAAGAGGTCACTAATTTCATAACGTGATATCAAATGCTTTATTCACAAATAAAAATTAAGATCCCTGATGCTAACCTTCAAAGAATGTTTATTTCCAACTTGCAAGAAAAACTTCAAACAAAGCTTGAGATGATGAGATTTCCTTCCTTTACACAATTGTGTACAACCCTTCATTATTACCAAAATTCAGTTAGTAGTCGTGAAGTGAAAACTCCCTTGAACCATTCTAAAACGTTTGAATATACACCTCAAAACAATTACAAACCTTTCAAGAAACAAAATAAGGGATTTTTACAACCTAATCCCCTCGATCCAATTGAAATGTTAACACCCTTGAGTTTCTGCTATAAGGATGACAAAACCATATGCCCTTGTGGAGAGAAATAGACAATTTACACCTCTACTTGATACCCTTCATAATACAATGTTGTAACTCTTAGAAAATAATTTTATTTCCTTGCCTCTAGTTAGACATTCTAATCCTACAAAGCCTTTATCTCCCAAATATAGACCAAATGAATATTGCCATTTCCATCAACAAAATGGACATGATACAAAAAATTGCAAGCATCTTAAACATCTTTTGTAAGAACTTGTTGATTCTAATCATATCCTAATTGGACTTGTTAATGATCATGGTAATAAATTTGTTGCTCCTCCTAATGAATTTTTTTTATATCTTTACCAACCCTATGCCTAATCATAATATCTCCTTTGTCCTAGCTAGTGAAATAAAGAATGATGTGATGAATGTTAACACAACTAATGAAAACATGAATATCCACCTTGTAGATAGTTTGATTGGATTTATTGATGCTAAACCTCATAAGGGCCTAACGAAGAAGTTGCTTGATATTTCTTTCTCACAAAAAGACATACTTAAACATGCATCTAATTATCCTCTTCACATAGCGAGAAGAATCAATGACAAGACTACTAATGGGATATTAATCAAACTCGTTTGTGTAGAGAACATAATCACTGAAGAATTCTTCTTTGTGCACAAACTCTATCAAGATACATGTGTAAAACCAAAAGAATGCATCAAAAATAAAAATGGTTTTTCTTGCCGTATGATTGGCTCGATAAATCTCCCTTTAAAGGTTGGACCAAAAACATTAAATTTCTCATTCACCATCATCCCATTGTCAAACCAATTTCATGTGATGTTAGGCTATCCATGGCTTTGCTCCATGAATGTTGTCCCATTATTTTTTCATAAATGTTTAAAGTTTCTATTTAAAAATGAGATATTTATAGTGCATCATAGTGGCTTTAATCCTGTTTCTTCCTATGGGAACTTTTCATTGGATTTCTTTTGGCCTGAGCCTATAAAACTTATTAGACCCTGTGAAGACTTATTTTTCAAATCCTATCTAAAGTTTAAGGTAAAGCACATAGTAGAATTATCCCTTACCAATATTCCTCAACATGTGATTGAGCCACCTGTCCTTGAAAAAACTATGATTGAAACTAGAGCCCTTCCAAATATCTAAGATCAACCTATGATAGATCCTTCACCCATTTCATATAAGACATTGCGAGACAATAAAAAAAATCCCATTATGCCTCCTAAATTCAAACAAGTTTTAAAAATGTAAAGAGAAAGTTGTTGAACAACCTCCTATGGTTCCTTTTGTTCATCCCTTAAGGGAAGAAAATAAACCTATGGTTGATAAACTCGCTCCTATACAAACACAACTTGAAAAACACATGAAAAGAAACAACAATGCTAGAGAGAATAGGCATAAACATCATCCTATTGCTCGTTTGTTACAAGATAAAGAAGAAAACAACATATATAAAATAAAAATCCATTCTTATCTCCAGCAAGGCATGATGCCTCTCCACCCTCATTGCAGCATAAACATGAAAAAAATTCTATGGATATTACCATTAGACCTCCTGTTGTGATTAATCTATCTATGATGACATTGAAATTGTTAAGATTGATGAGGAAGTACATAATGAGTTAATCTAATGCTTTTCTCTTCTATGAAGTTAAAAAATGGTTCTATAAATAAGAGAGTTGAACTTGGTGCTTGTCCTAGTTCGACACTTGATGTTGTCCCTTTGGCTGGTTGTCCACCTTTTGCATATACTGAAAGATTGGGATGAAGACGACCTCCTATAGGTTGACTCACATGTGTGTTACTAGTATTTTTCTCTATTTTATTTTGCATTTTTCTTTGTGTGATTGCATGTGTGTAATGTGAATCCATCGTACTATTTTGTTTGATGTATTTATCTCTCTAAATGTGCTTTCCTCTATTTGTACCTACATTCTTCGATATGTCGTAAACATTTATCATTTCTTTTGTCTTGTGTTTTACATTTGGGGATGATGCAACACATGGAGACATTAATGTCTCTTCCACGTTGACCCAAAAAACTTTTCTTTATTTTTGCTCTCTATGTTTCATTCTTCCTGTTCTATGAGTATCTGGGGAATGATGACATTTATGAGCTCTATAACAACATTGTAGCAAAGATATACTGACCCCGAATACATAGATCCATTACATTCTTTTGGAGAAACTCCTTCCCCTTTCATGATATAGTTTCATTCAGGAACGTATGACCCGACATAGGGCTTTCTAAATAAGATCTCATGTCTTCCTTATGGTTAGCATTGAATATTTTCTACTTTAAAGCTATTGCTCATAGTAATAGTCTTAATAATTTCTATAAAGTGGGGGCATACTTTGAAACTCATGTTTCATTGTATGATTTACTTTATTCTTATGATGTTTCCTTTTCTTGGTGGTGTCATTGGGATTGATGTCCTCTGAGAGCATGATATTTCTTAGCGTATAAATTTCTTCTTAGTGGTGATGATATGCATTGCATTCCCTAGGTTGTAATTCTCTTATTCTAGACTTGTCCTCTCTTGGAGACATCGGGCACGATGATCCCTAAGAAGATACCTTACATGAATTTAGTGAATTTGCTTTGAACAAACCTATGTATTGTAAGATAGAAAATTGTCGTCACTAGAGTTTAGGACCTAGGACGACAAACTTTGTATAATCCACATTCCAAGAAACCCTAGAGATCTCAATCCAATGAAGAAATGGGAAAGAGACCTAACAATGGGGTATCGTAGGGTATGTCTAGACACTAACTAATGCTAAATGAGGGGTTCACCACAAAGCTAGGGCTTGGAAAAGATAAAGAAATGCAAAATTTAATGTTAAAACCTAGCAATGTATGAAACTTGAATGTATCACCTAGAAATGCATGCAAAATAGAACCTAAAGGAAATAAATCAAAATGATGCACCTGGGAAGCTATGAAGACCTAAAAAGAAATCTAAATTGCTGAAAAAATTCTAATTTAGAGCATATTGGGACTCATACACCACTTTTTGTGTATCAATACTAGATCCAGGTTTCTATTATAAAACTAGTTTTCGGCACTATAGATTCTAGATCTGCAAAATTCTTGAAAAATTCTTGTAGTGGGACTCATACACCACTTTTGGCGTATCAGTCCCATTTTTCTTTTTCAAATAATTAGGGTTTGATTCTACTCTTCAACTTTTGCTCTTTCTCCTTGACTTGATTTTCAGATCTGAAGCTGTTGATTTTGGACCTGTAGGAAACTTTGTATGAGGATGAAAACCTTGTGAAAACTTAACAACTTTCTCCAAGCTTGTAACCTAATCTTCAAGGGATTGTCAAGCTCCAAGACACCTAGATCTGCAATCACACATCAAAGAGAAGAAATATTTGTTAATTTTTAGAGGATAGGGGTTTGCCTATGTCAAACCCCATTTAGGTAATTAAACCAAATGATGAGAATGAAATAAGGAGATGAAACATGACACATGAAACATAAAACATGAACAAGAATACCTTGAATAATGCCTTGTAAATCTGCAGTCGAACATGAAGTGGCCATGAACGATATAGATATAGATCATGGTCTTTGATATTAAATAATGCTTGTAAATGGATCTTCAATGCCACATCACAACATTAGCCCAACAAAATACTTGATGGTTGATATCTTGACATGATAATCGATCTATGATTGATGGTTGATCTTCAATTATTGCAACAATTGATGAGGAAGTCTGCCCTTGAATTCCTTAGAAATGATCTTGTAAAGTCTTGGAATGCTTAACTCTTGAGTGCTTGACTTGATATCATGAAGGATTATATGAAATAATGATTTGATACCTCATTTATATAGGAAATCCATCTAATATCCCATTAATTGGATCTCATAGGCTAACACTCATAAAATTTGAACTTAAAACATAGATTTTCCCACTCAAAACCTTAAAAATAGGCCAAACAAGACTCATGCACCATCTATGGCATATGGGTTCAACCTAGGTGGGACTCATACACCCAAGGTTGCGTGTGGGTCCCATAGGGCCTTTTTTGAGAAAGTGTCAGGGTGTGAAGAAATTAAGTTTATTTGATGTCTATGCTAGGATTTTAGTTAAAATATGCCTTTGGATGCACAATATAAGGTCTTAGAATATTAATGATGATATTAAGGTCATAAATGCAAGGGGGCCCAAAATTCAATGTGAAAGTGTAAATAAATACACTTTAAAACACTATATTAAGGCAAAATTGGGTCTATTTAGCTCAAAAGAGCCCTAACTCCCATGTGAATGTGTGAAACACATTAAAACACTAGATTAGGTCCATTTATTTTACAAGCATCCTAAATTTAATGTGAAGGTGTAAATAAATACACTTTACAACACTAAATTAAGGAAAAGTTAGGATTATTTAGCTTTAAAAGGGACCAAAACCTAATGTCGATGTGTAAATGTGGACATTGAAATTGTATTCATTTGCAGAAAGTACAATATATGGCCTAATTAGGTCTTATTTTAGACACCCTTACATCAATCACCCCTTAAAAACTGCATTTATAGGCCCCTAATGCTCATTATCTTGGATTTTAGGGCCTATTCCACTCAAAAATTATACAAATTCCAAAAAGAAACATTCAAACCACCCAAATTTCACGAAACCCACCTCAAAAATCCCTAGTGGAACTAAGTTGCCCAAGGTGGCGATGTAGTCCCTTATGAGGTATTTTTCACTTTTGAGCGGGAAAATCACTAACTTAATTTAAAATCTTGAGGGATGTTAGCCTGTGAAGTTAAAATAATTATTAATTCGGTGTTAATGGTTATAAATACATGTTTTTAGGTCATTTTTCATAACACTAAGTAATTTCTACAAAGAAAATTCAAGAATCAAGAGCCAAATATCTTTCACAAGAAGATTCATTAGTCTTTCTACAACAAAGTTGAAGCTTTAGGATAGTAAGCTAGGGCTTTTACAGGTCTTCAAGCTCACTTCTCATTCAATATCTAACATTGCAAAGGGCTAATCATGGATGCCTATTGTGAATCATGGAGAAATCTAGGTTGATGAGATGCAAGTAGCCATCAAATCACACCTAAAGACTTGTTTTCAAAGTGATCCCATCTTCCATTTTCTCTCTATCTTCAGCCTAAGGAAGGTTTGCATGTCATTTAGATTCATTTCTAATGTGATTTGGTGTCTCTTAGAATGAGTCTTTCATTGTTCTAAATCCATTTATGCATCTTATTCTTGCACATTATAATAGGGTTGCATCTAATTTTAAGACTTCCTAGTCTTAAATGCACTTAAGGCTAGGGTTTTATGAATATTTTATCTCTTTCAAAGTTTAAATAATAATTAAGGGTTTGACCAAGGCAAACCCCCCATTATAAATCAAGTTATCTTCTATTTTGCAGGTAGTTTGGTAGATTTGGATCCAGATCTCCATCAGAAATCAGAGTGCAGATTGTTGGCTTCTATTTCCACTTTCGTATTTGTAGAAAATCCAAAGTTGACTAAGTTTCTCATAGTGGAAACTTAGTTCCACTTCACTAATTTTTTTGAGATTTTCACAATTTCGGCTACCCATATGGCATAAACAACTTTTTGCACAGTTTCCCTGATCTGGGACTAAGTCACCTAGCTTGGTGTAAGTGTCCTAGTTGGCTCAAAAATCAAAATTTCCCAAATTCTAGAGGTCTCTGAAATCTCCATTCTACTCTTCATGAGTTTCTAGGTGCTTATTTTCTATTTGGCATCTTTATTTTGTTCTTTATTACATTCACTTTACCATTTTTCATATCACACTGTGTTTTACAACACTTTGCATTTCTTAGGTTTAGCATCAATAAACCATTTATTTTTCAGTTGATTGCATTTAGACATCATATTAGGCATATTACATCCATCATAACATTAATCTTTGAATGTTTACATTGCATTTATGCCCATTCTTTCCCCTTTTAGGTGAAAAACCCTAGAAGGGCTAGAAAGCATTCGAGTGCCAAAATCCTTGTTTACAATAATACTCATCACAAGACTAGATCAAGGAGATATCAAGTCTAAAATTTATCAACAATTACTACCAAATTAGGTGAAATTTTACCATTTCCAAGGGCATACAATTTTCGTTGTTACATGCATATAAATATAATGTTCATAAGGTTTTAACATAATACAACTTGTTAACCTTGTGAAGCTCAAACCCCTTAATTCAAGGCCACCAAGCATAACACACCTTGCTTTCTAGTAGATCCTTTCCCATGTTCATGAGTGCTTAGCATAACTCAGCTTGTTAGGCCTTGTGGAGTTTGAAGTTTCATGTTGTGGTGTCTTATTGAAGTTGTCAGGAGGATAGCTTTGATATGGTATATGAGCCTCATAAGATTCTCTCATTTTACACCCATTGGAGGCTCACCTAGTGGATTACTTGAGGTTTGATTAGCCCATGTGAGTGTATGTGTTGTTTGAATAGTGGACATCAAGTTCTTCTTGTGAACGTATTGGACAAATAGCCTAGACTTGATCCACATTGAATTGGAAAAATAGTCGAAGCTTGACCTGCCTCCCTTTCTTCTAGGCTTTAATGTTGTATGATTGAGTATCATTATCATTGATGCATACCTATGTGTCTTAAATGTCTACTTTAGTGAGAGTTTGTGCTTGTGCTCATCTTTTCACTAAAGTGGGGGTAAATGTAGTGTAGGAAAAAGTATCCCTTCTCATACTTAATTTGGAGAATAATTAAGAATAAAATGAACTTAATTATGCCTTAATTTAGTGTTGTGATATGTATTTTACATATTCACATTAATTTTATGACTCTATTAAATAAAATGAACTTACTTGTGCCTTATTTGTGGTGTTGTAGAGTGTACCTTTACACTTTCAAACTCATCTAGGGTCTTATTAATTAATTGAGGTTAATTTTCCGTAATTAGCCCCTTTAATTCAAATCCAATCCTAATTAATCGCAATTTTTGAAGAGGAAGACCTGACATTCATTAATGCCATGAAAAAACATTTATCATTGGAGAATGTGTGTACTAGGTAAGTGACCTAGGACCCATTCGCCCAAGGGCGAATGGGTCCTCACTTAGGCCTAAGACTTAAATTTTTATTACGTTTTTGGTTGTATTTTAATGATTTCTAGTGTATATTCACATGTTGACTTTTGTTATTTGAATTAAAGGAAAATTAATGTTAACATATGTATAAATAAGATGTCATTTCATTATGTTTCACCTATAATATTTTAAGCAAGATAAGAGCATTCAAGTGAGCTTATCAAGAGGATTTTCAAGGAATTCAAGAGCATATTTGTTGAAGATATATTGTAGCAATCAAGATCCATTATCATTTCAAATTATTCATGTATCGTGCATGTTATCTGAGCTAACATGTTGATGTAGTGTTTGTGATCCATTCAAGTATTCAAAGGCATTGTTTTAAATCAAGTTTCAAGATCAAGATCCACATCCATTGAATCCATTTCATGCTAGTTGCAGATCTGCATTCTAAGGTGCATTCAAGGATTTGGTTAGTTGTGTAATTACCTTGTTCATTCATCATTCCTTCATGTTTCATTGTTTCATTTCAAGGTTTAATTACCAAAAATGGGTTTTGAATAAGTCAAATCCCCATTCACCAATAACAAAACATTTTTCCCTATTGATTTGTGTTTGCAAATTTTAGGTGGAAGATATCTTGAAGAGAAAATTTGTAAATTTGTCAAAGTTGCATTTTTTGTCATCATTCTTGAAATTTCATGGAAACTCACATAGAAGATTTATTTCCAGCTATTCGACTATGAAAATGGGGGATTTGGGAGTGCAAAAAAAAAGAAGAGAACCCAAAAACCATTTTTACAGAGCCCTAGCCAGGGTACATTTATCATAGGGTGAATGAGTCCTTAGTTAGGGGTATGTGCAAGATCATGATGGGCCAAAAAGTGGCAATATGATGGGTATGTGTAGGGTATGGGGTTGATGACTTTTTTTTACCCAAAATTGATGAAACAAAAAGTGTTTTTAAAGGATATTCTCAGCTTTCCATGAATATAAATTATGCTTTACTTTGAATTTAATAAGTAATTATTATTCATTTTCTATTTGAATTATGACTAAAGTACTGATTGATAGGTTGATTGAAAAACATCTATAGCTTTCAAATAGTATCACATTTTTTGAATCCGAAACATGCATCACATTCTATGCTTTGCATACTATAGGTTTAGAAAAAGAAAAAAATAATTTCATGAAGTTTTGAGCAAGTTAAGGTGGTCAGACATATGAGTTTTTATATTTTTTAAAAGTTGTATTAAAAAAAATAAAAATTAATTATTTACTTGGAAAAAAATTAGAAAAAATATGCATCAAATTGGCACATGAGTCCTCTTACTTATATCTTAAATCTTACAAAAAAATATTATCATTTTATTGTGGTTAGGGTGGTAAGACAGACACCTACTTATTTTTTCCTTGAAATTTAAGTACTACTCCATTGAAATTTCAAATTTTCACCAAATAGATTTAAAAAACAAAAAATAAACCTAGTAGTTTAGAAACTACATTCAATTTGCTACAAATTCTATTCTTACATATTTTTGAAATAATATACATAAATTATTCAAATTTTTATGTCAAGTTTTCTAGCTCTAATTTTTCTAATTTTTTCGCCACTTAAGGGCCTATTTTTTCTATGATTATCCTACACATACCCTTAGGTTTGAAAAAGCACTTTTGGTGACGAGTACACACCATTTTCCCTTTCTTAGATCTTCATTTTGATTTTTGGTTCCATTAGAATTGAGTTTAATCTTCTGAATTCAAGTTATAGGTTTCATTTTGGCGTTAGTTTACTATTTTTAATTGTTCTCCCCAAAGTGTTGTTTAATTAATACCCCCATCCTTGCAAAAAAAAGAAATCAGTAGATTCACATCTTGATTTGAATCAGCTTCAAGTTGAAAGTCCTTGCATTATATGAATCTCATTTCCTAATGAAATTGAGGAAGATAGGTCAATCATAACCCCATTTTCCCCCTTTCATATTAATACAAACATTTTTCTTCTTTTAATTTTGGTGAACTTGAGTTTGATCATTGCATTTTTCTGATTTTGGAGTCCACTTTCACCCAGAGTTAGATCTTGCATTCATTTGCATTTCATTGCATTGAATTGAGTCTCATTTAGTGTTGTTTAGCTTGCATTAGTTTGCATTTCATTTAATGGTTTTAGAATTGCATCTTTTCATTCTTTAAATATGAAAAATACAAAAAAATAGTCGTCAAATTAACATCATCATCATTAACTTACCTTTGAAAATTGAAAGAAAATTTCACATCAAATTAGGTCTCCTAGTTTGTCATTTTGTCATATTTTGAACTTTCATTCAACATTAATTTCATAGAAAATTGAAACTATAACTTACTGTTTCTTATCAAAAATTGGAAACCATTAGAATCATCTCACAAATCTATAAAAACATTTAAAAAAACCCTAAACTAGGACCCATTCTCCCTTGGGAAAATGAGTCCCTGATCAAGGTCATTTCCTAATTTTTTGGGCATTAAAACACCTGTTTCGGCATTCTATTTTGTTGTTTTCAGTTTACAAAATTTCTATTAAGTGGAATTGATCAAATTTAGCTTCATTTGATAAATTTAGTGCATTTTTTAATTTCAAAATTGCATTTTTAAGACATCATTTTTAGCTTTTTGCATAGAGTAATGAAAAAATTACCTTTTTTAGAATCTAAAAATTTCATTTACATATTTGCATTGCACTTTACATTCTAGGTTACTTTATTGCATTTCACCTTCTTTCTATTTTGGCTGTGTATTGAGTTTGTGAATTTCGTATGAGCTTTAAAATTTGGTGTCCTATTAGCAATATTGTAGTGAGACATAGTTTGAGACTCATGTCATCTTGTGATACACCATTCATCGTGGATCTTGGGTTCTCCAAATCTTTCACTAATAGTGTTGATAATCAACCCTCTATGGATCATAGCCTTCATAACTCATTTCCAAGGACTTCCCTACCTACATACAATGTACATGATTTTTCTCGTATCCCAAAAGAAAAAATAAGAAGAATGGATGAAGAAATAGAAATGTTGCAGAACTTTTTGAATACTAAAAACATTGATATTAGTGTAATTCCTACTTTAGATAACATAAAGAAAATTCTTGAAATTGAACAAGGAATAGATATTGTGTGAATTCTAGCTCATATTGTTAGTAAGAACAACCCTACCTTGACTAGTTGTGCTCAAGCTTTATGGTATACTCAAATTCAATGTGGATATTCAATTCATCCTTCCACAATCCTCACCTCTATTCCTACATACACTAGTACTCATGTTACCACAACCATTCAACCTACTAGCAATGTCAACACTTAGGTATTTCCATTGTGAATCCCTCTGCCTTTGTGCATTAAAATATTATATCTCCTCAACCATCCCCCCTTAAAAATCTACAATTCACTTTCCCTCTGTAAACATACACTAGTCCACCTTATTCACCTCCATCTCACAATACCAAAAATTATCCAATCCTTAACACACTTTTTCAAAACATGCCATACCTTCAACAATAAATCGCCACCTTAAATCATAATGACTATGGCCAACCTTTACAATACATCATATCCAATCCCTTATCCTTGGAGATATTGAGAACACAAATGTCACAAGGTATAGAGGTTCCTAAGTTTAATAAATATGGTGGGAAAGGATATCCTATTATCCATGTTTCCTCTTATACCACCCTATGTAGTGACTTCATTTTTGAAGATAAACTCTTGGCTAAGCTATTCCCTAGATCCCTGAAAGATATTGCTTTAGAGTGGTTTTTCTCCTTACTGAATAATTCAATTTGTTCATTCAATGAACTTATTTATTCCTTTTACAACCACTTCCAAATGCACATGGGTCCCAAAATGACCTTGGCTGATTTGATGACATGTAAAAAAAAGGATGATGAGAAGGTCACTAATTTTATAGCATGATATAAAATGCTTTATTCACAAATAAACATTAAGATTCCTGCTACTGACCTTCAAAGAATGTTTATTTCCAATTTTCAAGAGAACATTGAATCAAATCTTGAGATGATGAGAATTCCTTCCTTTGCATAGTTGTGTATAGCCCTTCATGATTACCAAATTTTGGTTAGTATTCGTGAAGTGAAAGTTCCCTCTTAACATTCTAAAAAGTTTGAATATACACCTCAAAAAAATTACCAACCTTTCAAGAAATAAATTAAGGGCTTTCTACAACTTAATCTCCCTCAATCCAATCAAGACGCTAACACCCAAGTGGATGCCATAAAGATGACAAAACTGTATGCCCTTGCAGAGAGAAATAGATAATTCACACCTCTACCTGATACCCTTCATAATACAATGTTGCAGCTCTTAGAAAAGAATTTGATTTCCTTGCCTCATATTAGAGATCTTGATCCTACTAAGCCTTTACCTCCCAACAATAGACCAAATTCCAATTTCCATTTCCATCGATAAAATGGACATAATACAGAACATTGCAAGCATCTTAAACATCTTGTGCAAGACCTCATTAATTCTAATAATATCCTAATTAGAGGTGTTAATCATCAAGGTAATAAATCTATCACTCCTCCTAATCAAAATTTGCAAATCTTTATGAATCCTATGCCTAATCATAATATCTCCTTTGTAAAAGCAAGTGAAAGAAAGAATGATGTTATGTTGATATAGCTAATGAAAACATGAATACCCACCTTGTGAATACTTTGATTGCATTTATTGATGCTAAACCTTGGCTTAACTAAGAAGCCACTTAATATTGCTTTCTCACAACATATACTTAAACATGCACCCGATGGTCCTCTTTACATAGCTAGAAGAATCAATGGCAAGCCTACTAATGGGATATTAATTGATCATGTCTATGTAGAGAATGTGATCACTGAAGAATTCTTATTTGTGCATGAAATCTATCAAGATACATATGAAAAACCAAAATATTGATCAAAACAGATAATGGTTTTTCTTGTCCTATGATTGGCTTGATAATCCCCTTCTAAAGGTTAGATAGAAAACATTTAATTTCTCATTCACCATCATCTCGTCATGAGACCAGTTTCATGTGAAGTTTGGCTATCCATGGCCTTGATCCATAAATTTCATCCCATCAGTTGTGCATAAATTTTTAAAGTTTCCATTTGGCAGTGAGATATTTACAGTGCATCATAGTGGCTTTAATCCTTTTTCTTCCTATGAGAAATTTTCATTGGATTTCTTTTTTCCTGAGCCTATAGAACCTATTAGACACTATGAAGACTTATTTTTTAAATCTTATCAAAAGTTTAAAGAAAATATTGCATAGAAAAATTATCCCTCAAACTGTGACTGAGCCACCTATCCTTGAAGAAACTATGATTGAATCTAAAGCCCTTCCAAATATCCAAAGCCATCCTATGAAATATCCTTTGCACATTTCATATAAGAGATCATGAGACAATCAAACAAATCCCATTGTGCATGCAAAGTCAAACAAGTTTACAAAACTAAAGAGAAAGTGTTTGAACAACCTCCTATGGTTCCTTTTGTTCCTCCCTTAAGAGAAGAAAAGAAACCTATGGTTGATAAACCTACTCCTACACAAAAACAACTTGAAAACCACATGAAAAAAAATAGCAATGCTAGAGAGCGTAGGCATAGATGTCATGCTATTGCTCATTCGTTACATTAAAAAGAAGAAAAAAATATAGAAAATAAAGATCCAAACTTATCTCCAGTAAGGCATGATGCCTTTCCACCCTCCCCACAACATAAACATGAACAAAATTCTATGGATATTATCATTAGACCTCTCATTGTGATTAATCTAGATGATGACATTGAAATTTTTAAGATTGATGAGGAAGTGCATAATGAGCTAAATCTAAATTTTTCCTCTTCTATGAAATTAAAAGATGATTCTAGTAATAAGAGTGTTGAACTTGGTTATTTTCCTAGTTCATCACTTGATCTTGTCCATTTGGCTAGTTGTCTGCCTTCCACATATACTAAAAAAGATTTGGATGTAGATGACCTCCTATAGGTTGATTCACATGTTCCTTACCAGTATTTTTCTTTTATTTCTTTTACAAGTTTCTTTGTGTGATTTCATGTGTGTAATGTGATCCCTCATACTACTATGTTTGATGTATCTCTCTCTTTATGTCCATTCCTCTATTTGTACCTACATTCTTTTATATATGTCATAAACATTTATCTTTTCTTTTATCTTTTTTTTTCCTTTTGGGGATGATGCAAGGTGTGGAGACATTTAGGTCTCCTCCATGTTGACCCAAAATATTTTTCTTTGTTTTTTCTCTCTATGTGTCATTCTTCCTATTCTATGAGTATTTGGGGAATGATGACATTTCTAAGCTCTATATCAACATTGTAGCAAAGATATACTGACCTTGAATCCATAGATCCCTTACATGTTTTTGGGGGAAACCTCTTCCCATTTCATGATGTAGTTTCATTCTAGAGCAGATGACTTGGAATAAGGCTTTCCAAATAAGCTCTCATGTCTTCTTTTTGGTTAGAATTGAATATTTTATATTTTAAAGCTATTGCTCATAGCAATGGTGTTGGAAATTGCTTTAATGTGGGGGAATGAATCAAAACTCATGTTTCATTGGGTGATTTTCTTTATTGTTGTGATGTTTCCTTTTCTTGGTGGTTTCATTGGGTTTGATGTCCTCTAAGAGTGTGATATTTCTTAGCATATAACTATCCTCATAGTGGTGATGCTACACATTGCATTCCCTAAGTTGTGATTCTCTTATTCTAGACTTGTCCTCTCTTGGAAACATTAGGCACGATGATCCCTAAGAAGAGACCTTACATGAATTAAGTGAAGTCCCTTTGAACAAACATATGTATATAAATATAATGCTCATAAGTGTTTAACATAATACAACTTGTTAACCTTGTGAAGCTCGAACCCCTAAATTCAAGGCCACCAATCATAACACAACTTGCTTGCTAGTAGAGCATTTCCTATGTTCATGAGTGCTTAGCATTACATAGCTATTTAGTCTTTGTGAACCTTGAATTTTTGTGTTGTGGTGCCTTATTGAAGTTGTTAGGAGGATATATTTGATATGGTATGGGAGCCTAATATGATTCTCTCATTTGCTACCCTTTACGGGCTTACCTAGTGGATGACCCAAGGTTCGATTAGCTCATGTGAGCTTATGTATTTTTTGCATAGTGGACATCTAGTTTTGCTTGTGAACGTATTGGACAAAGATCCTAGACTTGATCAACATCGAGTTGGACAAACAACCAAAGCTTGATCTACCTCCCTTTCATCTAGGCTTTGATGTTGTATGATTGAGTATCTTTTTCATTGTTGCATACATGTGTCTTGAATATCTACTTTAGTCTGAGTTGGTGCTTGTGCTCATACTCTCACTAAAATGGGAGCTAAATGTATTGTAGGAAAAAGTATCCCTTTTCCACACTTAATTTGGGGAATAATTAATGTGGTAATGAAAAAAAATCCATTTTCCTTGCTTAATTTGGGAATGATTAATGTCAAAATGAACCTAATGTTTCCTTAATCTAGTGTTGTAATGTGTTGTACGCATTCACATTAGATCTAGGGCCCTTTTAAGGTAAATAAACCTAACTTTTTTCCTAATTTGGTGTTGTAAACTGTATTCATTTACACCTTCACATTAAATTTAGGGCCGTTTGACCTAATGTTGCTTTAATCTAGTGTTGTACACATTCACATTGGATTTAGGGCCATTTTAAGCTAAATTGACGTAATATTTCCTTAATTTAATATTATAAAATTTATTTATTTACACTTTCACATTGAATTTTGGGCTCCCTTGCATTTATGACCTTTACATCATCATTAATATTCCCCTAATACCCTATATTATGCATCTCGAGGCTTATTTCAACTGAAACCCTGACAAAATCAAGAAATAGATTTAATTTCTCACCTACCCGATAATTTCTCTCTCTAAAAAGGCCTTGTGGACCCATACACCACCATGGGTGTATGAGTCCCACCCAAGTGGGCCCCATATGCCAAGGGTGGCATATGAGTCCCATTTGGCCCCTTTTAGGGTTTTGGGTAGGAAATTAGGGTTTTAAATTCAAATTTTATGAATTTGTCGACCTCGAGGATCTAATAAATGGTAAATTGGGTGCATTTCCTATATAAACAAGGTCTCAAATCATTATTTAATGAACCCTTCATGATATCAAGCCAAGAAATCAAGAGTTTAGCATTCCAAGACTTCAAAAGAGCATCAAGAGAGTTTTACAAGATCACTTCTAAGGAATTCAAGAGCATTTTTTAGGAATTTAAGGATAAATTACTTCATCAATTGTTGCAAAAATTGAAGATCGATCATCATGTCAATATTATCAAGCATCAAACATGTTGTTGAGCTAGTGTTGTGATGTGGCATTGAATATCCAATATTAAGTATTGTTCTACACTTATTTCAAGGTCTATATCTACATCCTTCATGGCCATTTCATGTTAAATTGCATATTTACAATACGTCATTTATAAGACATCATTCAAGTTATCATTTTTCATGTTTCATGTCCTTATTTTATTATCTCATCATTTTTTTAATTTACCTCTAAGGGGTTTGACCAAGGAAAAGCCCCATTCCCTAACAATCAACAAGTTTTTCTCTCTGTACATGTGTAATTATAGATCTAGGTGTCTTGGAGCTTGAAGGATCTTTGAAGATTATGCTACAAGCTTGAAGGAACTTGTTGGAGTTTTCTCCTCACTTTCAAGGTCATGAAAAGACTTCTATAGGTCCAAAATCAGGGTTTCAGATTTAGAAACAAAGTGTGGTAGAGAGAAGAGATTAGAGAACAAAACCAAACCTTAACCTTCTAAAAAAGCACACTAGAACTGATACACCACCTTGGGCATATGAGTCCTAATACATCCAATTTTTAGGGTTTTGGGAGATTCAAACTTAACATTGTCAGATTCTAGTTTTGTCATAGAGAATCAAGTTTTGGAGTAAATCGCCCATACTGGAGTATGAGTCCTAGCAAGCATTAAGTTCAGTGTTTTTAGCATTTCAAGAATTTATTGAAGCTCTTCTAGGTTTTGAAGATCGCACCTCTGATGTATTGTATTTTTGTTATGGTTTGGTTACATTTCTAGGTGTTTCATTCAAGTCTTGGATATCATTGAGTTTCATAATTAGGTCTTGCATTTCATTAGTCTTTCCAAGCCCTATCATGGCGTTGAACCACTCTTGTAATCATAAATCAGACCCTAGGACACCCTATTTCAAGATCTCTTTCTCCTTTGCATTGAGATCTCTAGGGTTTCCTTGAATTTGGAGTATAGAAGATTGTTGTCCTATATCGTAAACAATGGTGATGGCAATTTTCTACCTTACATTTTGGTGAACCTGCATTTAGAACACATCATTTCTAATTTGGAGTGCATTATCATCCTATATCTAGCTTGCATTAACTTTGCATGAGGTTTCACACTAGTTAATTTCCATCTAGGGTTTCAAAATATTGCATTAATGAAAGTGCATATAGGTTGCATTTTTTTATCTTGCATCACTGATAATCATATAAAATATGCATTTGTATTTAGTTTAGAAATCATCCAAACTAAAAAGCTTAAAATCACTTAAATTTTTTTGAAAATTGTGAAAAAAACCCTAATTGGGACTCATACTCCCCTCTAGGCAATTTAGTCCTAATGGGTATGTGCAGGATCATGATGGGCGATAAAGTGTCAATATGATGGGTATGTGGCTGACGACTTTTTTTTTAACCCAAAATTGATGAAATGAAAAGGGGTTTTAAAGGAGATTCTCAACTTTCCATCAATATAAATTATGCTTTATTTTGAATTTAATAAGTATTATTCATTTTCTATTCAAATTACGACTAATGTCCTGATTGATAGGCTAACTAAAAATCATCTATAGCTTTCAAATGATATCACATTTTTTGAATCCAAAACATGCATCACATTCTATGCTTCGCATACTATAGGATTAAAAAAAGAAAAAATGAATTTCATGAAGTTTTGACCAAGTTAAGGTGGTCAGACATATGATTTTTTATATTTTTTAAAAGTTGCAATAAAAAAATTATAATTAATTATTTACATGGGAAAAAATTACAAAAAAATATGCATCACATCGAGACATGAGTCTTCTACTTATATCTAAAATCTTATAAAAAACTATTATCATTTTATTTTGGTTAGGGTGGTTAGACAGACACCTACTTCTTATTTTTTCCTTGAAATTTGAGTACTATTGCATTGAAATTTTAAATTTTCACCAAATATATATATATTTTTAAACAAACCTAGTAGTTTAGAAACTACATTCAATTTGCTACAGATTCTATTCTTACATATTTCTGAAATAATATAGATAACTTATTCAAATTTTTACTTCAAGTTGCCTAACTCTGATTTTTCTATTTTTTTTGCCACTTAAGGGCCTATTTTTTCCATGATGATCCCACACATACCCTAATCTAGATTTGAAATTACCTTGTACAACATTAAAAACCTCATTTCTATGCTTCCTAAGCTTGCTAGTAACATATAGTATCAATCTAAAAAGTTTCAGTAACTTCTGTTTTATGTATAGGTCAAATCACCCATGTAGTGTAGTCATCTTTTTAAAAGCATTTCAAAAATTCATTTCAGTAGTAAAAATTATTAGATATGTTGGACATTTGTTTACATTTTTGAAGAATTGCATAAATTAGATAGTTTTCTTTTGCATGTTACCATGTTTCCTTTTAAGATATGTGGTTTTGATATGATAAAGAATAGATTGCATAAGTACAACATCCACTCTTATGAGTTCAATTTATAGTACAACAATGAGGTCATTAACAAACATGTTAGTCATCTTTATACTATATTTCATAGTTACGAAAAACATCTTAGAGAATTGGATCAAACCATTGACATAGTCCTTAATATTACATTGCCTATTGGTGAGGATGGTATGATACAAGAAGATACAAGCATAGACGATCATGAAATCCATAATTTCTCTTCTCTCAATACCTCTCCTACTAGTGACAAAGGTATCTTGGTGAAAGAAGATACAATCATTGGGAATCATGAAAGTCTTGATTGTCTCTCTCCTCTTCCCTCTTGGGAAGATATTATGACACAAGAGGATGATATCATAGACAAATTTCTAAACATCACTTTACCTAGTCTACATTCATCCCTTGCTTGTGAGAATATTTTAATGAAATAGGATGATATCATAGAGAGCCATGGTAATCAAATTTTCCCTTCTCCTAATATCCCTCCTTGATGTAAAGAGGATAGGTTGGTGTTAGGTGATGCACCTATTGAGAGTCATGAGGATATTGTTCCTCCCTTCCCTAATGCTCCTACTAATTGTAAAGATATATTTGGTAAGCATAAAAATTATAGTTGTCCTTCTCTTGATGTCTCCCCTACTTGTGATTAATATAATTTATAAAATCTAACCATGGGATGAGATAAACATCTTACAAACTCTCCCACTAGGGTAGATAGTATGGCACAAGAGAATGAGACCTTAGATAAAAAGGAAAATCAAATTGAGCCTTCTCTTATTATCCACACTAAATAGATAAAGAATATATTCTACCTCCCTTACTTGAGGATCCAATCTTTAAATGTCATGAACATATAGTTTTTAATTCTCCTAAAAGCTCTCCTCCTAGGGAGGATACCACAGTGCAAGAAAAGGATAACATTTACAATAATGATATAGTGTCCCTAGATGTAGACGATGAAGTAACATTAAACTCTCCTTCACTAAGGGACATTAATATTATTCAACCTCAACCCATCCTTTACCCACCTTCACACAAACCTCAAACTCAAAACAAACCCAAAATTATCCTCTACTCACCTAAGAATAATTGTTCGTAGCATTCGGGATATAATACTATTTCTCATACATATAACACTAGAAACAATCCACAACCATAACAAACACCTTCAACATCCCTCCCATCGTCCAACCCTATCTTGCCTAGTCCTCCTCATTTTCCTTCACAAAGTGGATAGGAGTATGATCTTGTTGAACAACTAAAGAATACTCTTGCTAAGATATCATTATGGTACCTTATTCAAGCCTTCCCTCATTACCACAACATGATTCAAAGTTCTTTACAACAAATTCATATCCCTTCTAATGCACAACTAAATGAAATAAGAGCCATGATTCAAGGAATAAATACTGAAATTTTTTTCCACCAAAGTGAGCTCCCTCCTTTGGAAGTACAAAAAAAAAATGATGCTTTCATGATAATAGTTATACATAACCAGTTGGGAATACAAAGAACCCTCATTGACAATGGCTTTTCCCTTAATGTGTATAGTGTATCCCTATTGGATAAGCTTGGTGTGGGTAAATAAAAAATTTAACCTGAATCTTTATCTATCAAGGGATTTGACAATGTAGGAAAACAACCGCTTGGTGTGATCACTTTTCCTATTACAGCTGGAAAGGACACATTAGAAACACCAATCCATGATATACCTCACAATATTTCATATAATATTCTTTTGGTAAGGTCATGGATTCATGCAATGAATGGGGTTCCTTCTACACTTCATCATAAAATGAAGTATGTCTACAGTAATAAAGTGTACACACTTGAAGCTGACTCTAAACTAAACAATTGTTTGAACATTGAGAAAGGTAAGGAAAATCCCTTGAAAACATTGACACCAACTACACAAGTAGAACACATGCAACAAAAATACAAATAAAAACACATTGAGGAAGTCACAAAGCTCTTAGAAGATCATTGGGGTTCCTTAGATTTCAAACCAACATTCATGGGAGAATACACGATCATAAACAAAGACTCTGAGAAAGGGGGAAAAAAGTGGTAATGTCAACACAAAATTTAGGAGAGCCTTCAAGACCACCCACCTCAACCACTTTAGAAAATGAAACAAACTACACAAAAAACTTTGATGAACTTGACTATGAACAACCACTGAATCCGAAAGAAATTAAAAAGCTTTATGGAAAAGGGTATGAACTTATGAAACAACTTGGATATAGTGGAAAAGGATGTGGTGCTAGAGAACAAGGTATTCATAACCCTATAGAGCCTCACATAAAAGAAAAGACTAGTAATCTTGGTTATTGTCCCTCAAAAGACACAAACAAGCCTTGACTTAATATCAACACTATTACAAAAGATACCTCTAAGACAACTTTAACATTAGTGTATCTTGAATTGATAGACACTAGTGGTCTTGATAATCATCCTTTGAAAGAAATGAAAGAAACAAATAAATCTTCACTTAACATTAATGTCATCATGCAAAACACTCATGATTTGAATTTGATAGATTTAACAACCTTCTATAAAGGAGAGTACAAAATATCACAATCCAAAGAGTCTTGTGTAAGTATGACACCTAATACCAAGCAAGAGATATCTTTGCCACAAAATAAAGGAAAATGTTCTATTATTGATCAAAAGGGTATCTTGTTGAGACTCCTCAAAGATTGTTTGATCTCTCTTCCTCCAAGAACATGAAAGATATTTTACTACAAGTCTTCATTTTGTGCATATCATAGAGTTCATGGTCATTCTACTAATGAATGTAAGGCTTTGACTAATCAAATTCAATATCTTAAGGATTGTCGTGCTCTTCCTTATCTTGAGGCACCTAGTTCCTCTTTTTATTTCAGCTCATCCTTGTCCTGCACTAAGTAGGGCAAGAAGCTAGGTCGCTTTGTCCCTGTATGTCACTTATTGTTGTCTCTTTTTTCTAGTTGACTGCCTTTCATGTACATATAAGAGCAAGCTTGGGAGGTGGACAACATGATTTAATTTGGATTGCATGTGATGTACTAAGTTATACATTTTGGGGGAAACCCATTCCCTTTTCATGATATAGCTTATTAGAAACATATGACTTGGCATAGGGCTTTCCAAACAAGCTATCATTTATTCTTCTACTTTAAGTCAACTACTCATAGTAATGGTGTTAGCAACCACTTTAAAGTGGGGGCATACATTGACACTCATGTTTCACTCTGCGATTTTCTCTCTTCTTGCAATGCATCCTCTTCTTGTTGGTGTCATTGGGCTTGATTTCCTTTAAGAGTGTGATATTTCTTTGACATGTCCTCTCTTGGAGACATTAGGCACGATGTTCCATAAGAAGACACCCTACATGAACTAAGAAAAATCCCTTTGAACATACCTTACACTATTTTGCATTTACAATATCTATTATATGACCACTTTGCATAACACACCTTGCTTTCCTATGGAGCCATCTAGTTTTTTCATGAGTTCCAAGCAAACGAAGCTTTGTTTTCCTCATGAAGCTTGAAGTTCATTGTTATGTGGTCCCCCATCAAAGTTATTAGGAGGTAAAAATTTGGTCTAGTTAGACAAGAAGCCGATCTAAGGCATGACTTTCCCTTAGCCACTCGTGTGTGTTGTAAGCAGATACTAGGCATGTGTGTATGTGTCTCACTCTCTTGGATTACTCATCTAGCCAACAACTTGAAGTTTTGTTGCCTCAGAGTGAGCATGCATCTTTGGACAAACAACTTAGATTTTATCCACATCGTGTTGGACAAACGGTTGAGGCTTGATCCACCTCTTTTTTATTTTTTGCTTGTTTTTCTTTCGTTTATTCTTTGACACATCATGTTTGTGTATATTGATGCTGCATATCAAACACATTATGCATGTCCTTTTGTGCTTATGTCGGTTTGACCTAGGATCTTAGATCATGGGGGCTTGGCCACCTCCTTTGATCTTTGTCATCTTTTGTCATCTGTATTGGTACACTTGGACCCCTCTTGAATGTCTAATTTAGTATGAGTTTGAAGCAAGTTCATCCTCTCACTAAAGTGGAGGCTAAATGTGGCAATGAAAAAAAAATCCATTTAGCCCCCTTGCATTTATGACCTTTACATAATCATTAAAAGGCCCCTAAGAACCTATATTATGCATCCCAAGGCTTATTTCAACCAAAATCTTGACAAGATAAAAAAATAGACTTAATTTATCATCTCCCTAACACTTTGTCTCTCTAAAAATGCCCTATGGGACCCATATGTCAGGGGTGGCGTATGAGTCCCATTTGACCCCTTTTTAGGGTTTCTAGTGAGAAATCAGGGTTTCCAATTCAAATTTTATGAATTTCATCCTTTGGAATCTAATAAATGGTAAATTGGGTGCATTGCCTATATAAACAAGGTAAAAAATCATTATTTCATGAATCCTTGATGATATCAAGTCAAGAAATCAAGAGTTAAGCATTCCAAGACTTCACAAGTGGTGTAGGAGCACCTTGAGCAATGTACGCCTCCAATAGGCAATTTTATGATATTTGTATTTTCACCATGGAAAAATGTAAAATGGCCATGTGAGGGCCCATTCAAATGTAATTGAGTCTTTGATGGATTTATAGGAGGTCAAGAATGTAAGTTTGCAAAAATAATAAAAGTTGCAAAAGATGTAAAAGTGCAAAATTGCAAGAAATTGCAAATATGAAAGAGGAAGATGAAGAGTCATCTTGATAGAGAAGGTTGTTAGTCAGTTGAAGATGAAAAGGTAGGTATTATAACTGATGTAAACCTCTATATAGAGCATTGTAAGGGTGAGACAAATGGGGTAGATTGTATTCTTGAAACTATATACCAAATAAAGTACCCTATTTCAATATTTGTAGTATTTTATTCTCTTGTTTTAGTCCTTGTACGAACTATACATCACCCAATAGGATAGATTCTTAATTTTTTCACAAATTATTAGGTGTTAGAATCAATTTGGAGGATATTTAAAGAGTTTTCATCAAGTTTTAGAGTCTTTAGAGCATTTTTACACTAAACATTTTGAAACCCTCAAAATAGAGGTTTTGAGAGTCTAGTTAGAAGTTAATGACTACTCCACTAATTTAGGAATTTTATTTCAGTGGAGTAGTTTAAATTAGGATGTTTTAAGTGTTGTGTGTGATGGTAGGTATAGGGGAAGGCAAGAATATAGAGTTTTTTTGTTGCTACAGGGGACTTTTTGTTGATTTTCATGCAAGAAATTGTGCTACAGGATAGGGTTTGGTGAAATAACAAATGTAAATCCTTCAAGATAGTTAATTATCCTTATGCAGACCTATTTCAAGGTGTTGGAGGTGGTGGTAAGGTATATAGAGATCTGGAAAGTACGTTTTCTGTAAACCCTCATTATTTGGATATGGGTTTAAGCAAAATCAAGGATTTTTGTTTTGAAGCCTAGGGAAGCATTTAAGTGGTAGAATGTTGGTGGATTATGGAGTTTTATGGCCTGAATTAAGACTACTTTTTATTCTTTTGTATTTTGGAGTTGCTTTGTGGGAACTTTATTTGTAATTTTGACATGATTTGGTGCAATTGGCAGTAGACAATCTATTATTTCTCATATACTTTCCAAAACAAGTTCATATGATTTTGAAGTATGTTAATGTATGATAAAATGGGTTCTTGTAAATATGATTAGATTCTAGATATTCAATATGGTTTGTGAAATATAACCATTTTATTCAAGTTGGACTACTACTAGCAATTTTGTGTTTTTCACTGCAAGAAATTGTGAAACTATGAAAAAAGTTATATCAGTGATTAAATTTATTTTAAAACTATAAAAGTGATGATGTTAAATATGTTCCAAGGTTTGGGGAAAGTGTAGGAGAAAAATTTGTTTATTTGGTGTTTTGAGCAAATGTGGAATCAAAGTGCAAAGTGGTGTCTTGGTGTGAAAATTGAAAGAGTTGATTATTCAACATTTTCTCTCAGGTTTTTTTCTTTTAATTAGTCAAAATGATGGTGTTAAAAGTGTTCCCATGTCATACAAGAGTTTAGAAGTAATATTGGGTGATTTTTTGTCTTTTTGCGAAATGGAAACAAGTGAAAGAGAAGTGGATTTTGTTGAAAGTTTAAGTGAATATTAAAATTGATCTTCTTAGTTTTTGGTTTGGTTCTTGAGTACCCTTGAAGTTTTTTGAAGTTTTTTTATGATTTGTATCAATTGGTATCAGAGCTAGCTGATCTGGTGTTTGTTAAGTTGTTGTTGAGTTGTTGGTTGCAGGTGCTTGATCCATCTTAAAGTTGCAAAGAGGAAGAGTTATGAGAAGTTGTGTGTTGGTTACAAACAAGGATAAGTCTATGTTCACCATTCTCCAATGGAGATTAAGTTTGGGAGAAGGTGCAAAGTGAGTGAGGCCACTAAGAGAAAGGGTGGTAGGTGCGTCTTCCAAGATCTACTGTTGGGTAAGATGGATGGTTTGTTGAGTTTGTGTGGTGAGGAAGTGAGGGAGATGGATACCTATTTGAAGAAGCAATAGAAGAGTTTTCATCCATTGAAAAGAGTTGAAGTCCATTTTGAAGAATACTCCACTGATTGGAGAAGATAAAAATATGATGAGAAATATGTCAGAGAAGGTCAAGGATGAATTGTTGATTGCTTAGAAAAGCAATGTGGAAGGACAATTCTGTGTCCTTGATTGAAAATAGGTTAGAGGGAAGTTGAATTTTGGTTTTGAATATGAGAATACAGAGGTTATTGGGCAGAGAAAGAGAAGGAAAAAGGAAATGAAAATTGAAGACAAAAATGAAGGCAAAAGTTGGAACCAAAACAAAAGCAAAGAGCATGATTTGAAGAGGAAGCAGTCCAAGACAAAGGTATGCAGATGTAAAGAGGAAAATTTGATAAAGATATGTAGGTATGAAAAATCAAGGTTGATTCAATACATTTCCAAAGGGACTTGGAAAATTTTTTAGGTCAGTTGTTTGGTGTAGGAGCACCTTGAGCAATGTATGCTCCAATAGGATTTTTTTGGAAATTTGTATTTTCACCATGAAAACTTGTAAAATGGCCATGTGATGGCCCATTCAAATGTAATTAAGTCTTTGATAGGTTTATAGGAGGTCAAGAATATAAGTTTGCAAAAATGACAAAAGTTGCAAAAGATAAAGAGTCATCTTGATAGAGAAGGTTGTTAGTCAGTTGAAGATGAAAAGGAAGGTATTCTAACTAATATCATTAGGATCAGGGGATTCAGTTCTAGTCAGAGATTCTTTCTCCTTATCATCTGAAATATCAATGATATCTTCAGTTATCTCTTTTTTTTTTTGATTCTGGAGGGAAATCACTGATATCAACATCCAATTCTCTTTTTTCTAGAGGAAGAGCCCACTTCAAATTTACTTGATGTAGATATAACAGAGCAAGTTTTTAATTTCAAAGATGAGAAATATGATCTGTACATGTTTACTTTATCTTCCAAAGACTCTATATATCTATAATTTTTCTTTCTAATAGGGATACTAGATTCCCACATTACATTATCTTTTCCTAGTAGAGAATTCAGAAAGTAAAACACCAGACACACCAGCAAGGATCTAAAATGAAAGGGATAATTCTCAACCAATGACATTCAAACATTTTCAAGAAAATTCTCAAGTAACAAGCTACATAAATCAAACTATCTGTTCTCCTTAACCATCATGTGATCAATATGTACGACAATAGCCAAAGTTGAAATTTCATGGTTTTTGAAATAAATTTTTTATGAAATATTGTATGCAACATACCCAACGGCCGAATCAGTAAGTGTTATCAATCAACAGTGGTCTAAGATCTCTATTGATGCTAGTCAGCTCCTCCACATCTTTATACTTCACAGTTTTCTTTCCAGGGAGTTCTCCAGTGCTACATAATCTAGTGATTTCTTTGATTGATTCGTCCGAGATCAAATAAGTTTTTTCCAAAACAATGATTTTGTCCTTGAAAAAATTCAACAAGAACAAGATAACCTCTTTATCTGTAATCCACAAAAATTCACTCCATAAATCCATCCCTAGGGTTTTTATGTTTTGTAGTTTGACTTTGCTCAACCCTAGTTGAATTCCTTTCATTTTCCTATGATCGTATTCTTCTAATTCAATGATTTTCAACTTAAGAGGGGTAACACCACATTATCCTTCATCCATTTCTATGCTTTCCTTAAATTCAATGAAACTTCTTTGATTTTCTTATTTCCTTTTGCAAAAGGTTTCCAGATTACCTGATATAATCTCTTCAAATTCCTTTCAGAAATGCTTCAAGCTTGCTCCAAGATCACTCCAGGCGTCTATTTAAGCTCTTCAGAAGCCCGATTAACCAAAAAGACTTGTAAACTTAATCTTATACACCATTGAAATTACCCTAAAACACATTAAATGTGATAAACACCAAAAATGAGTCTTCTTATCATAGAAATCCCTTATTTGGTTTGCAAACCCTCATACCAACATATTTTTCTTTGGTTCTTGTTTTCCAAATCCTCTAAATAATCATTCTTCACATTCCAACCATGTTCTAGCCTCTCACACACCATTCTTCTAGGGGGTTTTCATAATCTTTTGATAATACTCCCCCTAAGACCATGCTAGGTCTAAATTTTGAATAAGTCATCTATACCGGATGAGGGCACAGACACATCAAGAGTCTCACGTTTTTCTTCTTCTTTCTTCTTCCATATCTTACCCATATCTTGCTTCATCTCTTCTTTGTCAATCTTCTTTACTGGTTCACTCTTCTCTTCCGGAGCAAACCTCTTTCCTTTCTTACTCTTGCAAACTTTTTATGCATGTCTAGGTATGTTTTTGTTATAACAGACCACACTTTTCTAATTAATCTATCCTCCATTATTCCTTGATCTACACTGACTTGCATTGTGTCCAAATTTATTACAGGTGTAGTAGTTGCCATTAAATAATTGATTCACTCTACCTTCGTTAAAATTGTTTGTCATTACTCGACTGATCATTCTCACTTGCTATCTTCATTTTGTAGCCTTATATCCAATCTCCCCACATTTAAAACATTTTTTGGAAAGAGAAATAGAAAACTAGTTCATCCTACTCCTGTATTTAGTTTCTCTATGACCATATTTGTTATAGGAAAAAAAATACCATCGAAAGAGGGGTACCTCTGTGCATTAGGTTGTCACACAACCGGTCTTCTTGGAAAATTCTTTCTCTTCTTCCTCTTGCCTTGATTCTTCTTCACATCTTTAGAACTTTCACTGGTATCAACTCACAGGGTTTTCTCTCAGGGTTTTTTCTTTGAATTATTCAAAATAATGGTGTTAAAAGTGTTTCCAAGTCAGACAAGAGTTTAGAAGTAAGCTTGGGTGATTTTTTGTCTTTTTGCGAAATGGAAACAAGTGAAAGAGAAGTGGATTTTGTTGAAAGTTTAAGTGAATATTAAAATTGATCTTCTCAATTTGTGGTTTGGGTCTTGAGTGCCCTTGAAGTTTGTTGAAGGTTGTAGATTATTTGCATCAATTGGTATCAGAGCTAGCTAATCTGGTGTTTGTTAAGTTGTTGTTGAGTTGTTGATTGTAGGTGCTTGATCCATCTTAAAGCTACAAAGAGGAAGAGGTCTAAGAAGTTGTGTGTTCATTACAGACAAGGATAAGTCTGTGTTCACCATCCGCCAATGGAGATTAAACTGGGGAGAAGGTGCAAAGTGAGTGAGGCCACTAAGAGAAAGGGTGGTAGGTGCACCTTCCAGGATCTACTATTGGGTAGGATGGATGGTTTGTTGAGTTTGAGTGGTGAGGTAGTGAGGGAGATGGATACCTATCTAAAGAAGCACTAGAAGAGTTTGCAACCATTGAAAAGAGTTGAAAGTTAGTTTGAAGAGTACTCCACTAATTGGAGAGTATGAAAAGATGATGAGAAACAGGTCAAAGAAGGTCAAGGATGAATTGTTGATTGCTTAGAAAAGCAATGTGCAAGGACAGTCATGTGTCCTTGATTGAAAATAGGTTAGAGGGAAGTTGAATGTTGGTTTGGAATTTGAGAATACAGAGGTTATTGGGCAGAGAAAGAGAAGGTAGAAGGCAAATAAAAGTGAAGACAAAAATGAAGGCAAAAGTTGGAACCAAAAAAAAAGCAAAGAGCATGATTTCAAGAGGAATCAGTCCAAGAAAAAGGTATGCAAATGTAAAGAGGCAAATTTGATAAAGATATGTAGGTATGAAGAATCAAGGTTGATGCAATACATTTCCAAAGGGACTTGGAAATTTTTTTAGGCTAGTTGTTTGGTGCAGGAGAACCTTGAGCAATGTATGCCTCCAATAGAAAATTTAATGAAATTTGTATTTTCAGCATGAAAAAATGTAAAATGGCCATGTGAGGGCCCATTGAAATGTAATTGAGTCTTTGATAGGTTTCTAGGAGGTCAAGAATGTTTCTTTTTTTTTTCTAGAGAAAGTGGCAAGCCACTATTATATTTTATTATAAATTAAATAAAAGGTTACAAATTTTTTTTCTAGGGAGCATACCAGTAGGAAAGAACTAGTAGGAGGTCAAGAATGTTAAGTTTGCAAAAATGAAAAAAGTTGCAAAAGATGTAAAAGTGCAAAATTGCAAGAAATTGCAAAAATGCAAGAGGAAGATGAAGAGTCATCTTGATAGAGAAGGTTGTTAGTTGGTTGAAGATGAAAAGGAATGTATTCTAATTGATGTAAACCTATATATATATATATATATATATATATATATATATATATATAGAATTTTAAGAGTGGGAGAAACGGGGTAGATTTTATTCTTGAAACTATTTACTAAATAAAGTACCATGTTTCAATATTTGCAATGTTTTATTCTCTTGTTTCAGTCCTTGTATAGAAAGTACAACACCCCATAGGATAGATTGTATATTTTTTCACAAAGTATTAGGTGTTAGCATCACTTAGGAGGATGTTTAAAGAGTTTTCATCAAGTTTTAGAGTCTTTAGAGGATTTTTACACTAAATAGTTTGAAACCCTCAAAATAGAGGTTTTAAGAGTCTAGTTAGAAGTTAATGACTAATCCATCGATTTAGGAATTTTATTTTAGTGGAGTAGGTTAAATTAGGATGTTTTAAGAGTTGTGTGTGATGGAAGGTATAAGGGAAGGCAAGAATACAAAGTTTTGTTGTTGCTACAAGTGACTTTTTGTTGATTTCCATGCAAGAAATTGTGCTACAAGCTAGGGTTTGGTGAAATAATAGAGGTAAAGGCTTGAAGATAGTTAATTATCCTTGTGTAGACCTATTTCAAGGTGTTGGAGGTGGTGGTAAGGTATATAGAGATCTGGAAAGTACTTTTTCTATAAACCCTCATTATTTGGATACGGGTTTAAGAAAAATCAAGGGTTTTTGTTTTGAAAACTAGGAAAGGGTTTTAGTGATCAAATGTTTGTGGATTATGGAGTTTTATGGCCTAAATTAAGATTGTTTTTGGTTTTTTGGGATTTTGGAGTTGCTCTATGGGCACTTCCTTTGTAATTTTGGCCTAATTTGTTGCAATTGGCAGTAGACAGTCTATTATTTCTCATATACTTTCCAAAACAAGTGAATATGATATTGAATTATGTTAATGTATGGTAAAAGGGGTTCTTGGAAATATTATTAGATTCTGGAGATTCAATATGGTTTGTGAAATATACCCATTTTAGTCTAGTTGGACTACTACTAGCAATTTTGTGTTTTTGACTGCAAGAAAGCGTGAAACTATGAAAAAAATTATATGTTTGATTGAATTATTTTTAAAACTATCAAAGTGATTATGTTAAAGATGTCTCAAGGATTGGGAAAAGTGTAGGAGAAAAACTTGTTTATTTGGTGTTTTGAGCAAATGTGGAATCAAAGTGCAAAGTGGTGTCTTGGTGTGAAAGCTGAAAGAGTTGATTTTTCAACATTTTCTCTTACGGTTTTTTCTTTGAATTAGTCAAAATTATGGTGTTAAAAGTGTTTCTAGGTCAAAAACGAGTTTAGAAGTAAGATTAGGTTATTTGTTGTCTTTTTTCCAAATGGAAACAAGTGAAAAAGAAGTGGATTTTGTTGAAAGTTTAAGTGAATGTTATAATTGATCTTCTCAGTTTGTGGTTTGGGTCTTGAGTAACCTTGAATTTTTTTGAAGGATGTAAATGCTCTACATCAACAAGAGCATCGAGAGGGTCTTACAAGATCACTTCTAAGGAATTCAATAACTTTTTTAAGGAATTTAAGGGAATATTTCTTTATCAATTGTTGTAGTAATTCAAGATCCATCATCATGTCAAGATTATCAAGCATAAATAATGTTGTTGAGCTAGTGTTGTGATGTGGCATTGAAGATCCAAGATTAA
Organism: Sequoia sempervirens; assembly: GCA_007258455.2. NCBI lineage: Eukaryota > Viridiplantae > Streptophyta > Pinopsida > Cupressales > Cupressaceae > Sequoia > Sequoia sempervirens. Next base: position 161,755,692 of record VDFB02000013.1, on the reverse strand, counting down.
GCATTGTTCTACACTTATTTCAAGGTCTAGATCTTCAACCTTCATGGCCAATTCATGTTAAATTACAAATTTACAGGACATCATTTATAAGACATCATTCAAGGTATCATTGTTCATGTTTCATGTTTCATTTCCTTATTTTATTATCTCATCATTTGTTTTAATTACTTTGAGGGGTTTGACCAAGGAAAACCCCCATTCCCTAACAATCAACAAGTTTTTCTCTTTCTACATGTGTAACTGTAGATCTAGGTGTCTTGGAACTTGAAGTATCTTTAAATATAAAATTACAAGCATGAAGGAATTTGTTCGAGTTGTATCCTCACTTGCAAGGTCATATAAAGACTTCTATAGGTCTGAAATCAAGGTTTTGGATCCGAAAACAAAGTGTGGTAGAGAGAGAAGATATTGGAGAGTAGAATCATACCTTAATCTTTTGAAAAAGCACACTGGGACTGATACGCCACCTTGGGAATATGAGTTCTCGTACACCCAATTTTTAGGGTTTCAAGAGATTTAGAATCAACACTATCAAATTCTAGTTTTGGTATAGAAAGCCCAATCTGGGACTAAATCACCCAGACTGGCATATGAGTCCTAACAAGTATTAAATTTAGTGTTTCTAGCATTTCAAGACTTCATTCAAGCTCTTTTAGGTTCCCAAGTGCAAACCTCTGATCTCTTGGCTTTTTTTTTTAATTTGGTTACATTTCTAGGTGCTTCATTCAAGTCTTGCATATCATTGAGTTTCATAATTAGGTCTTGCATTTCATTAGTCTTTCTGAGCCATAGCTTTGCGGTGAACCCCTCTTGTAATCATAAATCAAACCATAGGACACCCTATTTCAAGATCTCTTTCTCCTTTGCAATGAGATCTCTAGGATTTCCTTGAATGTGAAGTATAGAATATTGTTGTCCTATGTCCTAAACCATGCTGATGACAATTTTCTACCTTACAATTAATAATAAAATGACCTTAATTATGCCTTAATTTAGTGTTGTAATATGTATTTCACATATTCAAATTAAGTTTATGGACCTATTAAATAAAATGGACTTAATTGTGCCTTATTTGTAGTATTCTAAGGTGTACATTTACACTTTCACACTTATCTAGGTTCTTATTAATTAATTGAGGTTAATTTTCCTTAATTGGCCCCTTTAATTCAAATCTAAGCCTAATTAATTGCAATTTCCAAAGAGGAAGACTCGACATTCATTAATGCCATGACATAGCATTTATCATTGGAGAATGTGTGTACTAGGTAAGTGACCTAGGACCCATTTTCCTAAGGGTGAATGGGTCCTCACTTAGGCCTAGGAAAATTTTAATTATGTTTTTGGTAGTATTTCAATGATTTCAAATGAATATTCACATGTCGGCATGTGTTATTTGAATTAAGAGAATTAATGTTAACATATGTATAAATAAGAGATCATTTCACCATGTTTCACCTAAAATATATTAAGCAAGTTAAGAGAATTCAAGTGAGCATTATCAAGAGAATTTCAAGAGAAGATTTGTTGAAGATCTATTACAATAACCAGGATCCATTATCATGTCAAAGTATTCTTGCATCATGCATGTTATTTAATCTGATATGTTTATGTAGTGTTCATGATCCATTCAAGCATTCAAAGGCCTTGTTTCAAATCAAGTTTCAATCTCAAGATCCACATTCATTGAAGTCATTTCATGCTAGTTGGAGATCTACATTCCATGGTGCATTCAAGGGTTTGGTGAGTTGTGACACTTTTTCCAATCATAATTCCTTCATGTTTCATTGTTTCATTTCAAGGTTTAATTACCAAAATGGGGTTTGACCAAGGAAAACCCCCATGCACCAACAACAAAACATTTTTCCCTATTGATTTGTGGTTGCAAATTTTAGGTGGAAGATCTCTTGAAGAGGAAAATTGCAAAGTTGCCAAAGTTGCATTTTTTATAGTCGTTCTTGCAATTACATGGAAACTAACCTATATAATTTATTTGTAGCCGTACAACTCTAAAAATCAGGGATTTGGGAGTGCAAAAACAAAAGAAGAGAACCAAAAAACCATTTTCATAGGGTAAATGAGTCCTTAGTTAGCTTTGAAAAAGCACTTTTGGTGACTCATGCACATCACTTTCCCTTTCTTAGATCTTCATTTTGATTTTTTTTCCATCATAATTTAGTTTAATCTTAAAAATTCAAGTTATAGGTTGCATTTTGGAGTTAGTTTACTATTTTTAATCTTTCTCCCCAAAGTGTTGTTTAATCAAAACCCCCTTCCTTGCAAAAAAGGAAATCAGTAGATTCAAACCTTGACTTGACTCACCTTAAGGTTGATAGTCCTTTCATTGTGTGGATCTCATTTCTTAATGAAATTGAGGAAGATAGGTCCATCATAACCCCATTTCCCCCTTTCATATTGATACATACATTTTTCTTCTTTTCACATGATATCACATATGGTGTAGATAAATATATAGATATATCATCTAGTTTCTCTAGATTTTTTTGAACTTTAGGCTTGTGTAATTTAATTTTTTCCTACTATAATATTATCAATCTACTCCCTAATATATTAATTCATTTACTATTAAAAAAAATATAATTATATACATAAGATTTACTACTCAGAGTACAAGTAAATAAATTGACTCCAAATTTATGATGAAATCAAATGTTATTTGCCTTAGAACTTTAAAAACATAGTCAACTAAAATTTTCAACACATATATCATAATGGAATTATTTATTTCACCTTTTGTCTTAATAAAATATGGGTAGTAAAATTGAATAAAATTATATCATTATTACATCACCAACATGAGAATTAAACCACATTCATTACAAAAAAAGCCATATTTTTCTATCATATATGTTAAATTTATTAATAGATAGAAATAAGATAGCAACCATTAAATATATTAGCCACAATTTCCCACTATATTACACTAAGCCTCACACCCAAAGGATTAGCCAATTTTTTTTTGGAAATAATAACTCAAGAAAAACTTATACAATTGAGATGTGGCATTGACATGTCAAATTGCATGTTAATGTATACATGAACAATTATATCAAGCATAATGACATGTATAATATAACAAGGACATTGTGGTAGTGTTTCACATCATGTGCAATATAAGAGATTGACAACAATTAAATGACATCACCATTACACCAATTAATGTGGAACACGTAGAAGAATTACAAATTATGTGACCAATAAGCATGATGAGCCTACTAGAGACTTGAGCTACACCATGATGATGATCAAGTTCTAAAATAAAATCATGTTCCTTTATGAAAGTAACACAAGGGTAGGATTGTGGAATCATTTACCTTAAATACACTCCCTAAACATACTCAACACCAAAGGAAGCCTATGCAAGAGGTTGAAAAACTGGGAGATACAAGACATGTAATGATAATGTGTCATTTTTTTCTAAAGGAACACTTCTTAATGTAATATGTGGTATAATTTTTATAATAGGAAACTTGTTGAGAAAGTGCCTTTATGGTGAGACTCAAAAGACCAAGGAGAAAATTTTTTATATTAGTTTTTCCTTGGAGAATGATGGGAAATTTCCACTATTTTAAGATCTATAGGACTATAATGTGCTAGAGGATTGCAATTCCTAGAAAAGATACTAATGCTTGAACATGAATAATAGTGCACAATTTGTTATGTATCCATTTTAGGTGCAAAAGTCTAATATTAGCTCTAAATTCCTACTTATGAATTATAATATTACTTTTGCACTAGAGTCCTATTTTTTACTGTAGTCCATTTTTATCACTATATTAAATAAAGAATAAACAAGGGAAAATGAATCATACTCAAAATAATAAGAATCAACTAAAAAATACTCTATAAACACTTTTAAACAACTAGAAGACCAACGTGGAAAATCATACCTAACATTTAATATTCTAAAACAATAGAAAAATATGCTTCAAAAGTATTAGGAGGTATAAAATGGAATCCAAAAATAGGCAAAGGACACTAGAGATAACAGTGAATGTTCCAATAAACCCCACTCACTCTCCCTTTATAAGGAGAACCAAAAGAACATAGTGACACTACCCGATAGTAGGTTCCTATACATAAATGTAAGGCTAAAGAAATAAAGCATAGCTTACATTTCAATGATATCATAATTGAATATTCTCTAACAAATTGCATTCATTCTATGTCCAAATTAAAGATGCTCTATGTTAATTTTACTAGCATATATCAATAGTGATGAAAAGCATATGAAATGACTCATGTGTGTTTGACATTTATTTTAATACATGGAAAAAGTAATGATAAATATATCACCACTTATATGGTTTTTTTTAATCCATCCAATATGATCTAATGTGGATGATATAATTATATACGAGGAGTGAAATTTTTTGTAATTGTAAATATTATAATATTGTTTTAAAAAAATAATAAAGAAATTAATATTCTAAATCTTTCAGATGATCTTATATTACTCCAATATATTTTCTAGTCTCCAATGGTGGTTAAGTGCCATGTAACTATGAGGTAACCATAGGTCCACCCCACCATGCTAGGAAGATAGTCATATTTGAACAAAAAACACATTGATGCAAAATAAGGGAGTATAGCTTACACATATGCCAAAAAAATTTCATGTAACATAAGTATTAAAACAAAATTAAGCTCTCAACCGATAACACACATACATGGATAAGAATATATTTCACATTTTATGAAAAATCTATTGGTAAGAAGGAAAAGGATATTAGAGGTAAGAAAAGGAGTGTCATCATGATAGCTCAAATTTATGGTATTATAGATTGAGTATGAATCCTAATCACAAGGTGAGGGCTACCCAATTGACATCCAAAAACTTACAAACTGTTAAGTTTCCTTGACATATTATATCAAGACTTTACAAGAACTTCAAGTATGCCATTGATTGAACTTGTTGATTCATTTTATTTTGGAAAGGAAAGTTTAATATCAAATAATTAATAACTCTCACCAGTTGTAGCCTTGGAATCAATTTTTAATTTGGGAAAAAATTAAGAGCCACTCCTTTCCTACCTTATATACCTCAAATTCTAGGTTCACCATTTCCAATCACTATTTAAGTATGGCATGAAAATTAATACAAAAAAATAGAACAATCTTGGACATAAAATCAACATATTTTAAATATTAAAAGATTTTAAAAATTAAGTTTTATCCCATTCTAAATAATTTATAGTCATTCCCAAATTAAAGGTTAATAAGTGATTTTTCAATTGAAAAACATAAAATTCTCAATTCTACCTTTGATGAGACTTAAATATTATAGATTTTTCATTAATTTTTTATTTAAATATAATAATACCCTTTTGATGCAAACATGAATAGAGAAGTTTACTTTTATTAAAATTCACACTTTAGAAATCAATTAAAAAATCAAGTCATGGCTCAAGATAGGCTTTTAAATTTTAAAAAATGATGGGTAAGAGCATCAAGATGGTGCACAAAAAGGGGGTCAAAACTGGCCACTTTTATTCTAAAATTAGTTAAACCTGAACTTGGAGGAGTAATTTGAGATTCATGCACACAAAATTTGAAGATACCAAAAGAACAAGAAATGTAGTAATTTGAATATGGTTTCTAAACTACTAAAGTTTTTTAAAAATAGATAAGATTAAGAGGATCAAATGCTTCATGCACACAAAAGTATTCCTTATTTTCAGCAAAACATAACATAGTGTCTAATGTGTGCCCCTCAATCATTTTAGTTGCATTTAGTATTTTCAAAAACCAGTTGGTTGGAATTTATTTAAGAGTGAGTACTAGAAGTTTTATATTTTTTGTAGTTTTTTATTTAGTATTTTTTAATGTTTTTTCAAATTGGATGCATAGTAAAAATCATATCACTAAGTGTGCACATCACATAACTTGCATCAAAATAATAAAAAATACAATTTTTTTCCAATGTCTAAATAATGAAGTGTAGTACAACATTATATCTTTTTTTTCAAATCTGGACAAGTAGGTCAAAAGTTATTTAAAAATTCAATACATATGTCTCTAATAACTATGAAAACATTTGTGAAACGAATTATAAATAAATCTATTAATGTAGTTCAAATCTAAAAAAATAATATGGTTACAAAGATTAGAAGATGTGTAAAATTATGGTGGTAATTTTACTAAGATTTGATTTATAATGTGTAAACTTGATGATGAGCAAGTTGAAAAATGAGAATATAGGAGTAAATCACGTGAAAATGAGGCAAATGAACCATCCAAGCCTAAGGTTTGTGATCCAAGCCTAAGTACAAGCCAAAACACGTACATGTTTTGTGCAAGTGAAAACATGTAGGTGTTTTGTAAAAGATAAAATGTGTACATTTTTTGGCAAGCCAAAGCACATATGTGTTTTGTAAAATTAAAGGTAAACAGACAAAGAAAATAAATAAATTATTGATTCTTCAATCTTGCAAAGAAAATGAAATTATTAAAGAGGGGATGAAACTAAAATTATCGAGTATCTTATTTTAGAGGAAAGTAGTATGAACTTCAATTCTTCATGTAGCTTCAATAAAAATTCTATTTAATTATTTATCCATTCTATTTAAGGAATATTTCCATTAATCAAGTATAGTGGACATTACAATATATATAGTTTAAAATTTAAAAGTGGGAAGCTATGTATTTATGTATGCAAAGGCAGTTCAACACAATCTCAATTTCACATTTAAGTACCACTATTGTTATCTAAGATTTATTGTTACTTTCTCACTTCGATAATATATATGCAAACATTAAATCGTAAATGAAAAAAGATAGTATTATGTTAATATAAGCAATGTTATAAGTGTCCATTCAATTAGCTTTCATTTTTGCAATAGGAGGATTTTAAGACTGTTAGTTCTATTATAGAGTTAATTTATCCAGTTGCATAAAAATAATAATAACACCCCTTTCATAATAAGATCGTTTAAAGTAAATTAGTCCTCTTAAGTGGGTTCCCTTAGTAAACCATAAGGATGCAATTCAGTACTAATCCATAGATAGAATTTTTATAATGAATTAATAAACATGATACATATCTAGATTTTTATCTACTCACTATATTTTATAGTTAGCCTTATAGAACTCGTATAATATATTAGCATTAAGCCAAAGGAAAGTGTGTTTTTTCCTACACTAAAAGAATCATGTTCATGAATCTAACTAGATATAGCTCTCCCTCCCACCACCTTAGTCTCTAACTCTCTCAACATCTCTCTAAGAATCATGTTCTTAATGGTTTGTGATGGAGAGTTGAGATTTGAGGGTTTAGAGATTAAATTTAATTATGTAGGTTTTAGTGTTGAATTATTAATTATTGGATTTTAGGGTTTAACATATAGGATATAAGGTTTATGTATTAGGGTTTAGGTCGTAGGGTGTAGTATTTAAGGTTGATGATTGTAGACATGGAAAATGTACCGACATGCTTGATCCTAATTACTAACATTGCTTCATCCTGAATCATCCCTTTGTCTAAACCATTTAATCAAATAGCCCTTATTTGATTAAATTCATCAATTTCCCTCTCTTAATTAAATGAATCATTATTTATCTGATTAAGTATTTCTCTTTTGTTAATTAAATTAATCAATCTAATTTAATTAACCCTAGGTCTCTACTTAATTAAATGTCTAAGGTCATCTTATTAAATCAAATAAATTAAACCTTATTTGATTTAATCTAACAATCATCGCCTTTATTTTTGATTAGAGGTAAAAAAAAGGTTTTGAAGGGGCCCAAAACCCTTTACAAAAAGGAATAGCTGAAGCAAAAAGAAAACATCAAAAAACAACCATCAACCCATCGATAGCAAACCACCAGCCAAAAAGCAAGCAAAAAATGACACACACCACTACATATTGTTCAGAATTTCAATAGCTTCCATCTCACTAGCAGCAAGCTTCTATCCCTTAACCCTAGTATCAAAAACCTCCATACCTGAGGCCCCAACCTGATTTTTAGTCTATTTCTAGTCCTAACCCTAGGCCCACTAGTTTTTACCTCACAACTCAAAATAGAACCTTTAGCAGCACCCTTAGCAACAACATAATCCTCCCCAGTCAGCTTACCCTTAGTAGCCATAACATCAATAGACAAAATTTCCTTTCTCTTATTAGGGGAGAAATCCTTCACAAAGTCCGACCTAGTCAAGACTTTAGGAGCTTCTCCACTCTTCATAACCACATTCTAAATTTTGTCAATTTTCTCCTCAAGGGAGAACATTCTTGCCTCCATATTATGTTTCATATTGACGGTTTCATCTAGCACAATATTAGCAACAGTATTGAGACCAACCATTAAATTATCAATTTGGATTTGGATCATAGGGTCGTCAGCCTTGCAAGCAATTCTTCTAATATGAACATTAGTCCTATTAATCTCATGAAAAAACCATTTAAAAAGTTTAAAAAGCACATTGGAACTATCACGGGCCAAACCCAACACATCAAAAAGATCTTCCCTATCAAATTTTTCAATGCAATTTCCCACAGTAACATCCTCTTCAAAAGAACTCTCATGGACCTTATCCTTAGAGGCATCCTTACCTTTACTAGCAGTGACAGGAGACTTCATCCTACGAATGGAATTGGAAATTTGCTTCACAGTAGCCATCCTCTTCTGAATCCTCTCATCGTCCGCCTTCTTAGCTCCCGCAGCTTGATCACCAACCACAACTCTATCCTTCTTCTTAGGCAACCCAATGATAGCACTTAGAACATCCTCGCCATTGAAGCCACCAGCCATAGAGAAAGGGGCATTCTTCTCTAAATGTTGACTAGGAATCAAAACCCTTCTCTTCCGACTTCCCTCCTCAGGATCCTGCATAAGCCTAGATGTAGGGGGAGGAGAGGAAGCTTCCCCATACAGATCTTTTTTTGTTTGTCCCCCTTAGAAGGAACAATCACCTCCACATCATCACTACAGGTCATATAACCCACTTCCTCATTCAATTTCCTTTTCCTAGATTTACCCTGAACAGGGGATATGGGGCCCTCCTCCAAAGAGGCATACGAGTCAAGGACATAATCAACATCATCATCTCTATCCAACTCAAAATATTTATTTAACATAAGCCTCCTCTTCCTCAGTTTCTTAGAAGCCCTTTCCTCACCCAACTCAGTTTCATAACCCTCCCTAGCTTTAGCCTTCAGAGTAACCAGATTTTTCTGGACATCATGAGCTTTAACATATTCATATATCAAGAGAATCAACCTTGCATGTAGGAAAACATTTTTGGGATTCTTCCTATGCTCTTTAATCCCACAATCCATCGACACCATTAAATAATAGGGAAATGACACACATTTTTTGTGCCTAAAATGATTAAGCAACGAAAAATGGTAATTGTTAATGGTTGTGTACCTTCCTTCCAGGGTTACATACCTTATGATTTCTTTGACAACATCCTGCCAGAGAGCCTTCAAGGAATTCCTTAGATACCCTCCACTCTTTGCATGCTTCAAGTCATCACTCTCATTCTTCTTAAAGAAAAGAGACATCGCGGCCAGTGGCTCTTTCTTATCCCTGTACACCTTCATACCCTTAATCGGAAGGCCAATAATCTGGGCTATAAACTCCTCATCTACCTCAATTTCCCTGCCACCCAAGTCCAGGGTTCTCCCTTTCCACCCTTTCTCAACCAATGCAGTAACCTGAGTATTATTGCCATGCAATTTCTCCATGAATGGAGTTAGGCCACCCTTCTCTAAAATTGCCCACACTTCCTTTCTCTGCTTTGCAGTATCACAGGATTTGGGATCAACATGGTTTCTATCCCCACCCATGACAATGGAAAACAAAGACCAAGCACACAATAGGGAACTCAGAAGGAAGTAGCAGACACCACACATAATCAAATAATCCTATAGAAGACTTTGGAAGGTTATGCGGCTAACACCCACAATTTGTGCGAAGGAAACCACAAGACATACATACCATAATGAATTCAAACTCTACACCATATGACAACCATTCCTCAAAATCATAAACATACCCTCCTTCCAAATGATATCCCACCATGTGAGCAAGGATGTGCACACCTTGAGGAATAAATTAACTTTCATTTATAAGAATGGTCGTGGCCTCATAAGGGATGGGATCATTTAAATCCCACACCTTACTATCTCTAACACCAAAGTTAGTGAAGAAATCAGCTAACTTATTTCCCTCTCTCAAAATATGGGAAATATAAACATTATCAAAGGATTTAATAATTTCAATGGAATCCTTGATCAAGGCCTCAATTTTCCAAGATGAAGGAGATAAATTCTTCAAATTATTAATAATGTTCAGAGAATCACCTTCCAACCAATACACCCTCTTCTTTGAGCCAGAGAAAGACTATGATAGGTGGCTTCCTCCTCCATAGAGTAGTTTGTCTGGGTTCCCAAAGGGAGTGCCACAATCATCCCCTTTAGTTAAATAAATCAAAATCTTTATTTAACTAAGTCAATCATTTTCCTCTCAACTTTAATTTATTTAAATCCTAATATCTAAGTCAAAATTGTGAAATCACCTAATCTCCTCTCATTTAATCAAATCTTGATTAAATATAATCTTAATCCATGTCCCATCCTCTTTCTTTTGCCACTTGCACATGCAAATACATTTAATTCATTTATTAAATCTCTATTTTCTCTCAACTTGGCATCTTTAGAGAATATTCTTCCAAATTTGAAAATCCCTCCAAGTGGACTTTATCCTTCCAACAAGACATTCATTCCTTCTTACATGTCCTTGTGCATTGAGCCAAGTGGCATTTAAGTCATTTATTTTTCCTTCTTACATGTCATTTCACAAATTTTAAATTCCACCTAATTGCATTTATGGGCACAATCATCACAATGTGCACACCCTTTGCCCATTCATATAATGAGAAGTGGCATTTGGCCATTGGTTGAAAGTTAGTCCCACATTGCTTCATTTTGGGCATTCTTCTATCTTGTCTTTCTATAAATAAGAGGTTAATCTCCTCATTTTGATCATCCACAATTTCAGCAAGTTTACTATACTCAATTTTATCTTCAAGCACATCTATTTTCATCAATTTTATCAAATTCTTAGCTAGGTTATGTAGATTTTTCATCATGGAGCTCAAGTGAATCTTCAACAAAGTGGATCAACCTTCATCACTAATCAAAATTACATCATAGGAGTTGGGAAAGGGTCAATTTTTAGATCAAATTGGAACCAATTCCCCCATGGGATCAAGAGTTTGCTTGTTTAAATAGGATTTTGTTGCCTTTTCATTGTGTTCTTCATTCTTAGTTCCTATTTTGAGCATTGCAATGGATTTCATGGGGAATCTTAATTCTTACATGCATTTGATCTAACCATGTGTTTTTTTATTGTGTTTTGCAAGTATTAGGATTGGGGTTCTACATTTGGCGCTAGAAGGAGGGCAAATCTCAAGTTTAAATCATGTTTTTTAACAAAATTCCATGTTTTTTTCTCTGTTTTTTGTGTCTATAGGAAAGTGCACCACTATCAATTTAGCAGCACCATATAGTACCACTATTAGTTCAGTGGTGCCTTACAGTGACACTTCAAACTGTAAACTGTGTTGCTCGGTCTTTCTTGCCCATAATTCAAAATTCTTAAGTCCACCGTTGGTTAAAATATCACATGCTGGAATTCTCAAACTTCAAACAACACCGCTAGGTGAAACTTTGATGCAATCACACTCTCTGTTTTGTTGTAGAGTTCCACTTGTGGAATTAGTGGCACCATATAGCACCACTAGGTTGCTCAAATTGCACCGCCTATGCAGACTCTGCCGCTAGAGTGAAGTAAAAAGTGAAATTTCAATTTTTTATAACATGTGCTTTTTTAATTTGGATCATGTAGGTTATTAAAATCTTTCTTGACCTATGTTTTGTAGCTCTAACTAGTTTTTTTAGGGTGGCTTAATCAAAGGTGAAGGAAAGAAACCTAGTGGAAGTTTCATAATGACATTATCTCATGATATCAAGTGTTTTTGAACACTTTAGTGTTGTTGATCACTCTTAGAGAATTCATAATCTCTCTTAAGGATTTGTTTCTTTTCATGTGCTTAGGACATACTAAATTTATTTTGGGCTCTAAAAAGAACACTACAAAGGGCTTAAAAATAACTTTAGGAAAAAATCACTAGATTTGGTTTGAGGGTTAACAATTGAACAAGGAAATCTCCATATTTTGTTTTTGGTGCTCTAAAAAGAATCAAATCATTTCTTTGTGGATTTAAAATGAACAAGTGCTTCTTTGTTTTGTAATTACTTACTCAAAGTAATATCATTAAAATGATGTATACACTTCTCTCGTGCCTCATGATGATCTTGAGAATCAAAAGACCTTTTGGTGACATTAATTTGCATAAGTGATTACCCACACACTTCAATTTGGACTTTAAAATTGAACAAATCTTGTGAGTGTGAGTGGAACATATTACTTGTGTTCTCTCTTTGTTTCTCAACAAAGATTGATTGAACTACGAATATGTTTGCTCACTTTTGTTTATCTTAGAGGGCCTGCCTTGTGGGAAAAAGTAATCACCCAAGGGAATGACCCAACCGACAACACGCTAAAACCAAGCAACTTACAACTGGTATATAAGTGTGGGTACTTGTTGAAAGGAAAGTATCACGATGGTCATTCCAATGAGAAGGGAAACAATGGTCTCTCACTGCATGGATGATCCCCCACAAATGGAATGCCTGCATTAAAACCCTTGTTTAGAAAAGGCCAAAATCCTTGATCTATTTGTTGGTGCAAGAACGGTCGTTCTGAAGCCACCCCACACTTTTATGGATTTTAGTAGAAATGGAAAGTATGCCATGGGAGTTTCATGGGTACTGATGCTTGGATGCCTCGTATAAGTGACTGTCATGGAGGGGAGCCAGTGGGGTCAAGCATCTAACCATTCGTTAAAAGTAGGCATAGTTGGACTTGTCCAAGTGGGTATTCAACAAATACAGTCTTTCATATCCATAGGGTTGTACATGTTCTTGGAACAAAACACTTTTCTTGTTCGTAAACATTGGAAAAAACAAATATTCAACATTATCATCAAAACTTCAAACCTTTTAGGAGAAAAATATCTTTGACAAGATTCATGTGTTATTGCTTTCCCTTGGGATTTTATTCTTAGAGGTTTCTAAACACTTGAATTTATATCTCAATTTGCTTACTAAAGTCAACAATAGGTAACTTTTTCCTTGATTTCATCAAAGTTCCACACAATGTACTTTGTGGGATGAGAAGTTAAGACATTGGACATCTAGTTTCAAAGGCTAATCAAGAATTGTTTATGGTAAAATAAGTCACTAAGAAAAGCTAAGAACAATTGAACCCCACACATGTGTCTCAAATGATTTCACGCAAGATCAAAATCCAAAAACCAAAGTCAAAAGCTCTTAGTCCAAAATAACATCAAAATTCTCTTTCAACACTCTACGAATGTAGACAAAGATTGCTTTTCAACTTTTACAGAAGAGATTCAAGAAACAATCCTGGTTTGTACTCATTATATTATTGTCAAAATCCAAATCTTTTTTAGGAATTTGAACACCTTGTTTAGACTAAAGCATGTTCTTCAAAACCGAGGTCTTGTAAGAAATAGTCCTTTTAGGTACACATAGGATCAAATCAAAACCTTCATCCATCTTTCAAACATCAAACCAAAATCATTTCACCAAAAACTCTTGAAAATCTTGAAATAATCCTTCATGCTAGACTTTTTGGCAAATCCTTGAAACAAATCAAAATACTTGAATCAAAATATTTGAATCTGTAAGGCCCTGCCTTACGTGTGATTAATTCTACTCTATTTTCTTATGTGCAATCCATTAACCAAACTGTTAGATAGATTCAATGTGATAAATAAAGTGACTGTGTTGTCATCTTTGGGATATTATTAGTCACATTAATAAACCCTATGGAAATCATTTATCTCACTCTCTAAAAATAATGCATTAAGATTATTGTTAATACTAATAATAATATTAATAAAATAATGACCTCCTTATTGATATTAAGTTTAATGTTAATATTAATAAGATTAATATCAGCAATGGTATTATTAATTATCTCAACATTAATTTCAAACATAAGTAGTGGTCCTAATGAGTATAACAATGATGTTAATATTCAGTAATTTGGTGATGTAGAGTATAAGTAAGTAATGTTGCTTTGGCTATGCCAATAGGATAGTTAACATTATAAAAAAATTGTGTTTTGCCCTTAGCTGATTTTATTGTAAAGTTTTTGGGCATTATAGAATCAAACATCAAATCATCTTGTTTAGCTAGGTATATTTAGATGCATCCTTCTTCATATGCTTAGTTAAATTTTCATCAAATCATCTTGTTGAGCTAGGTATATGTAGATGCATCTTTCTCCATATGCTTAGTTCAATTATCATTTTGTTTGGTTAGGTGTGGGTAGATATATCCTTCTCCCTACACTTAGTCAAATTATCATCTTGTGAACAAGTCTATCCCATAGATAACATCTAACATCTTGGGATCCATTTGTTCATTATCCAAAATCAAAAAAATCCAAAACCAAAGCAAGGTCAAAATAAAAATCCAAAAATTGAAGAATCCAAAATCAAAACCCAAAAAAATTCCAAGAATCCAAGAAAGTCCCAAAATTCTAGCATCCCCTCAAGATATTCTAAGAGTTCACCATCCATATCATTCATCTTTCACACACTTCATCATCACACCCTTTGATCCTTAATCATCCTAGATCTTCTCTTTTGAACCTCATTTTATGGTTCAAACTAGATCTCAACACAAGAGGAACATGGCAGCCAATAAGTAAACATCCACTTCAAGTGACCTAAGTCAATCCAATTCTTAAATGAATCCCATTGGATCAAGCAATCCCCTAACTAACTTTCCTTCATCATCACAAAATCCTCAAGAGGAAGGTCAAGTAGAGGATATCACATATAATTCCTTCGAAATGACACAAGATGAGATCATCGAAATGGTCCAAAATCCTAAGAATCATAGAATTATCAACATCATGATGAGACTCAATCCCTCACAATACATGCTGGAATTAGCAAAACAAGGGGCTAAACTCCCTTACAATTTCTATGTGAGTACCATTATGTAATCACATTTTGGGATCATGCCTCCAATTTCATCCACACCTCCATTCCAAAGCATCACTCAACCCATCCACCAAATTACATAATCCATTTCTCCAACTCAACCCATTGTTAAGAAGGGAAGCACATTTCTCAATGCACTACAAACACACCCACTTGTGAACAATCAAGATTTGGACACAAACACCATCTTGGGGAAAACCGTACCCCAAAATCCATAACATCTGTATGCCCCCTCACCTTTCATGATCCTAATGACCCATCACCATAATTTCATGCAACACCTCAAACTTCTCTCCCTATAACCTCACAAGGAGAAGGTGACTTATTTGGACTAGGGGGCATCTTTGACCCTTCATCTTCATCATCTCCCCAAGGGAGTATGCCATTCACTTTTCCACCACTTCCACCCTTGCCATCAATATCCACATCACCTCTCGGTTTAGGGCTCCCCCCTTTACCAAATATCAATCAACAAAATAAAATCAACCCCTTGATCATCAATCAAAATATCATACCAAATCCTACCATCTTATCATTGACATCACAACAAAAAATTGCAACCATACCGATAACACAAGCCACCACCATCGCATCATCAACCATCCCCCAAATATCTCAAAACATGGTCTCTCAAGGACCAAGCATATCAATCACACCATCC
Organism: Sequoia sempervirens; assembly: GCA_007258455.2. NCBI lineage: Eukaryota > Viridiplantae > Streptophyta > Pinopsida > Cupressales > Cupressaceae > Sequoia > Sequoia sempervirens. The sequence goes on along the minus strand of VDFB02000013.1, from coordinate 161,739,904 downwards.
ACCACCTAGGAAAATCCCAATCATCAATACGATGGTGCCTCTCATCACCACAACAAACACCATTCCAAATCTACCACCACCTCCACCTCCACCGCCACCTAATTCAAACACATCAAACCAATAAAGGATTGTATTGCAATCCACTCAACAAGCTTCCTATCAGAAGGCACTCCAACAAATCCAAAACTGACAAGCTAGACAACTAGCTGCTCAACAAGTGCAAACACAATTAGTTGCACAATAGGCACAACAAGCAACACAAGCCACTCAATTAGCTCAAGCCGCACAACAAGAAGAACAAGTAGCACAAGTCACTCAAGCAACATAGACTGCATAAGCTGCATAAGCTACACAAATGGCACAAGTTTCCCAACAAGCACAAGCCTAGGCTCAGGAAAAAGTACAAGATCGAGCCCAATACCAAGCTCAACAAGAACAAGCATAGACACAAGCACTAGCACAAGTTCAAGCACAATACCTCACACAACAATAGGCAACTCATCAACAAGCATATCAGCAAGCATTGAAACAATACTGAGAGTAGCAAGAAGCATCCTGATTAGTATCCCAATAACAAGCATTATTGGTGCAATGTACAACACTTGAACTATTAGCGCAACACCAATAGGACCAACAACAAGTGTTGTTGGTACAACAACAATTACAAGCATACTTGGTGCAGCAAAATGTGGAAACACCAACCAATCCACCCATCCCACCAACAATTGAACCACTGCAAAACACCTTCACTCCACCCCCTAATCCACAAAATGATGTGATAACACAAATAAAGTTGCTCTTGCAACAAGTGCTTGATCTTCAGTCAGGGAAAACCACAAAAAACACCCAAAAACTTGTGTCCTTATCCATTTGATAGGATTCTTGTAATGAAACTATTCTGAAAGGGATTTGAAATCCCCAAATTTGATAAATATCATGGGACAGGAAACCTTGAAGATCATATCAGGGAATTCTAGGTGCATTGCATGGAAGTCGCATATGATGATACATATCTGATGCAGCTATTTCATAGAAGTTTGGCTGGCCAAGCCATGGAATGGTTCTCTCGCCTTCCTTCTGGCATAAAAAAGTTCCAAGAGATAGTAGACACATTCATCAAAAATTACGCATTCAATATTGGTATGGATGTCAGTCTAGAGGAACTATCAACTCTGAAACAAGGAAAAAATGAATCATTTTCTTCCTTCTTACAATGATGGTGATCCAAGGCCAATCAAAGAAAATGGGTTATGCCAGAAGAACAACAAGTTTGCACCAGATCATCTCTAATCTGAAGGGAACCTTGGCATTCCACCTCAAAGTGCAAGGAATCACCACGTACGACTAATTTATCTCCAAGGCACTTAACATTGAACGAGCCCTTATTGCACAAGGAGGGTAACCCGCATATCCCGAACAACAAAATAGTCGCCCATCTACTAGCTATAATGACAAACCTTGCACATAGGTGAAGAACAAAAACATTACCAATGATGGTGTTGTTGATGCCAAAGGTGTCATCAATGCCCTTCGACAAAACACACCCGCACCCCAACAACAACCCAAAAATAACAATTAGAATAATCGTCAAGATAACATAGTGACACAACAACCAAACAATTAAATGATTAATAATGTGAACGATCAAAGGGGACCACCCGAGCAAAAAAACACTCCCCCAAGCAGAAGTACATGGCCCTCGAGGAATCAGTTGAATCCATCATGAAGAGGCTAGTGGCGGAAAAACTCATCACAATCCCCACCTATGAAAATTATCAAGAACCCTTGGTAAAATTGTCGTGGTATAACGAAAATCACCTTTGTGATTTCCACAAGATCAAGGGACACACAACCACTAGTTGTATGAGGTTGAAAAGCTTGATTCAAAACCTTATTGATGATAAAATAATAAATGTGGAACAACTGGTAGGAAATCAAAACCTCAAGATCTACATGAATCTTATGCCCAATCATAACAACAAAGGGAACAATAACAATGATAAGGGGAAAGGTAGCTTCAAGAGTGTGAATCATGTATACGACCATGTTGTTATGTCCCTAAATGAGTATTACACTACTATCACCATCAAAGGAGCCCAGGCTGATTGTGGAGTCACCACAAGAGGAGGGAAAATTACCATTGCAGGGTAATCTCAGCCTCCTGGAGCACCCACTTCCAACCCAAGATCTATTCCCAATGGCTACAATGTCCTTGATTAGCTAAAAAGAACCCTAGAACAAATATCCATCATGGAGTTGCTAAAAAGTTTATCAGCCCACCGAAAGATCCTTGAAGAAGCATTGGCTTCATCCACCATCTCCATGGATCTTGATGCTGAACAATTCCATGCTATGGCCAGAAACATCATTACTCCAAATCTTCTTACATTCTCTGATCAAGACTTCCCCGCTTAACCATCTCACAATCATGCACTCCATTTGGAAGTCCAATTACATAAGAACAAAGTCAAGAGAGTCCTGGTGGATGGAGGTGTAGGTTTAAACATTTGTTCCCTCAAGCTCATAAAGTATTTGAAAATCTCAGAGGATTTGATTGAAAAAGGAAAAGGCATCACAATCAGGGCTTACAATGATCAAGAAAGAGTGCCTTAGGGCACAATCCAACTCCCTATTCAATTAGGGAAACAATTATAGAAACCACTTGTCAGGTCCTTGACCTTGATTTTCCTTACAACATTCTCCTGGGATGTTTGTGGATCAATGCAATGCAAACAGTAGCATCAACTTTTCGCCAATGTGTCAAGTTCACATATCAAGGCCAAGAGGTCACTATCCATGGGGATCCCAAACCCTTATCTTACTACAAGAGCCTAGAGGAAAAATATTACAAAATCCCCTAAGTGCCTAAAAATGATGAAGGCCCATCAACTCCATACATAGACCTAGCTACTCTCACCTCCACTTCTGCAACAAAGACACCCATAATCGCCACCATCCCTGCCATCTCTAATATCAAGGTCATAATTTAGGACAATGGGTGTGGACACTATACAATTCCAAAGAATTATTTTATGGTGGGGGAGTTACTACAATCTCCTGGGTCATGAGGATGACCACAAAAAAATGATGCTTCCTCATCCCAAACCTTCACAGCAAGCTCATCCAGCTTCAAAAGTTGGGGAGATCTTTGTCTAGAAGTAATAGAAGAGGACCCATTCCATTTCTTGTACCAAGACAATAGACCAAAAACCAGTCTACCTATGGATGATAGCAATAAAGGCTTACAAATGATGCTTACCATAGGCTATGACAGAAACAAAAAGCTGGGACAAAATGACAACGGGCTTCTAATACTCATCATTCCTGAGACACAAATGAAAAATATTGGCCTCAGATGTACCCCTTCGAGTATAACCATATGTGGCCGAAATCGCCCGGTTAAGAAGGTCAAAACTCCTTAGAAAACGACAGTCGCCCTTCAATTGCCCGCATCCATTGGTCGGCCTTTAGACAATTTCGCATTTGACATAATCGATGTTTGTAGTAGTAGTGATGATGAAGATCCCATAACCAACCTACCTATTATTTTTGTTGGCACTCTCAAATTTTGCAAATTTGAGATGCCCAGATCAAATTTTTTGCCCCTACACTTTCAGAAGTGCACCTGATGAATTTTCCTAAACGACCTGCTTTGAAGGCTTGTAACTTGAAGCCCATTGATTTTCAAGAAAAATACCTTTCCAGACACACTCATATGTCCTATGTGAACGTGCCTATAAATTTTCAGCTTCCCATGATGATTTTTGTCAAGGTTTTAAAAAGTGAAGTTGGAGGGTTTTGTCACTTTTCTGTGGTTTGCAAACATTTAGTTTCACAAAGTTGCCTCCCATTTGAGCTCGCATTTTTCAACCAATTGACTATCAAGGAAAAATGAATGTTGTTCTACATTATCCATGCTTAAATGAACTCACATGTCAGTTTTTAGGGCCTCATGATTTGATTTTCTATTTTTAGTAGGTCAAAACCAAATGCAATTTTTTCAGTTTTGCAGTTGCACTGCTGACAACATTTCAAGGTGGTCAACTTTGACACCTCATATCTTTTGATCAGTGATTATTCGAGCAAATCCTTCTTGTACACGTGTTTATTGCACCTAAATGAACTACGATGTTCAGTGGCGGCTCGCCAGGAGTTGATTTGCTATTTTTGCAAATTAGTGATTGGGTCAGTTTCAATTGGTTCATAACAGCTGAATGTTGCAGAAAGTTCAAGTGGGAAACTTCGCTGATTAATATCTTTCACCTCGTAACTCCTTTCTCTAAACCATTTGTTGCATTCAAATCTCTGGACCAATGGCTACATGCTTGCAAGTTTGTATGGCTTTAGGAGGTCATTTGACTAGTTTTCAGGAGCAATTCCGGAGCCCACCTGGCCATTTTTCACCATTTTCCAAATGAGCTAGAAAGCAGTTTTAATAAAGACCTAGTTCATGTTTTCAATTTCTAATGCATTCAGAAGCTACCTAAAGTCAATTTGAGTCTAACAGTTGTCCAAAAAGGAATTTTTTTTTAGTCGAGCCCACATCTGGACCGGACATGCCTCACTCAATTATGGCATGGCAAGTGTTTACAACATTGCAACCACTCCAAATAAGTTGTTTTGGCTGGATATACATGGTATCGAATTCCCTATTTGTGGTGACAAAAATGGTGATCAATATCACTTTGTCTTAGACAATTTGAGGCATGTTAGTTTTCAGAAACACTCCCAGTGATCTAAGATCAAAGTTGAGAAATTCATCAATATGGTGTCAATCTGGGGCTTCTACTCTTCATTTTGAGTGTAGTAGAAGAATGTTAATTTCAAGAAAACTGTTTTGAATGACTCAATATGTGGAAGGTTTACTTCATTTGGCATAATGAGGCAGTAGGGATTGAAGTTGTCTCTCATAGCTTGATGGTGAGGGTGTTTCTCCATTTGAACTCACCATGGGATTGATGTTGCAACACTATTTATTCATACTCGGATGTTTGAACAACTACATAATGTTGAAATCAAAGTTTTTATGCAAGCTAATGTTGGTGGGATTCCCCATTATGTGGATGAATATGTTTATTGTAGATATGGCTCAATGTGAAATAAAAAATGGATAATTGGTCTTAAGCAAGAGAGACAATTTGAAGATATAAGATTGTTCTCTATAAGATGTGAATGAGATATGTAACAACTCCACAAATACAGTAATGTTGAGATTATTCTTGTTGAAGGAAGGAATATGCACTTAAGAGAAGAACTAAACTAAAGACAACATGGTGTGAATCAAATGAGTAGTGCTTTAATGTTTCAAAAAATGTGTAAAAGTGTAATGGATCCTCTGTGTTTTGACAACAGAGAACAATTTATACATTGGAATGGGAAGATGGCATGCAGCCTCCCAAGCTTTAGAAAATTTTGAAACAAATGCAAATAAAAACAGTGCACAGCTGAAATGGGTATGGACATTCATCAAAGGCTTAAGGAATGCGCCTGAGTTCATGAATGAAATGAAGGAAAAGTTTCAAGCATATGAAGTACAAGAAGAATGCAAAGCAACCAGCAAAGCCAACACGTATGTGAGAGTTGTATGGTCTACTAAATAATTGTGAAGGAAATTTTCCCATAGAGTTCCCGCCTAGCATCTACGCCAAAACATGAAAGTTGAAAAGACTTTAAAACTTATGGAACCCGCACATGGAGAGGTGGAACACATAAGATGAATAGAATGGATTTGTTAAAAGACATGAGGTTGAGGACCAATGCATGGCTTGGAGCAAAATAAACACTAAAGCCTCTGCTCTAGAGGAATGGAAACAGAGCACATGTATTGAAGACCAAAGGTCTTTTCCACTGTGGTCTCAGGAAACATAATGAAAGTTACATGGTATGCACAATGTAGGTTTATTGAAAGCCCTAGTAACCTTCAAGTGAAAGTAGTTGGAAATTCTCTTGGAGAAGGCACGTGACCTGTAGAAAGGAGTTGAAGTGCCATTAGAAACTTACAAGTAAATGCAACTTGGGGCAAGGCAATGCATATTTCAAAGGGGGCCAGCACTAAGAGCTTGCACCACACAAAAAAGGAGACTTATCCATAAACGTCGGCTGCCATGATTAAGGGGTGGCGCACTAGGAAGTGCTAGTGAGATAGGCACCAAATATGCATGTTGAAAAGGCATTTGAAACTTTCAAGCATAATACCACGCACAACAAAAAGAATATGTGAAGGCATCGAATGAGGGAAAGACATGCACAAAGGGTTTTTTGCATAAGAAATGGCCAATGGAATTCCATTAATACAGAGTATGCACTCCACTATGATATGTTAAAAACGTTTTAGAAGCCCTCCAGTAAATGCATTTGGAGAGCAATGAATGATACACGCCCAACATGAAAAAAGAAGAATAGAATGTTTTGATAAAGCTTGGGAATCCTCCATCAGAGTAATAAATGAGGCATATCCATCATAGGAAAGGGATTTTGAATAAGCTATCACACAAATAGACAAACGTTGAAGGAAATGGAATAAAGCATTGGAATTCACCAAAGAATAGGCTAAGAGAGCATGTGCCATATGAAGAACATGAAGCAAGGCCTATGCATGGAGTGAAATAGGGTTAGATACCCATCAATGCAATAGAACATATACAGAAGATAGATTTGTGTTGAGAGTTTGTCAAAAATTTCCAAGCCAATGTATCTAGCAGGGGCGCCAATGAAGGAGAATGCGCCAGTGATGAATGGGTATCTAAATGATACATTAAAATGTTAGATTTTTTAAACAAATGCATCTTGCGGAAAGGCACAACCTGGAAAATGCACCAAACAGATTTGTTGAAAGTGTTTTAGAGACATTTAAGCAACTACAACACTATCAAACATATTGCAGCCAACATGAAAGGATGATTGTTGAGAAGACTACAAAAAACTTGATGGAGAGTGGTCGCCATTGACAAACAGAGCTTGAGCAAACAAGATGGAGATTAAGGAAAAAGCTAGAAATAGGGGAAATAGGAATCAACGGCCAAGATTGAAGGATAAACGCAGCCACATCTCAACCCTCCCCCGCCATATCGCAATGAAAACATGCACACCCTTTAAGTCTCGTGGGATAGCAGGCTGCTGCCACATGTATGGTGGGTCTTGGGGCATTTGCAATGCATGAGAAAGTAAAGGTTTTCATTTGCTTTGAAAATAAAAGAAAATATTTTAATAGTTTGCTGATGAAAATTTAAAAGAAACTCTAAAAGGCAAGTTTTTAATAAGGTGGGCCCAGTGATAGATAACGGCGGGGTGTTTTATTTTTTTAAAAGGTAAGTCTTTTAAATATACAATGGAAATGCTTTAAAGGGCCCCAAGGTAAATTTTTAAAAGCCTTATTTATAAATGTTCACATTTAAATGGTGGTGGTTGAAATTGTAAGTTGAGGTGGAAATCAAATACAGGTAATGTATTTTACCCATGAAATGCAGATGAAAGGGTAAACATTTTAAATGGAGAAAGTTTATTTGTTAAAGATAAAATAGTGTCAGTAAGAGGTAAGACTGGGTGAATGTTTTAAATAAAAATTTAAAATACTTAGTGCACTAAGGGGCCCCTTTTATTAAAACAGAGACTTTATTTGCTGGAGGTAAACAAAGTAAAGTGCAACATTATAAAGTGAATAGAGATAACTATTTTCTCAACCACTGGGGAATTTACTGCAACAAACAAAGGTGCAACAAATACAAAACCGAATTTTCACGGGCAGAGAAGCATTTTTCACACTGCAGGGTAAAATAAAGAGTGGGATTTTCATTACATGGGCATTTTTTCTGTTGCTTGGCAACTAACAACAAAGGAAAATGAAGAAAAAAATTTAGTTACAGAGAGAGGAGAGAGGCTTTGAGAAATTGTTGATCAATGGTGAATTGAGATTCCATATGGCACTTCCCAACCAGCTTTAGGGTTTCTTCTGAATCTTCTCTTCTTCTTTTTCTTCTCTTCTCTTCTCATTATTCAAGGTCGGAAATTAAGTTCTAGGTTCTGGGATTTTGTATGGGGCTGGGTAGATATAGAAATGTCAAGTTCTGAGTCATAATATTGAGTCTATAAGCTGTAATTTCTAATTTTATGAGTAAATATAGCTAGTTTGTGCAAATAAATCATGAAAGTGTGTTCACATTCATGAATATCTTCAAATTGTCTCCATACTTGTATAGTTTAATCATATGAATTCAATAATACAAAGTATCTTTGAGTTTGTCATCTCAAATTTCATGAGATTGTGTTATTTGTTTATGGGTCTATTTCAAGGAAATGGTTAAATTCTTTGAGTAGAAAACAATGATTTCAAGTGTGCAGGTTGGATTTGGTAAGGAGAGTTTGATTGATAACAGGAGTGGGATTGTTGGTGTAAGACACTAATAGTTGATGCAAGGCATTAACAATTTAAATCCACTGGTTGAATGTCATTTCCTAATGAGTTCTTTTTATGTGTTTGACTCCATGGCCCATAATTAGGCACTAGTTTATCTTCCAACTTAGTGCATCTTAGAAATTTTTTATAAACTCAAAATCATTTTAAATCCCTAGGTGTTGTAGTTATCTCATGCTCCAATAGTTGATATTACTGGTGAACAACCAATTCTATTCAACATTATCCAATTATGTTGAACTATTAAATGAGATTATCTATTGTTGTTAATGTTGTTTATGATAATAGTGCAAAGATTATAAAAGCATTAAGGGATCACCCTCTCGAGTCTTACAGAGCCCAAAGTGTAGGAGGATTTTTAAAGTGCTAGTCAGTTTGTCTAGGTCCTTTAAGCTGCCCTTGATTGGAATTGGAAATTCCATAGGTAGATTAGAAGACCAACCTGGTTATAGTGTAAAAAAAAAACCAACACTTTTCAAGGAAACCACCCTTCTCATGATTAGTACCGTATCATTCGAGTCAAGCAGTCAAAACCATGAAATAAACCTAGTATACCCCCAACTCTTTGATTACAACCAATGAGGACCACCAGTTCTAGACACTTTCAAAAATGATGAAGCATTCTCAGAATTCATGGGACTATGGAGCAGGATATGATGCGAAGATCACAAGGATGGGTTTGATATCATTCTGGACACACATGCCTACTATGGGGAGATGATTGATTCCTTTAGTCAGAAAAGTGAAAAGTTGAGAATAATCTCAAGGTCTTTAAGTGAAAACCACATTGTGACACTCTCTGACCCTAAAAAAACAAAAAAAAGGAGATATCCAATGGTGAAAACTTCTCTTAGGCACCCGAGGATGAAGGATTCAATCTTCCCCTAAGTACTCTACATTAAGAAAAGTCAAAAGTTCTAGCTGAAAAATGTAACCCAGTCAACTTGGGAACAGAGGAAATTTTGCATTATCACATTTTATGTTGAATCATTGATGTGAAAAGAACATGAGCTCCTAGCTGCTTTCTTAAGGGAGAGAAAGATCAACTTTGCATGGAGCTATGTCGACATGCCTGGGCTTGATCTAGTGATTGTGGTCCACCATCTAGTAGTTTACCCTGAAGAAAAGCCTGTCAGGCAGAAACTTAGAAAAATGCATCCCCAGATAGATTTATTAGTCAAAATGGAATTGAAGAAGCTACTTGATGTAGGGTTCATATGACCAATTGACTATCCAGAGTGGGTATCAAATCTGGTTCCTGTTTCAAAATCTAACGGGGGCATCCATATATGCACAGACTTCAGAGACCTGAACAAGGCATGTCCCAAAGACGACTTCCCACTCCCCAACTTTGATATGATTGTAGATGTGACTGTGGGACATGAGATGCTTTCACTGATGGACAAATTCTCTGGGTATAACCAAATCATGATAGCCAAATAGGATCAACATAAAATGACTTTTACTTGTCCATGGGGAACATATTGCTGGAATATGATGCTATTTGGCCTAAAGAATGCTGGAGCAACATATCAAAGAGCCATGACCTTAATATTTCATGACATTATCCATAAGACTGTGGAATATTATTTCAATGAAATATTGGTGAAATCCAGAAAGGGAAGGGACCACATAGCAACATTAAGTGTCATCTTTGATAGACTGGAGGAATAAAAGGTCCGCCTTGATCCAAAGAAGTGTGTCTTGGCGTACAATCAGGGAAACTGTTGGGATACATTGTGTCTATGAGAGGAATTGAAATAGATCCCAATAAAGTAAAGGAAATCCTTAAGATGGAAGCACCTAAGGCTTTGAAGTAGCTATGAGGCCTACACGGCAGGCTCCAGTCCATCCGTTGCTTCATACCTTAGCTAGCAGACAAGTCAATCCCATATTCTCACCTACTCCATAAGGGAGTAGTGTACAAGTGGGATGACAAGTGTGATCAGGCATTTAACAAGATCAAAGAGTATTTTCTCACACTTCTAGTGCTTATGCCACCAATCCCAAGAAAGCCTCTAATACTCTACATATCAGCAATAGCAGTAGCTCTTGGTGGTCTCCTAGCTCAGAATGATGAAAACAGAATAGAGAGGGTCATCTACTACATCATTCAAACCATGGTAGGGAATGAGTTGAACTATTCCTTCATTGAAAAATCTTGTCTAGTAGTGGTGTTTACCTCACAGAAGTTCAGACACTACATGTTAACACACAAAATAAAACTCATTGCCAAGATGACCTACTCAAGTATCTACTTTCCAAGATGGTGCTCACAGGAAGGATGGCCAAGTGGGTCATGATCCTATCAAAATATGACATCAAGTATATGGAACAAAAGGCTATCAAAGGGAAAGCTATTGCAGACCAACTAGTAGAAGCACCAATGTACTCAGAGAATCCGATAATTTCAAAGTTCCCAGATAAATCCATCTTCAACTTGAACATAACAGACCAATGGAATTTTTACTTTGATGATTCCTACACACAACATGGATTGGGAGCTAGGGTCTTTTTCATCACTCCATAGGGAGACTACATACTAAGGTCCTACAAATTGGTATTTCCCTACACAAACAATATCGCAGAATATGAGGCTCTAACCATAGGACTCAAAATAGCAATGCAGTGGCATATCATGCCTCTCAAGGTATATGGGGATTCACACCTAATAATCAATCAAGTGAATGATGAGTATCAGACTAAGGACAACAAGCTAACCTCATACAAGAAATTGATGGAAAGTTTTAAGGAGTCCCTCATTAAGATCACATTTGAGCAAATACCTAGAGTAAACAACAAAGTGACAAACTCCATGGCCACAATTGGATCCCTATTGGATATCCCTCGCAATGTCCCAAAGAATGAATTCTTGGTAGAGCAGCTTCTCGTGCACACATTTGAGGTACCAGAGTTAGAATTCATGTGCGAAATCATTGGCCCTGGTGATCCTTGGTACACTTATCTGAGAATAGGAGTCCTCCCAGCTAACATAACCTCAAACCTTAAGAAAACCTTTGTCAAGAAAGCATCCTAGTTTTTCATCCTAGGAGGAACCCTTTACCATAGGAGCATAGAAGGAACCTTGTTACATTGCTTAAATGTTGAGGAGGCATTGACCGCCTTGACTGAGGTGCATAATAGTATCTTTGGTTCACACTCGAGTGGCATGACCTTGTCCAAGAAACTACTCAGGATGGGGTATTATTGGCCTACTATGGAAAGAGAAGCACATGACTATGTCAAAAGGTGTCTACAATGTTAGCAACATGGGGACCTCATCCATGCTCCAGCTCAAGAGCTCCATCCTATTGTCACACCATAGCCCTTTTTGTAGTGGGGGCTTGATCTCATTGGAAATATCACCCTCATCTCATCCAGTGACCACAATTTTATCATTATTGCCACTGAGTACTTCACCAAGTGGGTGGAAGCCATCCCCATGAAATACATAACTAGAAAGAATATATCTAAGTTAATCCTGAATTACCTAATATTCCACTATGGTGTCCCACTAGCCATTATCTTAGATAATGGGACACCATTCAAGAATCAAGATGTCTGTGACCTATGCGACAAATTCAAAATCCAACATCACTTTTCCACTCCATATTATCCCCAAGGAAATGGCCAAGCAGAAGCAACCAATAAAACCATTCTAAAAATCCTCAAAAAGATAGTCAATGATGCAGGTTGTGACTGGCATCTGCAACTAAATCCTGCCCTCTAGGCATATTGAACTAGCATTCGTACACCCATAAGTGACACCCCCTTTCCCTAGTCTACGAATCATAAGCCATGTTACCCATCAAGATCGAGCTTCCATCACTAAGAATATCACTACAAAACCTCATCATGGATGAAGAATAATGAGTATCAAGACTGAATGAGCTAGAATTGCTAGATGAGCGACATATGGATGCTTTAAATCATTTGCAAGTCTATCAGAACTAACTCAAGTGGAGCTATAACAAGAAGATTAGGAGTGAGACATTCTAGGGAGGATAACTTGTGCTGAAGGAGAATCATAAGAACGTCCCAAATCCAAATGGCAAAGGAAAATTTGAACCCAACTGGTTGGGACCATTTGTCATCACAGCGAGCTATAAGTCAAGGGCATATCAGTTATCAACACCCGAAGGGAAATCTCTGCAGTAGCCCATGAACAACTGCCATCTCAAAAAGTTCTATGCCTGATCTTCCAAGGTATAAAACCAAAAAGTTAAAAAAAATTAAAAAATGTTCTAAAAAAATGGTCACCTTGATGAAAACCTGGCAAACAGGCATCTTGGTGACAACAAAAAAAAAATCAAAAAAGAAAAAAATCCAAAAAAATTAGAAAAAGGATTAAAAAATAGTAAAGAGAAAAATCGTCCTCTAGTGAAAACCACTGCGGTGGCACTTTGGGAAAGTACCTTGGTGAAAAGTTGGAAAATAGGCACCTTGTGTAAATAAGCATTTTCCATCCACTAGGATCTTCATGATTCGTTTTGCATCATCCATCCATCACATGTTTCATATATTCATCCATCACCCATCCGCTTTCACCTCATAGCTTGGTCCTATGTTCGTGTCATGATCCCTCCTAATACTACTTGGCTCATTTTCAAGGTCAGTTTGTCCTGCCTTTATCAGAGTAGTCTATTGTATCACGTTGGGGGCATGTTCTCATTGGATCAGATTCATGTATGTTCTTAAAATGCAAAAATCAGAAAATCCAAAAACATAAAAAAATATAAAATCCCAAAACATTCAAAACATATCAAAATCCAAAAATAGGTCAAAAAGTCAAAGACTGAGTCATCTTGTTGAACTACGGGTCTCTAATCCTTGAACATAAGCAAGGTTGATCTTGTATCATCCCCCGAGACATTCAGGTCAATTCTTTAGTAGTCTATCATAATAAACTGGCAATCCATTTGTTCATATCTCATCAATAATCGAGTCTGTATTAGTTGAACTACGTGGTCTTTGCGTGTATAATGTTGACAAGGCTAATATGTTGATCAGCCCCCAAGGCCCCTAGGATGGGTCTTTAGGTTAGTCTCTTGGTTAAAATCTTAGAAAACCCGAAAACATTTGAAATTTTGAAAATGAAAACATTTGTAAAACCTTGAAAATACCAAAAACAACCTCAAAACATTTCAGAAAGATCAAAAACATCCAAATATTTGAAAAAAATCCATTTGTCTCATCTCGCTTTCACACGCAATAAACAATCGTCACCCTCAACCTTTGGTAAAATAGTCGGAAACAAGTGTAGCAGATCAAAAGTGAAAACTCAAACGTCAAAGTCTCAAGTCTAGGACAATACGTAAACAAGTTGGTCAACTCTTTGTGTCAATAGCCTATCATCCAGTCAGTCTCATATCAAATAATTTGATATCATCATGTCCTAGGATACATCCTTCCTATAGTGGACATCAACATCAGGCATCACTGTAGTTTAGTCTTGGCTAGTGGTATTGAAGAACATTAACTTGTTTGTTTACTCTATCTTTGTCTTTTGACTTATCTTTTTGCACCCATTTTAATGACCTCTCAATGATGTCCCAAAAAAAAAGGATTTAGAGAGAAAAGAATGGGGCACTGATCATTATCTTGTTATCTTCTGTTTTTGTTGGATATTCTTGTAATATAACTTGATTAGGCATGCTTTGCTTGATTTATAGGGAAGGTGCTTTAGGTGTCTTGTTGACCACATAGGAAGGCTTGCTGTTCTATGTTTTGGTCTAGATGTCTAAAATATTTGAACTGCATTCTGAATAAAGTTCCATATGTCAAGTGTGAACAATATTACTCCTATCTGATTGTCGAGTCCAAGTCCATCACACTAGGTACAACACCATCCTGGTTCTTAATACCTTGATACATCACGCCTATGTGTGTTATCAAACATAAGATAATTGGCCCTTTGAAAATCCCAACTCATTAGAAAACTATGATGATGATCATCATCTCTCATCATCACCTCATGTCTTGTTGGAATATCTTGCTTTCTTCTATCCTCTTTCGCACTAACATGGTACCATGAAAATTAATCACAAATCATTATTGTCATTGCACTCATCGTGCATCCACAAGCTATCAACATATTGCATACTACATATCATATAGGAAATATTAAATAATATCACATGCATTGCATTTCCATAATATAAATTGGTTATTCAAAGAATCTCATCATTTACACATTTGCATTCACTTGCATCATCATATTCATAAATCATATAATACATTAGTTGCATTCATCATATCACATCATCGTCATAATATCCATCGACCATACATAAGCATCATATCATCATCATAAGGTTCATATAAATATGTCACAATATAATGCATGAGAAAAGATACGAAAAAATATTGCATTTCATCCATTAGGGGAATAATATAGATCTGTTAATTGCATAATCATTGCATTTTGCATCAACATATCATAACAGAAAAGACATTGAAAAGAAAGCATCTCATCTCATTTGCATCATCACATAAAACATAATGCACATCACATAATCATTGCATCACATCATAAAGTCACACATCACATAGCATCATCATCACATAGGCATCATATAGTCTCCTCATAATAGTATGATAACATAGAACATCATTGCATCACATTTCACAAAATATAGAAATAAGATCCATCCATAAAGCATAAAGAAGAATAGGACATATTGTATTAGATAAGTATCATCTCATATATCATCAAAATAAATACATTGTCATGGTACAAAAAGAATCGGATCAAGTGTGTATCAAATACATAAGTACAAAGGGCCCACTGGGGCTATAAAAAATGAGCTCATGGGGCACAAAAAGAATCCTATCTTTAAATCAAAATGAAGGCTAGCCCTGCTGGCTACTGCCCTCACCACCTACACTCTCGTTGTGATCCTTTGCGAGTCTATGGCTTGTCCTCTATGAAAAACTTGGCACTCAAGCTGCTTTTGGCATGGCTTGGTAATAATGCAACCTGTAATAGTCAGCCTCCTAAATGGCCTCGCTCTATGATTGAAGCGATACCATGCTCTGGGAGGAAGATGCAGACATACTCTTTATATGTTGTCATCTTCCCATCTCTGCCGCTGCCTGCAGCTCTGCAGTATGTCTCTACTGGACCACCTAGTCCCGCTCTACCAGTAGCTGATATCTCTCAGTTGTGAGTGCCTATACCTGGGCCTATAGTTGCAAAATTTGGCCATCCCTAGGGCCTAGCTAGAGAGGTGGTTGTACGACTGGCTGATCCTGGCCCCCATCTCTGGGTGGTGTCGGGACCCTATCTTGTCGTCCCTAATCCTGATCCTATCGTCCTAGGTCTGAATCCTGTCTCTGTTGACCTATGTGCGGATCAGGGAGTGGTTGATCCTATGGCTCCCTATCTTGATCTGGCTAATCTAGTGGTGGTCCTCTGCCTCCTTAGCCCCCGTCTCCATCCCCGCGGTCTTATCCTGCTCCCTTGCCTCTGGCTCTACTTTGGGAAAATGGTGTCTGTGGTACTGTAAGTCAAAGAGGTGGCCTGTACCAGTCTCTCTATGCCTACATGGTCCCTAGATTAGCCTATACCTAGTCATGGCCTAGCCGCTAGCTGCATGAAACTCTGCACTGCCTCATGTGCAGTTATATATCAGCCCTAGGAGCTCTGGATCATTGTCCGTGGAAAAATGGCCACATACTAATCATCTGGCCTATTCTGTGGCTCTCTAAACTACCTTCGAACCCTGCTTGGTAGGTACATCTCAAGCATCATGTGCTCCCTTCCCTACATTAATCTGTCTTGGTGGGTGAAGAAAAGTTGTACATTGTCATACCATGCTGGCCATCCAAGATATGGCCACAAGGTAAAAGCTCGCATATCATCGAGAACTCTGCTCCAATGAGGAATTCTGTGTTGTCCTGTATGTGTGAAGGAAACACCTTCACGGTATTGCCAAATAATGGGATCATCTGGCTCCATGGTAACAGGAACAACTCTCGGACAAAGCACAACGATGTGCTCCCAAGCCCAAATGTGAAGCAGTGTAATGCCAGCCCCAAGTGCTCGACCATTGAGATAGGAAAACTCATGAAGATCCCTATATAGTGAGGCTAGAAGAACTAGTCCCCACACAAAGCATGTCTGTCACCGAACCATGCGCTCCCAAGCGAGCCCCCATCTAGGACTGAAGTATCAGCCCCGCTAATCTGGTGCGAGGAGACCTAATATGATGGCTGTAATAACAAGGTGGAAGGGTGACACAAAGAGCCTATAATGCTCTAACTCAATCCGACCCTCGTAGAAAAAAATATCATCAAGGCCCATAATATCATAGCAGGCCTCCCTCCTGACATCCACATCATATATCACACACTCTCCGTTGATGGGAAATCTGTCGATCCGCCACACGTCCTCTAATGTGACTGTCACCTTACCTGTAGGGAGGTGGAAAGAGGATGTCTCCCTGTGCCATCTCTTTGTGAGTGTCGTCATCATACCCAAGTGTGTCCTCACAGGCGAGACATAAGAAATGTACCAAAGGCTGATCCACCCTAGATACTCCTATTGTCGCTCGTGAAGATCATCCAAAATGCTGAAAAGATATTGGGACCTGTGCTCGCATGAATAAAGTATCATCGCCTCCTCCTGCATTAGGAAAGCCACTGTGTTAAAAAATCATAAAAAATCGTGAACCTAATTTGTCTCGACGTACCCTAGGAAACCTTAGCGTCACTATCTGTGGGTGCAGTGTAGTTTGCAAACTCCAAATTGTGTCGCTAGGAGCTTCAAACTCTCAAACTCTACCTTGGCATCATAGTTTGGACATGCGGCCCAATTTGACCTAAACCCTAAATTTTCAAAGAGCACCACCGCGGTGCACTTTGCATATGTGGCTGGGTTTGGAATTTAAAACCTAATTCCAAACTATGCTATGACATCGCTACTTGTAACTGTGGCACAGTTTGAGGCCACGTAACATCAATTGAAGCTTTCCAGTGGTGCTATATTGGACCACTCCTAAAAACTAAGTTTCCTAGCCTAATTAATGCGCACAAAAATTGAAAAAGGAAGTCAGGTCAAGTTGACTTGCTGGTGGTCCAGTGCTAGGAAGCCTCTAGCATGTTTGTACTCTATTAGAAATGTGTTGGGGAAGTTGTCGTTACGCTATCTCATGAAGGGGTCAGAGCTCAAAGTTGCAAAATCTCTAAAGGATGAATGTGAAAATGAATTGGAAGTGTTTCGTCAAGGCTTATTTAAGCCTAAAAATTAGGGTTTTTTGACCCCATTTAGCCATCCTGCTAGGATTTTGGTCCCCCAATCCTGTTTTCACCCAACCAAGGGCTGTCTTGCACTGTTTTTTGCATTTTATCTCATTTTTTGGTGTTGCGGAGTGATTTTGGACCTATCGGGCACCTTGTCTTCTTTTTTCACGAGATCACCCAAAAAGTTAGAATTTTTGTCCGATCTCTTAAGGGGACAATATATCAGCATGTTTTCTCTCACTGGGGCAGTAGTGGGGCAAATTTTGAAATAATTTTTTTTTTTGACTTTTGATAGAGATAGTTTATTCTTTGAACCAATGCAACAATTACTTTGCTTCAAGAGGTGCAAAATGTAGACATAGAAAATGTACCGACACACTTGATCTTGATTACTAACATTGCTTCATCTTGAATCATCCCTTTCTCTAAACCATTTAATCGAATAGCCATTATTTGATTAAATTCATCAATTTTCCTCTCTTAATTAAATGAATCATTATTTATCTGATTAAGTCTTTCTCTTTTGTTAATTAAATTAATCAATCTGATTTAATTAACCCTAGGTCTCTATTTAATTAAATAATTCATTTTATTTAATTGAATCTCTAAGGTCATCTTATTAAATTAAATAAATTAAACCTTATTTGATTTAATCTAACAATCATCCCCTTTAGTTAAATAAATCAAAATCTTTATTTAACTAATTCTAAATCATTTTCCTCTCAACTTTGATTTATTTAAATCCTAATATCTAAGTCAAAATTGTCAAATCACCTAATCTCCTCTCATTTAATCAAGTCTTGATTAAATCTAATCTTAATCCATGTCCCATCCTCTAGCTTTTTCCACTTGCACATGAAAATACATTTAATTCATTTATTAAATCTCTATTTTCTCCCAACTTGGCATCTTTAGAGAATTTTCTTCCAAATTTGAAAATCCCTCCAAGTGGACTTTGTCCTTCCAACAAGACATTCATTCCTTCTTACATGTCCTTGTGCATTGAGCCAAGTGGAATTTAAGTCATTTCTTTTTCCCTCTTACATGTCATTTCAATATTTTAATATTCCACCTAATTGCATTTATGGGCACAATCATCAAAATGTGCACATCCTTTGCCCATTCACATCATGACAAGTGGCATTTGGCCATTGGTTGAAATTTAGTCCCACATTGCTTCATTTTGGGCATTCTTCCATCTCATCTTTCTATAAATAAGAGGTTTCTCTCCTCATTTTGATCATCCACAATTTGAGCAAGTTTACTATACTCAATTTTATCTTCAAGCACATCCATTTTCATTAATTTTATCAAAGTCTTAGCTAGGTTATGCAGATTTTTCATCATGGAGCTCAAGTGAATCTTCAACAAAGTGGATCAACCTTCATCACTCATCAACATTACATCATAGGAGTTGGGAAAGGGCCAATTTTCACATCAAATTGGCAACAATTCCCCCATGCTATCAAGAGTTTGCTTGTTTAAATAGGATTTCATTTCTTTTTCATTGTGTTCTTCATTCTTAGTTCCTATTTTGAGCATTGCTAATGGATTTCATGGGGAATCTTAATTCTTGCTTGCATTTGATCTAACTATGTGTTTACTTATTGTGTTTTGTAGGTATTATGATTGGGGTTCTACAATGATATAAGGTATATGGTTTAGGGTTGGGAGTCTAAGATTGAGTTATAAGGTTTAGGTTTTAGGGTATATGAACCTTGAGGGTTGAAGGTATAAGGTTTAGAGTAGAGTGTATAGGTTTTTTGAACTAGGACTAGGTGTAGGTTTTAGAGTTGAGGGTATATGATATATAGTGTATAGGGTTGATGGTATATCATTTAGGATTAAGTGTATAGGGTTGAGGGTTTATCCCATAGGATTTAGGGCCAAGGGTTGAGGGATATTTTTTAGGGTTAAGGATATATGATGAAGGTTTAGGGTTGAGTGAATATGGTTGAGGGTTTATTATACATGGCTTGGGGTCCAAGGTTGGGGATTTGGTTTAGGGTTAAGACGGTATATGGTATAGAGTTAAGGATTAAGGGTTTAGGCTATAGGATTTAATGCATAGGGTTGAGAGATAGGGTTTAGGGTTGAGGGTATAAGGTATAGGTTTTAGGGTTGAAGGCATATGGTTTAGGATTGAGTGTATAGTTAAGGGTTTAATGTATTGGGTTTAGTTCCTATGGTTGAGGTATAAGGTTTAGAGAACTTATGGTATAGGGTATAGGGTTTCAGGTTATGGGTATAGAGTTTAGGTTTAAAGATATAAGGTCTAGGGTAGAGTGTAAAGGCTTTACAACCTAGGGATAAGTGTAGGGTTTATGTTGAGGGATAGGGTTTAGGGTTATGGGTATAGAGTTTAGGGTTAACTGTATAGGTGTTAGGGTTAAGTGCATAAAATTATGGTAAGTTAAATCCATTGTAAGCCAAAAACTAAGAAAAACATGTACATGTTTTGTTAAGTGAAAATCATGTACATATATATCACTCAAGGGATAAGACATCTAGATCAGCTATATGTAGGAGGTCGAGGAGATTGACTATATGATGATTAGGAATGGCTTATGTTAATGATGACTATTATATCAATGTAATAATAATGATGTTTGTATTGGTGTATGTGATTTATGTCATATGCAAGTGAATGTTAATGTAGACAAGTATATGGTTTTAAATGAATCTAGAATCTATCTAATGAAGAATGTATATGTATGTTGTGGATATGAAATATAATAAATAGCTAATATGATAAGATGTTTATAAAAACAAATCTAAACACTTAATATGAAAAGGGAATTATGATAAGATTCTTAAAATGAAAAATCTAAATACTTTAAAGATGAAAATGAAATGATGATAATATGTTTAGAATAAAAAATATAAACACTTCAAATAAAAATGCAATGATGATATGATGCTTCAAATAACAAATATAAACACTAGATGAAAATGCTATGATTATAAGATGCTTAGAATAACAAATCTAAACACTTAAGATGAAAATGCAACGATGAGAAGGTGCTTACAATAGTAAATTTAAAGACATAAGATGAAAATGCAATGGTGAGATGAGTTAGATGGAGATGAAGACCAGGAAACCATCTTAATACATTGGGTGTAGGGACATATGGAAGAAATAGAGAATATGGGATTAGGTGTATTTAAAATACAATAATTGAACTACAATGTAGAGAACACTTAATTTGATAATACATAGGATACTATACACTAGGGTATGAGGAACCAAGGTGACTACATATCAAATGCATAGGATAGAAAAAAGGAGTTCTCAATTGAGTGCATATGATATAGGGGGTGATCCCACAATAGTGGTTTAATATTTTTGGCCAAACTGGACACTAGAATTATTATTTTTAACTAAATCTTCACATTCAGGTACCTATAGCGGCTAAACCGTGAGGAATTTGAAGATGATGCAAACTAGAGTCTCACAAAATTTTGTCTGTAGATTCTTAAAATATTTTTTTCAAAATTTTTGGAATCAGATTACACTTCTTTTTCCATCTCCCACGAAAACTGGTTTTTTTAAGAAAACAACATTTTTAAAAAGTGACGCACACCATATAACACATAAATTGTTTTCCTTAAAGGATAAAATTCTAATTCTTTCAAATTTAGATTTGTAACTCTGATATCTAGTGCTACCACTTGGTTAGATAGTTTTTTATTGAATATTTTTTCTTTAATCATTTTTCAAAGTCAAACCAATTACAATTCAGACATAGCACGACTGCATAATGCATAACTTTTATTGTATGTATCGAAATTATTATTATTTTTTTGGATCAAGGACTCCAATATCTGACCGTGCACTCAAATTTTTTAATTTTTTTTTTTGATAATCCTCTATTTTTCCACATGTGCAGAACAAATAGCTTCATTTTCTGTGAAAAACCTATATTTAATAAAACTTAAAAAACAAATAGATAATAAAACCAAAACATATTAAAATTATATTCGTTGGATAGCTCGTTTTGAGGGCTACCTGATACTAGTTGGTTTTGTGAAGTATCCTCCATTTTCATTCTCAAATTGAGCTTCGAAGTGCAAAATTTTGGACAATTTTGGTGCCTGGGAGGGTGAAGGTGAAACAAGGGTGGTTCAGTCGAACTACTGTTCGGTCGAATCAAAAAAATATGTTCAGTCGAATAGGGGTTCGATCGAACCACTTTGAAATATAATTAAAAAATGTATTTTGGGGGGGTTCGGTTGAACTTACAAAATGGGTTTGGTCGAACCCCTTGACATGAATCAATTTTACCATTTTTTTTTCTCCCATTTTTTAATAGTTTTATTTTATAATATATAATATTAATATAAATCTAAATTATATTCTTTTTATATTATAATATATAATATACTTATTATTACAATATATTATAATAATAATATATAATTATTATTAATTATTATTATTATAATATATTGTAATATATAATTGTTATTATTATAATATTAAAAGCATTAATATAAAAAGTATATATATTAGAAATGGCTGAAATTTTTTTTGGGATGAGTTTTGGATTGGGTAGTTTCCTTGAGGGTAGGAACGATTCAAACAAAAGGTTTTTCTCTGAGATCTCATCTAACAATATTGGAATGGCACAACCTTATTTTGTTTCCCAGCCAAGGTCTAATATGTACATGAACATCTACAGCTCTACACCCAAGCTTTCCTTGATGTTGGTAGGTGTTCTGTTCAACCGTAAATCATTAAAACATGGGTATTGATGTGGAAATGCCTATTAATTTGATTTTCTTAGGGGAATTTTTTTTGTTTATAGATATAAGTAAGTATATATTTATGATGGGAATTGTTAGATAGACAAGTAGCTTCGAAGGAAAAGGAGACATGTTTGACATCAGCGGTGGAGAGTCTTAGCTTGGGATCTACAGAGAGATGAAGAGTATGAGAGCAGGTCTGGCAGTGACAACATGGAAGGGATTGGATCTGGTGATGAGCAAGAAGATAACCATCCCAAAAAGAAATGTTATCACATGCATACTCCTTAGCAAACTCAAGAGATGGAAGCGTATGCCCTTTTTCACTAAATAATTCAATACTTGTCATTCGTTGAGAATTTTTGTTTATGAATTTATTGCTCTTTTGGGTTTGCTACAGGATTTTCAAAGAGTTCCCTCACCTAGATGAGAAGCAAAGGAAGCTTCTGAGTAAGCAATTGGGGCTTGCACCATGGTAGATTAAGTTCTGGTTCCAAAATTGATGAACCTAGATGAAAGTATGTGGGGATTAAGAAAATGACCAAAATTTTTTAGTAATGTTGCAAAATTGATGAACTTTAGGGTTTCATGCTTTATTCCTTAAATTTTTGTAATCATATCTTTTCAAATCTTGGATTTTCAGGCTCAACACAAGTGTCATGAAAACACTCACCTCAAGCAAGATAACGAGAAGATTCACTTGGAGAACATGGCAATTAAAGAAGCCATGAGAAATCCCATATGCACCAATTGCAGAGGACCTATTGTTATTGTAGAAGTCAGTCTTCAAGAGCAGTAATTGCGTATTGAGAATATTCGGTTGAAAGATGAGGTCTGTTTGCACAACCTAACTAATTTAATGATGCATATTCCATATTTTTGTATTCTCAAATGCAAACAGTGGTTAAAAGGATTATGAGTCACTCCTTTTTTAGTTGTACCTATTCTAATTCTAATGTATTTACAACCCTACAAACCTCCTGGATTTTACTCTCTCTAGAAATATTTTTAGTGCATTGATCTTCCCACCATTATGAAATTGCTTCGTATCATATATTGTATAAGATTTAGAGACCCAAAAGGTAATTTTGTTCTCATGCTCTAAACCACCTAAGCAGTGAAGTTCAAGATTCAGTAGCTTTGTCCTTATGGGTATTCTTTAACTATTCTTATGTTTTTTATAATGCTTGCAAGGATTTTTTCAATTGGAGAGAATGGCAGCTTTGGCTAGAAAAATTTATGAAAGGCCCATATCATTGACTTGAGAGAGAGATATGGAGGGAGTGGGGGAGAGAGGGAGCGCAGGGGTAGGAGGGAGAGACTTGAGAGAGATATACGAAGGGAGTGGGAGAGAGATAGAGGATAGAGGGTTTAAGGGTAGAGGGGAGCTCAAGATAGGAGTGAGTGAGTGAGAGAGAGAGGGTTTAGGGGTTTAAGGCTAGAGGGGAGTTCGAGATAGGAGTGAGAGAGAGAGAGGGGGGGTTTAAGGGTTTAAAGTTAGAGGGGATCTCGAGATAGGAGTGAGTGAGTGAGGGAGAGAGGATTTAAGGGTTTAAGGCTAGAGGGGAGCTCGAGACAGAAGGAGTGAGTGAGTGAGAGAGAGAGGGTTTAAGGGTTTAACTTGCTTACTTGGGTAGAGGGTAGAGGGGATCTAGAGATAAAAGGACTGAAAGAGAGAGATACTTGAGAGAGGGAGAGTGGGTAGGAGGAAGAGACTTGAGAGAGAGAGAGGGTGGGAACTTGGGAGAGAGATAGAGTGTAGAGGGTACAAGGGTTTAGGGTTTAAGGGTTAAGAGTAGAGGGGAGAGAGGGAGAGGGGTTAGGAGGGAGAGAATTTCAAGAGAGAGAGAGGGGGGAGTGGGAGAGAGATAAAGGGTAGGGGTACAAGGGTTTATGTTTTAAGGGTAGGAGAGGGAGGAGTAGGAGGGAGAGACTTGAGATGAGAGGGAAGTGGGAGAGAGATGGTGGGGTGAAGGGTTTAGGTTTAAGGGTTAGGGTATGGGGCTCAGATAGAATTAATTGGTGGTGAGAGAGGTTTCCCCAAGGGTTTAAGGCTTAAGGGTAGGGTAGGATCTAGAGATAGGAGTGAGTGAGGAGAGAGAGATGAAGATTGGGTCTAGGAGGGAGAGACTAGAGAGAGAGGGGGAAGTGGGAGAGAGATAAAGGGTGGAGGGTAGAAGGGTTTAGGGTTTAAGGGTTAAGGGTAGAGGGGAGAGAGGGAGAGGGGGCAAGAGGGAGAGACTTGAGAGAGAGAGAGGGAGAGTGGGAGAGAGATAGAGGGTACATAGTACAAGGGTTTAGGGTTTAACCTAGTCAAGGGTAGAGGTGAGAGAGGGAGAAGAGGTAGGAGAGAGAGACTTGAGAGAGAGGGGGGAGTGGGAGAGAGATAAAGGGTAGAGGGTAGAAGGTTTAAGGGTTTAAGGGTTAAGGGTTAAGGGTAGAGGGGAGCTTGAGATAGGAGGAACTTGAGTGAGTGAGAGATGGAGATACCTGAGAGATGGAGAGGGTGGGAGGGAGAATCTTGAGAGAGAGAGAGGGAGGGAGTGAGTGAGGGTTTAAGGGTTTAAGGCTAGAGGGAAGCTCAAGATATGAGTGAATGAGTGAGAGAGATAGAGGGTAGAGGGTACAAGGGTGTAGGGTTTAACTTGGTTACTTGGGTAGAGGGGAGAGAGGGAGAGGGGGTAGGAGGGAGAGACTTGAGAGAGAGGGAGGGGAGTGGGAGGGAGATAAAGGGTAGAGGGTAGAAAAGTTCAAGGGTTAAGGGTTAAGGATTAAGGGTAGAGGGGAGCTCGAGATAGAATTAGTGAGTGAGAGAGAGAGAGGGTTTAATGGTTTAAGGCTTAAGGGTAGAGGGTAGAGGGGGTCTAGAGATAGAAGGAGTGAGTGAGAGAGAGATACCAAGCCATAGAGTGGGTCTAGGAGGGAGCGACTTGAGAGAGAGAGGGGGAGTGGGAGAGAGATAAAGGGTAGAGGGTACAATGGTTTAGGGTTTAAGGGTTAAGGGTCAAGGGTAGAGGGGATCTTGAGATAGAATTAGTGTGTGAGAGAGAGGGTTTAAGGGTTTAAAGCTTAAGGGTAGAGGGTAGAGGGATTTAGAGATAGGAGTGAGTGAGAGAGAGAGAGGGAGAGAGAGGGTCTAGGAGGGAGAGACTTGAGAGAGAGAGGGTAGAGGGTTAAGGGTAGAGGGGAAATTTCTATTTCCATTTGCGGTATTTTTTGTTAATTAAATTGATGGAAACTTTATTTTTTTATTTGCATTGATCTATGTTTTAAATGTGTACAATAATTTTATAATTAGATAATACTTAATTTTAAAATTTGCATAATTGACCATGGAACAATTCAATGGAACAAATATAAGTTGTATATAATTTTATATAAGATTCTTGAACTTAAGAATTCCATGAAACAAATATAAGTTGTATATAATTGTAATTTAGGAAAAATGATTTTCAAAAACTTCACTAGGTTTCAAATAAGTATTGAAAGCATATATATGGGTTTACATGCAAGCCAAAAAAGTGAGAGATGATGCTATCAAAGATTCTTTAACTTAAGAATTTTCCATGGAACAAATATGTACAAATAATTGTAATTTACACAAAATGATTTACAACTATGTACAAGTTACTATAAGTTCTCACTTGAACATGTATAGGGTTAGAAGTGAACTTGAAAATCATGGATATAATCTAAGTCAAAGATTTTGGTTCAGATCACTCTTAAATAACATGTAGATGTTTTTGATGATCATCACTATATAGTCTCCATTTTGTTTGGCCACTTGCATGTGAAACTGTATGAAGATGTAGGGCAGTAGCAATTATTAAGTGACTATATTGATTTACCTTGTTATCAGGTTGATAGTCAACAAAATTAATCCCATGTTGAACAACTTTGACTTGTTTTAGATATGTCCCTTGCACTACAATAGAACCTTCATGGTAAACATGAACCTAAGGTAAGACATATGAACATGTACAACATTTTTGTGCTCAAGGTTTGTACAATATATACTTAATGTTTATAATGTAATATGCACATGTGAACACAATGTATATATAATTTTAAATTCAAACTCACCTGTGGGAAATGACATTCCATCACTTGTTTCAGGTTGTGTTAGCTTATTCCTCTCTTCTGTGCAACACAATAAATAATAGCTAACACCTTTGATGTTTCCAGGCTCTGCTATGAATGCAAAAACATCTCCTATACACCAAATTTACACAAAAAAAATCTAAAAAAAATAAAAATGTCTCTAAAGATCATTAACTAGATATATATAATATTTAAATTATTGAAAACTTACACATGTACCTTTTCTAACCAATCCTGAAATATGGTCATAATCAATTGAAATCAAAGGAATGTCTTCAAATCTTTCTTCCTCATTTTCATCATATGTTTCTAAAACAACTAGTCTCACCATATCCTATTTACTAACATATCCAAGTTCTTGGTTGTTGAATGCATGATCAGAGTTTCCTACAATGCACTCAGTGCAAAAACAAGAGTAATCCCTTGTGTGTAATGGCCATCCATAGCAACTATCTAAACTCCTAACACAATGCAAAGATCTTGTTTTTTCTACCCTCTTGCATTCATGCATCGATCTTCTGTCCACACCTAGATACATGTACAACAACAAACTTATGTGAACAAACATGTATATATATATAAATTTTAAATTTAAATAAATTCAAAATTTTGAAAATGTAATTTATACATTCCCGATATCTACCAAAACACTCTATGTGGAATGTGTCACTTTGTTCCCGAAGATGTGCCAACCACATTTGATGCAAAGTGTTTCTTGCACCATTCAACAACATCATGTGCATTGTCTATACAATCTTCTAGATAACTCATTTGATGCTTTCTTAATGTTCATTTGATGCAAGCTCCTTCTCCCTCATGCTCACCCTTTCCATGCTCACTCTAAAAAAAACTCCAAACATGTGGTATTTTGTAGATTTTATGATATCTACAAAGTGCATAGAATGGCCGTGAAGATTTGAATTGTGTTGGACATCCATTTGACCATACAAAATAATTTTCAAATTTTACACCCTTGCTTCTCAAATTCTCAAAAAAAATTGTAAAGCAATGTTGGAAAAAAAGTGTGCCATGCTCTTTATCATCACTAATATAAAAGTGATATTCTTTCTTAATGGACCATTCTTCATATGTACTCTCAACACCATCCAATTTTGATTGTGCATGTCGATAACAGACATGAACCATAATAGTGATTTGCTTTGAAAAGTAATACTCTAATTGAATCTCCTTTTGATGTACAAAGGAGTAATTTTCTGCAAAGTCGACTACTGATAGAACTATTCCACGTGGGAAAGTATCTCTCAATATTTGGAATTGGTGTGCTTGCCACTTAGAAAAAAAGGAATGTTGTATGCATGGTTGTATCAATTTTTGAAAATCTTCGATATATTTTCCAATAGGAATCTCTTATACATAGTTCAACCTTGTGGATTCTTTCCCAAAATTTGTTTGCAACTTTACATACTTGTACTTGTGTGAGTAAAATATGTGAATAAGCAACAAACCACACAATCAATGAAACATTACATTAGAGAATTAAAATAACAATCTAATCAAATTGAAACAAATAAACTCTCTAAAAATAGTACTTAGCTCTTGCAATTTACTATCTTTGTTAGGTCAGTATCCTCATTTCTTGAAGGAAATTTAGCCAAATTTCCACATGTCTCACAAATTCCTTTTATGCAGTTTATTTGAGGTCCATTTTTATGATCACATAATATAGCCTTTATGAAAAAAATTGCCTATTTAGGAGGTGCATTTTGAAAACCACAACTTTCTTCTCTCATCTTTTGAAACACCTAATAGTAGAGATCAAATTCAATATGATAACAGCAACAACAAGTTTCAAAAAAATTGTTTATCTTCACATAATATGGCTTTAACCTTTAAAACATTGTTTTCCCAATCTTTATATGAGGATATGTATTACAAAAGTTCATATACATCTCAAATTGTGTTATGTCTAGCCAATGTTTGATATGATTTTCATAAATACCAAGCCTAATCCTGTGTCTCATAACATCTCTAGTATTTGATGATGGATGAGTCTGATCAAGCCAAAAACTTGACATCAAGTTCCTAACAACATCTTCAATCCTGTCAGAATGGGGAGCTCTACACATAATTGCCCAATTTCCTTCTAAACCCTCATCCAAAAAATTTCTCTTTTTCTCATATTTTATTAATGTGGTTCTACTCTAACCAATTTCAGCCGAAAGTGAAAACATTTTTATTTTTCTTGCTATATCTTGATGTACAATAGATGTCAACATCACCCTTCTTGTAGTGGCCTTATCCACTAATCGAGATCCTTTCCTAATGGAATCTAAACCCTTTTTAACATTTTGAGCAATATCCTTTTGTAATCCCATGTGTTCTTCTTATTTGATGTTGAATGTACACCCAAAAATTGTAATGACTCTTTCAACTCATTTAGAAGAAGTGAACGTGATAAAAATTGGGGTTTTTCAAGTGTATCAAGATCATTGATTATTCCATTTACAGATTTAGTCATTGACCTCTTTCTCTTATTATAAGGCTGGTTGGCATAACATTTCAGTTTCTCCATATCCATTTCAAGTAAATGATCTAAATTTCTATAAGAAATTTGTTTCATCACCTTTTTAGCTAGTTTTATATGCTCATGCATACCAGTAGAAGGAAGTGATCCTGACCCCTCTCCAACATCCATTGTTTGAACTTAGGCCTCCTCCCTATCTTCAAGGTCCATGTGTTCTTCAGTGGATTCATTTGATCCAATATCTAGATTTGGCTCGACTTCAGCATGAGAACTTCCTACTTGTTGAGCCCTTTCTACATGTCACAAAATATTTTGCAAAGAAAGTGAGAGATGATTCCATATAAGTGAAGTTTATGTATGCAAGAAAACAAAGTGGTAAGACATGATGCTATAAGTGAGAATTTTTGAACAACTAGTTTTATATGCTCATCTATACTAGTAGAAGGAAGTGATCATTACCCCTCTCCAACAAGAATTTTTTGAACTTGGGTCTCCTCCCTAACTTCAAGGTCCATTTGTTCTTTAGCGGATTCATTTGATCCAATATCTAGATTTGGCTCAACTTCAACTTGAGAATTTCCTCCTTGTTTGAATTTACATGCAAGAAAAGAAAGTGAGAGACTATGAGTTATTTAAGTGGAGTTGAAACAAATAAAATCAAAGATTCTTGAACTTAAGAATTCCATGGAACAAAAGCAATTGGAAATGGATGATAAGCAATTTAGGTAATGTCTATGCAAGATGACTATTTTTTAGTATTAAAGTTTCCAAGTTAAATTTAACATGGTTTTCATAATTGCAAATATATTTATAAGCAAAAAAATTGAGCGGTTAATAAAAGTCCTTTAGAAACACACACTTGAGAGAGAGAGAGAGAAGAAAAACACATGTACCTTATTTCTTTCTATGATAATTTTCCAAGTTTTGTTCATGCATCTTTTGTTCTTCTTTTGACAATTTTCATTGAGACGCATTTTTTCTTTTTCTTTGTTGTCCCATTTTCTTCTTCAAGTTAAAGATGACTCAAACCAAATCCTCTACCAACTTAGTTAAATTCTCCTCCAAATTTTTCCTTGATTGATAAAAATGAAAAGTTGTCTTCTCCAATATTTTCCTCGATAAATGTGCAAAAACCTCTTCTCCAAAATCTGTGCTCCAAGTGATATAAAAGTGAATTAATCTTGCAATTTTATATGGAATAATGAAAAATAAGCTTTTATTTATATGCATATGGGAAAAAAATTATTCTAGTGTATGGAATAACTAGATCCTAGATTAAATGAATCAAGTGGTAATCAAACAAGTTATTTCATTGTGGAGTTTTTTGTTTTTTAATGTATAGATATGCAACATATATCTAGTAATTTTTGAATTTTGTTACTTTTCAAAAAGATAATAGAGGTATAATTTGAATTGATTTTTCTTAATGTTTCAAAGAATAAAATTTTCGTATAATTTAATAATGGTGTAGATTAAGAGATTATTTATGAAATAAGTGTTTGAAGGATGGTATATAATTATAAAATGAATGTTCCTACCTCATCTTTATAACTATATTTTGTTCTCAACTCCTCAATGGTTCATGTTTCTTAAGTCATTTAAAAAAAAATAGGAGTATTGTGTACCACAAAGTTATGCACTTTATTTGTTCTTACTTTCTATCAAGATTTTAATTTCATCATTTTTATCAAATTTTAAAACTAGAAGAACATGTGCATGTTAATAAATAGGCTTGTAAATACACTCATTTATAAAAAATCATTAGTTTACTTGAGATTGGGAGTCATTTATTTTATGATTTTTTGACTGCTTACTATAAAAGTTCAATGAGTGTCCATGAAAATATTTATTGTGATCAACATGAATGAACTTAATTATAAAGTGGCATTCATTTCCTAAAATTCTACTAGAGATGAAATGCATATCATATAAGGAAATTTAAGTTCTAAGATATTATCAAATAAGCAAATGTATACATGTATCATATAAACATGTAAACATAAGAAAACACATACATACATGTAAATAGATTCAATGTATAAACATGTAACATGTTATAAGAAAAGAGCCAAATGTATGTATATCATATAAGCAAATGTAAGTTAGAGATCATCAAATAAGCAAATGTACATGCATTTCATATAAGAAAATGTAAGTTAGAGATCATCAAATGTCGAATACTAAAGATCATCATATAAGAAAATACATGTAGTAAAGATCATAAATCTAGTGCAGGGCCTAATATGAATGTCGACTCCTAGTTGAACGACCATCTAATTGAGAACGGTCCTCCTTTGATGGATGTGCTGAGCCTTGTAACTAAAATTGTGTACAAAATGTGCTAAATACATATAATTTATATTTAATAAATTTTATGAAAGTTATTGTTAAGAATGTACTTGTATATTTTTAAATATCTATCTAGATCTATGGATACATATGCATGTACATATACACATGTATATACAAAAATTTAAAACTCACATGTCCATTGGCAACAGATTCATCCACAAAGTCATGTCGATGTACATGATCTGGAGGAACAAGGCTAGGAGTGACATGAGGTATGTCCACCTACAATATATATAAATATATATCAGTACATGAATATCTAGGTAAAACTAAAATTTAAAAATAATTAAAAAGGAATTGAAACATGCACATGCACACATACATGCACATCATTTGATATCAGATGAACTGAGTCCTCTGAAACAACCACCTCCACCATATCAACTATATGGTCAAGTGACGAACCAACATTTGCATCCATCTGATCTATCCCATGTCATGCCATAAATGATGAGTGAAGAGGACTGTTGAGGTGAGACGACATCAATGATGATGAACCAAAACCAATCAACATCTCAATAAAACCCATAGTCAGTGCAGCAATCGAATCATCTATAGGTGTATCCTGACGTACACTAGTGTTGAGTTGAGAGTGATGGGATCCTAGAAGTGAATGACCTCCATGTCCCAAATGATCTCTAACATGTTCTACATCGATCCCATATTCTGATGCAATGAAGGAATATGCCTCCAATAGGTCCTCAACCAAACAATGTAGAGTCCTGCATGCCATATATCCTATAAGTGCCTCAAGCTCTGTAGGAGTAGGGATACCTGCCACTGTATAAGGATCCATGGTGGTCCACTGTGCTGAAAATGGTGTGGATCAGGAATTTCTAGACATCAAATACTGACCTACATGATCAGTAGATATCCTAGTGGTGGCAGTTGCAATGTCACCTACAGTGTCAGTTGCTTCCTTTTGGGAAGCAACGACAACCTCATCTGCTATGGGGGATAGAGCTGGGGTGAGAGCAAGAGACCTCTCACCAACCAATACCCTAAACATTGGCGTTGGTCTATCTACTCGACGATAGGTGGGCCTATCGATAATCCTACCATGCCCTTGACCAACATATGGTGGAATGTATAGGTAGTTGACTTTGAGGCCCAAATGGACCTTAGCATACAACTACTGAATAAAATACAATGGAATTTGGTCATTATTTGGGTATTGACCATGTCTTATGAGAAATCATGGGTAGATCAATGAGGCCATAACATGATCAACACATCTAGTGACTTGGTATCCCCTAACCTTACGCACATTTTGATAAAATGGAAAAAAATGGTTTTTATCATTTCTTTGGTCACACTATCCTGTATTTGTTTAAGGGGAACATCACCATGTACTTATTCCCATATGCAGGAAAGAATAACAAATACTCTATCTGGGGAAAATGCACTAGTCCTCTCAAGTTCATCTCTTAGTTTTTCTAGACTATGTAATATTGACATGCATGGTTCAAAATATATCCCTAGGTTTGCACCCTGTGCTAATGAGTCTCTCAATTTCTTAATCTCATTAGTGGTATTTGCAAACAAATTTTCTAGAGGTGGAACATCTGCATTTTCTATGTTATATATGTATGTACACCTAAAGGAGCAATGAGACCTTGGTAAATAATATATCTAGATATAGGGAATAGAAATCTAAAACAGTCTTAATAATTCGTCTACTCATCAATAATATTTTCATACCTTAACAAAAAAAAATCAACATCTATCATAGTTTTTAATAATCAAAACATTCAAATTACTAGATTGCACACAAAACAAAATCTAAAATAGTTCTAAAATTTAAATTTACAAGTGTGCACTCTAGTACAAAATGTGTCATTAAAGACTTAAAAAATCTTGATAAAGGTTGCATCTAAGATTTATTTCTTACAACTAGTAATAAAGAGAGAGCATCATTACTTAACATTGGTGGTCATGTAAAATCAATTTAGTCATTATTGAAGGTACAAATAAGAGAAGAAAATGAGAGAGATGATAAGCTTGTAAATATGATTTCTAAATTATTGAAGCAATATTAAGGAGTAAACCAAAAATTTCTACAACTAGATATAATGGACTAGCTTTGTATAATGATGCAAAATTATCAATCCTTGATGTTCCAAATCATTGATGAAAGATGGAATGATGCACATAATTGGTTGTAGATCCAAGTCTCCCAAAAGAGGAAGGGAATGAAGGCTTTATATTTTTATTAATAGAATATATTAAGTGTTACCGTGGTTAATTATGAATTTTAATAGTTTAATTTAAGTAAAAGGTAAATAATCTCTTAGCAAGAGAGCTATTGATTGTATGTTTAGAAGATCTTATGAGTCTATTGATTATATTATTTTACAAGAAGTAAAATTGACCTAACATGTAACCATAATTGAGCACTTTAATTTATTTAGAAGGATGATTTTATTTGGAAGATAGTCATTAGAATGATAGACATGATATGCAATTTGATCAACATGTGATCCCACAATAGTGGTTTACAATTTTTGGCCAAACTGGACACTAAAATATTTTTTTTAACTAAATCTTCACTTTTGGGCACTTATAGCGGCTAAACCGTGAGGAATTTGAAGATGATGTAAACTAGATTTTCATGAAATTTTGTCTATAGATTCTAAATATATTTTTTTCAAAATTTTTGGTATTAGATTGCACTTCTTTTTCCATCTCCCTCAAAAACTAGTTTTTTTCAGAAAACAACATTTTTAAAAAGTGATGCTCACCGTATAACGTATAACTTTTTTTTCATGAAGGATAAAATTATAATTATTTTTAATTTAGATTCATAACTCCGATATCTAGTGCTTCCACTTGGTTAGATATTTTTTTATTAAATATTTGTTCTTTAATCAAGTTTTGAAGTCAAACCAATTATAATTCGACATAGCGTGACCGTATAACGTAACTTTTTTTTGTATGTATCAAAATTCAATTTTGTTTTCTTTTTGGATCAAGAACTTCAATATATGGTGCACTCATATTTTTTTATTTTTATTTTTTGATAATCTACTATTTTTCCACATGTGCAAAACAAAGAGCTTGATTTTCTGAAAAACCTACATTCACAACAAATAAAAAATAAATATAATAATAAAATTAAATTTATTTAAAATTATAATTTTTGGGAAGCTTATAATAAGGACTACATACTTACAAAAATAAATTTTAAATGAATTCATTTGATCCCCAAAAGGTAAATCAAAAGTGGTTTTTTATCAGCATTTTGATAGGTGTAAAGGAGACTCTGTTATAGGTATGGTTTAAAACTAGTGGGGTTCTATCCAAGGGGGTTTGATTTAAGGTAGTTTGATCAAACTCTATTCAAATGGAATGCTTTAAATGGAACTTTTTAAGGCTTAAATCATTATATTTTATAAAAATATGTGATTTCAACAAAAATCAGATCCTCCCAGAAATTGTAAACCAACTTTTTATTGATAAGTATACGATAGATTATGTGATTGACTCTAGTGTTTACCCATGTTATAAATTATTTTAAGTTACTTATAAAATTAAGGGCCTAACTTTGACATTATTTGTCTTTATGCATTAGATGATTTACAAACACAACTTTTGTTTAAAATATCTTGACCTGAGTGAAATTAAAAATTTCCTAGTAAAGACCATCAAGGAAGGTCTTAATGCCATATGTGGCTTCCTTTTCCTATTACATAAAATTCAACTAAAATATATTTTAAGAAATAGTTCCACAAAATTAGAGGGGTCCAACCATTTTTTCAATTAATTTAAAACTATTATTTTAGCATTTTTAATTTTTAAATTTATATAAATTTCTTACATTATTTTGAATTAAAATGATAATAATGCTCCATAAATTACACAAAATTGAATGTTATTAAAATTTTGGTTAAAAAGTAAGAAGGCTAACCTTTAAAGCCATTGAGGAAGGTATTACTACTACAAGTGGTTTATCCATGAAGGGCTTGAAGTCTCATAAAGAAAGTAAATACAAGAGGTTCAAGGAACATATAGATGATTTCCTCACAAGTATATATAAATGTTTCTACTTGATTATTTATTTCATCCTAGAAGGAAACTATAAATGTTGTTTACGATTAACATAGATTTATCCTAGATGTTGTTTCATCACTTTTATCCTATCATTTTGTTATATATTTTCATAGATTTAAAATTTGAATATTTATTACTATAACATGTTCATTACAATTAGATTTTTAAATAATATTGTAATAATATTATATCTTGAAATTTGATATGTGGATTTTAATGTTGTTTTTAAATTTAAGTTAGAGTAAGTAGAATCTAATGAGAGACCTTAAAAATATTCAAGTAATTTATGTTTTCCTTAAAATTACGATTATTGAGATTAAATAGATAATTGATTGTATTTTGATTTGAAAATTGGAAATAGTTTAAAATTATATCTAACCATATTATCCTTTGATACAAAAAACTAGGTCAAGGATTATTTGTATCTTCCTCATAATTATGTTTCACATATTGAATATTTCAGGGAGGATTGTTTGGATGATTTGGAAGTTGAAGCAAAGATTGGTTGAGATCGACAATGAAATATAGGTTGGATATTTTGATATACTCCAAAATCCTAAGAATAGAGAACATGGTGAGTCATATTTTAATAGACCTATCTTCACTCCTTCAATTCAAATGAAACCTCTCCAACCAATATATTGGATTGCAAAATAAGTAATATATATATATATATATATATATATATATATATATATATATATATATATATATATATATATATATATATATATATATATATATATATATATATATATATATATATATATATATATATATATATATATATATATATATATATGAAAGTTTACTCCTAATCCTCCTCCATTTACCCCACCATTAGATATATGCATATTGGTATTCACCTACTCAAGTCTTATGAGACCCTAGGTAGCTTTGTGAATACATCAAAAATATTATGCATGATGTCTAAGATTTTAATTGTGATGGATTGATATATATTCCAAGAATTTATAAGTGAAGTATATTTATATATATGTATTTGTTTGAGTGTTTAAAATTAGTTAAAAATTTTCTTTCAGGGATTTATGCAAATATGACATCTTAGAAAGATAATTTCATGTCATTTTGGTGTAGGTCATAACTTAACTTTTAATTTATCATTTATGGGAATGACATCTTCGAGAATTTTATAGAATTCCATAGATGGTCCACTTTTGTATGATGTCTAAGATTTTAATTGTGATGGATTGATATATTCCAAGAATTTATAAGTGAAGTATATTCATATATATGTATTTGTTTGAGTATTTAAAATTAGTTAAAAAATTTCTTTGAGGGATTTATGCAAATATGACATCTTGCAAATATAACTTAACTTTTAATTTATCATTTATGGGAATGACATTTTTAAGAAATCTATAGAAGGCCATAGATGGTCCACTTTTTGAATTAAATTTAGTTATGAATTTGTATTTTTTCGGATGCACATAAATATTATTGATATTTAAATAATTAAATATTTTTTTCTATGAATATGTTTCACAGTGATTTATGTAAACACACATTATTACAAAGCCTCTACCATTGTATGATAGGATTAGTAAAATATGGGTAAGAAAGTGGAATATTTTGATTTTTAGAACCTCATAGAAACCTTGTTAACAAATATTTATATAAGTTTATGATATGTTCAAGGAAGATGCAGGTAGCTCCAACTATTTCTAAAGGTTGAAACTTATTAAATGCCTAAGTAATCCTTGAGAGTAAGGACATTTTTTTATTTGGTCATGTTATCATATTATTTAATCTAATACCATTAGTGATATGAGACTCCTCATTCTTAGAATATATTTATATGAATTTTGGATATGATTTGAGTGTTATATAATTCACAATTTTTTATCAAAGAAATAAATTACAATTATATTCTTAATTGACATTCAAATAGAGAGGAATTAAGTTACAACTATTATTTTAATTTTTGTGTAATAATGTAACTTTAAAACCTTCCCATGTTACAAGTAATAAAATGGATGATTAGAATTATTATTCATTTTTTTTTTACCCTAATAAGGAGGAATCCAAAAAATAATGAATGAGTCAATAAGATTTTGAGAAACAAAATGGGTATGTGTAGGATCATCATGGAAAAAAAAGGCCCTTAAGTGGCAACAAATTCAAAAAAATTAGAGTTAGGAAACTTGACATAAAAATTTGAATAAGTTATCTATATTATTTCAAAAATATGTAAGAATATAATTTGTAGCAAATTGAACCTAGTTTCTAAAATACTAGGGTTTTTTAAATTAAAAAAATCTATTTGGTGAAAATTTAAAATTTCAATGCAGTAGTACTTAAATTTTAGGGAAAAATAAGAAGTAGGTGTTTGTCTAACCACCCTAACCACAATAATATGATAATTATTTTTATAATATTTTAGATATAAGTAGAGGACTCATGTCTCGATGTGATGCATATTTTTTGTAATTTTTTTCCAAAAATAATTAATTATGATTTTTTTATTACAACTTTTAAAAAGTATAAAACTTGTATGTCGACCACCTTAACTTGGTCAAAACTTCATGAAATTCAATTTTTCTTTTTTAATCCTATAGCATGCAAAGTATAGAATGTGACACATGTTTTGGATTCAAAAAATGTGATACTGTTTGAAAGCTATAGATGTTTTTCAATTAGCTTATCAATCAGGACTTTATTCATAATTCAAATAGAAAATGAATAATAATTACTTATTAAATTCAAAGTGAAGCATAATTTATATTGGTGGAAAGGTGAGCATCTCCTTTAAAAACCCTTTTTGTTTCATCAATTTTGGGTAAAAAAAAAAGTCGTCAGCCACATACCCATCATATTGCAACTTTTTGGCCCATCATGATCATGCACATACCCAAATATTTTTTAGAGTAGTTGACATAGCAATATAGCTCAAGATTTGAATTCAACCTAGGGAAACACATATCAATCTACAAAATCCACTTAGAATCTCTAGTTTCGGTGTTACATCTCACACTATTATAGTAAGTGGATATGTGCATGGAAATCATATATTGTATGTATACACTATCTGACAAAAGCCCATAAAGAAATGTTAGCCTACATACTTCAAGCATTTTTGAAAGTCAACTTGATTGAAATTTTAAATGCAACATGATTTGGCTAATCTTATTCCAAGCTCTATCATTATTTCTTATCATCTTCTGAACATATAAAATATATGTGTTCTAAAATATGTATGTAGATGGACATCAAAATCAATGAAATATAAATTTAGTAGAATTTTTTACTATGTCTAGTTTTACTTAAATGTATGCAAAATAGGCATGCATATAAACACCACACAAATTATTTGGAAAAATGCCACAAAAAATGTAATATCATTTATATAAAACTATGGTTTGTTACACTCCATTACAACAATTCATCCAATTAAGAGGTGATGTAATTTATTGATTCACTAAACAAAAATATATTTTTATTCTTAAAATTATTCTCTAGTTAGACTCATGGAATTGGAGTGACCAATTTGAAAATTAATTTGAACATTTCAATAACTTAGATAAAAAATTATCCAAAGAATAATTAATATAGTGTTATTCAACCAATAATAGAAGCAATAAATCTAGCATATTAATTTTTCTAAGGTTCCATTCAAGTATAATTTTGAATTCAAGTTTACAAGAAAAAAAGTCTATAATAATATTCACAAATAATATCTCTATGTTGATAATTTAAGCAATGCCTTCAACACAATCTATTAATGGATATAGAGAGAACTAAAAAATAGATATAATTGTAGGTTGGAAATATCCTCAAGATGGAAAAAAATTAAATTTTGATTATACATTTTTGGGAAATCTTCGAGCTATAGATGTTGACTATTTTCTTCATAATTCTAATAGTTTTTTTCTAATTAGAGGTTTGAGTAATCTTGGTTTAAAGATTAACAAAAATAATAGTAGGAAGATCTCATTGTTGGGTTAATGCTAGTATATAAGAAATGATATAATGAATGAGTAATAGAAGGTAGTGTTTTTACAAAGGTTGAGGCCCCAATTGGGGTATGTGTTCTTATGAAAAAGAAGCATTGAAGTGGTCCCAATTTTTTTATAAGATCATGCATATGCATTACTATTGGGGAAAAATAAAAATCTAGACTCCTTAGCAAATATAGGGATTGACAATGTTTTATTTAATAATTATAAAGTAAAGATGAATGTGTTCAAGGGACAATATAAAATTATTATTAATTCAAGTTAAAAGGTGGTGGGGAGTATCTAAGCTCATCTCTCAAATATTATTGGTGGTGGTTGGTAGTAATTTACTTATGAGATCAATCACGTTCTTGTAAGATCTTGTATGTGTGAGGGATTGAGATACATTCTTGTATTTAAGAAAGGGATTGTTCTTTGGCTCCATGTAAGAAGTATCACTTAATCATTTTATTTTATTTTTATTGTGTGTTGGTTTTTTCCATCTTATTAAGGATTTGTAGTTAGCTAGGTTGTGGATATTATTTGGCCTTTAGTACATGGTGGAGGAAGGTTAAATTTCTCCTACAAGCCTTTTTTGTAAAGGACATATATCTAATTTCAAATTGAAAAAGGTATTCATATTCCCTAATTTTAAGATGTTGAATTTGGTTAAAGAAATTTTGAGTCATGTTCAGGGGTGATGAATATTAGGCTATTCAAATTGTAAACATCTATCATGACAGTTGTAAAGTGAATGCAATTGGCTGCTGTAAAGCCAAATGCAACTGAATATTAGAAAATTTCAAGAAAATTCAATTGGCAGTTGTAAAACCAAATGAATATTAGAAACTTTCAAGAAAATGCAATTGGGAGTTGTAAAGCGAAATGAATATTAGAAACTTTGAAGCAAATACAATTGGAAGTTGTACAAATAATTTTTCAAAATGGGTTTGTTTAAAAGGATTTAGAAACTTTCAAGAAAATGCAATTGGAAACAGTAAATCCAAATTTTTTTGAAGACCGGGTTTGTTTAAAAGGCTTTAGAAACTTTCAAGCAAATGCAATTGGTAGCTGTAAATCCAAATTTTAAATAATGGGTATTGTTTAAAAGGTTTGAGAAACTTTCAAGCAAATGCAATTAATAGTTGTAAAGCCAACTTCCACATCCTTCACCCTCTGTGAGCCAAAATGGGAGCTTTGAAATAGGGTATATCAATTTTAAACAATAAATTTTGTTCTCATAGAATATTCCCTCATTTTAAATGAAAATTTTGTTTGGAAATTTGGTTTTATTGAATTTTCCTTCATTTTACAGGAAAAATTTGGTCTCATGGAATCCATTAGGGTTTACAATTTTTCAAAAAAATGCAATTTTAAAACACTGTGATTCTTGAAGAAAGAATTCCAACCTGATTATGGAGGTCGAAGTTGATATACGCTGGTGCACATTGAGATGGTGGTCATGTTTCAAGCTTTTGTTGTTTGAATGAATTTCCCTGTTGTTCACATTCACCGTGCACTCTCAGAATGTTCTTCATTCATTTGATAGTGAAAGCACGCTTCCTTTTTAAAATTACCTAATGCAAAGGGGTTCGGTCGAATAGGGGTTTGACCAAACCCCTTAAAATATTCATTTTTCATTGAATTTCTAGTGGTTCAGTCGAACCATGGGTTTAGGAAAACCATATGGTTTGACCGAACCTCTTGAGGGGTTCGTTCAAACATGTAAGTTAAAAAAAAAACCCCTATCTATTGAAATCTTTAAAAAATTCATTTTCCTTCCTCTTGTCAATTGTAAACCACTATTGTGGTTTCACCCAGGGTTTAGGGTTGAGTGTATATGGTTGAGGGATTATTAGATAGGCCATAAGACCCAAGGTTGAGGGATAAGGTTTAGGTTCAAGAGGGTATATTGTATAGGGTTTAGAGTTGAGGGTATAGGGTTTAGGGTTGAGGGTATAGGGTATAGGGTATAGGGTTGAGTATATGCTTAATGGTTTAAGCTATTGGATTAAGTTCCTAGGGTTGAGGGATAAGGTTTAGGAAATTGACACTATAGGTTATAGGGTTTCAAGTTATGGGTATAGAGTTTAGGGTTAAGTCTCATATCTCCCTCTCTCTACTCTCCTCCCCATCTCTAGTTTTATCTATCCCACTTCTCTCTCTCTCTCCTCTAGGTCTATCTCTCTCTTTCTAACCTCTCTCTCTCTCTCTCCATTATCTACCTATATTTTTCTATCTATGCTTTATATCTATCTCACCTTCCTATTTCTCCCCTCGTCCCTAATTATCTACCTCTCCCTCCCTCCATATGTAGATCTTTCTTCTATCTATCCCACATATGTATTTCTATACCTCTCTTCTCTATATATCACCTCGATCTATTTCTCTATCATGAATCTCTCTCCTCTCTCCCTTAAATATCTCTAAATTATTCATTATTTAGGCTGTAGGGTCTATTGTTTATGGTTTTAAGGTTGATAGTTTAGGGTTTAGGGTTCAAGGTTAAGGGTATAGGGTTGAGTGTATGGTTAAGGTTTCAACCTATTTTCTTTAGTTCCTAAGGTTGAACGATAAGGTTTAGGGTTGATGGTATAGGTTATAAGGTATAGAATTTAGTTCCCTAGAACTACCTCTCTCTATGTACCCTCTCTCTCTTTATGGTTTAGGATTGACGGTTAAGGGATAGGGTTTAGGGTTAAGGGTATAGACTTTAGGGTTAAGTGTATAGGATTTAGTTTAAGTCCATATGGTTTTGGTAAGTTAATTCCATGATAAGCCCAAAACTAAAAAAAATATGTGTATGTTTTGTTAAGTTAAAAGCACATACATGTTTTGTAAAGGTAAGTTAATTGATCAAACCCAAAACTAAGTAAAACACATATGTATTTTTTTAAGTTAAAAGAATGTACACAGTTAGTAAAGGTAAATCCATCCTCCAAATCTAAAACTAATCAAAGCATGTACAAGTTTTGTAAAGTTAAAAGCACGTATGCAATTTATTAAGTTAAAAGCATGAACATTTTTTTGACACTATAGGCGCTTCTGAGTGGATGCAAAAAGTTCATATAATTAAGTTTAGAGACCAATAACATGTACATGTTATGGAAAAATAGCATGTATGTGTTATGTAAA
The DNA here is from genome assembly GCA_007258455.2 of Sequoia sempervirens. NCBI lineage: Eukaryota > Viridiplantae > Streptophyta > Pinopsida > Cupressales > Cupressaceae > Sequoia > Sequoia sempervirens. The sequence goes on along the minus strand of VDFB02000013.1, from coordinate 161,697,426 downwards.
CATAATGTGTACACATTTTATTTAGTTTATATAGATTCGTAATGGCCAAAAAAACACATGATAGTCCTACTAAAAGTACCACTACAATAGGCTCCACCTTTTATGAGAATTTATTTGATTAAGGGATTTTTTTGTTTTATTTGACTTCAAATGATTGAAATGCATTGGAATGTGACAATTAACTGACTGTTCAATATTTTTTGTTTGTATAACATTTTTTATTATCAATTTTGATGAATACTTCATATTTTATTGATAATTTTTTAATTTGATTAAGTAATTTATCATTTAGATGTCAAAAAAGACTAACTTGTTTAAGTAATTTCATATTTGTTTAAGTAATTTCATATATGTTTAAGTAATTAGATCAAGTAAATCATTTTTGTTCAAATTACAATGTTTATTAACATATATTCATAATTTTTATATTTAGGAACAATTGATTCAATAAGAAGTTTGATGTCAAAGGAGTTCTCTGTGTAAGACTAGGTTGATAATGGTACCTGTATTATTATTGTATTCCCCTCGACTTATTATTTTTAGTTGCAAAATATTTTATTGATGCATGTTGTATGTTAGAAGTTCAGTTTGATCGGTGTTGGTAATTTTAGTATCAAGATGCAAAATCAAAAATATATAAATTATTAGTTTTGAGGAGTGTTTGAATGACTATTGTATGCTTTCAATATCATACTTAAATCTATTCTCTTTAATAGTGGTGGTCTTGAAGTTTGTACTAGATAGTTTCAATTCAGCTCTCAAGGTAGAGAGATTTCTCTAGGAAATACAATTATGGTCTGCATTTCTTTTAGAAATGTAGTTTTGCTTTGATTTTTTAGATGAGAATATTCCTACACTAGTTCTATCATATTCCATAGTTTCCAAAGGATATATTCAACATGCAAAAATATTGTAATGACAAAAGGATCTATGTGTCTATCTATTAACTAGTTGGTGTTCAAAGCATGTGTGGTAATGGCTGGTAGTGTGAAAAATTCAAATATTATGTGTGGTGTTAAAACCTTATTAAGGTTCCGTTGGTAGCACATGATATCATGTTCTTTTAGCTGTAACAAAATTTTTCTTGGGAATGACCTATTACACATTTCATGTAATTTGAACTTACGTCCACCTTATGTCATCCTATTTATTTACAGATCCTTTACCGAAATAGAGGAGTGTTAATGTGATCTCATGTATATATTTTAAATGTTTAAATGCATGGTGAATGTGTGTGTGATTACATGAATTATAATTACACCAATGTAAAGAAGAGTTGGTTGTTAGTGTAAAATGAAGAAAAGGAGGTGAAGGTAAAAGGAAGAGTTGCATTTTAGTGTGTGTGAAAATATCAAAAGATCATATATGTAGTGAGGAAGAGTTTCACCTATGAATCTAGCACGTGTTGTGTTACTTTGAATATCTGTAAAGATTTATACCTATAATCTGGTAGGACTGGTGTTCTACCTATTGTACTAATTTAGTACAATAGGGGACTGGTGTCTCTAGTAGGCTGGTTCCTAATTTAGTGTGTAAAATTCACTTGTATATCTCTATATTGTGAGACTAGATTGGAAAATAGATCCAAATAGTTATTCTCACCATGGTTTTCCCATCTTGGGTTTCCACATATATATGGTGTTCACCTTACAGTGTGCTTTATGATTTTATGTTTTAATTGCTTATGCGGTATTTTCTATGAATAATAATATATTTTGATAAATCTTGAAAAGTTAAGAATTTTTAGTAGATTAAATCTACTAATTCACCCTGGCTCTTAGTAGATTGTCCTCCCTTTAATTGGTATAAGAGCTAAATTCCTTTAAAGAAGCCTAAAAACTTAAGATAGTTTTGGGATGGCCCACTCTATTTCTTAGGAAGGATCCTAGTTGTAAATAAATCTCCACTTGTTGATGGATCCAATTTTGTATTTTGGAAACTTAAGATGGAATCCTACTTGATGGCTCTTGGAATTGATATCTAGATGTCATTTCTAGAGGGATATGAGATTCTTGAAAACCCTCCTAGGGATTAGCCTAGAAATAGGGCTTGTGAAATCATTGATAAGATAAGAAACATTATTCTATGTGTACTGACCAACTCTAAATTTGTAAAAGTGATGTAGTAAAAAATTTCTAAGGAAATATGTGATAAATTGGAGACCATCTATCAAGGTGATGAAAAAGTCAAAGAGGAAAATATGAAAACTCATAGATCTCATTTTGAAAGCCTGAAGATGAGAGAAGATGAAAATATTTCCACTTTCCTGCTTTAGTTTGATGATGTTGTCAACTCTATTTGAGGTCTTGGGGAAGAATTGAAAGAAAAGGTTGTTGTGAAAAAGGTACTTAGATCTCTCCCTAGAAGGTTTGATTCTAAAGTTTTCTATTGGAGAAGCTAACGATCTAAATTCTTTGAAGATGACTGAACTATATTGAATTCTAACTTCTTTTGAGATGATATTTGAAAGTGAATATTTTATAAGGAAAGAGGCTTCTTTCAAAGTATCTAAGAAGGAGGTTGATCAAGATTTTGATATTGGATCAGATCATGAAGTAAATTTTATCAAAAAAATACAAAGAGGTTCTGATAAGTATAAAGGAAAGTTACCTTTTAAGTGATTTAATTGTGGTGAAGTTGGACATTTTATGGCTAACTATCATCATAAGAAATCTAACAATTTTTTGAAAAAGTATGGAAAGAAACTATTTCAGAGAAGGAATAAAGGTCAAAGGAAGCATAAGAGTTTCTACACTAATGCAGAAGAAGACTACACTGGGTAAGTGCACCAAGATGGTTCCCAAAAAGGGGGCTTAAGTGGCCACTTTTTTTTTCTGAAATTAGGAAATTCTGACCTTGGATGTGAAATTGAGGATAGTTACACTCAAAATTTTGAGATGGAACAAAAACAAGGATCGAAGTGCTCTGAGTCTACTTTCTAAAATACTAATTTATTTTGAAATTGGTTGAGATTAAGGGGTTCAACAAAGGGATGTACACAAATTGGTGTTGTTTTTTTCAAAAAAACATAACATAGCAACTCTTGTACGACCTGAGCACGGTGACCTTTTTTTTAGTATTTTTAAAATCGCTATAGTTAAAGTTAGCTAACAATATCTAGTTGGTGCACAATTTTTCTGATAATTTTTTAATGAATATTTGATTTTTTACTAATTTTCTAAGTGGGCACTTCCTAAAAAGTAGAATTTTGGTCGTGCTCCCCCTACAAATTTTGGAAAGTAATATATTTTTAAAATTTTTTATTTTTTAAAATTTGTAGAATGAAGTCTAGTTTCTAAAAATGTAATTTATTTAAAATTCTGATGAATGGTTAATTTATAACAAAAAAAAAACCAAACACTGCTTTTTGAAAAAAAATAGACATACAAACAAAATAAATTATGGATGAAAGCCCTCACATTATCAGAGAGTGAAAAAAATTATATCGTTGGAAAGCTTAGAGAGAACTTTACATTACCCATGTGTTCGATTTCGTCGATATTAAACCAAATGCAATCCTGACGGTGAGCATGAACTCAATTATGTGAAAAATTGTATAATTTTCAAAAAACACGTCTCCGGTGGTTGGGAATGCCCTCCAAACCTTTGGGTTGGTATTCCAAGGAAAATAACAAAGCCAAGGCTCAGGGATTAATGCAAGTGCATTATAACACGAGCATGTTATTTACTAGTTTTCACTTTTTCTTCTTCGTGGAACATTTCTAACAACAAATAATGTGCTCACGTTATTTATTCCTTTAGTTAAATGCCTATTTTTTCATATCTTTGTATGTATATGTATGTTGGTGTGTCATGTATGTATGTTGGTGTGTCATGTATGTATGCCCATATG